>OX246753.1:312646823-313389323 GCA_945910035.1 Brachypalpus laphriformis | reverse complement strand
CGTTTGCAACTGGAAGTTATTAGCTAAAGACTGAGCTAAATGGAGAGGATTGTTGGTTAAGGTCCAAGTTCACCCTGAGTAGTAGCGCCACTTAAGGAAGTAAGTAAGCAACAAACTCTGAAATAGCTGAGAAAACAGAACAGTGGAGGGAAGCATGTCCTGTCAGGATTATAGTCGGCAATGAGTCATCGATCGTTGTTTTAAGCGTAGAGTCTGTACCGACATCTGGAGAGGAATCTATCACAAAACGATGGAAGGGACCAAATGTCTGACAAAGGACTTTTTTTTTTTGCTTTATGGAGCAGCAAGCATTACTCCTTATCACCATTCCAGAATGGAAGCAAAAACCGAATTATAACTAATTACACAGTTCCCAACTACAGTAAAAGGATAATTGCTCAGAAGGCATTTCGAATTTTAGTCACACGTGACAGTAAACTTTTATAGACATCAGCTCTATTATTTCTGCGACAAACTATGCGCAGCCCTTTATATATCCCTGTGGAATTAACCTATAAAACCCATTACCTGCTCAACACACTCCAGAGTCTATCAAAACGGCGGCTATTAACACAATTGCCACTGTGGCTTGTGTGTATCTCTCTTAAAACTAAATCATTGCCTATCACTATTACGAAAGGCACTTAACCATACCACCGATTCCCATCTAAATGTAGTCCTTTTATTTTTATCCTGGAAATTATAATGTCTCCTTTGTTCGGCCTAACACTGCTGCTCTGTGTGTGTGTAGCTCGATTGTTTCTAGCCGTGTTGATTACTTTACTATGGCCAACAGTGATATTGAGCAGGTGTTTGTTTTCCATTAAAAATTTATCCTGAAAAACAACAAGCGGCTTATGAATATGAGGGAGTCGTCATCGTTCCGTCCCGTCCCGTCGTGCGTCTATGTATAGTTCTTGGTATGCGTGGGTATTTGTTTTGCGTGCAACAGCATGTGCCTTTGAAGTGTTATTTGTATGTGGGCACACCCACAACGAAACCAAATTTTTCTCTCTGAGCTTTAGACATTTTAAAAAGATAATGAAAAAAGGATAATACAAATTTAGAGGAGAGATGAAGGATAAAGTATCGTATGCGCTGTTAGGTTGTGTCCTTTTAGAGTTGTGTGAGGGTTTCTTTTCTTTTTCTTTTTTTTTTTTTTCATCTTTTACTTTGTCCTTGATGTCTTGAACAACGACGAACGGCATCAGGTGTTTCAAGTGCGGGTGGCAATTATGCTAAATCGAAAATGAGGAATCCTTAAAAGAGCTAAAGGTGGTAGGTAAGCTGTTATTTTATTTTCTTCTTCTTAACCATTCTTTTTTTTTTCTCGAAGGGTTGTTCATTATTAGCTGAAGAAATAAAGAAAAAAGGAAGGTCGTGGCCAATGTTTTTGTACCTAAAAGATAAGAAGTTTTTATTTTATTTTTTTAAGTCTAATAGGATCGTCGGAGGGTCCTATTATTTTCTAGGAAAGGTTTAACGTTTTGTTTTGTATTTCTTTCTTCGCTTTATAATAATATGGAGAGTCTTCTTGGAATTATTGGCATAATTAGAGGAAAAGTATTTCTATTGACGGAAGATTATTAAATGTGAAAAAAATATTGAAAATTCTAAAAGAAGGATCGTTATACATATTTTCGTTTGGCAAAGAATGTCTGACATTGAGGCGAAAGGCTTAATAAGTTGTTTAATGTAAAATTCGATTATTGATGTTTATTTCAATGGGATTTGGTTGTTCAAATTTACATACCAAATTAAACAAAAGTAACAAATAGGAAAGCGGTTTTATTAAGGATTTCCAGCTAGGAAGCTTCTTTGAAATTATTCTGAGCTAGGCAGGTCTGGTAAGGGCCCAAATGTGTGGAGGCATCAGGGTCGGCCCAAAGAAATAGGTCAAGTATCTAGGTATAACGCTAGATAGAAAACTCCTATGGGAAGAACATGTAGAACTGTGGTAGCCACACTGAGGTGGATGAACATGTTGATAGTAAGACCCATCATCATATACGGTGCAGTGGCATAGGTTAATAGAACAAGGCTTACCACAATGAGCAGATGCCTAAGCCAAGTGCAAAGATTAGCTTTCATATGTACAACAGGAGCCTTGCGAATCTGTCCCACAGCAGCACTAGAGGTAATCGTAGGTACATATGCCTCCGCTACACATAGTGCTACAGCGAATCGCCAAGGAAACCGTATTGAGAATTATCAAAGAAGGCATCGGAAAAGGAGCATGCATCGCTAACAAAGAACGAGTAGGTTAGAGGGAAGTCCACCTAGGTGTTTCTCACGGCGGCTAAACGGTCCATTGTGTTTCCCTTTATGTTGTGGAACCTGCTAAAGCTTACTCTTTCTTTGTCTCTATCTATCGGCCGGTCCATTGGCGAACTACCCTGAGCTCTTTATAAATCATACCATATTCTTTAGTGGAGCTTGCCCAAGATCACTTAGATCTTCAAAGAACCTGTTGCCCAAGTGGTATAGGTGGCGGTTTTGTAGATTTGGGCAGTCACACAGCAAGTGTTTGATACTTTCTATCTCTTCCACGTCTTGACAGCTCCTGCAGTGGCCAGGTGAGTTGATGCCTAGTCGTATGGCCATTTCCCCTATCGCGCAGTGTCCTGTAAGTGCACCTATCAAGATACGGACTTCTTTTTTATTCATTGCAAGCAGGCTTTTGGTTCTTCCTTCATTCAGTATGGTCCATAAACTGCAAGATATGATACAGTCGCCTCTGGTAATCCATGCGGAGTTATTCAGTTCTCTTGTTTTGGGGTCGATTTTTCTTTTTAGTACACCAATAGGAACTCTTACTGATGCTTGAATGTGTTCTATCTCCAATGCTGATTCCCTTCTGGCTAGTTCATCTGCTATCTCATTCCCTTCTATATTACTAGGTCCGGGAACCCAGCAGAGAGTTACCTCATGGATGTGGCATATATTGTTCAATGAAAATTCAGCATCTGGAAACTGCCTTGATCTAACTTCCACGCTGTCTAATGCCTTGATTGCCGCTTGCCTATCTACGAAAATGGTAATCTTGGAAGGATTAAGTTTCTTTCTGTGACTGGTCTGTGCTGCACTTTTAATAGCGAAGACTTCGGCTTGAAAGATACTGCAGTCGTCTGGGAGCTTGTATGAGTCGTTGATATTGAGTGATTCACAGAAGACTCCAGAACCAGTTCCTGTATCCATTTTAGACCCGTCTGTATAGAGCTGAATGGCCTGTTCATTGGTTAATGTATTAGAGTCGCACTCTTGTCTATCGGGAATAAACGTGGAATAATTCTTATTGAATACTGAATATAGTCAGTTGTTCTATCGAGATCTGTTCTATATCTTTATACTCGTAGTATAGAACCAAGTCCATAGGAGCTATGCTTCCACGCGTTCGATTGCTTGAGGCGAATCGCGCCTTTGGCAGCTGTGCTTCGAATGTACTCAATCACGGGGAGAAGGTTTAACATCACCTCCAACTTGCTTGCGATGTTGATATCTGTGCTCCTGTTACATTTATGCATGCCAGTCGTTGTACCTTAGTTAGGTCTAATAGATAGCTTTTCTTGTCCATTGCATTTCAATGCTACCATGCATACATACAATTGATTATGGACGGACACGGGCACCATCGTTTATCAAAGGTTTTCTTACAAGCGTAGAATGTGCATAGTGCTTTCTTCTGTATTCTTTTTCCAGGAAAGCTTCGAATATAGGACTATTCCGAGATATTTTGCTGTTGGAGAGAGTTTTAGAGGAATTCCATTCAGTTTTGGGAGATCAAATTCATCTATTTTCCTTCGTTTGATAAACAGAACCAGTATGGTTTTTGTCGGATTAATACCTCTAGGACGTTTGGTTTTGTCCAGGAGAATAATTCTTTTAGTGCAGATTCCATGAGATTACTGATGGTAGGTAAGTATTTCCCACTGGTCATGATTACTACGTCGTCTGCATATGCAAATGTTTTCATTCCTTTGGTTTTGAGAATCTTAAGAATTTTGTTAACAACGTGGGGCCAGAGCAAAGGAGAAACTACTCCTCCTTGCGGGGTTGCTCTTGTTACTGTTTTCTTAACGATACTCTCACCTAATTCGGAGTTGATTATTCTGCTCTTAAGCATTTCGTCTATCCAGCTGATTATTTATGTTTTTACTCCCAGTTCAATTAGTGCTGCATTTATCGATTTCGTATTTACGTTATTAAAAGGCCCTTCGATGTCTTAAAATGCAGCCAGAGTAAATTCTTTAAAGTGAAGGTTTTTCTCTATGAATGAGACAACACCATGTACTGCAGTTTCGACCGATTTGCCTTTTAGGTATGCGTGTTGAATGCTATATACCATATGTTGGATTCATTGAGAATTCCTCTCACTTTACTTACTTAGGTGGTGCTACAGTTCGGGGTGAACCTGGGCCTCAACCAACAAGCCTCTCCATTAAGCTCGGTCTTTAGTTAATTTCCTCCAGTTCCGCACTCCAAGTTGGTCGTGGTCCCTTTGAACTTGTGCGCGTCAACTACGGCGAGGAGGTCCTGTACTGCGTCGTCCCTCGGGGCTACATTCGAAGACTCTGCGGGCCATAGCGTTGGTGTCCATTCGCTCTATATATCCTAGCCATCTCAGGCACCCATGACGCAGTTTTTTGACTAGGTCGATGTCGCTGTACAGCTCGTAAAGTTCGTGATTGAATCTTCTCCTCCAAAACCCGTCAACGCAAACGGGACCGAATATTTTACGAAGAATTTTTCTCTCGAAGCGACTAAGGATATCTTCATCCTCTTTTAATAAAGTCCATGTTTCAGCGCCGTAAGGCAGGACTGGGATGATCAGGGTCTTATACAGAGTCTCCTTAGTTGTTTGAGATATGGTTTTACTGTTGAATTACCTTATTAGCCCAAAAAAAAAACAGCGATTGGCAAGAGTTATTCTTCGCCTGATTTCTGTGCTGATATTGTTCTCAGAGTTTATAGCCGAGCCAACGTAGACAAAGTCCCCTACTACCTCAAAGTTATAGCTGCCCACTGTGACGTTCTGTCCAATTCATCGGTGTTGGCTGTCCCTTCTTGTTGACAGCACATAGTTACTTGGTTTTGCCCTCGTTTATCGCTAAACCCATTTTGGCCGCTTCCGCCTCAATGCTTCATTACCGACCTTGATGGAGCAGCGAGCGTTCTCCATCGTCATCCTGCACAGACGAACAAATTTGGCAGGGATGTCAAAACTAGACATGGCTCTATAAAGCTCTTCTCTATAGATGCTGTCATAGGCGGCCTTGAAATCGATAAAGAGGTGGTGAGTATCGATTTGGAATTCTTGGGTTTTCTCCAGGATCTGCCGAAGTGTGAAGATTTGATCGATGGTGGACTTTCCTGGTCTGAAACCGCACTGATAGGGCCCAATCAGGCTGTTGATAAAAGGTTTCAGGCGTTCACACAATATCGCAGAAAAGATCTTGTATGCGATGTTAAGGAGACTGATGCCTCTATAATTGGTGCAGTTGTGGATCGGGCAAACGATACTGAGATTCCATTCATCAGGCATACACTCGTCTGACCAAATATTAGAAATGAGTTGCTGCATGCACTCTACCAATTCATCCCCAGCTGCCTTGAAAAGTTCGGCCGGTAAGCCGTCAGGTCCAGCAGCCTTGTTGGATTTTAGCTTGGATATTGCTATCCTCACTTCGTTTTGGTCAGGTGGACGGAAATTTTAACTATCATCGTCTATGTTGAATGGTTCATTCTGCCTGACAGCGGGATGTTGGTCTTCGTCGCCGTTATACAGTCTGTAGAAGTAGTTTTTCCATATTCTCTGCACCGACTGTGATTCTACTACGAGGTTTCCATTTTCATCTCTACAGGTTTCTGTACGGGTTTTGCTCCTCACACGTTCTTTTTACCTTTTGGTAAAACTTCCGTACATTGTTCCTGGAGTATAGACTCTCGATATACTCAAACGCGCGCTTCTCATGTTCTTTCTTCTTCTTTTGGAGAAGCCGATGTTCTTCCCGTCTCTTTTGCTCGTAGAGCTCACGAGCAGCTCTCGTCTTCCTTTGCAGCGCCGCTTTGTATGCCTCTTGTTTTGCTGCATGCACTCCACAAACCAGGGGTTTCGCGGTGGTGGGCGAGCGAGACCCAGCACATCAGTCGCGGCGTTTCTGATGGCATGTTGGCAGCGTTGCCACTGGTCTTCGGTAGTTGATGCTGGCGGCAAAGTTGTGATTGAGAGATTTCGGGATACGCGTTCAGCGAAGAGTCTGGCGGTCTCTTGCGATTGTAGCTTTTCGACGTTAAATTTTCTCACAGTAATTCTTCTTTGTTGCTTGGATTGGGATATCCGCATTCGTACCTTGGCTACAACAAGGTAATGATCCGAGTCTATGTTGGCCGCTCGGAAGGTCCGGACATCCAGAATACTGGAGGCATGCCTTGCGTCGATCGCAATATGATCAATTTGGTTGATCGTGACATGATCATTGGACCGCCATGTCTGCTTATGAATATCGAGCTGAGGAAACCATGTGCTTGCTATGGTGACATTTCGCTCCACAGCGAAATCAATTAACCTTAGTCCATTATCAGACGTGGTGTCGTGTAGGCTATGCTTACCGACTGCCCTACCAAAGACGTCCTCCTTTCCTATTTTGGCGTTAAAATCGCCCAATACGATTTGAACGTCGTATTTAGGACATTGCTCGTATGTTTTGTCGAGGAGCTCGTAGAAACACTCTTTGGTGGCAGGGTCCTTTTCGTCCGTGTGGGCATGAACACATATTAGGCTTAAGTTAGCGAATTTAGCCTTTATCCGGATAGTCATAATACGCTCGCTAACGTGTCGGAAGCTTAAGACTTTTTGCCTAAGTCTGCCGCGAATGACAAATCCGCATCCGAATAAGCGTTGCCTGTTGCCTCTGTAGCAATCACTGTAGTAGATGTCACAGTTTTTCATCCTCTTTTTGCCCGGCCCATCCCATCGCACTTCCTGGATGGCGGTTATATCTGCTTTATAGCAGTCTAGGGTCTCTGCTAGTTGTTCGGCTGCACGTGGTCTGTAATGTGACATTTCTTGGATTAACGCTTCTGTCAATGGATGTTTTAAAACCTTCCCATCAATGGAATAGGTGTGGCTGGACCGTTATACATTTTGTATGAAAATTGATGGAACTCAATGAAATAATAGAAGTTTTTTTGTTATTTTGGACATGTTATTATTTTTATTTTTAATTTAAAGTTTTTTTTTACATAACATTAATATTACGAAGTATTTTCTTGATTTACACATTTATGGCATTTATGTAACTAAATACTGAGTTGTAAACAGACAGGCTCTTCGCAGGCAGTGCATGCAAATCTGATTTTCCTTTGTATTTTATCGTTTATTCTGCAAATTCTACACGACTTTTTCTGGCCCTTTGGTGTCTGGCTACTGCTAGGCTATGGAATCCTATTTTGCAGTGGTGCTCCGAAGAAAGTTTCGATGCCATTTCGAACGGAAAACACGCCTATTATCTTTGGATCGTTCATCCTTGCTTCGATCTGAGGGGTCACTAACTGTAAGGCTGAATTCTCTGTCTCTTATCTGGGTTCCAGGTCACACTGGGATCTTGGGAAACGAGATCTCCAATCAGATTGCTAGACAAGGCCCAGAGGAGGCTTTCTCAGGTCCCGAATCCCGGTTGGATCTCCCTGCGTCCTCGGTTAGGGCTTCCATTAACGATTGGGTCTCTCACGAGCACATTTGTGTGTGGCATGACTCTCCAGGATGCAGGTTGACTAAACGCATGCTCCCGGACGTCTGTAAGAAATCAGCGGCATTCTTGCTGTATCTCAGCAGAAAAGACTGTAGAAAACTTATTGGCGTCTTGACAGACCACTTGTCTTTCGCCTAGCACCTTAACGTGCTGGGGTCGTGTAACACTACAATCTGCTTGTGAAGAGAGCGACGACACCGCGGAATATAATCTCTGTGAGTGTCCGGCCTTTGCTCGTATCAGGTGGCAGATCCTCGGTGCTGATGTGGTGAGTGCTGGAACTGTAAGCTCCTCATCACTGAAGTGCTTGCTTGGCTTTCTTAGAACGACAAGGAAATTCCAATAAAATGGGTTAATCAGGGTTTGTTCTCTGGTAGTACAATTGACCAGGTGCGTCTGAGTGCTCCAGTCGAGCGTTTCCTATGCTGACAAAAAAAAGAAAGAAATAAAGAGGTATCCTCTAAGTATCTCAAGCAATGCAAGATACCTCGGCCTGGTGCTCGATACGAAACTTAACTGGAGACAAAAAAGCCAGATAGAGTCAAAAAGTCACAAAAAAGTCCGTCTACTCGGGTAACAGAATTTTCTGGAAAACTTGGCAATCGAACCCTAAAATCATCCCATGGATTGTATGGTGGCAGGCCGCCAGCAAAATGAACAACCTAACTGCCGTCACAAAAGTACAAAGACTAGCATGCGTTGGCACCGCCAGTGCAATGAGAACCGCATCTACAGCAGGACTTGAGGCCATTCTCAACCTGCTTCCGTCAGACATCTTTATACAAGCATCCGCAAGTATTAACGCCGTAAGATAGAGCCAAGCCATAAGCCGGAAACAGATACGATCCTGCAGAGATATCCAGGTAATATATCTAGTACAGACTACACAACGCCATACCTAGACTTCACGAGACCGTTTTTAAGCACCTATCCGAGCAGGCAAAAATGGAAAAACGACAGAACACCTAACGAGCGATCCATAGCCGTGTATACCGATGGATCCAAAATGGAAATAGGTGTAGGTGCAGTCATCTTTTCTGAACCGCTTGGTGTCTCTTTGTCAGTTCGGCTTCCAAACTACGGCAGGGTTTTCCAGGCAGAGGTTCTAGCAGTGATACTTATATCACCACGAGGAAGGTATGGTCTACATTCGACAGAACAAGAACCAATAGACTTATTCAGAGGAATCGGTAATCCCTCTCTACTCTCATAGGAGTCATTCCGGGGCATAACACTATGCGATACCATATGAAAAAGTAACGTGTGTCAAACGAAGACCTTTGTAGGAGCTGTGGTGACGAGAAGGTTCGAGCGGACACTACCCACTTTCTTTGCCAGTGCCCAGGCCTTTACCATCTAAGAAATACGTTCCTTGGATGGTTTGTATCCTTCTCTCTTAGTGTGCAGTAAGTATTAAATGTTTTCTACTAGTTTATGTGCATAGACGTTTAATTTTTTTTCACGAGGAAGAGATTCATTTTATCTGCTTTCCTCTCATGGGTATCACAATGGGTCTATATTGACCTAAGTGTAGTGTAGAGGATTTCTACCCCCTACACAAACCCACTTACCTAATCTAACCTACAACCAAACTGCAAATATTCCGCTCTATTGTTGAGTGCTAAATTTTTAAAAATATTTAAATTTAGTGCATTAGATACTTAACCTCCATGTCGTTGCCCCTCAGGTCATAGTGGGCTTAAGTTTTCATCCTCCATGTGTGTAAAATAAAGTCAGGATATTAAAATAACTCGGATGGGATGCCAGAAACCACTTTGTACCAGGTGGTTGTGAAACGGGGTTCATTTTCGGGACAGTGGGCACCCACGATATTCTGCGGTCACGGTACCAAAGATGTGGGTGTAGCTTGGTTGGTTAAACTTGCTGAATTAGAAGGCGAGTACGAGGGGGTAGTAGAAACTGCTTCTCTGGATACTCGTCGAGGGATAGAACTATTCACGTGGTGGTGAGTATAACCCAGCGGGGGCGGTAGATTCTCAGAGATGATGGAAGGATAAATGTGCGTGGGGAGCATCAAGTGCGAACCTGCGGTGAAGAGAACACGCAAGTATGGGACAGAAAAGAGTTATGTGGAGATTGGAGGATGGTGTTGGCGGAGGAGTTGACACCATTAAGATGAACGGTGGTGATGCCGATGGCGGTGGTGAAGTGTGCGGTTACTGGTGTTCAGCAGAGTTACCGACACTGTTAATGTAGAGGGTGCTCTGAGGCATTTGACGCTGTGACACGCAAAAAATTTCAAGAACGAAAGACATCCTGATAATTTACTATTCAACTTGTCCTTTAACCATACACTGCAGTGTTTTTGTTTAATGAAGCACCTTCTCTGGAATTCATCTGCTTCCACCGGGTCGCGATGAGTTTGAGTACCCCATGTTGGTGAGATAAAGAATGAGAAACAAAAATCACTCGGAGAGAATCACTTGTCGAGAGAGTGAATATAGAGGAAATCTGCGGTCCCTAAGCTTTAATCATTCCACGGTTGTGCAACGTAAGGATAACCGCAGAGG
Source organism: Brachypalpus laphriformis (assembly GCA_945910035.1). NCBI lineage: Eukaryota > Metazoa > Arthropoda > Insecta > Diptera > Syrphidae > Brachypalpus > Brachypalpus laphriformis. The sequence goes on along the minus strand of OX246753.1, from coordinate 313,379,041 downwards.
ACTGGGGTTGTTGCATTTGTAGGTGGCAGCAGTACGACCGGCTCCCTTTGGTGGTATCCAAGTGGTAGCGAATTCCACATAGGGTTAGTACCCCGGCGAGTTGTCTAGTTGAATAGTTTGCATATATCTCCTGTAATGGGTGGAAATTTCAGAGGTTACCGCAGACGTATGGATGTGGGTCAAGCATCAATGGAGAAAATGCAAGCATATGAACATAATTGAACTGATTTATATAGTAGTTAGTCTACGGAGATGATGAAGGTGTGGACGTCCCACCAGATGAATGACACTGGAATATCATCGGTGGTAATGGTGGCGAAAACTATTGATGTATAAGTAGTTACGGAGGTGTGATGGTGTTATTCTCAGCCGGAGACCTTTGAAGTGGTGGTACGTAAAAAATAGCTCAAGGACATCATATTTAATAGAGGGAGAGGAAGGTACAGAAAATGTTATATTCACCGTAATCTATTTGGGTGCACCACTTAGGGAAAAGGAGGACTCCTAGCGTGTCGTCAAGTGTGATTCAGTAATATATTTGTGGAATTTTTTAACGCTATTGGTTAAGGATAATTGTTGCTTGGAATTCTTGGAGATGATATTAGACTACATGACCCTGTTAACATAGTACTGCTTCGCATGCCAGTACTTAGGAAATTATTAGATTAAACTTTGGATCGGTTGAAAGCTGTAGTAGTCCAGCGGATAAGGATATTTCGGAGGAGAACTAGTTATTCCCTGCCTATAGGACCTAGAAGGAAACTCTATGCATTAGGAGAAATCTCACGGAGCTAGAGGGATGGAAAACTATTTTGTCTAAAATATGTTTACTTTGAACTGGTAAAAATGTTTCTACGGCATTTTTTGGTTGAAATTATGAGGATCATTCATTGGACTTCTGATTAATGACCTTGACCGTTGTGACGTTTATTCTACTTGCTATGGGTAGATGCTGCATTTACTTGATGGAGAATATTAAAGGCAACTAAAGCCCTTATAGCTTGAGCTGATGTTTTATTTAGCTGGCTTTGTGCAGCAAGGATATCCATACAAAACTAAACGGCTGCACCGACTGACGAAAACCAAAAATTAAAGTGGACAATGACACCTCATTGCAAACATTTTGCACAAGATAATGGACATATACATATCATACTATGGATGTATACGGCTATAGTTAGACCCATACTGAGTTACGGTAATCTAGTATGGTGGCCAACTGTCAACAAATCCACCAACTTAAAGGCAATCACCAAAGTTCAAAGACTAGCGTGCATTGGCATCACCAGTGCAATGAGGACAACCCCAACCACAGGACTCGAGGCTATTCTCAACCTACTACCGCTAGACATCTTTATACGAACATCGGCAGCCATTAATGCTTTGAGAATAAGTCAGTCAGCGCACTGGAAACCAAGCAGAACAGGTCACTCGATGATCCTACTCGATTGCTTTGGCCTCATGCTCGTAACGGATTACATGACGCCATACCTTTCCTTTCTCTACCGCCTACCCTAGCAGGGAAGATTGGAAAAGCGGTCATATACCTAATGCCGAATCTGTAGCCATCTACACAGATGGTTGAAAAATGAGCATTGGTGTAGGATCAGGTATCTTCTCCGACCCTCTAGATGTATCAAAATCCATACGATTTCTAGACCACAGCAGTGTTTTCCAAGCAGAGGTCTTAGCAGTGGCAACCGCCGCCCGTGAGTCTGTGGTAAGGGCAATACCGCCAGAAGGTATCACCATCTTTATCGACAGCCAGGCAGCTATAAAAACGATTACTGTCATAGAAATTAAATCGAAGCTTGTGAAGTGTTGTCGAGAAGAACTCAGCGTTCTTGGAATACAGCACAGCGCTCTGTTGGGTCCCTGGACACGAGGGTATCCCAGGCAAAGAGAAAGCCGACGAGCTGGCGAGAATCGGCTCAGCCGCCCCAACAGAACAAGTTGACCCCCCTGTGTGTATCTCGCCTTGCACACTCAAGCTCGTTGCAGGGAATAAAGCCACTGAGGAGGCGAACACAAGATGGAACTCCATGGAAACTTGCGCCATCACTAGGAAGCTATGGCCATCTTTCGACAAAGCAAAGACCGAGAGAATCATCCGGAAAGATAGGAAATCCCTTTCCACCCTGGTGGGCATCATCACGGGACACAACACTCTGCGGTACCACTTGAAGAAACTACGCCTGACGGAGGAGGAACTCTGCAGAGGCTGTGGTGACGAGGAAGTTTTTGAGGACACAACCCACTTCCTGTGCCACTGCCCGAGTCTTCAACACTCCAGAAAAAAGTTTCTTGGTAAATATTTCTTCCAGGATCTCGAGGAACTCTCCGGCGTTTCAACAGAAAAGATGTTGAACTTCATCAAATCATCAGGGTGGTTTGTATGCAGAAGCTTATAGTTAATAGTTTCTAGTTTCATTGGGTAAGGGATTACTTTTTCACCCATGGGTACCGCAATGGGTCAACGCTGACCTGAGTGTTGCAGAGAGCTTCCCTCCCTGCCAGCAGTCTACAATTTGGAAATCGAAAGGTAGAGGCGGTATAAGCCAAAGTCCTGATCATTTGCAATTGTGGCGCTCAAATCGACAGCATGTCTCGGACTGATCTTAACCGGCGGAGGCTTCGAACGGGATGTAGGCAGTGGAATCAAGAAAGCTAAAATTGTGTTTGCAATACATTCAAAATTCTGGAAGAGCAATATTTTTACCACCAGATCAAAGCTGTGTACGTTATGCTCGAAAGTCGACCTCGAGTCAATACTTTTCTGTGCAATTTTTGGAAGGTAACCAACATAGTTACTCACAAGCAGCAAAGCTTCGTAAATAGACGTCTGCGCATCATCTTTCATCAATGACTTTTTTCACTAAATCATATCTCAAGAACCTATAGACCTCACCCTACCAAGGAGAATGTGACAAGATGGCTTGAGCATTAACTCTTAAATAGATTCATTGTTCTTTGAATTATAAATACAGAACTACAAAGTAGGTTTTGAAAAATATAAAATAAACGTAGAATATATCCGTATACACCCGTACGCTGTGACGTTCACACTCAGACTGCCTACTATTGAATCGGATATATTTTACGACACGAAGATGAATCCGTTGCATAATCCACTCACCCGATCAAGCAAAGGGTGGGAGGTCCTCGCCAAACATAGTGTAAAACTCCGAACAAGATGGAAGACAGGTATTGTATTGTAACAGCAGTGACCCAGGGAACGCAGCCGAATCTATGACAGCTGATGCCGTAGTTGTCCCACTCTAAAAAAGGGACAGAGAGAGTCACTTTTTGATTGATACATAGATGTAGAGATAACGAAAAGTAAGGTTGAATAAAGTACACGCGGTTGAATGAACGCGCTTAATTTCATTAGTCGAAGATTTCTGGTTTTCTTTATTATTTTCTTCTCCCCAAATATTCCGAACTCCGTAGGAGTGCAACAGTATAGTCGAAGCCGTACATCAAGTACCTGGGAGTAATTGGTGGACCATAGACTCAAATTCAAGGATCATCTAACGTAGGTAGGCGAGAAGGCCCCTCGGGCAGTAGCGGCATTATGCAGACATATGCCAAATATTTGGGGACAAAGATAGTCAATCAGAAATCTTCTAACGACCGTGAATAAGTCAATACTCCTCTATGCGGCACCAATATGGGCATCAGAGACGCACCGTAAGTCGTACATTATAATGATAAACTTGTCGCATAGAATCGCATCTTTAAGGCTATACTGCGCCTTTAGAACCGTGTCAGCGGATGCGATAAGTGTTATATCAGGCCAAATGCCGGTCGATCTAGACACAAAGAAGACACTACACTACCCAAAAACGAGCACGATGACAGAATAAAAACTGTAGAAGCTATAAAAGCAGAATGGCATTTTAGGTGGAACATCACAAGCAAAGTGTGATATACATACAAATTGAGCCACGGAGTTGATGAATGGATTAGTAAGAAGTACGGGCGGTAAACTACTACGTAAAACAATTATCGGGGCATAGATGCTTCCGCGAGCACTGTGAAGGAAAAGTGCAAAACGCAGAGCATGTACTGATAGAATGCCTAATTATACAAGGGCTAGCAACATCCTAAAAAGGGCAATTGGCTGCCAAGTGACCCCAAAAGCCTGACCACGTTTATGTTGGCGAGGAGCGAAGGTTGGGAAAACTCCAAACGCAGTAATCATGAGTATAATGCAGCAACTGCGCATAGAGGAACGAGCGAGGAGAAACGAAAGGAACGACGGTAATGCAAACTCTGGCAGCTGAAAAAGAATTGACGAAATGGCAAACCTGCCCCTGCGAAGGAATGCCTAAACTGGCAGTGCCACGGGGAAATAAGGGAACAGAGACATAGGAGGGTTTTTTTTTTTTTTGTAGCAAGTTACCATGCAGTAGCATGGAGTCGGGCATAATTCGTAGCACGGGCTACAAGTATCCATAAAGGAAGTTCACCCCTACTTGCGCATCAAAAATAAAAAAAAAGTATTGTTGGCCGCCTCTTCTCTTACGAGGGGTGAGACTATTTAAGTTAAGGGTGCAATGGCAATGGTGAGTTGACTGCCTCAACTTAAGCCTATTAATTAGTTCAAGTATAGCCGAAAACAATAGTTTTTCTTTTGTATAAAAATGCCTTCTGGGCCAAGTTCCAATTGAAATCGAAATTTCTCTGACCACTGCACCAGAAAAAAGAAGGAGCATAATATGAGATGGGACCCAATATCATAGACTGGTGCGATATCTCCCCGATTTCATCTTTTTGTTTTTTAAAGCTAAAGATCCTGTGACACAGCTGTTTCTTCATTTTTGAATCGCTTTTCCAAAGGCTCTCAAAATTGCGAGGCCGTAGTGCAGTAGTCATCTAGTCCTTTAACCTTTACTTCATCATATCATCAGATCCGAAGTTATTATAGATAGTATCAGATAACATCAGCGCGTCTGGTGTAACTTAAGGTTGTCAAATGTGACTAAATTTTAATGTAGACTGCCCTATACTATCTATAATAACATCATCATCCTTAAATTACCAAGAGCCTTTTACCTCTGAATTTATTTTTATCTATTCCACAGAAAAAAATTTCCCTTCAAGCACTAAAAGCTCCTGATATCATCCCTGAGCTTCTCTCTTCCAGAAATGTTCAAGCCCAAAGTAGGTAGCGATCACCCTTGAGCTGTTCGAAAGTCGAGGCGTTAGCGTATGCCTACTTTCAAGTCAGGGACTCTAGACGTGTTCTCTACTTTTATAGTCTAGAGTAACAACCCCACGATATCATTCTGTATGTGGAAGCAGTTGCCCGTAGTCGAACGAATACTTCCCGCTAAGATTCCGGAAGTCCATCACAGATGTTTGCAGTACATATTGAATCGCGTCTTCATTCTATTTATCGTATTCGTTAAGGGAATAGTATAAGAATGCAATATATTCTTTGTATTCAGGAAAACGTTCACAATATGCTATATCCAAGTGCGCTTAATTCCCAGAAGATATTCCTTTAATTACTCACGAGGAGCTGCAAAGGGCATGCAGCAAGATAGGTGACAACAAGGCGCCGGGACCTGACGGCATCCCGAATAAGGCAGTAAAGGTAGCTGTAAAAAAAAGACCAGACCTCTTCATATCAACAATGCAGAAGTGCCTTGAAGAAGGAACCTTTCCCAAAAAATTGAAGACGCAGCATTTGGTCCTACTGCCAAAAGGAAAGAAGCCTCCAGGAGAACCATCATCCTATCGTCCAATATGTCTATTGGACACCATGGGAAAGATCCTCGAGAAGATAATCTATAATAGATTACTCGCAGTAGCAGAAGAGAAAGGAGCCCTCTCAGATCACCAATTTGGCTTCAGAAGAGCACGATCTACTGTTGATGCCATAAGAGCGCAAAGGAGTATTGTGCAGTAGTAACGTTGGACGTTAAAAACGCATTTAACTCTGCGGACTGGTCGTTTATTAGAAGTTCACTTGCCAGGATGGATACGCCATATTACCTGCTACGGATAGTGACGAACTACTTCAACAACAGTAAGCTGAGGTACAATACCGATGAAGGGGTAAAATACTACGACGCAACTGCGGGAGTTCCACAGGGATCGGTTTTTGGGCCACTATTGTGGAACATCATATACGACGGAGTCCTACGATTAACGCTACCTGGGGGAGTAACGATAATTGGATTCGCCGACGACATTGCAGTCGTGACAGTAGCTAAACAGATCCACGCAGTAGAATCGGCTACAAATGAAGCCATTGCCCGGATAAAAGATTGGCTAATATCCGCCGGACTAGAACTAGCTGACCATAAAATAGAAGCTGTTCTTATAACCAGCCGGAAAACCGTCGATTTTGCCAACTTTCAGGTTGGTAACCAAACCATCAGGTCGAAAGAGGCGGTTAAATACCTTGGAGTAATGCTGGATAACAAGCTATGGTTTAAAACGCATGTTGATTTTGTTACCAAAAAAGCATCGCAAATGCAGGCAGCTCTCTCGCGTATCATGCCTAACATCGGTCGACCTGGATACGCTAGAAGGATTCTACTCTCTAGAGTTATCACCTCAGTTCTGTTATATGCCGCCCCAGTCTGGGCGGAGGCACTAAGGACGAAGGAGACCAAAAGGAGACTATCGTCATCATACAGACTCTGTGCGCTACGGACAATCAGCGGCTTTCGAACCATCTCTGACGAAGCTGCATTTGTCATAGCTGGAATGGTCCCCATCGATATTCTCGCAGATGAAATGCTGAGGCTATACCATATAGCAGAAGAGCATTGAGTCATCACGACACGACTGGTATCAAGGTGATAAAAATTGAAGAAATAGCAGCGTCAGCAGCTATGTGGCAAGCTCGTTGGGCTAATACAACAAAAAGCAGATGGACATATAAACTTATACCGACAATCCAAAACTGGATAAGTCGAAAGCATGGAGATTGCAACTAACGCAGTTCCTGCCTGGCCACGGTGGCTACCGCAAATATCTACACCGATTAGGGCACGACAACTCACCATCTTGCCCGGAATGCCCAAGTGAAGATGAAGATATGGAGCACGCAGTGTTTTACTGCACACGTTTCACGGCATGGAGAATTACTTTGCCAAGTCCGTCATTACTCCTCGACCATATGTTACGGTCGGAAGAGAATTGGATGGCAATATGTTCCTTCGTAACAACTCTACAAAAAGAGCTGCGGAGAATAGAAAAGCTAAGAAGAGCAGGTGAAGCAGCGGAAGAAGCTGACACAAGAAGCATAGTATAAATTGCTAACCAGCCCCGTGAAGTAATACCTAACGGCAGTCCCGCGGGGAGAGTGGTTGAAGTGTGTAGGGTGTGCGTTTAGTACGTAGGCGTATTCTTGCCATCGATTACTCAGGTTTGCGAATCGTGCATGCTAGTAGCACTAGGGCTATTAGTATCTATAAAGATTACACATCCTTGGCGCAATCCAAAAAAAAAAAAGTGCGCTTAATTGTTTAGCACTAGTTCTAAGAGAACTACCTTGACAATAAGCACCTCCATTCATACTGTTGGCACTTACAATGTACATCACAAAAAATACTTTTCTTCGAAACACTGCAACCTTACCTTCTAATGTAAAATTTTTGATTATATTGAAGTTCTTGATGTCCATGAGGGTTACTATGTATAAGCGTATATGTATCGTAACACAATTCTCCTGCCTTCAGTCTGGAGGTAGACAGGTAGTCAGCGCTCAAGTAGACCTATAGTTGGGTCCATTTGGCCTCTAGGGACTCTTATACTTACTTACTTACTTACTAATTTAGGTGGCGCCACAGTCCGGGGTGGACCTGGGCCTCAACCAACAAACCTCTCCAGCCAGCACGGTTACGAGCCAGCTGCCTCCAGTTGAGCACGCCAAGTTGGTTGAGGTCCCCTCAAATTGTTTGCGCCACCTACCGCGAGATCTTGCTCTACTGCGTCGTTTATTGGGGTGGATTCGAAGACTTTCTTGGCGAGAACGTTGGACTCCATCCGCTCTACATGCCCTAGCCATCTTAGTCGCTGAATGCAAACTCTTCTGGCTAAGTCGATACTCTTATATAGGCCGCATAGTTCGGCATTATACCTTCTGTTCCACTCACCGTCTATGCAGATGGAAATAACGAAGGGCATCCTCAACTGGTTTTTAAAAAGCCCATGCCACTGCGCCATACAGCAGTACTGGGATGATTAGTGTCTTATAAAGAGTTACCTTAGTAGTTCGAGATAGGGCTTTGCTACTCAATTGCCTTAGCGCATCGAAACAACGATTGGCAAGAGTAATTCTTCGTGTGATCACCCTACTGATGTCATTTGCGGAGTTCACCATAGAGCCTAGGTAGATAAAATCCTTTACTAACTCAAAATTATATCTGTCTATTGTGACGTTCTGTCCAAGACGCCGATGTTGGGTGTCCTTTTTTGTAGACAGCATATATTTTGTTTTGCTTTCATTGACTCATTGACTGAATACTCGTAAATGCTCCGTTGATGGCCCGCTGAGTTCTTCCGATTATGTCAATGTCATCGGCGTAAGCGAATAGTTGTTGAGACTTGTAAAAGATTGTACCTCCGGTGTTGGCTTGTGAGTTTCGTACAATTCTCTCAAGTACTATATTAAAAGAGATCACATGACAGCGCGTCACCTTGTCTAAGACTTTTCTGACATCGAACGGTTCGGTGATGTTCTAACCGACTTTGATGGAGCAGCGAGAGTTCTCCATCGTCATTCTGGCTAGACATGGCTCTGTATAACTCGTCTCTATACAAGCTACCACAGGCATCTTTGAAATCGATGAAGAAGTGGTGTGTATAGATTTTACATTCATCGATTGTTTGTAAGATCTGCTGTGGTGTGAATATTTGCTCAATGGTGGACTTTCCAGGCCTGAAACCGCACTGATAAGGACCTATCAGGTTGTTGATGATCGGTTTTAGGCGTTTATATAATATGGCAGACATGATCTTATATGCGATGTTGAGGAGACTTATAGGTCTGTAGTTGGCGCAGTTCAGAGGGTCTCCTTTCTTCAGGATCGGGCAAACGATGCGAAAGATCCATTCATCGGGCATACTTTCGTCCCACCAGATTTTACAGATGAGCTGGTGCATGCTCCTTACCAACTCATCTCCTCCTGCCTTGAAAAGTCATCGTCACTGTTGAATGACTCATTCTGTCTGACAGCGGAATATTGGTCATCATCGCCGTTTAACAGTCTGCAGAATGGTTCCTTTCATATCCTCAGCACCGACTGCGATTCTACTACTATTTTGCCATTTTCGTCCCTGCAGGCTTCTGTTCTGGCTTTGAAACCCTGGCATTCTGTTTTTACCTTTTAGGAAAATTTTCCACCATCATTCCTGCAATAAAGTTTCTCAATCTCCTCGAACGAGCGCTTCTCATGTTCCTTTTCTTCTTTCTGAGAAGTCGATGTTCCTCTTTTCTCCTCGGCTCGTAGAGCTCACGAGCAGCTCTAGTTCTTCTATGCAGCGCCGCTTTGTACGCCTCTTATTTTGCTGCATGTGCTTGCCGGCATTCCTCATCAAACCAGGATTTTCGTTGTTGTGGCCGAGAGAAATCCCAGAACATCATCTGGGTGCCTGGTTGGCAACGCTGCCACTGGGACTCTTATAGGAGAAGCCAATGATTTAAAATAACTCAAATAGAGATATGAATCCCAGAAGGTCTTTTAGTTTAGTATTACGTAAGTCCTCAAACTTCGTGAAGCAATAAAACTTTCGGCTGTCGTTGAGGACAGAACATTTATATAACTCATGCTTTTTGGCTGTTTGGCCGTCAATGAACAAAGTAATGGGGTTTCCCACGATATTTCATATGATGATGATTTTTGCGTAGCCATTGTGCTGTAATTTCGGCTCCATTGATGCTGGCTTCGTTGTTTATTCTAATGGAGCAGGTTACTCCTAGGATTCCACAGTAAACCCCCAGGTCCTGTACCGACACCCATCTTCGAACCGTCAGTATAGAAGGCCAGTTCCTTTTTACTGGTGACTTGTCGATTCTTCCACTCTTTACTTTCAGTAATGCTGATTGTGAATCTCCTATCGCATGCCAGCATCGGAGTAATATATTCAGTTTCTGTTTGCCTGCTTGTAGCTTTGCATCGGTATAAGACGGAGGAATGACCAATCGTGCTGATGACCGCAAACCCACTTTCTTTAGCCTAAGTACATATCTAGCTGCCATACTGTTGCGGTATAGATTGAATGAGACTTAACATGGATTCTATTGCCACCGTGGGGTTTGTCCTTATTGTTCTTTTGTCCACAATGCATGCTATCTTTTGGATCCTGGTGAAAGCTAGTATTGCTTCTTAAATACCTTTCAGCAGGCTATCGAACCACACATACGATTAGATCTCGAAACCGCTATGTATATCCAGTATACCATAGCTGAGGTCCCTTGTTAACTAGTAGTTGTGCGTAATTGAGTCTTTCACTTGGAACTGGAAAGAAATTACCTGACACTAGGATCTAGATAAGAATTACGTCAGTATAGTTCGTCACGTTGAAGCTATTTCTCTTCAATATTTCCACAATCTCGTCCATCACAAGGAGCCATTTATATATAGTAAGTGATTTTAGTGGATGGATTTGTAAACCTGTCTTTTAACAATTTTACACGAACCTAACATATAGTAAGTGATGAAAGCATGCCGCCTTGAGGTATTCCCCTGCAGACTTTCCTTGTGCTGTTAACGTCCAGTTGCAGAGACTAGTACTGAGTAGAGTTCGGTGCAGGCTGTTTAATTTCGCATCTGTTTCAAGCGTTCACAGTGTTCTCATAGAGCCTTGGAATTAGTTCGATGTTCTCGTGGTAATTAGGCTTCAAAACCTACTGGACTCCAATTCCGAACTCTGTCAAGCAACCGTGGATATTCAACTTTCATTGGATAGACAAGAAATCGTCAGCGATCGTTAAATATTGATAACCTCAATGAGTTGCAGCTAACTAGCATGCGGACAGACATGTCATTCTCATTTCATAGCACACCAGACCCACTACCGTCATCCGAATTCATCTTCCACCAATATTGCCTTCCTCCTTCACTTTGAATTGGCAACCTTGAATGAAGATTTAATCTTCAAGACTTTAAATTTTCTGCTTTCATTTGCCAACAAAAGAAAGAGAAAAACTTAACAAAGGCCATCAGTCACACGGAACAGTTAAAGAAATTTAAGTCCTCGGATCAATTTCGTCCTACGTGCACACCTGCACAGAAAAGTCTAATAAAAAACCACGTAACAGCAAATAAAACCATCTGAACGACCACTCTTCTTTCTCACCTACTTCACAGCACAGCCTCAAAAGTGTCCCTTCAAATAATTGAATAGGTACAACAGTTCCCATTGTGAGAACAACCAACTTCAAAGGATACCGGCAAACTGTACAAGAAAAAAGTTACCACCCGCATGTGACACAAAGGAAGGAACAGAAAAAAAAAAAAAAAACGACATCCAACAATATAATCAGATAACAAATCTTTGCCAAGGATTTTCCAGCTAAGTGTCCTGCCGCAGCAGTGCCCACTCCTCCTCTGCTGCCGCCAGGCGGTGGAGATAATAAATTTCTTGAAATCGATCCACATGGTGCCGCGCGACGCAATTAACAGAACATTTTGATGCAAAAAAAAAAAAACTGACAGTCCCTCGCAGCTTCTGATGACCTCTTAGGCACACACATAAACGGGTTCCACCATGCCGCCTGGCTGTAGTACGGGTATCATATCGTATACATGTTGTACCATGCGGCAGGTGCAAAACTTTCCTCGTCTACCTGATTTAATTTCGTGTCCTCCCAGTTCATCTACTCCACCTTAATGCTAATCGATCGGTCTTACTGTTGTTCGGTGAACAGGAGGGCCGGGTGAAGATTGAACAATAGATGTCTTGGATGGCTGGCCGGCGCGGCGTGTGCATGCGGTGAGGGATGAACGAACGTATGGGCAGCATGGCATAAGGATTCGTATTCAGCATCATGCCACCAGCTGTTCTCGTTTATTCGTAGTACACAAAAAAAAAAAAAATAGAAAAAGTAAGGGAAACGAATGTGCTGGCTGAATTTAATTCACGAAGGAGCATGTTCCTTGTTAGCTCTCTCCTTCGCTCTTCGGTGTGTCATTATCCCTCACGATGAAGAGTACAATTGGACAGCTGCTGCGCACTGATGAGAAACTCGAATTTTGTTTTGGTCATGGTTTTGTTATGCACTCCCTGCCAGCACACAGGTTGTGACTGTGAAATTTAATTTCTGCTTTACTGGTGAAGGAGTGTTGCCGTGGTGCTTCGTGCTGTCAAGGAAGCATGGTTGATGATGATGGTAGATCCTGTTTAATGTTGGAGTACACCTAAGGTCAGTAAGAGTCTTTTGAGGTTATCACTGGGAACTGAGATTAATATTCCTGGGATGGTCGGTGTTGGACAGTTGAGGTGTCTCAGGTAGACATATTGATGCTTGACACTGCGGAGCACTTAACAACGGAAAGTAAGGCGGTTTTATGCTCAAGCCAATGCCGGCCTTCGCGATTGGATTGGAATAATGCTTAAGTCGCTTATAGTAAACTCAATGAAGGGAGACATAAACGGCAGATGTCTCACAACTCTTATGGCTACTTGCAGTGAGTAATGCTTGAACCAATGCAGGTGAGATTGTGGTCATCAGCACTCCGCGGTCATACTTCTGTCGTATTCCGATAAGAAGCTACAAACAGGCAAACAGAAACCAATTATGTGGTTCTGATGCTGGCATTTGACAGGAGATTCACTATCCGAGTTCCTGGCAGAAATGACTGGAAGAACCGACAAGTCACCAGTGAAAACTCACTGGCCTTCTGTACTGACGGTTCCAATATGAATGGTGGTAGGAACCTACCGTCATTCAAGCCGAAATCACATCCATTATCCAAACTGCAGAAGTCATCATTGTAGACAATTTGTTCGAAAAGGCACTATGAGATGCGTCTAACCAAGCAACCGCTTTGACACTGGATTCTACAATAATCGGATGAAGGCTTGAAAGAATATGCATGAGGTATTAAGAAGCATGTGGATAGCCCATGTAAATAGACAGCAGATGAATTTGAAAGGTAGAGATCGACGTTGCATACTCCGCAGGCTTTTCCTTGAGTAACCATACTAGCATGCTGGATCCTTGATTGGTGACATTTTCAGCTGACTGCATTACTATCAAGAAGTGCTTTTAGAAATACTTTTCCATAAGCCTTTCAAGTAGAGAAGTTTTAATCGGTGAAGTGAGAAAGAATGTTGATACTGTAAGGTGACTCCAAAATGGACTGCGGGATCAGTGCGAGCGTTTTCTTGGAAAGACTTAACGTATAGAATCGTTTTTGCGGTTCAGAGTTTCATTCTAGCTTTCAGGTAGATCTATTAGCCATCCATGAGGCTTGCAGTATACTTAAAAATGACATAACAGGCAAACTTGAAATTGCTGCCTTTATAGATATTCAAGTCCTAGAGTTAGCCCCGAAGCTAGTAGTGCAATGCTAGGACAAACTCAGCTTCTTAAGCTGTCAGGTTAGTATCACACTGATCTGGGTCTATGGTATATTGACAAAAGGGGAACGAAAGAGCGAAACAAGCTGACTAGGTGGAGCTCAGGCCTTTAATGAGAGCTACCATCATTGGTATACGCAAGGAAAGACCACTCTTTGTTGGATTGCATCTCAGAGTACGCAGCCTCCATACATACATGCATGATTATTCATAAATTTTCTGATGAAAATCAAAAAGATCATGGTCAGCGGCATTCTGGCAAATTATTTATTGGTCCCTTAGTTCATATGTCCTTATATACAGTAGTCGAGTTTCTACAACTAAGTTCTTCCTTAGATTAGGTTAGGTAAAATGGCTGCTCCGCCTAAAGCTAGTCCAAGACAACAATTGTAAGAAGAATCCAGTTCCTCCGGTACTGGTAAGTATAGACGTATGATTTCGAATAGGAGATTGCATTTGGTAAAATTTTCGTGTTGTGATTGTCTTTTGGAACTAATTTAAGTTAGGTTGGGTTAGGTTGGCTATCCACATGAGAGTGCAGATACACTTAGAACAGTGAAGGTCCTTTGCGATACCATGGATCAAACCATAAGGCCACTCAGGGACTAACAAAACCAACCGGAGCTCTTGACAAAGCGATGGAAGCTCATGACGTCCAAGGACGCCAGATCGCAGAGGTCATCAAGGAAGGGGGACCCTAGATGGAGCATTCATTTATGCGACAGGGCTGGACATGTGCATAGGAGGTGAAGGATGGTTTCCTCCTCCTCCTCATCCCTACAGCTTCTGCAGAAGTCGTTGGCGTGTTGGCCTATAAGACAGTGTCCAGTGAGAACACCGACAGCGCAGCTGATTTGTGTACGCTTTAACTTGAACAGATCGGCACTACATTTTTGATCCAGCTTAGGCCAGATCTGTCCCGAAATGTGATACGTTGAGCCGATTCCCCATCTGAGGTTGGTCGTGCTAATAGCGTTCAGCTTTAGTTAATACTTACATGTAGCGAAAGGCATACCCAGGGCTTGCCTTTCAGGTAAAATCCTTAGAGTGGTACACTGTCTGGCGAGGTCGTCAGCCCTGCAGTTACCTGGAATGTCTCTGTGGTCCGGCACCCAGCATAGGTGAATATTGAACTGCCCTGTCATCTCCATTAGAGATAGACGACAGTTTAAGGCGGCCTTTGAAGTTAAGGCGTACGATTCCAGGGACTTGATTGCCACTTGGCTGTCAGTGAAAATGCTTATATCCCTGACAGATAATACATTACATTTCAGCCAGGAGAGGGCTTCCTTAATCGTCATGATTTCCGTCGGAAAACGCTACAATGATCAGCGAGGCGGAAAGAGATGCTCAGATTGAGCTGTTCGGAGAAAACACCACAACCCATCCCACCCTCCGTCTTAGATCCATCTGTAAAGAAGTGAACCGAACTGCCATCGACAGGGGGGGAAGTATCCCATACATCCCGGTTAGGGATGCTCGTACGGAAGTTACGGTCAAATCTCAGTTTCGGCGGGGTATAGTCCGTGTTTTCGTGTTTGAAGTTGAGAAGATCAAGGATCGAGGAGTGGCCAAAGCGATAGCTAGACCACTGAGAGGAGGCTTTCAGGCGGATGACCGCACAGGCAGCCATCTGTTTGCCGAAAACATCTAAAAGTAGCAGGTTGAGCAAGATGTCCAGTGCCGCGGAGGGAGTAGTTCTCAGTGCACCACTGATGCAGATGCATGCAGATCATTCCACCTTAGCTAGTTGAGTGAGGTGGACTGCCCCGTCAAGAGCAGGCCACCATACGATCACACCATATAGTAGTATAGGCCTGATAACGGACACGTATAGCCAATGAGTGATTTGAGGTTTAATACCCCAGCTCCTACCTATAGCCTTTTTACAGGAATAGAGAGCTACATTAGCTTTCTTGACGCGCTCTAGTAGATTGGCCTTCCAGTTTAATTTCCTATCCAAAATAAGACACAGATATTTTGCGTTTTCAGAGAAGGTGAGACTGGTGCCATTTATCATAGGAGGGTCTATGAGGGGAACTTCATATTTCCTCGTGAAAAGAACGAGTTCCGCTTTATGGTGGTTAACACCCAGTCCACATTTGGAGGCCCATGGTGAGCCGAAGGAGAGAATATTGGAGGATATCCCTGAGTGTGTCCGGGTGTTTACCGGAGGCAGCAATAGCAATGTCATCAGCATAGGCGATCACTCTACAACCTGACGCATCCAGGTCGATCAGTAGTTCATTAACTACCAGGTTCCACAGCAGAGGTGACAAGACTCCACCTTGAGGTGTACCGCAGCGAGCAGTTCTTCTGGCCGATGCTCCGCCCAGCTGTGTGTTAATAATCCTGCATGTAAGCAATTGTTTGATCAACACTCCGAGCGAAGTATCCACTTTCAGAATTACAAGTGCGTCGGTAATCGCCTTTGGTTTGACATTGTTAAAAGCTCCCTCAATGTCAAGGAAAGCCACCAGGGTGTATTTTTTGATGCTCAATGATTTTTCGATGGTGCGCATAAGCGAATGTAAGGCTGTCTCAACCGATTTGCCTTTGCAGTACGCATGTTGGGACGGCGAGAGCAGAGCTGGGCTAATACTTTGCCGAGATGGATATCAATTAACTTTTCTAAAGTTTTAAGCAGAAAGGACGATAGACTGACAGGTCGGAGAACCTTTGGTTCCACGTGCGAGCTCTTTCCTGCCTTATGTATGAATATGACTTCAAACTCGGTCCAAAGTTTGGGGATATGGACCAGATTTAGACAGCCCGACAAGATGACTTTGAGCCATGGAAGCACAATGTCCTCGCGTTGCTGAATTTCAGCTGGAATAACACCGTCAGGTCCTGGGGACTTGAAGGGTTTGAAGCTGCGCACGGCCCATCGGATCTTTTCTGTAGTTATCAAGACTAAAGAGTTGCTACAAGGTTGTGGTGGGGGGTGGGGGGGGGGGGGGGGGATTTCCCACTTGCGATACAGCAATAGGGGAGCTACCAGGAAAGTGAGTATCCAGTAAGATGTCAATGGATTCCTCAGCAGAGGAGGTCGAGTGACCATCCGGATGCAAAAGGAAGCTGGGTATAGAAGGGCTTTTAGAGAGGATTTTCCGCAACATGGAAGCTTCCGAGGACTCTTCAATGCTGTCGCAGAAGAGTCTCCGGGAACGTCGTTGCTCCTTCCTCAGTGCGATTTTGTATCTTCCGAGAGACAGTTTATGGAAGTCCCAATCGGCCCTCTCACGGGAGCTTTTAGCAATATTAAAAAGGAGCCTACTGTCTTTCCTAAGAGTACTGATATTTGCATTCCACCAGGGAGGTTTCATTTTACCTCGAAGTTTGCGGAGTGGGCAGGCTTCGGACATGGCACCATTTAGTGCCGATGTTAGGGTGTTGACTAGATTGTCGAGGTCTTCAGTGCAAGAAGGTTCAGCAGGCAGGTGGGAGGGAATAAGCGTTAATAAACGTTTCCTATAAAGGGACCAGTTGGCTTTCCTATAATTTCTAAAAACCTTCTGATCAGGTAGATATTCATCAAGACTAAATTGGAGGTAACGGTGGTCTGAAAAAGAGTGCTCATCAGAGACTCTCCAGTCCTTAACCGAGTTATATAAATGATCGGAGACAAGAGTGATGTCCAGGACTTCTTGTCGGTTGCGAGTAATGAAGGTCGGTTTGGACCCCCTGTTACAGATTAGGAAATAGTAGTAAGGATAAAGTCAAAAAGTTGCTCACCTCTTTCATTTATGTCGGAACTGCCCCAGATTGAGTGATGGGCATTCGCATCACAACCAATGATGAGACCAGTGTTTCGGTTCTCTGCTTTAGCAATCAAGCTCTCAAGATGTCCGGGGGGAGTGTGCCCACAAGATCGTGACCTAAATAAGCCCATACCAGCCAGTAATTTCTTGATCTCAATTCCAGGTTGGTAGCGACTATATCTTGATTGCTGAAATTAGAGAGTAAAAGGATGTTTAGATGGGTCTTCGCAAGGATACAGGATCTCGGTTTACCTTCCTTATTTGCGTAGACTAATTTGTAGTTTGGAGTCTTGAGTCCACAAACCCGGTTTCCAACAACCCATGGTTCCTGGATCAAGACTAAGTCTTCCCCGTATTTGCTGAGCAGGAGAATAAGAGAGGCCGAAGCCGTGATGGAGTGATGCAGGTTAATCTGAAGGATCGCTACAGATACCATTACGACGGTATTATTGGCTTCCTCTGAATCTGATGATAGAAGGTCATCCTCAAGAGAGAGGCCACAAGGGTCACTGTCCAGGAGTGATGGTGAGGGAGAGGTAGGACCAGAAAAGTCCAATTTCAGGAGAGCGTCAACCATTTCGGTGTCTGTCGACGAGAAGTAAACCCCCGAAAAAGATGGATCGGCGCAAGGGAGCGAGGGAAGGGGCTCGGAAGGAGAGGTGTTCTTAGCAGGTGCAGGAGGGATTTGAGCTAATTTGATCTGGGCACAAACTTACCTATTCTGCAGATGTCACGATTCGACGGATCATCTAGGCCGTTGAAGAAGTATTGACGTACAATTTTCTTTCTTAACGCAATTAGCCAAGGGTAATTCTTTTGTCGGTTATTGTCTCTTATTTCCTCTCATTTCCAAAACTGGTATAGAAGACGTTGGAGGCAATTCTGGCATATCTTTCTATCAAGCAATGGCTCGCGATGGTACCGACTGTAAAGCCAATACTTTTCCTTCAAGTAAAGAATAATTGGTGCGTATAATGCTGTTTTCTTTTTGCTTCAGTAGTCAGTTGGAATTCAATTACTTCAATAGAGGTGACGGGAGTTTGTTTGTCTTTAACCAGGTTCGGACTGGCACCCTAGCTGACCCGCTTTGCAATTGCCTGGAATATCCCCATGACCTGAGTCCCAACACAGGGGAACATTTCTCTGCTTGTCTAAGGCTTTTCTTGATTATAATACTACATTTTTCTCTTTTTATTTGTTTTACGCTTGGAGGTAGCAATCTTCAAAAGACGAAACTGAGCCCGTACTCAGTAATAGTGAACACTGTGGGACTTAATTTGCTCACGATATTTTTGGCAATTTCAGTCAGCACATAGCGGACAGTAGGGGCTATCATCATGCTTGTACTTATGCAGGTATGAACGGAAGCATCCATGACCTGTCAGCAACTGGATTGGATGAAAACCTACTTCACCATGCCGTCTTTCTATCCATGGCTTAACCTCGGGTATGAGCACATGCGTCCATCTACCCTTTTCGGAGGCATTCCAGCGTTCTTGCCGTTCTCCTATGCTCTGTATTCTTAGTGACATCTGTTGGGTTCCGACGGTTGGAGCAGTTTGCTTTTGTTCTGAGCGTCTCAATTCATATTGTCGTCGCTGCTCTTTTGCCAGGGTATCTATTGATAGCATTTTTGCTATCACACAGGCTGCATCGCTGGAGGCAGTACGGTATGCACAGCATACTTTTAATGTACATATTCTGTACACTGAAGCAATCTTACTTCTATTTGTTTTAGTCATCATGGCTCTCGCCCAGATTGGTGCGGCGTAAAGGATTATAGACGTTATTACTAACTAGTAATATTTGACTGTGCCTAGAGCCTCCTCCATTAGGCAGGATTCTTGCGAGAGCAGCGCTGGCATTCGCTGCTTTGTGAGACACACTCTTGAGGTGTTCCTTAAAGGATAGCCCCGTATCTAGTATGAATCTGATTTATTTTATGTGGGGTTTCGATATTATTGTGTGGCTACCCACAGTAATATTTATCGTATCATTCTTCTTCCTGCTGCTTATAAGAACCGTTTCCGTTTTATGTTCTGCAAGCGTGAGGCCAGCCGAACTCAGCCAGTTCCGTATGGTCCTAATTGTAGAGTTGCTTATCTGCTCAACCTCTTTCAGTAGTTTGCTAGTTACGACGATTGCAATGTCGTCCGCGAATCTGATAATTGTTGTTTCCTCGGGTATTGGAAGACGCAAGATCCCATCGTACATGACGTTCCAGAGTAAGGGACCTAGTACTAACCCCTGTGGTACTCCGCCAGTGATCTTGTATTCTTTAAGTCCATTGTCTGTGTTGTAGGTTAAGACTCTGCGCTTGAAGTAATTCGTCACGATTTTAATGAGATACACTGGAACTCGTAAGTTGAGCTCCACAGGCGGATCAGTAGAAATGCGGTGAAGTGAGAGGGTTATGATCCCTTATTTTCGGATCATAACCTCGCTGATAAAAGGAAGAAGAAGAAGAAGAAGAAGAAGAAGACACTGGAACTCGTAAATTTCTGAGTGCCTCTAGTATATGGCTCCAGTTCGCAGTGTTAAATGCATTTTCGATATCCAGGGTTATCACTAAGCATCATTTCTTGGAACCTCCTTTCCACCTCTTGCCTTATATCGCTTTTTTTTGCGGTTTCAACCACTAAGCTGATTGCATCTACTGTTGAGCATACCTTCCGGAAGCCATATTGGTGTTCCGAAAGCCCGCTTACAGTTGCTATCGCTGTTTGCAATCTCCTGCAGATGATGCGTTCCAGGAATTTTCCTGCTGTGCCTAGCATTCACAGCGGATGGTATGATGAAGGTTCTTCTAGTGGCTTATCACCTTTTGGGAGAAGTGCCAGCCTCTGCCTTTTCCACTGTTCTAGAAAAACTCCTTCTTTCAAGCACGCATTGTACATTTCTAAGAACATATCTGGGCATGCTTTGAATGCCATTTTGAGAGCTATATTTGGAATGCCATCAGGACCTTGTGATTTCTTATCCCCAATTTTCTTGCACATGTCAATCAGTTCATTTGCAGTAACTAGGGGTATATTCAGTGGCTCCGTAGTTTCCTCCTCTCCGTAGTGTGTTTCCGGGTATTGTAGAAACAGTCCTGTGACGATCATATGCAGAAATTTGGGGCACGTGGAAATCGGCTGCCATCTCCTGAGCTTTTTCATTACTACTTTGTAGTAGGGGTTGTTCAAATTGCTCCTGCTGTAAAGATGCAAGCTAATCTTTGTACTCGTTTCAGAAATGCTGAAATCCCAGGAAAAACCAAATTCTTTTGTTCCGCTCCCACTTCTCGCGAGCATCTGAAAAACATCCGAGAGTATTTCTGTCATGATAAAGCTACTTAAAAAAAGAAAATGTATTGCCCTTTGGATACGACACAGAACTGTAACGACATAACGCACACAATACGTATGGTTGCGAGAGGCTAGGCCCATTGGATGTTTGTTCCAGGCATTTACTTTTTTTTGCCCGCGGCTGAAGGCCGTATTTCAGTTAAGAGCCTTGCTATCAGTGTTAAGACGACTGCGAACTTCCACACATTTTGCTGCATAAATAAAGGATGAAGCCACCGGTGGAGCAAACAGACGCTGGGTTCATCTGGAAACATGCGCAACGGCCAGGGTGCTATGGCCGGTCTACAGCAAGAAGAGATCAACCTCGCTGGTAAAACTTAGTCGTTATAACGCACGGGTCATTTCTGGCATAATTACTGGAGGTTGTGTCATTGGCGTTCACGCGAAGTGACTCGGTGTGCTGCATAACGACTATTGCAGAAGTTGCAGGGACGAAGAAGAAATTGAAACTGTTCTTCACCTGTTGTCTGACTGTCCTGCCCTATCTGTCAGAAGAATGAGGACTCTTGGTAGTTATTTCTTCGTGGAGCTGGAGGACTTGGGTAATGTTGAGCTGACGGACCTCGTGAGATTCATATCACTTTCTGGGTAGTTCTAACAGCGAATTTTCTTTACAGCTTTTCCAGGGTTAAATGATTGGGCACAATGGACCTCTACTATTGGTCTGAGTGAGCAGTGACTCCTTGTCACAAGGCACCCATCTACCTAACCTAACCAATCATGCATATATAAGTTTTAGTAGAATTTTTTTTATCCGAATTAGTCCTAGGTTGGAGGTGGCGATGGTGCGGTGGTAAGGTAATCGACTACCATGCTAATGGCTCATGATTCAAATCTTGATATCAGCAAGCATTTACTTATTTATTATATTTCTCCAATGAATTGTATAAAGAGTCAGTCCGATCAATGGCAAAAGCTTATGTCAACACAACAATTGCGAAGGCATACCACTAGCAGTAGGTTAGTCACATAACTGGGAAAATTGTTCGCTCTGTTTGATGATTGATATGCCTATGATATCAGGTGGAGGAAAAAAAAATACTGTGAATCAGAAGCAAAGACAAAATAACAAAACAAATCTTCCCAATTATCTGGACACCATCCCAGAATTTTTCTGAAACCTATTACCTGGGTTTCAAAACACTGCACCAAACTGTCTCTCTGTCTATCTCTTCCAATGCCGGCACTGTGTATAACATTTTCAGATTGTTCGCAACCTCTTGAGCGCGCGCAAATTATAAAAGAAAATATTTGGTTTGATCCGCGAGTTGTAGGACTGTGTCATTTAGCTTAAGCGGAGTAATGCAAGGGGATTTGTATTTTCCTTTGAATATCACTTAGAGGGATTTACCCCAAAATCAACTACGTATATTCTCTCACTTGGCGAGCTTTTTGAGAGCTGATGCCAAGCGAGGTTCTTCTCGTTGGTAGTTCTTAGTCAACTAACTTATTTTACTCTGCCACAGTACAAAAATAGAACTGTGTCACCTAATTTTACCTTCGCATGTTTCTTAACATTTTCACTCTCATTATTGCACCTGCTATCAAAAGTACTTGTCGGACCTGTGCACGGCAACACTCTTTCCTGAACTCTCTACTGTGTTACACCACGTTCTCTTTCACTACTTGGTCGACTCTTCATTCCTCGATGGTAAACGTTCTTTTGCCAGTCAAACACATACCTTCACACACACACCCAGTACGATGGTATAAAAGGATCCTCCACCTTCGCACCGGCTTTAGTTCTCTGCTATCAGACAGTGCCCGCAGTTCGCAACGAGTTGTTCTGGTAAACTTTCGCCGCCCGATAGCCGTATCGTCGTAACCGTTCGCATTTTATTACAATAAAACCCTTAGCGAGTCATGCTTAGGCGAGTCAACTACAACCGCATGGATACACTAGTTGCTACTACTGACCGACTTCAATCGTAGTCTGTGTGCGAGTGTGTGTGATCTAGCTCCCCCCCACGCGCGATTTCCGTTCGTTTTCTGTTTTTATCGTTAGTTTGCTGTTGCTGGTGGTGGAACCACTGTTCTAGTTTACACCCCCACCCACTCCGGTAGCCAAAAAAATGACGTCGTCGCGGTCGAACTCTTATTTGAATGTCCTTCCAGGACTCGTGCTCTTGTTCATCATCACCCACCTGGGGTCGTCTAATTCAAGTGTGATTAATGGAATAAAAAATAATTTCGAAGCTAATAGCATGCTACGTGATAGCAAAGGTGATCTACTAAACAATGCCCAACATCGTGTAGTTGTTGTTGCTGGCCAGGACAATAGCGGTGGTGGTGAGGATGATTCCTTGTCATCATCAATGATGATGAATGATAGGGGTGGTGGTAAATCACCATCATATGCTATCGGTCGTGATGTTAGCATTTCAAACAATAGTGACGGCGACCAAAAGGACGACGATAAGGATGATATCCTTTTGCCGCTAAATGATCAAGTGCGATTGTTAACGAAGCAATTGAACGCGCTGATGATACGTCGTCGTGAGGATTATGAATTATTAGAGAATAATCTACGCAAATCCCTAAGGATTACGAACAATGCCGAGAATATGGATATGAGTATACGCACCGAACTGGATCAACTGAGGTGGGTTGGAACTATAATGCGTGGTGATGGGTTGATTGCGTGTGGGTGTGGGAATGGCAAAATATTGTTTTTTAATTACGTGGCTCATTATTACCCCGGCGCTATTGTTACGCAGTCTATACCTACCCCCTGCGAGGGGGTGGACCATTTAGGGGGATGAAAGTTTTTATTAGACAATGCTTTGGTTACAAATAGGTTATTTATGGTAATTGTTGTGGCTGTAATTGAGGGAATCGGTGCGGCGAAGGGATTTGAATGATTTATCGAATGCCGCTGCGGCAGTTATATACATATCTGAGTGCGTGTGTGTGGAGGCAAGGAATTTATTTTTGTTTTATGGTAGTTATCCTTCGTCGTTTATATATATACTTACTCTTCTTCTTATTGAGTTTTCGGATGGGGATCAAGTGGAGGCCGGACGATAGACGAATTTCAATTTTTGAACTTAGTTCCTGTGATCATTTCCCAAGATGGTAGTTGGGGATAAAAGTTTTTTTTTTTTTTTTTTCTTGGCTTGAGAATTTTCTCCATAAAGCAAGAAAATGTCCTGTATGGTGGTACATTCAATCAGCATGAAGATATAAGTTTGTTGAAATATGCTTTAATCAATCTTCTGCTCCTTTGAAGAGAGAAAATTTCCCTGGGGACAGTTTAATTCTGTTAAGTTAATGAACCTTGTGTACTTTAAGGACTCGAGGGTGGGTTTTGCCTTTTCATGTAAATTTATCACTTGTAATTAATAAGGATATCTCTACTTTGATGTACATAAGTGAAGAGGTATAGTTGAAGTGTCTCAATAGGTAGGTCGTGTTGGTGTGTGGGTTAAGTCGAAGGTGGTTGGTGGTTTGAGATTCGCAAATATACACATGTTTAGTTGCGATATGAGTATGGTATGTGGACAGATAAGTGTAGTATATACCAAATAATTGTTTAAAAGGGTCAATGCTCTCTTGTTAAATCGGGTAAACTCAAGCTCAAGCCGCTAGGTAGGGCAATACTTCCAGAGTTGAGGTAATCATTAAGAAAAAAAAAATTCTTTAAAATTTGAATTCCTGATTCTGTGAAGAATTTTTAACTGGGCGTCTTTAAGATGGGAAAACCATGTAGGGTACTAGTCGATCTTGATTCGGACCTGGCATCGCAACTAGGTATTATGTCACGTGTAACAGATTCATGGCTTCGTGTCCAACACATTCTCTTGGGACAATCTCTTTGATCTCCTCAAGGTTTTTCGCAATGGCCGTACGACGAAACACAAGTATGGATAGCGCATACGATTATATAAGATACCGGTTGTGATTTGTATAATGATTCAGTGATCGAGACTCTGCATTGTATGAGACATTTGTGGAAATGATTTCGTGCGCTTATATCTGTGGTATCTCTTGATCAACTAGGCAGTGAAAGTTGTGGAAATTGCCTGATTGAGAGGTCTTCGAATGCAAGAAATGCTTTCTGATTACTTCGTGCACTTATATACGAGTATGTTCTTTGATTTAAAAGTGGAGAACGATTGGGGTTGCCATCTATATATCGACTTATTGACAATAACACCTATGGTTAGCTTCTCAAGTGCGAAACCATCCTTGTGCCATGGTATTTTGTACCCTCAATCTAACTGATTGTCAATCTTACTTCCTCGATTAAAACAGACAAAGAGTTATGTCTGTGATAATTTTTTCAGGAATTTTCGTTTTCTGTACTTGACTTACAATTTTTGGTCCAAAGTGTCGCGTAATTGTATTTCCAAAATTCGTGTTCTATTCGTCAAACTTATAGAGCGATTTGTCCATCTTTTCGTGCACATAATCGTGCGTCTGAGCAAGCTTTTAGTCGAACCATCGATAAATTAACATCTGGAGGGATCAACGAGAATTTCTTCTTTTTTTTCCCCGAGGGTAGGTGAAAAATCTTCCATAGACACTATGAGAATAGCAAGCGCGTACTCATAGTAGTGTCAGATTTTTACTGACTAAAAAAACACCACCCTTCGATATAAATTTGTTAGATATTGCAACTTAGTATTAGCTTATCAAGCAATTTTTCTATCATGAAATAAAAACGTTTTGCAGGTTACTTTCCACTGAATGATCCTGCATACTCGTTTGCAAAAGTTACGTGTATTCGGGCCGAGTTTAGGAAAATTGGCAAGTCATTAGTTTTGTTGTAAGTGAAATTTACGTGAACAGATTTAGATTCGTTGAAGGCGATCCGCCAGTCCCTCGTCTATTCATTTACATTATTCAGTGCCTTTTGCAGTCGTTTCTTCGATTGTTTTGCCTACTGCTAGGATAGCGGTGTCATCGGCAAACGTAGCAAGGATAGTGCCATCTTCGTTCGGTATATCACGAGTATATAGCATAGTATATAGAAGTAATGCTGAGAAACTAACATAATTGGAACAAGATATCGACCTACATCGAAATGATTCTGCGGCAAAAGAAAAGTGAGGAAACTATGTAATATAAGCTTGATGAATTGCGATACCGGCAAAGAAAGAACATAAACCCGCAACAGAAGAAGAATAAACAAAGCCGGCTCCCCAGAGGGGAAAGAAAATGACACCACCCTGAAGTAATGCGCGAGCGGTTGCAGGGTGGATCGTATTAAACTGAAAAGGGTGGTATTTGGTGGGTGCAAGTCCCACACTACTTGGAATAGAGCGGGACTATCTCAAGTGAGCAGTAGCGTTTTAATCCACCCTTCGCACAAAAAAAAAGAAATCACGAGTATATAGCAAATAGAGAAGCGGCCCAAGAACGCTTCCTTGCGGTACGCCGGCCGAAATTTCCTTGAGCTCGGAGTATTCGACTCCATGTCTAACACGAAAGAGTCTATTCCCGACATATGATTCTAGAATATCGTATAAGCATTCAGGGAGAACTTGTTGTAGTTTGCATTTCAAGCCATCATGCCACACTTTATCAAAGGCTTGCGAGATGTCAAAAAATACGCTTGAGCAAATCTTGTTTTCTTCAAGTGCTTTCTCGATTACGTCAGTAATTCTACGCACCTGGTCAATCGTCGAATGCTTGCTTCTGAACTCAAACTGGTGGTCAGGGATAAGTTTATCTTCTTCTATAACCGGTTGGAGACGCCTTAATAATATTCTCTCGAAAATTTTCGATATGATTGGAAGAAGCGAAATTGGTCTATACGATTTTATCTCACTTGCCGGTTTTCCTGGTTTTAAAACCGTTATGACTTCCGCAACTTTCCATTGGCTCGGCACGTGTTTTAATCTGAGTGCAGCATTTACAATATGGAGTAGCTTAATCAATGCTTTTCTAGGTATAACTTTGAGAATTTCTCCGGTAATCTAATCATAACCAGAAGATTTCTTAAGTTTTAAATTCTCGATCTAATGTTTGAGTTCCCTTAGCGTTGCACTTGTGAGCGTCAAATCGTCAGATGGTAAATCAAGCCTATTGCGGTTGTCGTAAACCACTTGACCATCGTACGGTTTAAAGGTTTCTTCCAGGTGGACCGCAAAGACGTCCGCTTTTTCTTTATCTTCCCTCGCCCATTCATTTTGGTTTAATTTGATTGGCGGCGCGGGGACTTTAGGCCTTTTGGTGCCTTTTACAGCTTTCCAAATTGAATAATTGGAATCCTTTTTCGCATCTAAACTTTCAAGGTAAGAGCCTATTGCACGATCCTTAAAATCCTTAATAGTCTTCTTCAATAAATTGCACAGACGATTCAAGTGTGCTTTATGCTGCGGAGCACGACTCTGTTGCCATTTTTTACGCGCTTTTCTTTTTTCCTTGACCAATTCCTTTATTTCCGGAGGATATCGCAAACCGTATCTGTCCGGCGTTCTCCTTGGATTGGGCGTATTATTCCAAGAGGCGAGCTGTACGATCTCAACGAAGCGATCAACTTCAACCTCAAGTTCATAGAGTGTCGTAAGTGGAACGCTCAATTCAACATTATCTCCAATTTCGTCCCTAAAGCCTTCCCAGTTAGTTGTTCGACCAGTTAATCTCGCTGGCTCTAAGTTATGGAATAGTTTTTCGCTGATCGTTGAAATAACCGGGGAATGATCAGACGACAGATCAGAGCTCTCTTTAACTTTTATATGGTAGATATTCCTTTCACAACGAAATATGGGTGATATTGATTTGGATGAGATGTGAGTTCAACAGGATGATGCTATGTGCCATACGACGACCTCGATTCGATATCGATTTATTGAAACTAGTACCACCTGTGGTCGAAATTTGACCAATATGCTTGAAAAGTAAATTCAATTTATTTTTAACGTAACTAATCCTGGATGGTTATGCATTTTACGCACACTAAAGTTATGCTTCATCAAATCGACGAAGTCCACCTTAAAGTTTACCTAATCCCTAAACTATAGTAACCTGGAACCTGAAATTGGTAAACAAAACTCCTTAACCTATTTTTTATAGAAAAATAATAATAATAAATTAGATTTATTAAAATCCTGATCTTTTTAATTACACGTATTTACTATGTTGTAAATACCTAGTAGTTTTCGCCCCCGAAGCCACTCATACTTTCTACTAGCATTTAAGTGCATCTTTGGATACCGTTTGTATAAAAACTTAAAGAGCTACTAATGGAAATGTTGAAAATAAATAGGAAAATTCCGGAGCTGAAATAAAACGCAATATTTGGAGTTAGGAAATTAACAAGAAAGTAAAAGAAACTTTATTGAAACTATTTATGCCAAATTGATTTTTTACTTCAACACTCCCACTAGGATCAATTCTGAAAGCATCACTGCAGTCATGGGCAGGACACATTTGTTGTTCTTGTATGACGGCAGCGCCATTGTCATGATATCAGCTACCATCTCTGTTGTGCCTATGTGGTGTAAGCAAACTTTTGAATAAATCTCGTACAAAATGATGACGCACATCATACATTTTTTGCTCTAGCTCGGTAACCTATAGTTAACGCTAGAGATACTTACTTACTTACTTAGGTGGCGCTACAGTTTTGGGTAAACCTGGGCGACAACCAACAAGCCTCTCCATTTAGCTCTGTCTTTAGCTAATTCCCTCCAGTTGCGCACTCCAATTTGGTCGAAGTCTCCTTGAACTCGTGCGCACCACCTACGGCCATGATTCCCTCTACTGCGTCATCCCTCGGGGTTAGATTCGAAGACTCTGCGGGCCAGAGCGTTGATGTCCATTCGCTCTACATGTCCTAGCCATCTCAGACGTCCAATACGCAGCTTTTTGAGTAGATCGATGTTGCTGTACAGCTCGTATAGTTAGTGATTGAATCTTCTCCTCCAAAACCCGTCAACGCAAACGGGACCGAAAATCTTACGAAGAATTTTTCTCTCGAAGCGATCAAGGATATCTTCATCCTCTTTTAATAAGGTCCATGTTTCAGCACCGTAAAGCAGGACTGGGATGATCAAGGTCTTATATAGAGTCTTCTTAGTTGTTCGAGATAGGGCTTTACTGTTGAATTGTCTTATAAGCCCAAAAAAACAGCGATTGGCAAGAGTTATTCTTCGATTGATTTCTGCGCTGATCTTGTTTGTAGAATTTATAACAGAGCCAAGGTAGACAAAGTCCCTTACTACCTCGAAGTTATAGCTGCCCACTGTGACGTTTTGTCCAATTCGTCGGTGTTCATTGTCCCTTCTTGTTCACCGCATATACTTGGTTTTGCCCTCGTTTATCGCTAAACCCATTTTGGCCGCTTCCGCCTCAATACTTTCAAACGCCCCGGTGACAGCCCCCTGAGTTCTTCCGATAATGTCTATATCGTCGGCGTATGCAAGCAGTTGTACAGACTTGTAATAGATTGTGCCTCCGGTGTTGGCTTGTGAGTTCCGCACAATCCGTTCAAGTACAATATTGAAGAAGTCACATGACAGCGCGTCACCTTGTCTAAAGCCTTTTTTGACATCAAAGGTCTCGGTGAGGTCATTACCGACCTTGACGGAGCAGCGAGCGTTCTCCATCGTCAGCCTGCACAGACTCTATAGATGCTGTCATAGGCGGCCTTGAAATCGATAAAGAGGTGGTGAGTATCGATTTGGAATTCTTGGGTTTTCTCCAGAATCTGCCGAAGTGTGAAGATTTGATCGATGGTGGACTTTCCTGACCTGAAACCGCACTGATAGGGTCCAATCAGGCTGTTGATAAAAGGTTTCAGGCGTTCACACAATATCGCAGAAAAGATCTTGTATGCGATGTTGAGGAGACTGATGCCTCTATAATTGGAGTAGTTGAGGGGGTCTCCATTCTTGTAGATCGGGCAAACTATGCTGAGGTTCCATTCATCAGGCATACACTTGTCTGACCAAATGTTAGAGATGCGTTGGTGTATGCACTCTACCAATTCATCCCCAGCTGCCTTGAAAAGTTCGACCGGTAAGCCGTCAGGTCCAGCAGCCTTGTTCGATTTTAGCTTGGATATTGCTATCCTCACTTCATTTTCTTCAGGTGGACGGAAATTTTGACTATCATCGTCTATGTTTAATGGTTCATTCTGACTGACAGCGAGATGTTGGTCTTCGTCGCCGTTATACAGTCTGTAGAAGTAGTTTTTCCATATTCTCAGCACCGACTGTGATTCTACTATGGGGTTTCCATTTTCATCTCTACAGGTTTCTGTACGGGTATTGCTTCTCTGACACGTTCTTTTTACCTTTTGGTAAAACTTCCGTACATTATTCCTGGAGTATAAACTCGCGAAATTCTCAAACGCACGCTTCTCATGCTCTTTCTTCTTCTTTTGGAGAAGCTCTTTTGCTCGTAGAGCTCACGAGCAGCTCTCGTCTTCCTTTGCAGCGCCACTTTGTATGCTAGAGATAGCGCACTTTGATTATCGCAGAATAGACCGAAGTCCTTTGAAGAGTTTTTAAAGAGTTTCTTCTCTAAACCTCGAAGCCAAGCCCCTTCCTGCATCGCCATACTCACTGCCATATATTCGACCTCTGTCATTGAAAGCGCAACAGTGGCTTATTTTTTGGACGACCATGATACAGAACCACTTCCAACTTTGAAGACGTTTCCTTTAATTAATACTTGGCGCAATAGCTTTTCAAGTACCAGGGCCAAGCTTATCGCAATCCCTCATGCTGTGTGCTTTTACTTGAAAAAAAAAAAGTCACACAAAAGTTTTCCTTTGCCTTTCTGAATTATTACATTGATGCTATGAGGAAGAGAGGGGGAAAAGACAAAGGGAAAGAATGAGGAAATTAATGACAAAAATTTAGTAAACGTATAAAATTCCTTAAAGGTTCATAATTCAATTATTATACGGTAGAATAATATAACCAAAAAATTAAGATAAATGATAATTCCATTTGAAAGAATCGGTGGTAAACCACTTACAGACAAAAACACAAAAACTCTACTGGATAGGTATTAATTGCATAATCATTATCATAAATTATTTTATCATAGCTGTGATCAATTTCTGTTGAGCCTGGCATACGATTGAGCATATCGTGGCAATGGTATAGTAGTAACGTCGCCAATTGCCACGCTAATGGTTCATGGTAAATTCTTATGTCAGCAAGCATTTACTTATTTCCCATGAAATATATAAAGTCAGTCCAATCAATTGCGAAAGCTTGTGTGAACACTAGAGTGAAGGCATAATACTGGCAGTAGCTTGGTCACATGGATGGAAAAATAGTTCGTTCTGTTGATAATGATTTGCTATGACATCGGTTATCAGGAAAAAATACTGCGAATCAGAAGCAAATACAAAAAAAATAACAAAAATCTCCCCAGTTATCTGGACGCCACCCCCGTAGTTTCTCTGAATCATAAGCAACTGATCTTCAAAGCCACTACACTAAATCTTTCTCTCTCTCCCTCTATCTATCTTTTCCAAACGCCCGCACTGTGTGTAAACATGTTAAGGATATTCCCCTGTTATACGTGTTAAGGTATAACCCCTTGAGTGCGAGCAAATTATAAAAAAAATATCGTTATTTCTTTAAACGCAATCTTGAGTTTTTGGTGCTAAAACAACTTTATTTAAAATGCGTTGTGATAAAATGTTTTCTGCAATGTTGCTCTAAATATCATTAATTATATTATTGTGATCGTCAACTAATTACTTTTGTATTTCAATAATATTTTCACCAAACTAAGTTAATCGCCTTGCTTCCGTTACCAATTTGTTTTAAAAATTCAACAAACTCTAATTCACGTAGTAAAGCCCTCATCTTTTGAGTAACATGATGAAATGTAGCAAACTCCTTCCAACTTGTAACACAGTTTTCAAGTAATGTCACACTTGATCCATGTGAAACAACCGGTAAAATTGGTCGAAAATCACGGCACAAAACAATAGTATTACCTCCAAACGGTTTACATATGGTATGTCAGCTTCATTCCTACAAAAATCTCTAAATAATCTGTCTATAACTTTCAATACTTGAAGTGGACACATGGAAACTTCATCAATAAGAATCAACGAGGATGAATTATGTATTTGTTGTATACCATAGTTACTATTTGTTGTAATATTGGCCACTGAAGTTTCCAAAATTGGAATGGGTAGCTTAAGCACAGTGTGCAAGGTTCTTCCTCCAATTAAAGAGTTGAAGCTATGCCACTAAATGCAGTTGCAATACAACTGCGATTAAGTGAAATTAATTTATGAATAATCGTAGCTTGCGTGAATGTTTTACCACAACCTGCATGAGCAGTTAAGCCAAAAACATTTGAGCCAGTGTCATGATAGTGAACTTTACAAATAACGCGATTATAGTACGCTCTTCAAAGTTAGCTCTTTCGTAAAGTTCATTAAATTGTAACACTTCTTGGATTGGATCGAAAGTATCTGCTTCAACATATTCTGGCATTAACGTTGGAACAGGTAATCCAAGTAACTGACATGAAAAATTATGACCATGCAAATTATCTTCAATTTCTAATTGTGCCCTATTAAAAGAAATTTCCTCATTGGATTCCGTAAAGAAATAATAATTTTAAATTCAAGCCACAATGCTAACGCAATTGCTAGTGCATTTAATGCATAAATGATAGGCAATTAATGACGCATTTGTTTTTGGCAAATTGAATTCCTTTGCTTCATTTAAACATTCACGCCATTCATTGTCATTTAAAGCACTACCGTGAGCGTGATACGCTCCAATAAATGTGTTGTAAGCAATTCTATAGTAAGTCTTCAAATGACTTAGGACCACAAACATGTAATAATAGCAAATGCAAATGAAAAAGCTCTACGTCCTTTGGAGATACTACATGCGTGTAATGAATTTATCACCACCACGTACTCTCTTCTTCCATTTTTTCCACCATTTATCCAAACATAGTGCAAAGGAATTTTAGTATAGTGATATACTTCCGCCGATCGATCGTTTTCATTTAATGCAAAGAATGATAACAATTTGGTTTGTTTAGCATTTTCAACTACATCCCATTCATACCCCACTCTAAGCAAACATTCTGTCTACGTGGTAAATGAATATCAAGCCTAATGATAGTGTGCGATTGAAAACGCATTGAAAATTCATAAATACGCCACACCGCTTCAGTTGATCCGACATAATGGCCATTCAAAAAATTTCTCACTTCAAAGCTCACACAGCTTTCATTTGCTATGCTGTTGAATGATGCGAACGGAAAGAAACAAACAGCGAGTGAAACAACGTATGCGTAACTTTTTTTTGTTTTTGTAATATTTTCCCGTGCAGGAAAGGCAATGGATCAAAGCTCAGAGAGCTTTCATTTAATCGCTAAAAAAGCATTTGGAAGGAGAAATCGGGTCTGTATGTTCACTTTATTTGACCTGACTTAACGGTAACATACACACATGATTTTTTTTTGTGCACATCTATGGTACAGTATCCTTTGAATGATATAAATTTCATCCCCCTCTTTTTATAATAAATACTAAAAAAACGTACGATAGATTTCGTGTTCACGTATTAATATACAAGATCACAATTTGACGAGAAGGTAATTTCGCGAAATAAGTAGGTACATATGTATGTCAATTGTTTCTTTTTATTTATTTCATTTGTTCATTCATCAATGGATACCCAATTTTGTTGACTACAGTTAATTACATGGAATTAACATTGTTAAAAAGTTTTAGGACAACTGTTTACACATATGTTTTTCTATTCATTTGAAGGTCGACTTCATGATGAGTTAAATTGAACAGTAATAAAGAATTAATTCATTTCTGTGCTATGAGGCTATAATTAATAATTTGATTACTTTTTGTCAACCAGGCAGATGGCAATGCCATGCTAACCGATTTTTGTTTATACATTATTTTTTAATGTAGCGGATCGACGGCGATGTGAACGCCGCCTCGAGCTTTAAAAAATGAATTAAACATTTTAAAATATTATAAATTTGTGCACTGGCATTTCTTTAATTGATAACGAGGCGACGTTCAGAGCGCGATAGACCCGCTACATCTACAGCGCGAATAGCAGGTTCTGCAATCATCAAATAATATTAAAAAAAGTTTCAAATGCAGATTGAATGGGGATCGTTTGGTGAGAAGCTTTTACTTTGCTTTGCATAATTCTCTTCAAAACACGCCTATTGTTATTGCTTTTATTCGAAAAAGTGGTAGAAATTGGACTGACTGACTGGATGTACGCTGTACTTCCTTCCTCCTCATGTGGAACTGGGATTCTAGCTCAACATTCTAGCTCTCTTTCTCAGCTGCGATTACAACCGTGATTGAAATGCGCTCTTCGATTTGTTTCCAGGTCTTTGTGGGTATCAATGTGTTGTCGGGTTTCTACTTTATACTGATAAACCGTTCTACTTCAGCCGCAAAAACGTTTTCCACAGCACTCCATTGCTCATCAATATTGCACTGAGCTTCGCTGCTAATTGTTTCGGCTCCTTCGGCGAGATGGACCCTAAATTGTTGGCGCACTGCGGTTTCCTTAAGTCGGTCGGTACTGTACCTGGAAATGCGAAACATATCTTTACGGTTGTTTCGAACTTATGCAATACGAAGGCGAATATGAGCTATCATAAAATGGTGATCACGCATCATTCCAATATCATCCCCACGCTTATTTTGAACATCTTCAATAGAATTTCTAAAGCGCTTACTGATCGCCAAGTAATCAATCTGGTTGGATGTTCGCAGCCTTTTTCAGTGGAAATCCAACAGATCTTATGAAATGCATTGTTTTCAAACAGGGTACCTCTAATGATAAGACGATTGGTATTACAGAAATCTACAAATTCTTCGCTTTCTGATACCATGGTGCCTCATCACATATTTGAGCGCTGTGTTATCTTTGCTTCACTCGGCATTGAAATCCCCCATCATTATGACGATGTACCCATTTGGTGTCTGATTTTCTCCTGCGTAACCTTCTCAGTTGGCACGTAACACTGAATGATAGTAAGTTTTCTCACTCTTCTCTGAAATCTGGCCGTCAATATCCAATCGCTAGGATGTATTCGCGATATTAGACTTTCGTGTGCCGTTGGAGTCAGCAGCAGTCCCACACCAGATTCGCGATTACTTCCAGCTGGTCTTACAGAGTAGAGTAGAATAGTGTTTTTTGTCGGAGGTTGGTGCTCAGCCGCATCTTACTATCTTATTTCGCTCAATCCCAAGATGTGCATTTTGTACCGCATGAATTTTCGTTCAAGTCGTTGGAATCTGGAGTTTTGAGAACCTTCTTTCCTCTCATCGAGGAGAGTCTGCACGTTCCAGAATCATATTGTAGTCCTAGTTTGAAAGCCAAAGGTCGTCAACATAGTATCCCTCCATATCCGAGACAGTTTGTTGCGTTTCGGAGCAATCGTGTTTTTTTACGGTTGCGGCTAGCTGCGCCACAACACACACTTATCATGTTTTGTGGCACAGGGTGCTCGCCATTCGTCCTATCCCGTTCGCAATTTCCGAAGAAATTCCTAGATGGTACCACGGAGGTTGGAGTAGGCAGAGCTGCTACATGTTCGATTACAGTGGCTCTTTCTCATTTTTTTAGCAAATCAGCATCTATTGGGAAATGCTGCTTCTACGAGGCCTTTGAAAATCATTTGCCACCTATCCAAACAAGACTTCAAAATACTTTCAGGTCTAATCCCATTTGCCCCATTATGCCACGTTTAACCAATCCTTAACCCGTAGTATAGGCGATTGCGAGCATTTGAGATTACAGATTGATACTGCAGTGATATTCTTTCGAATACATTCATTTCCTATTCTGTTTTAAGAATACTATAAGGAAAAGATAAATTCTTTTAAATTGCAGTATCTGCTTGCTTTATTGTCAAAAGTTATAAACTGCCTTTGAGGCGATGTGCCCTCCCATTGACCCAAGATTAATATATAAGACTTGGTATACTTGACACCACATGGCGCAAACAATTTCAAAGCATTTCTCACCTCATTGATACTGTTTACCTGAAATGACAGTTCAAAGGCGATATGATGGCACGTGGCTGACTTTAAATGACCTTTCAGCCCACACACACGGCCCATGGACCGACCGGCCGGCGTTATAAAATTACGACGAGGAAAAATTTATATTTGGATATTTTTTCTTACCTTTTTGATGTTCGTCATTTTTTTTGGCACTGTCCATGGCTGGCTACCCCAATTTATTTAGTTACGCCACCCAAACGTCATAACTCAATTTATCGCATTTTTACGCTCAGATTTCTTCCGCACTGAAATATACGCGTCGTCCAATTTATTTAATAACATTTGTCTATGGGTCGCCCTCCAGCCCTCAGCCCTCTAGCTGCCTGCAAAATGTTCTGTGCGTACGGACATTTATCATTAAGCCAAATCCTAAATGCAAGGATCCTAATTATGTCATACATCACAGTTGACACGTAATTTACTTAATCATACTCTCTGGCTTCGCAGACTTCACACAGTCTTTATGCTTTTTAGCTCATTTGGACGGGAAATCATATTTCCTTACATATCGCCTCGGTCCTTTTTGTTAGATACATGAAATTTTCATCAATCTCCGCGTATTCTCATACTCGAGACGAAGGAGGCTCACATCCTTCGGATAGCTACTCCTGTTTCTGTGTGTATGTTTGTTTTGGTCGTGGTCTTGTTGTCGTGTGCGGGAAAATTTCCCTTTTTCGTTTTTTACGAGCGACGTAGACGTTGAAAGAAGTAGGAGTTGTGGCACATTTTATATTTATCCATCCATAGGAGCATAGGAGCCGGAACTGGGGCGAAGAAATATGTCGGAATGGCAGAAGAAAGATTTAGAACTCAAAATTCCAAGTAATTGGCGATGCCAACAACAAAAAACAATATTTATCTTCGCCATGTGTGCATGTGTTTGGCGCAATAAAAATAACAATTGAAACGAGCGTTTCCCATTCCTCCCGGTGCGGTAGGAGGGTGTCCTCGTACACACGTCCTCACATGGAAACGCTAAATCCTGACACTTATCCCCTAGTCCTCACTGTGCGCTACAGTGTTTTTCCAAATGTTATATACACAGTAACAGATTGGAATTATTTTTAACCTCAAACCTATGTGTATTTGTTGAGGATTAGAGACGAGTGGTTTCAATTTGATTGAAGTACACTTGCTAATCTAGTTGTGGGAGCTGAAATGCAATAGAACTTTCCAGGAAATTCCCATTAGTAGAGTGTTGAGTAGGCTCATGTTACAGACAGCCTTATGTGTCAAACAAAAGGGATTCCGCAAGAGTGGTGGTTTTTTTCCGAATTTCTTTGACGTATGTATCTTTGACAGATAGCATATATTGGAAAATGGCAATTTGCAAATTCCTTGATCCTTAAAAGTTGTGTTGTACGAGTTCGTTACATTTTTAACACGTAAGGTAAAAATCCTTTGACGTGATAAATTTCCTCGCAGCTGTTAACAGAACTGTCAAACACTATTTGGACATTAGCTTCACTTTAACTCACACCTACGTATGTCGTATGCGAATGAGATTTCGAAATTAAGTCAATCTTGCATTTCTGTCATTTGAAATAATTGTTACTAAACTGTCACGAAGTTCAGGTGAAGGTTGTGTTTGAAAATGTATACCGTGCTAAAACGAAAAGGAAAAATCATTTGACGTAAAAAAATGTCTTCACAGCTATCAACAGAACTGTCAAACACTATTTGGACATTAGCTTCACTTTGATTCACATCTACGTAGATCGTATGCGAATGACATTTCGAAATTATGTCAATCTCGCGCTTGCTGTCATTTGAAGTAATTCTTACTAAGCTGTCATGCAGTTCAGGTAATGGATGCGTTTGAAAATGTATACTGTCCTAAAACGAAAAGGAAAAATCATTTGACGTAAAAAAATTTCCTCACAGCTATCAACAGAACTGTCAAACACTATTTGGACACCAGCCTTACTTTGATTCACATATGCGCAGGTCGTAGGCGAATGACATTTCGAAATTATGTCAATCTCGCGCTTGACATGAAGTAATTCTTACTAAGCTGTCATGCAGTTCAGGTAATGGATGCGTTTGAAAATTTATTGCGTGCTAAGGGAAACTATTTCCAACTTGATTGACTCTTAATTTAATTGCGGTAAAAGCCAATGTATTGTGGCATTTGAAAACCAATCAACTGTCTCAGATAGTTTTAATATTTTACTGTAGTCCTAAATCGACTGAGGACTGAGGTCTGAGGTCAAATAGGCAAACCCCACAGGCGGATCAGTAGAAATGCGGTGAAGTGGGAGGGTTGTGATCCCTTATTTTCGGATCATAGCCTCGCTGAAAAAGGAAGAAGAAGAAGAAGAAGTCCTAAATCGACATAGATTGACTTTAATTTTAAAAATATTAAAGTGTATTCGATTTATTCATTCATGTCGCGGAAATTAGTAGTAAGAAGTAGTTTTGATATAAATTTATCTTACTGTCAGCTGATTTTGACATTTGTAATTCATCCTCGAGGAAAAGGTACTTGGACCTCAGTTTTCAGTAAAAATTCACGAAAACTCACTGCCGGGTGCCTTAAATCCTATCCGATAACCTATAATTTGAATCACACTGAATACCTTGCTTCTAAATAATAATTCTACACATTTTGACATTTGATTGTCATTCCAATGACAGTTCTCTCATTCAAAAATTACTAAATGTCTAATCAACGCAAAGTTTCTCAAACAAACACATCCAAGTAATTCCTGAAGGAAAATCTGATCACACGCCCAATAACCTCCCTTAGCAAGG
The DNA here is from genome assembly GCA_945910035.1 of Brachypalpus laphriformis. Classification (NCBI taxonomy): domain Eukaryota; kingdom Metazoa; phylum Arthropoda; class Insecta; order Diptera; family Syrphidae; genus Brachypalpus; species Brachypalpus laphriformis. Next base: position 313,340,630 of record OX246753.1, on the reverse strand, counting down.
ATAATTGCCCAAGTTTTGACATTTGATTTACCGTATTAAAATACCACGAGGATTTGGAAATTGTTTTGAAGCAAACCGAACAATAATTAATCTTGTATTGGTTGAGGGTTGAATAATTAATCTGTATCTGCGCGGAAGGCAAGGTAACACTGCAGCCTTAATGCTTCAACCTACGGCCGGGCTAAATTAATTGTTCTCACGATGAATGGTTATATTCTACCAAAGGATATCTGGAATTAGTTAAGCCAAAGGTAAGGACCACCGAATACTGCCAGGGGAAAATATATGAGATATAGTGCCACATTCTAGTGTGTAGCAATCAGATATGGGAATTCGCGGGAGGAAGACATCTGGTAGTGGGTTTAAGTTTTCAAAATTTAATGAATTCCGCCCTTGATACGTGAATTTAGTTCATTTATTCATGCTTTGCTGGTTATAAGGTAATTTCTGTATTAAGACTTGTGCTGTGATCTTATTGTTGATTACCCTAAGCTATTATTTCAGACTCTTTTCTCCGCATAAAAGATGCTACATATCGTCGCCTGACCACTGATACTATGCATACTTATTGCCTAGACGTATATGTGTAATAATCCATGAAACACATATACCGACGCCATATTTCTCATATGTATGTTCGTTCTATTGTGGGTAAAAAGACTTAGAAATGAAAGAAATTTGCTTTAGAAACCGCCACCCTAGAGCCTTCGTTTAGAACTCCATTAGACACATAGATAGATAGATAGATAGTTTTATTAACTGGCTATGAAGCCACTCATATTTAATTTACAATTGTATTACGTGTTATTATAATTATATATGTACAAGTATACATGAGTTCTTGTAAATACCGACTACCCAAGGCACTTTGAGATCATGTCCAACAGATGCTCTAACTGTGATCCTGTGATCACTTGATTCCTCTTCAGTTACACATCAAAGATACAGCTCTATGCTGCGTAGGCTGCTATGCCGTACGGCCATAGTAGAGTTCTGCAGACAGTTTCAAACAACGTGGTTGCATCTTTGACTGATTACACAGTCCCACTTTTACTAATCAGAGCAGAATGGAAGAACGGTGAAATAACCAAAAAAGTTGATATAACCATATACTATATACGGATGGATTGAAAGTGGGCTGTAGAGTCAGCGCAGGCATTTTCTTGGACAAGCTGAATTTTTCGAAATGTTTCTGTTTACCGGATTTTACCAATATTTTTCAAAGGGAGTTTCCCGTGATTCGAGAGGCTTCTCGCATACTGAACATTCTTCCAACATCGAACGGCAATCTTCTTATCTTCACTGATAACTAAGCTGCAATCAAAGCCATTGAAATGAGCTATCACATCTTCAAAACGTGGTAGAGCAGTGCCAGAAAGAACGAAATAAATTAGGCGTCTAATGAAAAATCACTCAAATCTGGGTCACATGAGACAGTAACTTCAAGGGAAACGAGCGAGTGGATGATCTGGCTAGCCAAGGGTCTCCGGCAAAAAGAGTCGACGTTCTATTGGGAGTTGTTAAGGGCAACGTTCACCATCATTTCTCACGCTTTCTAGCTGCGCTATATGAAGTAAAACATGGCCCAGCTGCAACAAACTTAAATCAAAGGAGCTAAATTGAGAGGCTTGTTGGTTGAGGCCCAGGTTCACCCCGAACTGTAGCGCCACCTAAGTAAGTAAGTAAGTAAAAGGAGCTACCAAGCAGATCAGGACTAGATATTTCCAGAAGTGTAGCCATAAATATAGGAAATTGGCCAATAGGAGACTATGCGGGAAAGGCACTAATGAGAAAGAATCTCTTCTTCACTTTCTTTGCAGATGCAAAAAAAAACAAAAAAAAAAACAAATATTTGGCGCAACAGCTCTTTAAAGTGCCAGGGCCTAGCTTCTCGCAACCACTCATGTTGTGTGCGTTATATTTTTCACATGAATGGAAGGGACGTACAGTTTTTTAATGCCGAATCCGAACGGCGATTTGAGAAGCTTTTTCGAGACAACAATACTCTCGGATGTTTGTCAGACGCTCGCGAAAAGTGGGACCGTGAAAAAACTTTTTGGTATTTTCTGGGATTCGAACTTGGAACCTCATGCGTAGTGATCCGACACACTAACCATTTACGCCACGGCGCCCACAGCGAGAACTAAGGTGAGCTTTTCTTTGACAACCTGAGTAAGACATCCGACAAAAGATTAGTGCCCTTATCCTTTACATAAACTGGACAGGCTAATCTAAGTATACATATCTCTCATTTCAACCGAAAACTTTATCATATAACCATATTACAAACTCCAGTGTTCAGCTTGTCTGCGCATAAGCGGAGCACTACGTACAACTCCTTCTGCGGCACTGGACATCGTGTTCCATCTGATATCCCTCGATATATTTAGCAAGCAAATGGCATCGAATGCAGCCGTTCGCCTTGAAGCTACTCAACAGTGGTCACGAAAAGAATTTTACCACGCCTCCATTCTGAATAAATTCACAATCTCTCCCAAAAACATGGACTACATCATCCCACGTCTAAATTTTGACAAGAACTTCCACGTCACCATCCCATCCAGACTTTGGGTGGACGATGTATTTTTAGAAGATTAGTCGATTCACTTCTACACTGATGGCTCAAAAACTAAGGATGGAATTGGTGGAGGTGTTTTCTCTGACAGGTTTAATCTTAAGCTCTCCTTCCGTCTTCGAAATTATTGTAGCGCGTTCCAGGTAGAAATAAAGGCGATTAAAAAGACATTATTTTGGCAGAAGAAAAACATGATATCCGCCAAGGATATCCGTATCTTTTCAGATAGTCAAGCTGCAAGTAAATCCTTTTGAACCGATCTCTATAAATTTATTAGTAGCCCTAGACTGCGAATCGTCTCTTAAAGAGATGGAGCAATTAGAAAAAGATCGAGCAATTTAATATTCACCTCTGTTGGGTGCCGGTGCATAGGGATATTCCATTGAATTGTAAGGCTGATGAACAAGCCAGAATAGGAACAACTGCACTCATCCTCCCAGACAGGCATAATCTAGGTATACCAAACGCTACTTGCAAATTTTAATTAAAGCTGGATCCAATCGAAAGAAGAAATCTTAGGTGGACAAGTGGATCAACATGTCTCGCAACTAAACAGATTTGGCCTAAGCTGGATATGAAACGCTCTAATAAATTGATTTCTCTTAACCGATTGCATATTAACCCTACAATAGGTGCAATTACAGGACACTGTCTAACAGGCAGCATGCAACAAGGCTTGGCGTATACTCAAATGATTTTTGCAGAAGCTGCATGGACAAAGAAGAGGAAGAGACCATTCCTAACTTTCTTTGTGCATGCCCACCTATCTCTCATAGAAGAAAACTTCACCTAGGAGATTTCTACTTTAACTATTTGGGATATCTGATAGATTTAGACATCTGAAGCCATTCATTAGAAGCTTTAATTGGTTTTGACGAGTAGGCTGGGATTACATAATCCTTAGTGGTACAACAACGGACCTTCCTTTTGTCTGTGTCTATGTTTGTTGGCGTAAACTGGCAGCCACTTCAACCTAACCTAATCTAACCTATTCAGGTTACAATAGCACAAAATAGGTCTAATTGTGAGCTGTTTTGAACCGCCACCTCCATCTATCTCCCTACCACCAATAGCCAGACATATATATTGTATATCATGCTAATATTAGAGAAAGCATGTTAGCAAACTACACATAGAATGATATAATCATGATATTAAAAATCCCCATTTGCTTCCTAACTCTGTGGAATTAAATGCTATTAGCATCCCTCCGCGCTGAATGATTAAAACACAACCACCAACCATTTGTTAACAATCAGAAATAATTGTGAATTTTCAGGAAATTAGTTTCCAACAAAATCCTAAACCACATTCATCAATAAATAATGCATCATCCGCATTTATCTTTTGAATTCGCCCAGCTAAATCCTTTTTGGCTGGGACACATCCGCACACAAAAAAGTGTTCAAATTCGCATTAATCCTTTGGATATACATAAATGCACTTTTATTGTATTTTTGAATTACATTTCGAAAAATATCTGACACTGTGCGCTTGAAAGCTGATTAAGTGCCATGGAGAGGCATTAAAAGCTCGATTTTTATTTACACTCAAGGATTAAAATGCTTGAAAGTGATACGTGCTAAATAAAAGTAAATTATTATTTTAATAGAGAACGTAAAAATAACTTCGTGTGATATTTTGAGCTTGATATATATACTGGTAGAGAGTCATATTTATACTTTGACAGGATAGCTTTCGAGCTTGGATGGCTTAAAGTATTGGTTTAATATGCTAGTATTTGTTTGTTCTGGTGTGCGGCAGTATTTGCGAGTATGTGGGAATATTTTCCATTTATTTTTTTAGAAGCTACTGCTTTTCAACTCAGTAGGCATTGCAGTTCTTTTGGACTGCTCTTCTGGTTGCTGCGATCTTAGAAGCCAGCTAACCGACTTTCAAAAACACTGAACAAGGAGGGGAGTAAGCTTCTTTGACAAATTTCTTGGCCACGATAGAACAATATTGGCCAAGGTTTGAATGAATGTGTGAATTGTGGCTCGATTAGGTGCATTGAAACCTAGAAAATCTACTGTATCCCCTGCTGGTATTTACTGGTAATGCAATACCTTATTTTTCAGCTAAGCAACCCTGCTTCACTTAGGTCAAGTTAGTGTTTTTATGTGGTCGTAAGATTAGGAAGTCCTTGCCTTTTGTCTATTTTCGGCGGATGGATGGCCTTAGATGGTGGTTAGTTGAAAATTAAATATAATATTGGAGCCAGCATCGAAGCCACGGTACCACTTGGAGTGTGCTTGCTTTCTAGGCTATAACCGAAGCCATTAAAATTTGCATCTGAATAAGCCTTATCTTGGTTTGTTAGGATCGGCCCTCGATGAACATGCACTTAGACCAGAAGAAGGACCAGTACAATGGGCCGATATTTAAGGTGGATGGTTCACCCTCTTACTCTGGGCACCATTTCCTTCGTTTTATGAAAGCGTTAGTTTTACCCGTGCAGGCATTGCTGAGATAACTAAGATCATGGAAAAAGTATTCACCTAGGGTATTCTTCCTAATGTTAGCGAGCGCAGGGCAAGTGCATTCGAAGTAACTAATGGTCTCTTTCCCCTCTTAATCCCTAGAGTTTCTGCAGAGATCGTTGTAGGGGATACATAGTCTTTGGGCATGTCTTCCTATGACACAGTGTCCGGTGAGAGCGTTTGCTATTTTGAAGAGAGTACCTTTCTTGTGTTTCAGGAGCCCGATGGACATAGATTTGTTAAGTGTTGGCCTAGATGTTGCGATCGGAGATTGACCACTTTCTCCGCGTCGCGTCGGTTTGAATAAGGTATTTAACATAAAACGTTGGCGCTTCGATGTCGATAATGCTTATGCTGTTCATACCAGAGAAGCCTTGTCGAGCCAGTGCGTCAGCTGCACAAATCCCTGGTATGTCACAGTGACCTGGTACCCAACAGAGAGTGGTGAGATTGTACCGAGCAGCTATCTCGTTAAGAGATACGCAGAAGTCTTTCACTGACTTAGATCTCGTAGGGCTGGATGCGAGTAATTTGATGGCTGCTTGAATATCGATGTAGACAGCAGTATCCGATATTGATAGTGTATTAGCCGCTAGTCAGTCAGCGGCTTGACGAATAGTGGTTACTTCGAGTTCAAAAACGCTGCAATGGTTTTGGAGGTTAACAGAGAGGTATATGTCTAGGTCTTCTGAGAAGATTACGGTACCAACACCACCCTTGTTTTTGGACCCGTCAATGAAAATTGACAGCGTTTCGTTGTATAGGACGTCGCGTTGCATCCACTCAGCTCTGTCTAGTATTGAATGCATGTAGCCCCTGTTGAAGCCATATTCAATGATCAGGTGGTCAGTGGAAGTGGACAGATGATGGTGCATCGAAAGTATATTGGCATGTCCCGTGTGTTGCTCCTTTTAGTGCTTGGAGCCTCTCAGTCTTGCTGAGCTTATAGCCAAATATTTACTGACTACGTCGATCGGAAGTAGGTGGAGCATGGTTTGGAGACCCGCTGTGGGAGAAGTTCTCAGTACACCGGTAAAATGCAGAGACAAGCTATTCGCTGAGTTTTTTCTATTATGGATAGGTTGGACTTCTTCTCCAGGGCTTTAGCCTTGTCTTGACTAAAGAAAAGCGTGATATCCACTAAAGATATCCGCATCTTTTCAGACAGCCAATCAGCAATCAAATTCATTAGTAAGTCTAGATTGTCGATCGTCTCTCACAGACATGGCGCAACAGTTCAATATTCACTTGCGTTAGGTGACATTGGGCATTCCGGGAAATTGTAAAGTTAATTAACTCACTAAATAGGAACAACTATGCTCATCCTTCCAAATAAGGTTACTCTAGGTATACGGATCGCAACTTGCAAACTTGAATTTAAGTTGGATGCTATCGAAGAACAAGTCTTAGGTGAACGAGTGGAACAATATATCTAGCGACAAACCAGATTTGGCCCAAGCTGGATCTAAAATGCTCTTAAAATTTGATTTCTCTTAACAGGTTGCATATTGGCGCTACAATATGTGTCATCACTCGGCACTGTCTAAATAATGAGCAAGGATGCAACAAGGCTTGGTGTATTTTCAAACGGTTTTTGTAGAAGCTGTATGGATAAAGAAGATGAAGAAACCATTCATCACTTTCTTTGTATATGCCCAGCTCTCTCCCACAGAAGGCAGCTTTATTTTTAATGATTTTTTAACCATAAAACAGCTATCGCTGGCCTAAGTGTATTGGGTTAAGCTGGCAGCCACTTCAGCTTAACCTAACCTAATAGCTTTGAAAATGGCCCATAATTCATGTTTTTTCAGATAGCAAAGTAGCATTTAAAGCACTAACCTGCTGCTCAGTGTATTTCAAGTCGGTCAATTGCTGCTTTGATGCCCTACAATCTATTTATGACCAACTTGGTTGTATGCCTATTCATTACGGTTCTGAATGTAATGAGACTACGTACGAAGGGGCAGGGACTGGCTCAGCTACCATATTCTAAAGCCCAGAGCCTTTTAGAGGCATTAATTGGCCAGTGGGCATATCTACTACTAGGAACATAGTTTTATCTATCCGAACCGCACATCTTCTACAGGAACATAATTACTCTCCTGCAAGTCAGAAACTCTTCTGCTTGTAGATGTAGATGTATATGATGGTGAGGTGCAAGTGCACTGCGATCTATAAAAGATCTATTGTGCCCGTCATACTACGGCTCTAGCTGGTGATATGCTCGGTCTAGAGCACTTCCTCCAGCCCAGCAAACTGGAGTATCTTCAGTGAATCCAGCGAAGGTAAATCTGTTTCTAATAGGAGGTAGGCACCTAGGTGATTCCTTCTTTTGTGGATCAGTGCTTCGCATTCCATAAGGAGGTGCGCTGGTGTTTCTGCGAAGTCCCTGCAGAATCTGCAGTGTCCGTCTCCCTCTATTCCCAGTTTCCTAAGGTGCTCCTTAAGTCTGCAGTGACCTGTTAACATGCCCGCCAAAATGCGAAGCCGATTCTTACTAACTCTTAGGCAGGCTCTGCTTCTTTTCTGGTTGTATTTCTTTAGAAGTTCCTTTTCCTGTCTTATTTGGGGGATACGGTCCCAGTGTTTGACCCATTTGTTCTCTTCTTCTTTCCTTAAGTCTTCCCTTATTTTGTGGGGTCCTATCCCACAGAAGGGTTCTGGTCCAAGGAACGGCGTGTCTGATCCGTTTCTAGCTAGTTCATCAGTTGCTTCGTTCCCCTCCACCCCTACATGTCCTGGTACCCAGTAGAGAGTTACTTTGTTTGTTACTCCCAGTTTGTTGGTCGTAGTGAGATATTGCCATACCAGTTTGGATCTGATATCGTGCGAAGTCAGTGCTTTAATAGCGGCTTGCATGTCTAGTATTGCGATGTTCTGCCCACGATATTTCATGTCCAGGTTGAATTTCGCACATCTTTCGATCGCGTGAACATCTGCTTGGAATATACTGGGAAATACTCCCAGTATCTAGTCCTGGGCCCGTACACTCCTGCTCCAGTACCGGTAGATGTTTTTGATCCGTCTGTGTACCATTTAATTGTGTGTTGTTTGAATTGGTATTTATCGGATTCGCTGGTCCAGTCTCGCTTGCTGTTCAGCTTTGAGTCAAATTTCCTTTCAAAGCAGTATTTCTTGACTATATCATCTCTGTGCCAGTCCAGAAGCGCCACCGATTTGGATAGGGTTACTCGCTCTTTATTTGCGATGCATGTTCCTTTCCCGATTCCCTCTTTGCTGAGTCTCAATATGGTCTCCTTGGCGATTCGCTCTAGCACTATGTGTAGTGGAGGTATGTATACCTACGATCACTTCTAGTGCTGTTGTGGGACAGGTTCGCATGGCATATGCAGGCTAATCTTTGCACTTTGTTGAGGGATGTCCAACTCTTCTGCTTATACTGTACCTTAAATACTTTAAACTTTGTAAGAGAAGTAGTATATCACAAACGCTGTTAGTAGCACCCATGATACAATAGATCGTTAAGGTCACAGAATCAGGCGTTGGGCAGCATTAAGCAAAAATAAAAAATGTTAGCCTTGAAGCTAGAATCCATAGACTCATGGAGGCGTAATGTATTAAGTACTAGCAAGCTAGGCAGTATTTAGAGAGCAGCAACCTTCTCCAAATTTGTAGCTTAAACGACGTCGAATTATACGTATTTTTAGTTACCATAGAAAGCCCTTTCCCATGAAGTGCCACCCGATCCCATTTGAGTAGACATTGCTTTGTCCTATAGAAGCCACGTCCCACTGGGAGACATTAACATGAAATTATAAGATGCTGCAGTATTAGGCTAAGGCCTTTCGAACAATATCTGATTTGTCTGCTTAAGATCTGTTCTTAAATATATAGATACTCAATTACTTACAAAGAAGGAAAAAAAAAAAAAATATAAAATAAAAATAAAATAAAAAAAAAAACAACGTTTTTACACCCAACCTTGTGGCACTCCACTTTCAGCGGAAAATTTCAAATTCATGTGCAAAAGCATATGCCCCAGGAGACAGGGCAAGAGTACTCTCGTAAAAAAGAAAAAGATCCCCTTTACCGGCTTCACAATAATTGAATGATGCACAGCCTCCTGAGTCCCGAAGCAAAGGCACGCAGATATGATACCCCTAAAGTGGGCTGTGTTATGGCACCGTAAAAAAAGTATTAATTCCTTTGGTATCACCAATATGTTGAGCATTAAACGTCATATGCATTTTTAAGTCATTAATAATCCATCCTTTTGTATCCTATGAGCAGAAAGTCTCTACAAGCATAAGTGTATTTCGCGCTAAAAAAAAAGGACATTCTCGCTCAGCGTCGTTGACATATGTAGTCCTCACGAAATTCAACTCACATAATGTTGAAATTTTCAGACTCTACTACCTCTTTGTACAGCACTTTTCATGCATGAACTCAGCAGTGCCTGGGATATAAAAATTTGAAGAAAAAAAAAGGATCCCAGGACCAAAAATAAACCAGAAGCCTAAAAAGAACTAAAAAAAAAAAATCGACGAGAGAACACAACACATAAAAGAACATAATTCAAAAGGTTGGGATATACAATAAATTCATGAGACAGGAACAGGAGGGTAACTAGGAGATTGAAATATCCTTGAGAAATATCCGAAATCCCCATTGTTATTGTTATTAGTGCGAACAATGATGATGATGATGATGATGCTGATGGTTATATGGATACTGTGCGCCTTTATTGGCATTTGCCACTTGTTTCGTTACCCCCACTACTTCTTTCCACTTATTTTTTTTATTGATTAGAGTGAAATTTGAGAAAGTTTTGATAGGACACCGAAGCACAAAAAAGAAAATGAATGAATGAATGAATGTCCTTTCAGCGATTTTTCATCTCTAATTGACTTACTGGCTAGCGCACGGCCAATAGAAAAGATTTTCTCCTTCCAACAGCCATTTGGAGATTTTTCTTTTTATTTCGAAATGGAAATGAGAAACCATCCCCACCCCATAACAATTTTTATTGTACAAAGGGGACTGTCGACGTCTAAGGGTAGACAGTGAAAAGGGGCAAACAAAAAAAAAAAAAACTTTTTACTGCCTGCCAACCCCAGTCAGGCGCGTTTAACAGCCATTTCACCCCCACCCATTCTGGGGCAATTGGAACATTTCACACACAAAAAGTCTGAGTATTGTACAACTGGTGCCAGTGGGTAGAGAGAGCGAGAGAGCAAGGGATGTAAATGTAGACGTAATGTGTTTACTGTGCTCGTATAATTAAGAGACAGAGCAACAATCTTTTTATTTTTTTTTCGGTTTGCTCCTTTTTTTGTACATTACACTCGAAGTTGGTGGGATAGGTACTCTGCCTGGAAGTGTTGTGCCTCTGTTACCGTTGGTAATGGGAATATATACATTTTTTTTTTGTATTGTTACCCCCTTTTTCGGAGAAAGGCTCTTTCGGGTTATACTGCCGGGGAGAAGTTTTATTGATATTTAAATGATCAAAGTAAAAAATTTAAACAAAAACATACGCTTCAAGGAAATATGCTTTCAAGGATGAACAATGTGCATTAAATTTAACGACTCAGGGGTGGGTGTTCTGTGTAAATGAGTCATCACCAGGAGTTGCTTGTATGTGTATTTATGTTCGCTTAGACCATGTGGTTTGGTAGAATTTAATGCGTTTTGGTGGGTAAATGCAAATTGAATATTGGGTTGGGCTTAGTAATATACTGGTAGTAGAACACAATGGTGGTTATTACCACATTGACCTGGTTATACTCTCAAAGGCTTCGAGATCTAATCCTTATGTTAAGTCGAATTTCGTCTTGTATGTTAATCTTTGGTTCGCACTGCAAGGGGGATTGACGGAATCCAATTGAAAGGGTCCTGACAGATATTTGACTGGTGGTGGGCATTATGATGGATAATTAATCGCTTTGGGGTTGAGTGAAAAACCGTCAAAGATTGAGTGATTAATGGAGTTCGAGCAAAGATCCAGGGAAGGTCACGAGACTTCTCCTTTCTTACTTGAGTGATGAATTTCAAAACAATTAATGAATTATGAGTTCTGGGTAGTAAGTGAAATGTGCGCCATCAGTCCAAAGGATTATGGTGAATCTTTTGCAAGGATCTGTAGGAATTCTACTATAAAATATTCTGTATAAAAATGTGTGCAGAACTTATGCAGCAAAGTTTCATGAATGCTATCCGCTTGAGGATGATGAAGAACCATCACAAAATAAAAGACCAACCCTAGCAAAGGCAGTCGAAACAGTAGTTTTGTAAGCGGTGTCAATTTGGCTCAAAGCGTATAGAACTGTGCATGAGTTCAGAGCATTGAAAGTGACCAATGCCATAAGTAATGTGTCCAACTATGCCATCCGTGTTATTGAAGGAACGATAAGTTGTTTATAGGTGAAATGCAGCAGTCGACCGAAATGTTTAAGTCTTCATAGGAACATATCCTCCAAAAAACTATATATCTACGCATATTTTGATACCAAGAACAATAAGATTCGGAGCACGTCCGTTCTTTTGCTCGGAATTCGCAAGAAATTAGGGCAGCCATTAAGCGCAAAAGTATCATCGCCCACATACATCCATCGCGGGAGACATAGGATTCGGTTGTAAACAATCTAGCTACTATTAAGTGGGAGCTCCATACGTGACGGTAGTCCCACGAAAAGGATAGAACAGCGCCAGCATCTACCTTCAGATAGCACGTGTAGATGTATGGCGCATAAATGCATTAAAGAAAAAAACGTTACGTATACGCCACAGTGACTACAAACACTTTTTAAAGCATTAGAAGAAAAGATTGTTCTGTGACTTGTACCATGAGTAGTTTTGACTGTCACTACTAGTATATTATCGCGGCATATGAAAAGTTTCTATCAATCTACTGCTTTTTCCTTGGCATATTTCTTGTTTTAGGTTCCTGATGCATTCAATAGCCATAGAATCGTTAAAATTATACAGAGACATTTTTCTGTGAAGGATTCTAGCTAATCAGTGGTAGTAGTAGTCTCGTGCAGATTCCAAGACAGCATGATTGTGCTTCCTAGATACAGGAAGTATTTAGGTTTCTTCAACTGCTATCCAGCAGTCTTTAGTTGAGGAATGATTTTTAGAGACACAGGGTTTTGAACGTATGAAACTTACTTTATCTTATCGCGGTGATCTTTGTGTTACTGGGACATCAAGTGCATAGTCGGAATTTTGTAGGTTTGAATTTGAGAGCAAGATACTGTTATTTTAATGGCTTAGCACCAATGCACTTAGATTTTTTCCACAGTAAAAGTAGCGTAACATGAAGTCAGGCAGCATACTTGTAGCAAAAGTAAAATTGTTTAAAAGAAAATATTGCTTTGTATACAGGGTAAAGCCTACAGCATTGCAAAATCAATGTTTTTGTAACAAAATATTTAGTAAAGTAATACGGGATCATAACCTTGTTGTAGCCAAGGTACGAATGCGGATATCCCAATGTGAGCAACAAAGAACAAAGAAAATGTAACGTCGAAAAGCTACAATCGCAAGATACCGCCAGACTCTTCGCTAAACGCGTATCGCGAAATCTCTCAATCACCCCTATGCCGCCAGCATCAAGTGCCGAACACCAGTGGTAACGCTGCCAACCTGCCATCAGAAACGCCGCGACTGATGTGCTGGGTCTCGCTCGCCCACCATCGCGAAACCCCTGGTTTAACGAAGAATGCCGGCGAGTGCATGCAGCAAAACAAGAGGCATACAAAGCGACGCTGCAGCGGAAGACAAGAGCTGCTCATGAGCATCGGCTTCTCCAAAAGAAGAAGAAAGAGCATGGGAAGCGCGGGTTTGATAATATCGAGAGTTTATACTACGGGAACAATATACGGAAGTTTTACCAAAAGGTAAAAAGAATGTGTAAGAGGAGCTATACCCGTACAGAAACCTGTAGAGATAAAAATGGAAACATCGTAGTGGAATCACAGTCGGTGCTGAGAATATGGAAAAACTACTTCTGCAGACTGTAAAACGGCGACGAAGACCAACATCCCGCTGTCAGGCAGAATGAAACATTCAACATCGACGATGATAGTCAAAATTTCCGTCCACCTGACCAAAACGAAGTGAGGATAGCAATATCCAAGCTAAAATCCAACAAGGCTGCTGGACTTGACGGCTTACCGGCCGAACTTTACAAGGCTGGGGATGAATTGGTAGAGTGTATACACCAAATCATCTCTAAGATTTGGTCAGACGAGTGTGAGAACCTCAGCATCGGTTGCCCGATCCACAGAAAGGAGACCCCCTCAACTGCGCCAATTATAGAGGCATTGTTCTCCTCAACATCGCATACAAGATCTTTTCTGCGATATTGTGTGAACGCCTGAAACCTTATATCAACAGCCTGATTGGACCCTTTCAGTGCGGTTTCAGGCCAGGAAAGTTCACCATCGATCAAATCTTCACACTTCGGCAGATCCTGGAGAAAACCCAAGAATTCCAAATCGATACTCACCACCTCCTTATCGGTTTCAAGGCCGCCTATGACAGCATCTATAGAGAAGAGCTTTTTAGAGCCATGTCTAGTTTTGACATCCCTGCCAAACTTGTTCGTCTATACAGGATGACGATGGAGAACGCTCGCTGCTCCATCAAAGTCAGTAATGACCTCACCGAGACCTTTGATGTCAAAACGGATTTAGACAAGGTGACTCGCTGTCATGTGACTTCTTTAATACTGTACTTTGACGGATTGTGCGGAACTCATAGTACAACTGCTTGCATACGCCGACGATACAGACATTGGAAGAACTCGGCGGGCTGTCACCGGTGCGTTTGCAAGCATTGAGGCGGAAGCAGCCAAAATGGGTTTAGCGATAAACGACGGCAAAACCAAGTACAAGATGGCGGAAAATTAATCATCCAATTTTGTTTTTAAATTACTTTTTCACTAAATAAAAAAAAAAATGATTTTGAGTGATGGAAATCTTTATGTGGGCCTTTACAATTTTTTTTGTTAAGTGAAAAAGATGATATTTACCAAGTGGCTGTCGCCAGTGTTGATACACATTTGTGCCCATTTTATCGCATTTTCCATGACTTTCCGCAGGATTTCCGGTGATAGTTATAGTTCGCATTCCTATCGAGTATTCTCCTTAAGGGCTGCGATTGTCTGAGGCTTGTTGGCATAAATCCGCGACTTCAAGTAGCCCCAAAGAAAGAATTCTTGGATGGTTAAATCGGGCGATCTTGCTGGCCATGCCAAATCGCCAAAACGGGAGATAACGCGACATTCACAATATCCATTGTGGCTCGTGCTGTGTGTGCGGTTGCACCGTCTTGTTAAAACAACATGTTCACCAAGCCTCGCTCATCCAATTCCGGCAGTAAGAAGTCATTTATCATGGCCCTGTAGCGTTCGCTAGTAACAGTGACCGTATTGCCGATGACGTCCTCAAAAAAATACGGCCCAATCACTCCTCCCGCGTGAACGCCGCACCACACAGTGGCTTTGAGTGGATATAATGGCTCCTCGTGCATCACACGCGGATTTTCAGTGTCCCAGAAATGAAGATTTTGCTTACTGACGTAACCGCTTAAGTGGAAATGCGCCTCGTCGCTCATGATGATTTTCGACACAAAATCGTCCTCTTCGTTGTTGAGATTGAGGATGGCTTGACAGTAATTCACACGCGACTGACGGTCAGGAGGCATTAACCGATGCACTGTTTGCCCTTTGTATGGGAACGTGTGTAAGTCTTTCACTAAAATTTGCTATAGGGTCCATCTGGTGATGCCCAATTGCGTGGCCCGTCGTCTGGTTGATGTTTCTTCGTTCTCAGCGACATCGGCAGCCACAGCCGTGATATTCTCGGCCGAACGACCAGTCCGATGGCGGCCACGCCCTGTTTCTGTGATTCCAGTCTGTTCGAATCAAGTAGCTAAGTGCCGGAATGTTTGCCCAGTTCACGCGACACGATTAGGAAATCGACGTCGAAGTTCACGCTGCGCTAACACCACCGACCGATTACTGGTCAAAAAAATCGACACAATTATTCCACGCTCTTGCGGAGTATAGCGCTCCATTGCTTAAATGTTTATATACTGCGGCTGTCTAGTTTACAAGTGTCAAATATGATTGACGTACAACGCCATTTGCAAAAATGATAACACCTTCCGATAGGGTGATTCATTTTGCGCCATCTGTCAACAAGAAGGGACAGCTTATAAGGCAATTCAACAGTAAAGCCCTATCTCAAACAACTAAGGAGACTCTGTATAAGACCCTGATCATCCCGCTTACGGTGCTGAAACATGGACTTTATTAAAAGAGGAAGAAGATATTCTTGGTCGCTTCGAGAGAAAAATTCTTCGTAAGATATTCGGTCCCGTTTGCGTTGACGGGTTTTGGAGGAGAAGATTCAATCACGAACTATACGAGCTGTATAGCAACATCGACCTGGTCAAAAACTGCGTATTGGATAATCTGAGATGGCTAGAACATGTAGAACGAATGGACACCAACGCTCTGGCCCGCAAGGTCTTCGAATCTAACCCGAGGGACGACGCAGTAGATGACCTCCTCGCCGTAGGTGGCGCGCACAAGTTTACGGGGACCTCGACCAACTTGGAGTGCGCAACTGGAGGCAATTAGCTAAAGACCGACGTAAATGGAGAGGCTTGTTGGTTGAGGCCCAGGTTCACTCCGAACTATACCGCCACCTAAGTAAGTAAGTAAGTAAGACATCGCCCGCTCCTCCTGTGAAATAAATTTGCAAACATTTGTGCTCAATGGGATAGTTAGTTTTTGAGTTTGATATTTAGATCTTTAGCCCCATCTATAAGAAAGCTCAACAACTTTTGATTTGCGCACACTTCTCACTTCATAGCAAATATATTGTGTAAGTTTTAGCTCAATCGGATGGTTCATATTTGAGTTTTTAGCATACATACGAACAGGCAATTTTTATATATACAGGGTGGGCCAACTCCAAGTTTTTTTTTAAAAATGCAATAAAATAAACAAAATGAAATTTTTTCCATGTGTTATGGCTTTATAAGTAAGGGCAAGCATTCCTATTAATTATAGAATACAACGTCGTTCAAGTGGCTGCCTCAGCTGGCCTCGCAGTAGCGCATTCTATTACTCCAATTTTCCAAGACCTTGTTGATGGTTTCGGGCTGTAGCCCACGGATTGCTTGGATGATTTTGGCCTTAAGTGCTTGAATCGTTTCCCGATTGTTGCCATAACATCGGTCCTTCACGGTTCCTGACAAAAAAAAAGTCCAAAGTGGTCAAATCGCAGCTCCGAGGCGGCCAATTGACATCGCCAAAACGGCTGATAACACGATTTGGGAATTTGGTGCGCAAAAGACCGATTGTCGCATGGGCTGTGTGGCATGGCGCGCCATCCTGCATGAACCAGAGGTCGTCTAATCCGTGTCTTCAATTTCAGTAAAAAAAAGATTGGTTAACATGGCTCTGTAACGCCCACAGTTGACCGAAACGTTGTTCCCAGCCTCATTTTCGAAGAAAAATTGTCCAATGATGCCACCACTCCACAATCCGCACCAAACTGTCACTCTCTGTGGATGCATTGGCTTCTCGACAATAACGTGCGGGTTTTCCGAGCCCAAGATGTGTCAATTTTGTTTGTTAACGTAGCCGCCGAGATGAAAATGTGCCTCGTCAGAAGAGATGATTTTTCGCCCAAAATCGTTGTCCAATTCAAGCTGCTCTAAGGCCCAAACTGCGAAGCGATAACGAAGCGGATGGTCGTGCGCTTTCAATTGCTGAATTAATTGGACCTTGTAAGTGAATAATCCCAGATCTTTGTGCAGAATTCTCCTCAGCCTAGTGCGTGAAATGTTGAGCTGTTGAGATCGATGACGAGTTGATGTTCGTGAATTGAGTCTCACACTCTCGGCTACAGCAGCCACATTCTCGTCTGTGCGCACCGTACGACTACGGGGACCATGAGTGTTGTCCACTAGCATACCAGTGTCAGGAACTTTTTGTACAAACTTGCTTACAACAGGCGCGGTGGGTGCTTCATTTCGGCCAAAACTTCTTTTCAAAAAACGCACTGTTTGGGCTACACAGCACTCACTTTGGAAATAAGTTTTTAATATTTCCTAATGTTGTTCAAGCGTAAAGTGACTCATTTCGCTCCGCGGAGGTATGGTGCTGACTTTCTGTCAAGATTTCGAGCGGGAAACAGCTGTCAGTGTCAAATAACCTATGATTTAAAAAGAAATCCGAAACCGTTATAGATGGCACTTTGAAAATTGTGCACGATAATTTGCGCCCAATGTGGAGCCTTTGCATCAAACGGATTTTAATGACATAAGAGATATTTAGTTATAAGTCTTGTGAATACTTTTATCCAAGACAATTAAAACCGTTGTCAAAACTAAAATATGTAACGATTCGAGAAAAGTTTTCGAGCCCTTCCTTCAGCGAGATGCCATTATTTCACAAATAGGCTTTTACTTGCATTTTGTAAGAAAAGAACAGCTTGGCCTGTATTTATTACTTTAATACCAAAAATGTTGCTCAAGTTGCATTCTACAAATTTATGCACTACTGCTGTCACAAATGCGTTCGATTACATGGACGTTATGTTGGCAATATTTCTGAGCCTCTTTGATCTTTCAATATATTTTGATAAATTGCTAATTAGTATAGTCTTACTTGTGGTAATCCGTTTGGCCTTTTGCGAATACCAAAGGTGTACCATAAGGTTCCACATTGAGACCACTTCTGTTTAAGAAAAATTGTTAAAATTCTAGAACTGAGGAATTGTTTTTTACCCTCTTCCTGGAACTGCATAATGGCGTTGACCTACGATGCGAGTAATACTACTCTTGGATATGAAATTGAGGTTAGGTTATTTCAACATTTGTATGACATTAACTATACTATAGTCAAGTATTTTGTTGGTTATACTGATCGTTTCCTTCTTACTTATAATATGTTTTCTTATCTCGAACTATATTGAATATGGTAGGTTAAGTTAAGTTTATGGAGATGCTGCATACACTCCGATATAGCTGTCACTTGGATCTCTGTTGGATCTGTTGCATTTCCCAGTTGTGACAGTGTTAAGGGGTATATATTAAATTGTACTTTGCTGGTTATCCGACACATTGAACCAACACGACTGCTTTGATGACTTTGTTCACCCAACTTTTTAACCTAAGTCATTGAAGTAGTATACGGCGGTATTTCTGGTTTTGCATAAGGTCTGGTTATTCGCACAGAAAATGCCTTGTCCTCGTCAGCATTGACGCAGCCTCTGCATAGGTTAATTGTACTTAAAAGCATTCTTCTTAGATGTGGTGGAATAATGAGAGTGTATTCCACCTCTCCTCAGCCAACTTTTGGAAATCCAATGCTATGTTGAATTTTAAGAGTGCCTTAGAACTGAGGTTGTGACAATTGATTTGTCCAGTTCTGAATTCTGTCTTGCTAGTTCATCGGCCATATCATTACAGTGAATACCTCTACGTGGCGGGATACATTGTGATTCGCAGGCAATCGTGACACTTACACGCGAAAATGTTTCTTCAGTTTTGACTTGATTATTGTGCATCAAGAGGCTTTGATCGCAGCTTGGCTGCCAATATAAATGTAAATTTTTTTCCTTGGAGATAGTTTCGAGGAAAGATCTCTGGGTGCCTTTGCGATTGCAATAGCTTAAGTTTGGAATACATTGCCGCAATACTGAATATATACCGGACCCCACACCCGCACACCTGTGTTGAAAATCAGAATGTTATGCTTCTTCAATTTCTTGAGACATACGTATACCTACTGAACACTAAGGGCTTAAAGTACCATTTGCACCCCTTGTCTACTCATACAACGGCAATAGACGTTTGAGTCAGAGGTTAACAAACCATTTTTTTTTACGCCACTGCTTCAGCAGGGACGCTACTCTACTACTACTCTAGTATATGAAAGGAGAACTACTAAAATCGAAAATTGATAACAGGATGAAGTGCGCTATAGTATTTTAACCGTGGGTGGTTAAATAAATAGAAGAAATTCGAGTAGTTCAACTTTTTAACTTTTTTTTAGCTTTCTAAATCTCCACACTTCTGAGAATGCCCTCATCTCTTCGTCTCGTCATCTAAAATCAAAACAATCGGCAGCGTTCCATAATGAAACTGAACTTTGAACAGCTCATGCCCTATTATTGACCTGAAGGCCATGAATCCCAATTCAAACACAAAGCAGACTATTGACTCCTGGCATACAAAACTCTGCGCAAAATAAAATTGTAAACAAAATATAGGCAAACATTTTCTATAGAACCCTCAAGCTGCGATCTCATTTCTCATTAACTGTGTATTCAATAATTTCTTTTCGCATGTAATATGAATTTTCGCTCAAAAAAATTGATGTTTTTCCAGAGCCAATGGCCTTCAAAAGAAGCGTCAGACCGACAGCGTGTACCTTTCCCACGAATATACCCACCAAACGATACAAAATTCTCATTCAGACGAATGAAAATATGAAATAAATTATTATTTTCTAAAGAAATGCTCCCTCTCTCTCTCTCTCTCAGTCTGCCATATTATTTTCGTTAAAAGATGTAAAAATACCATGAAACAGTTCCCTCTTCTACAAGTGCGCTTACCTGAGAAAGAAATTAAACACGGAACGAGAAAGGAGCCTTCCTCGCCCTCCTCTGTGCGGCATTATTATTACTAAATGTATTTGCATATCAAAAGCATAAGCAACAATTTAATTAACAACGATTCTCTACCTCTCTATGATCCTTGCCGAAAAAAAAAGGAAATACCATCATCATTATGATTAGCAACATCCTTAGCAGTGCACCGCACCCAGCACCTCGGTTTCTATAAATAAACCAAAGCTACACGTCGTAATGAAGACAATATTGAAATCTAAAACAGAAAATCTTTTCAACCGTTTTCGAAAGTAAAATTTAGTTTTAGATACTTTTGTTTCAACGTGACGGTAGATAGGACACCAGCACCATGATTGTAACAAAAAACCAACAAATGTACTAGAGCTTCGGTGTTTATCGTCCGCCCAATTTCGTCCTTGCTTGCTGCACCCACCATCATCATCAGTGCAGATGTGCTTTTTGTGATTTTAATAGAAGCGTACACGAATTCACAATCCCAACCAGCAGAGAGAAAGGAGAAAAATAAATAAAATGTTAAAAATCCCCAAAACACAGGATCTCGCTATCCAGCAGCGCGTCCTTAATCCATTTGGATGAGAGTCTTTCTCTGTATATGTGGCGGTGGTGTCTGGTTTCTGCATGACCATGCTTTGTTCTCCACCTTCACGGAAGGGGGCCATGGATATGACTATCTAAGAGATACACGGAATCTGAAACCCACTATTGCTTTTAATCACAATTTTCTTTGGTGTTTTTCCGGATTGTTTTTTTTTTTTTTCTCTCTGTTGAGGGAAAAAATTGCAAAATATTTGATGAACAGGATACAAACGACAGAAAGAGGGAGAGGAGGAATTCCCAATAGATACATTTGGGGTTTTTTTTTCTATCCAATGGAACGTAACTATATCCATCCGGGCGGGGGGAACGGAACAGAGAGCGGATACATGTGGATATGTTTTTCGGATAGTCGCCTCTGGTCACCACAAAATACCCTCAAATAGGGTTCCTATGCTGTTATAAATTCCTGTGCTCTGCGGTTAGCCTCAATATGGTGGCAGGGTACGTGCTTTGACACGGAATGGCTATAAGGTTATGCAGCAAGCAGAGGTTGGTTTTAAGTCGACATATGAAATTGTATATGAATTTTTAATAAATCGTTATATGCGGTGGGTGGCACCGCAAGCGGAGGTTGGACAGGTTGGCAGCTTGGGGCGCGGAGAAGGAGCGTTTATTTTTTACATTGACATTGAATTAATTATCAACATGTGTGGGTGTGTTAGCCCTGTGTCAACTAAAAGTTCTGTGCTTGGATTTGTAATCTATGGGGGGAGGCGGCTTTTTTTAATGTCTGTCAAGGTATCGATTGGAAAGAGGATGTACTAAAATATTGAAGAGAGCTCTGATAAAAAATTCTCTACCTGTTCAAGGCTGTGTCGTTCAGGTTTTCCTGCTGTCAGATTTTTTACATTTGCTTGTATAGGTTTTAGCGTTCAGTTATGTCAAGGAAACGAACGTAAACGTATCACGAAGGTAGCATTTGAGTTAGAGAAGCAGAACATATACTTTTGTCTTACAATAAGTGGGATTGTATGGCATATGAGGGATTTGTGACCCTTGGGAAAAATATTTTGTTCCTCCAGTCGAATTTATAAGCGAAAACGTATATACCTGTCTAGTTTAGTTCTTCATTTATTCAGTCCTGCTATGAACTAGAGGGAATAAAATCGGACTAATGTTGAACGTTTAAGGCACAGTAATTTTTTTTCAAGTACTTGATTCATTGTTCAGTTTAATTTTCATTACTGAACAACTTAATGAGTATGGATAGTTCTTGAACCGACAATCTACCACTTCATAACCGAACAAATTATCACTACATTTCCTATAAGGTTAAATTAGGTTGTGAAGGGTGGGAAAGGACTCATCACGTACACTCGGAGACCTAAAAGTCCATGGTATTTACCCTTGTTGGTGGAGGGGAATTGAAAATAATTATTAATGTGGGTGGTGAAATCTATCACAGGGTCAGTTTATCCTTAAACCAGTTCATACTCTTTACGAATCTAAGTAGGTCCTTTTTCTGTGACTCTGCTGCCTCTGCAGCGCTAACCCGGAACCTGGAGTCTAGTATATGTAGGCATAGTTCTTGTATAGCACGGCAATGGCAAAGTAGGTGTTGGGTTGTTTCTACTTCTTTCTCGTTCCCACAATGCTCGCATAAATTGTTGGACTCAGCATTCCATTTACTGAGCACACATAACTCAAATGGACTAGTGCCAGAAGGGTCTTTGTTTTCACTTTGCTCAGTTTTGGCCATAAAGCGAAAGAAGTAGCTCAGACCTCCCTGGATAGCGAGGAGGCGTTGGCCTTTTTCTCTATTATACTATCTATGACCCCATATTATTTTTCTATCAAAGCAGATCTCATCCTTGCCAATTCATCTGCAATTTTGTTCCCTTCTGGGCGTGACGCCGTGGCATCCGAGAGTATTGTTGTCACGAAAAAGCTTCTCACATCGCCGTTCGGATTCGGCATTAAACTGTAGGTCCCTTCCATTCGTGTGAAAAATATAACGCACACAACATGAGTGGTTGCGAGAAGCTAGGCCCTGGCACTTTAAAGAGCTGTTGCCAAATATTTGTATTTGTATTTTGTTCCCTTCTACATTGCTGTATCCAGGTACTCAGCATAGTTTGACTTTCTGGTGTGTGATGTTGATTATTGAATCGCAATATTGCCTAGCTGCTTTTGATTCCATTGTATTGGATTTTATTTATATCAGAACTGCTGACTATCTACGAATATCGTTATGTCTGACGGGGGGATGTGACTATCTTTTCTAGATAAAGCGAATTTTTCCATTGTCAACTTGGAAGACACTACGCGCTTCTAGTAACCTGAAAGATTCCTATTTTTATAGTGCTTCTGAGTAGAATCCGTCTCCAGTACCCACATACATTCTCTTTTGAGCGACCAGTGTAATCGTGGTCTCATTATCGCTGACTACTCTTTTCTGCTTCCAGCTCTCTCGGCTTAGGTATAGAAATGGTAGGGTAAGTTAGGTTAGGTTGATTGTCTGCACTATAGTGTTAATGGTTTTATTAGTTTGTAAAAACTCTTAATGCTAATTACAGTGTTTTAATTACATTTAAATAATATTGCTTTTTAACAAGAAATTTAGTCTAGCTTTAAATACATTGAGGCTTGAAAGATTCTTAATATCATTTGGTAGAATATTAAACAACTGAAGACCTTTAAACAGCATGTTGTTTTGGGTGTGTGCTCTTCTATATAAAGGAAGCCTGAAGTCGCCGATGTTCCGCAGATTATACCTGTTGTTTGTTATATACGCCACATTGTTCTGTAAATATTCGGGATACATATTTTGTTTTATTTTAAAAATCATAACAAGCACGTTGAGTTTTAGCCGTTGGGTAACGCTTAACCATCCTAAAGATTGTAACATAATTGTTATTAGGGTTTGTCGGTCACACTTGAATATCGTTCTCATAGCTCTGTTTTGGAGAATCTGGAGCTTACTTTGGTTTGCAAGGGAACACATGTATATTATGGAGGAACAATAATTAAAATGTGGAAAAATAATTGTGTTATAGATGGTTTGGGCACAGCTTATTGACACATTGTTTCTAATTCTTCGGAGAAAGCCTATCTTTTTCGATATTTTCGCACACAGTTTTTGTAAGTGGGAATCAATCTTTAGTTTATTGTCGATGTACACACCCAGATATTTCACTTCGCTAACACATTCAATGAGCCCACCATTTATTGTAATGTTCACATTTATATCATTTCCGTTGATACACATACATTTAGTTTTTTCGACATTAATCTTGAGTTTATTTTTACACAGCCAATTATTCATATTGTCAATTTCTTCCTGGATAATAGACTTACTAACACTGAAATCTCTTCCACTCAGATATATAAGGGTATCATCTGCAAACAGACAGATTTTGGAATGACATAGGGAATCTCTACAACCATTTATATAAATTAAAAACAGTAATACGCCTAAGATCGAACCTTGCGGTATACCAATGGGTATTAGCAGAGGGTCTGAGTTAGTGTCTTTTACTCTTACTCATTGTGTCCTTCCAGACAAGTAGCTTTCAAACCATTTTAATTCATTGTCACGGATACCATATTTATACAATTTACTTGCTTGTATTTTTCTATCTATAGTTTCAATTGCTCGTTTGAGGTCCAAGAAAACAGCTAATATAACATTTCGTTTCTCAGAAAGGATGAATTACTATGTATGTCCCTTGGACAAAATCTTGCTAAGTCTTGTGGATTCCTTAAAGGTTTCGATAGATGAGCAATATTCAATCCTGCCCTGTTTTTTTACTTTTCTGATGGACTCTTTGTACATTTTTAGACAGTATTTATAAGGCCGCCAGAACTTGTTTATGTTGAAGATATTGAAGAAAATTCTGGTCACCTTCCTGAGTTTTGTCAAATTTTCATTTCACTACGTTGGAAGTTTCTTATTACATTACCTAACTGGACACGAAACTTTACATGCAATATTCATTGATTCTTCAAAGATATTGACTTTTGAGTCCAGTTCTGTGATTGGGTCAATCGATCTCCCTTAAATCTGCTCTTTTGTATTTGGCGTAACAGCCTGGGCCTAGTTTCTCTCAGCCACTCGTTTTGTGTGGTTGTATTTTTCACACGAATGGAAGGGGCCTACATATAAGTACCGTATCGGAAGGGTAATTTGTTTTGAGAAACTTTATCGTGACAACAATACTCTCAGGTGTTTGTCAGACGTTCGCGAGAGGTGAGACCGTAAAAAAACTTGTTGTTTTCTGGGATTCGAACATGGAACCTCACGCGTGTTCCGACACACTAACCATCTGCATCACGGCGCCCATATTCTATTTTCTACCAGTGTGTCCAATTTTCATGGAGATAAGATGAGTGTACTTCGATAGTACAGTGATGTGTTTGAAGAGGACTTTAAGTATCCCGAATGGATGCTAAAACAAAATTGGAGTAAAAGGTTCAAAGCACTTGTCATACAAATCTTCTCTTATATATAAATCTAAGTGGTAAAATGCGTTTGTGTCCCTCTACCGCTCCTGATTTTCAACCAATTTACCTGTTTTTTTTTTTTTTTTTTAATGTACATAATAACGGTATAAAGGTGATAACATACAGACAGAAAAGTACAGACTTAGCCCCAGGCGCCTGCCTGATTGCTGCTTTTTTTTTTTTGTTAGGCGCAGCAACACACGCCGGGTGCCAGCTAGTTGCTTATATTTTATTTTCGAGTAAGACTGACGAATAAATATATAATTTTCTGTAACCAATTTATCAGTCAGATAAGTATTATGATAGGTTTTATTCTATGAAAACAAATGCAGCACTTGCAGACAATTTTTTTTTTTGATGCGCAGAGTAGGGGTAAGAATCCTTTATGGATACGTGTAGCCCGTGTACGAGTTATTCTCGAGTCCATGCTCCTAACATACATGGTCACGTGCTAAAAGAAAACCTCCTCCCATTTTTCTGCCGTGTTTTTTCCCTGCAGCGCCGCTAGTCAAACTATTCCTTCGCAGGAGTAGGTTTGACATTTCGTCACTCATTTTTTAGCTCCCAGAGTTGGCAGAATCTTCATTCCTTTCGTTTCTCTTTCCTCTTTCTCTATACCCAGTTGCTGCATCATACTCGTGATTACTTTGTGTGCAGCCTCCCAGCCTTCGTTTCTCGCCAGCATAAATGAGTCCAGGCTTCCTGTGGTGACTTGGCCACTAATTGCTCTTTCTAGGATGGTCCTAGCCCTTGCGTAATTTTGGCATTCCATCGGTATATGCTCTGCGTTCTGCACTTTTCCTACACAGTGCTGGCAGAATGGGTCATTCGCGTGCTTTTACTTGTAGAGATACTCCTGGCAGCATCCATGCCTCGATAGAAATTGTGTTAGATAGTAGTTTACCTCCCTGTACTTTTTGCTATTCCATCCAACTTCGGGGATCAATTAATATGTCCATCGCCTTTTGGTTATGATGTTCCACCTAAGTTGCCATTCTGCTTTTATAGCTTCTAAAGTGGTTGCCCTGTCATCGTGCTCATTTTCTCGTAGTACCGCGATCTTCTTTGCGTCTTGATTGATTGATTGAGGCATTCGGCCTGACAGTACACTTATCGCATCCACTGACACCGTTCTAAAGGCGCAGCATACCCTTTAAGATGCGAATCTATGCTCCGAGATCATCATTCTAATATTATGAACTTACGCTACGTCGCTTATGCCCCCAATATTTGGTATTAGTGCCGCTACTACCCGAGAGATCATCTCGCCTGCCTACGTTAGGTGATCCCTGAAGTTGAGTTTGTGGTCCAGCAACACTCCCAAGTACTTGATGCACGTCTTCGACTCGATGATTTGCTCACCGTCCTGTATGGTAAGGTACACCACTTTTTTACGACTGCTTATGATAACGCCTTCGTGGGCGTCGTAGCGTAAGTGGTTAGTGTATCGGATTGCTGCACATGAGGTTCCAAGTTCGAATCACAGGAAACACCAAAAAGTTTTTTCACGGCTGCACCTCTCGCGAGCGTCTGACAAACATCCGAGAGTATTTATTGTTGTCACGGAAAAGCTTCTCAAATCGCCGTTCGGATACGGCACTAAACTGTAGGTCTCTTCCACTCGTGTAAAAAATATAACGCACACAACATGAGTGGTTGCGAGAAATTAGGCCCTGGCACTTAAAGAGCTGTTGCGCCAAACATTTTTTTTTTTATGAGAACGCCTTCAGTTTTGTGGTTCGCTAGTTCTAAACCTGACATCTGTAGCCATAGCTTCACGTCTGTGATTGTTTGATGGCATTTTTGCATAACTTCCTCTAATCTGATCTGTACCTCTTTGGTCTCTCTTGCGTGTCATAGTAGGGCGCTCTGTATTCGAAGTATAACAGTTCATAACTATCCGCAAGAGGTAGTTTGGTAGCTGCATTTCGCTCATTGCTTTTAATATACAGCTCCAGTCAGCTGAATTAAACGCGCTATTGACGTTAAGTGTCACGATAGCACAGTTCTGTTTTGTCCCCCCGGGCTATCTTTCTCCCGCGATTGCTTCAGGCGCTGTATCGCACACAGCTTGTATTGCATGGTTGGTGCTTCGATTCATTTTTAAATCCAAACTGTCGGTTACAAAGCCCCGAGTCCCTTTCCGTGTATTGTTCTAGTCTTATCCGTATAACTTTTTCTCTGTAGAAAATGTTTAAACTAATTTAAATGTGAAATGTGACCCATATCGTTCACGCTTTCTTTTAAGGCGTCCACATCAGCATTAACAGGGCTTCTTGACGCCGTTTTTAGGATAGATCCTACATGAGCATAGATCCTTCGACATTTCCACCAACTGATTTTAGTCAAATTTTATGATTAAATTGAACTCACCTAGTTTAAGTAGTATGTCAACGATTTTGAAGGATGCACTTGAGGATTTAAGGCAGCAATTTTCATAAAAACTCGTTTTAGTTGTATCCCCAGGTAAGAGTCAAGCAGTGTGAAAAAAAAGGTTTTGAGAATGAGACTTAACTCATTCATTTTTTGTTAGAATGCTATATTATCCCGTTAATTTGTATAAAAGAAATCCACTCGCTACGCCTTGGAGGCTTTCATTTTCACTAATATTTCCCCGAAGCTGAAGGCTTTCACCGATTGCCTGATCGTGATGAAAAGTACTCTTTTGTGTTTCCTCGGGGAAGAATATTCAGTAAAAGGTCTAATAACTTCATGAAACATTGCTCCGGTTCTGCAATTATTTCTGTTTATTCATTCAAAACACATAGATACACAGTACTGTACTTCTACTTTAATTTTTAATAAGGATTTCATGCAAATCGATACAAAACACGCCGGGGTATAATGACTGACAGACTTCTCCCTGTGTAGACATTATTTCCTTTATGGACTTTTACCATACCATTCCAGGTTATGATGCAATTTCCTTTTACTATTCTTGGTCATGGTCTTGGTAGTTACATAGATACCACATTCAGATACTATCTATGAAATTGGCCCTAGATTCTCATAATATCTGTTCATAAACCTCTTTTAATTGCACATTTACCCGTGTGAGTGTGATTTTTGAATCGAAAATTCATCCAACTGACATATACTACACATAATCAACGCAGTTTTGCTGTCTGAATATTTCAACTTAATCACGTAACATTAAAATTCAACCGGATTTTTAATTGCATTTACCATTGGTATATATCCTTCTGGTCGGCGTAATTATATTGCCAGCTTTTCATTTATCATTTTCAGAAATAAAAAAAAAAAAATAAAACTCTTCTCTCACCCACGTAATTAGTTATTCAAATTCCCAAAAGCAATTACAGTCTGTCCATAGCACATTTTAGAAATTCGATATACCATTGTGCACAGCACACTACACACAATAGAAATCAAAAACAATTACTCGTGTTACACAACAATTAAATGTTTTATCTCATTATTCCATTATTAGAAAGTAATTAAGCGCGGAGTCCTTTTGTATCCATGCGATACACTCAGGACAATAGAGTAGGCCAGCAGCCGGGACTTGCGTATCGATTCTTAGAGTATGAGCCAGCGACACCTCCAAAGTATCTGTCTATTTGTGGAACTCTGATTCAAATAATATATACCTAATGGGTCTAAAATTATAAAAAGAAAAAACTTCTCATAAATTTAAAGCTAATTTATTGTTTCCTTTTCTTTCTATGTGCACCTCCTTCGTGCGATAACGAATGAACCCATCTGGTAATTCTTCTCACATTATCAACTATCTCTGCCACCCCTATATCGACGCGCTGTCAGGCATGAAATTAAGACGTTACGTGAAGGCCATATTGGTGGTAACAAGGAGAAACTCACTGTCGAATGGCTATCACAATCGATAGCCGAGATACGTAAGGAACTGAGCGAATTACAAGATATTGCTAGCAAAGCATCGAAGGATGTCAACCAACGTACGCAGAATTTCGAAGACTTGGCGACAATCAAAAGCGATTTCCACCAATTCAAGTTGGAATTGGAGGCACTTAAGGAGCGCCAACAAACGACTGAAGTATTTGTTAAGGAATTACGTGAGGATTCAATACAGCGGGAGGAGGACTTTCGAAGGATATTGCTGATGAGGAATCATGACCAAAACGAAGAGGTAAGAGGTGTGCTTCGATGTGTATGTGTGTATGTATTTCGCTTACGCGAGTATCTTGACTCAAGTATCTTTTTATTTGGAGAAACCAAATCAATGGAGTTGTGGATATATTTTTTTATGTTATATAGGAAGCCATTATTTGTGCTTTTTTTTTGTTATCGGAAAAGCCCTAATTATTTATGGGGGATGGGTAAATGGAAAAAAAAAACGGAAAAGAATAGCGATGCGAAGACATACGTAATGCGGTATTAATTTTCATTCACATATATGACAATATCAATTTATTTTTACGAGTCAATTCTGCCCATTTAATATTGAGCGGAACGATGTTAGTATATCCTTTTATCCCCATTAACTTTTGTGTGGAGAAAAGTTATTTTTTCTCTTTCTTTTCCGTCTTGGTACACGGTGTACACACAGTGCGGCCGGAAGAAATTTTCACAAGAATTCATGAATGGTGTTACGTTACGTTCTCTACTTTGACATGTCATGCGTAGAATTACTGTGCAAATTAATTTACACATTCTTCTAATAACTTTTATAGTTTGTGAAAGAAATCAGCTTCTGGTCCTTGTTAACCAATGTTACGCTACGTTTTCTACCTAAAAGTCTAGATTAAGGGATGTTCTTTTGACAGTTTCAGCGCTAAGTTACGTTGACAAGTTCATTCTTATAGATGGATTGCTTCTGCAGAATTCTCTTCTCAAAACTCGCCAATTTTGACAAACAGTGTGACTTTTTATCCTTCGTAAATTTACCACTTTAGAAACAAAATAAACTTATCACAATATCACGTTACGTTCGGTGACAGTTCGCTTACGATATTCGTAAGTTTAGTAGAAACTCGTTTTGAAAATGTCTGATACTTTAGAAGAGAAGACCATGGCTTAAAGTCATCTTGTCGGGCTGTCTAAATCTGGTCGATATTCCCAAACTTTGGACCGAGATTGAAGTCATCTTCATACCTAAGGCAGGAAAGAGCTCCCACGTGGAACCAAAAGATCTCCGACCTATCAGTCCATCATCCTTTCTACTTAAAACTTTAGAAAGGTTAATTGATAACCATCTCGGCAAAGTATTAGCTCAGCTTTGCTCTCGCCGTCCCAACATGCGAACTGCAAAGGCAAATCAGTTGAGACAGCCTTACATTCGTTGTGCGCATCATTGAAAAACCCCTGAGCATCAAAGAATATACCCTGGTGGCTTTCCTTGACATTGAGTAGAGTATTTAACAATGTCAAATCAAAGGCGATTAACGACGCACTTGCAAATCTAACGTAGATACTTCGGTCGGAGTGTTGATCAATCAATTGCTTACATGCAGGATTATTAACCCACAGCTGGGCGGAGCATCGGCCAGAAGAACTGCTCGCTGCGGTACACTATTAGGTGAAGTCTTGTCCCATCTTCTGTGGAACCTGGTAGTGAATGAGCTACTGCTGGACCCGAATACGTCAGGCTGCAGAGTGATCGCCTATGCTGATGACATTGCTATTGCTGCCACCAATAAACACCCAGACATTCTCAGGGAAATCCTCCAATATGCTCTCCTTCGGCACACCAGATGGGCATCCAAATGTGGACTGGGGGTTAATCCCCATAAAACGGAACTCGTTCTCTTCACGAGGAAATATAAAGTTCCCCTCATATACCCTTTCTAATATAAATGAGGCACCAGTCTCACCTTCTCTGAAAACGCAAAATATCTGGGTCTTATTTTGGATAGGAAATTGAACTGAAAAGTCAATCTACTAGAGCGCGTCAAGAAAGCAAATGTAGCCCTCTATTCCTGTAAAAAGGCTATAGGTAGGAGCTGGGGTATGAAACCTCAAATCACTCATTGGCTGTACGTGTCCGTTATCAGGCCCTTACTTCTCTATGGCGTGATCGTATGGTGGCCTGCTCTTGACAGGGCTTTCCACCTCACTCAACTAGCTAAAGTGCAAAGATCTGCATGCATTTGCATTAGTAGTGCACTGAGAATTACTCCTTCCGCGGCACTGGTCATTTTGTTTAACCTGCTACCTTTAGATATTTTCGGCAAACAGATGGCTGCCTGTGCGACCATGATCTTCCCAACTTCAAACACGAAAACACGGACTACACCCCGCCGAAACTGAGATTTGACCAAAACTTCCGTACGATCATCCCTGATCGGGATGAATGGGACACTCCTCCCCTGTCGATGGGGGCGAAGTGTCCCATTCGGTTCACTTTTTTACAGATGGCTCTAAGACCGAGGATGGGGTGGGTTGTGGTGTTTTCTCCGAAAAGCTCAAATTGAGCATCTCTTTCCACCTCCCTGATCATTGTAGCGTTTTCCAAGTGGAAATCTTGGCGATTAAGGAAGCCCTGTTTTGGCTGAAGTTTTTTCTTTTTTGGCAATCAAGTCCCTGGAATCGTACGCCTTAACTTCAATGGCCGCCTTAAACTCTCTGGGTGCCGGACTACAGGGACATTTCAGGAAACTGCTGGACTGACGAGCTCGTCAGACAGGGTACCACACTCTAAGGATTCTGCTTGACAGGCAAGCCCTGGGTATGTCCTTCGTAACATGAACGTTATTAGCATGACCAACCTCAGATAGGAAAACCACTCAATGTGTCACATTTCGAGACAGATTTGGCCTAAGGTGGATCAAAAACGTAGTGCCGAGCTGGTCAAGCTAAAACGAACACAAATCAGCTGAGTTGTCGGTGTTCTCACTGGACACGGTCTTATAGGCCAACCCCCCAAAAGGCTTGGCCTCTTCTCTAATGACTTCTGCAGAAGCTGTATGGACGAGGAGGAGGAGGAAACCATCCTTCATCTCCTATGCACTTGTCCAGCTCTGTTGCATAAAAGAATGCTCCACCTTGGGTCCCCTTCCTTGACGACGTCGGCAATTTGGCGTCGTTAGACGTCATGAGCATTCATCGCTTTATCAAAAGCTGCGGTTGATTTTGTTAGTCCCTGATTGTCCTAATGGTTGATCCATGATATAACAAAGGACCTTCACTGGTCTAAGTATGTCTGCACACTCGTTTGGACAGCCAACCTAAGCTAACCTAGCCTTAGAAGAGAAGTCGATTTTTTTTTCGTCTAGGCTATTGTGCTTCGTTTAGCATGAACTGAACACTCTAGAGCTCCTGACTTGCGTTCTTATGGTCTTTCAACGGATTTACTCTAGAAATTTATAAGAGTTATAGAAGCTTTTGACTAAGTCGTAAAAATATGCACCAATTGATTCTCCACTTTAACATTATCCATGTAGTTAGCATTAGTGCTTTAGGTGGCCAAAAGTGAACTGCAAAGTTACGTTACGTCACTAACGCTCGAACGGACAAATGCAGCGAATGAGTTTTAAGATTTGTGTAATGTTCTACGTAAACGAACTAAAAAACGGAGAAAAGTTTTAACATACTCTTGCTGCTGCATTACCTTTGCTCCGTTTCAACTAAATGTCAAAGAATTTCGAATGACAGAATGCATTCGAAATTTGTTTGCATGAAGTCTGCCTTTCAAAGTACGTTAGTTATTTATATCCTTGAAAGCGCAATTAAATTGAGTTGAATTTTTGCTCTCATTTTGACAGTTCAATGAGAGCTCAAAAATGACATTTACAAACAGCTGGTGAATTGAGATGTCATTCACATGTCATTAAATGAAATAATGAACGCAGAGTAGCTTGCATACCTTGAACTCACTTTGTATTAAATTGCTTTGACATTTCAAAGCATTCTGATTCTTATATCACACTTATGTCACTTTGACGCTATGAAAATAAAACCGCTCTCATTCTTGTAAGCTATCTATTATCAGTCAGAAATCAAGTAAACCCATTTTGAAGCCAACGCGTGAGCTGTCACTCTTAAAGCATGCGACGCGACTCACTATCTGAGTAAATTACTTAATACTTAAAGACGAACACTATTTGAATACTCCTCAGCGTAGTACTCGTATATTTGAGAAATGGCTCCACCAGTTCTACTTTACTGGCAATCTGTCGACATTACGTAAATCTGTCAAGTCAACGCATAAAGAGTTCTAGTTTGAATATTGTATCTAAAAGTTGTATTCAGCTCCTCTCCCTTCCGTTCGGTCTCTTTACGTGTAGACTAAACTAAAAGGTACGGCTTTTCAATGAATTCCTGTTGAACGCTTTGTCAGAAATTCGGGTTTAATTGCTCTCTTTGTATTTTTTAATCATTTCCTTTGTCTCTTGAATCTGTTGAGGTTAACTTCAAAATCTGCCATCTGGTAGGACCACAAATTTTAAAATTTTTCCTAGAACTGTTGAGGACTGTTTTACTTTGTATACCATATGTCTAGCATTCTATGTGTCATGTTCGCGTTTCAAAGATTTCCAATTATGTCACTTTTAACCACACATGTCATAATCATATCCACAGGGAACTGTTGAGGTTATGTAGTTAAAGTTACCCTCAGAGTACACTCTACTAGCGCGTAATTGTTTGAAGTGACATTAGTAATTAAACACGTTATAGCGCAATGATGGTATTGCGTGTGTTAAAAAAAGTTAAGGTTTCAAGAGTAGAATCGTTAAAAGGAAAAGTTAAATTAGATTTGGTGAATATGATGAAATATTGAGTATTGAGAGATGCATGTGGTGATACTGTGGGTAGCTTCGTTCCTCCTTAGGAATCGCACACTATCGAATAACATCGAAATTTTCTTTAAGAAAAATAATGTCCCGCGGGCGGTACGTCATTAGCTTCAAATCAGCTCATTTTGTAGACGATACTACTGTCGCACCTCATTCCAGCTTTTTCTCCTTCTGTAGCCAGCGCGTTGATGTTGCCTATCACGTCGAGTGCTACGCTGAACTTCTCTCATCTTCATGCGATATAGAGATTCTACCTGGCTTCTCCCTGCTGCTCGAGTAGCTGCAATATCAGATTTCAGCTGTTTTCGTTCGTCAATCCGTGTCCAGCTATCCTCCGAAAGCCAAGCTTTATATCTCCCCTGCCATCGACCGGCAATTTTTTCAGCACCAGATGTAAAAACATTTTTCATAGCACATCAATGGTTTTGGATGGTTGCGGGCAGTGACCTTCTGATTGCTTCCACACCTTACGAAAGATAATCCCTTAATTGTTTGGCGCACTGAGGGAGCACTAAGTCTATCGATATTGAAACTGAGTATTCTTGTGTTGTCATGGGATCTTCGAACTACAGCAGTGCATAGTTGGAGAGTATCTATCATAAGATGGTGGAGACTACTTCTCAAGCGGCGACTGATTGCAAAAGGGTCAATTTGGTTGGAGGTTGTTGCCTGTCGTTGGAAATCCAGCTGACTGCCACATTTCACAAGGCGGTTGGCATTGCAGAAATCCACAAACCTTTCGCTGTTATCATTGGGGTTCCCTAGTCCATGCTCCCAATTATGTGTTTGAGTCCTTCGTTGTCGTTGTCTACCTTGGCATTCAAATCCCACATCTTCTTCTTCTTCCTTTTATTAGCGAGGTTATGATCCAAAAATAAGGGATCATAACCCTCCCACTTCACCGCATTTCTACTGATCCGCCTGTGGGGTTCGCCTATTTGACCTCAGAAAATATCGGCAGCCCTGCCGATTTTGGATCACTCGGTTACTGAGGCCAATGAAATGCCGATGTCGTCGCATTTGTCTGATCCAGGCGTTTATAGGCCTGCCTTTCCTACATCGCGATGTCTTTGGAACGCGCATTGATATTGCCTTTTTAGCAGGGTTCAAATGATCTCTTCTTTGAAGGTGGCAATACGAGCTGAGCCGGTCGCACTCTATTTTTGTACTTGATTCAAATCCCCCATCACTATGACAATATTTCCATTTTAGTATAGTGTTGACGACGGCGCTTAAAAGATTGTAGTAGCTCTACTTCTTGCCCTCAGACGAGCCATCCGTTGGGTTATAACAATGTATGATGGCGACGAGTGGTACTTTAGTCCGGAATCTGGTCGTCTTAGTCCTATCACCATGAGGTTGCCAGGAAATTAGTCTCATGCGTGTTGTAGTTGTTAGCAGAAGTGCGACTCCATATTCCCGTGAACTTCCGATGGTCTTCCGGATGGTCTGGAATAGAGTAGTACAGTGTAATTCGTTGGAAACTGGTACTCGCCCGCTTCTAACCATCTTTTTTCACTTACCCCCAAAATGTCCAGTCTAGAATGCAAAAATGTATTTTCCAATTGAAGGAATCTGGCATTCTGAGGTCCTTCGGAGGTAAAGCAAGCGCCTCATCAAGAACTTGATTCTTGCGCTACTGGCCCAAGCCGAATTTTGGCAGTAAGTAGTTTCCCGATGCGGATCTCTCTTCTTCTGTAGAGCAGCAAAGAAAATGGTCTTAGTCTACACAGGTACGGACTTCAGTTAGATTTGAGTCCAAAATCAGCAGAAATCTGACAAAGTTTTTAAATAAATTACTGAAGACGATATAGCCGAACCTAAATACAATCAACAACAAAACTTTTCCATTGAAAACATAACTAAACTAAACAGTAGTTGGCTTTATTCTTAAAACTAAAATTACAATCACAAATAAACCTTTTTCCATCCACTCGAAATTTAAATGGACACTTCATGTAAAAAGAAAAAAAGAAAAAAAGTTTTCAACTCACACTGCACACCGAACACATGCAGTCTCGATGCTTTTCAGGTCCTTGAGTAAAATATCATCGGACAGAGATGTAGTACAAAATTGTACTGTAGGCAATTAACATGCCCAAAAGTTTCACTTGCAACCCATCGACAACACGAGTGATAACTGCTTTATGGTTAATTGAGCGGAAGATGGAATGTTTCATTGTTTTGTTTGCATGCAATGACACTCACAACTTGTGCAAATTGTTATAGTAAATTTGAGTTTTAATTTAAAAAAAAAAGGATAACAGTTCAGTCAATACAACTTTGTTGAGTTAAAAATTTAAGAAAGTTTCCTAAGGCACAACAATACGACTTTTTTTTATAAGTACCCCGTCATTCCTATTATCCGCAGAGCGTGCTGTAAACGCTTTTCTTTTAGGTATGTTAAAATAAGCTTCTTACTTAAATGACCGAATTTGTATCTTGAACTCTGTATGCATTGGAAGAATGCAAATGAATTTATGTAGTTGTAACCGATTCTATGTAACAAGGCTTTCTACAAAATTTTGCACACAATCATTTTCATCAAACTCGAAACTCTCGGTTTTCCATCGGGGTTTATCTTATGGATCAAATTTTACTTGGAAGATCCAATAGAATATCACTTTCAGATCTTCCATTTCTGATCCCATTAAAACCACCTCAGGAGCACAGCCACCTTGGACTAATGATCCTACTCTTGACAATTAATGATGTCAATGGTACATAATCATTAATGACTCCCATCTATCATTCTACGCTGATAATATTAAAGTCTTCAGACATACGTACTATAAAGGGTGAGCCAACAGATGGTGTGGATAATGGCTGTCAATCACTGTCATTTACTAAATTCAATGTAGTTGATCTTTTTGACGAACGTCAAGTATAATCGGTCAATTTTAGTCATATAGTCGTTTACCATGTAACAATGCAGTTTTGTTCTTCTTCTTTTTTCATTTTCAGCGATTCGAAAAACAAGGGATCATAACCTTCCCACTTCACCGCATTTCTACTGATCCACCTGTCGGGTTCGCCTATTTGATCTCAGAAAATATCGGCAGGCCTCCCGATTTTGGATCACTCGGTTACTGAAGCCAATGAAATGCCGATGTCGTCGCATTTGTGTGATCCAAGCGTTTATAGGCCTATCTCTCCTGCCTCGCGATGTCTTTGGAACGTTCATTGATAATGCCTTTTTAACAGAGTTTAAATGATCTCTTCTTTGAACGTGGCAACACCAGCTGAGCCGGTCGCGCTCTATCTTTCGTACGATGGTTTCCTAGATGTGAAAGCTTCCACGGGTCTTCGAACTTCTTATTCGATCAAGCTTTGTCACTCCTGGAGCATCTTCATCTCGGCTGCCGTTAATTTACTCTCATACTTTTTGTTCATCGCTGGACGCACAACTGCGGTGTAGAGCCTTCCTTTCAACTTAGGGGACACTTTTTTTCGCGCCACTTCTCAAGAGGTACTGTAACAGACACCCCCCAAGATCGATAGTTAACCCTCTGAAATATCACTAAACCAACAATAGTAAATGACAATACTGCATAAGTGTAACAGAGATTGATTGAGTCAATCAACCCTATTACTCCCATGCACCCCACCTACACGGTGCAATTAGGTACTTATGGTTCGATTGCATCAGTCACCCTAACCAAACCTAATCCCATAGTTTGACTGCATATTAGTGCAAGGTTTGATTGTATCAAACACCTCGCTTTCTATTATGCACTCCCCACTATTTCCACGGTCCACCTAGGTATGGGTTTGATTGAAACAGTCACCCTACCTAGTCAACACCTTATGCACTGCAGTACTTAGAGTTCGATTAAATCAGTCACTCTATTACGCTTATGCACTCTACACCTGCACGGTCCACCTAGGTATGAAGGGTTTGATCGAAACAGTCACCCTACCTAGCCAACACCCATGCATAGAAGTACTTAGAGTTCGATTGAATCAGTCACTCTACTACGCTTATGCATCTCTACACCTGCACGGTTCACTTAGACCTGGCAATATAACTTCCACAACAGTACAGGGAGTTCGATTCAATCAATCACCCCCAATACATTGACTTTAGGGTTGACTGAGTCAATCACCCTCTCTAGCCACTTCGGGCACAGCTATTCTCAGCCAATACCCTCCTGAGAAAGGTTAAGGTTCCCCGGTAACCGGTGATCCCTCCGGTCCCAACTTTACGTGGTACCACAATGGAACCAAGTAGTCTAACTGTGACCTTACCTTATCAGGACAGCTACCTTACCTAACCTAACCTAACTTTTCACGCCACTTCATCCACCCTACGTTTGATGTCGTCATCACAGGTTGCTTTGCTATTGATCATAGATCCCAGATATTTGAACTTTTCGTACTTGGGAAGCACTGTTTCATTCAAATAAATGTCTGGAATAGGCTTGATTGAATCAGAGGACGGGCAGTACAAGTACTCCGTCTTTTTTGAACTAATGCGAATTTCCCTCAAAAACGTCCACCCACACATCAAAAGCTCATTGCAGGGATGTAGGATCCTCACTTATGATGGCTCCATCGTCAGCAAAGAATAAAGCAGTTAGTCAAGGACTGTAATAAGGAGCAAATGATTTAAGACGCTTCCCTGATGCACACCGACTTCAGTTACTCCAGCGGGAACGCTTCAGTTACTCCAGCGGGGCATGTTACTCTTGTCTTTGCTATTGCGTTCATGTCTGTACATAGGTTTCTGGAACCCCTCGATGTCTTAGCGCCACCCATATTAAATCCCGTGGTAGTCTGTCGAATGCGTTTTCAAAGTCAACCAATACAATATGCAAATCCTTTAAGGAATCACGATGTTCTTCCGTTACGGTCCTTATACTTTGGATTGCATCTGTGGTTGATTTACCTGAGACAAACCCGCACTGATCATCAGATAGCCGTATTATTTTTCGCAGTCAGCCACCTTATACCCGCTGAACGATCTTCATGGTGTCTGACAACAGCTTGATCGAACGGTAGTTATCACAGTTTCGAGTATCACCCTTCCTTTTGTATGCAGGGAGAAGGTAACTTTCCCTCCCTCACCTCTCATAAATTTGGAGATGAGAATTCTGAGCCATTTGAACCCGATGTCTCCCATCTTTTTCCAAAACTCATAGGGCATCTCGTCTGGCCCAACCGCTTTTCGTTTTTGGTAGTATTTGACCGCCTCGCTAACTTCTTCGACTGTAATGTCGGGTATTTCTTCACAGTTAGGGGTAGCGCTTGGAAACTATAACCAGGGAAGCTGTTCATTTAAAAGTTCTTCACAATACTGCCCCCATCTCTGCAGAATTTTATCGTCATCCACAAGAAGCTGGCCCTGAGCATTGTTAATGAACTTTGGCAAACGAATCTCCTGAGCATTCCTCCTTCTTTGGGCGGCTATTTTGAAGATGGTAGCGCTCTTGTTCTTATTGTTCCTTCGCAGCTCCTGGATAGCCTGATTGCATCAGTAACCAGGGACGATATTTTCTCCAGCTCCCGATACAGGCCCTCCATACTCTCTACTTGAAGCTGGGCGCACTTCTTCGCTTTTTTCTTGCAACATCTGTATTCCACTTCGATGCGAGGTTCTTCGTCTCTATTATTAGATGGACACTTTGACCAAGCTTTGAAAGCCGCTTTCTTCTCATTTATCACCTTCTTATCTTCATCACTCCACCACCATGTTTCTTTGGCGTGTTGATGGTGGCCTTTTGAAGCTACTAGCAGTGATTTGGCCTTCTTTAAGCAAGTTCGCTGTAGGGAATCCCACATATTTTGTGGTGATAGTGTGAGAGAGGTAGTTTTTCATCACGAAAACAAAAGCCTCGTTTTTTTCTTTGTCCAGATACTACCACTTGATTTTCTCAGAGACCCTTGTTTGTTTGCTTGAAGACATCAAGTCTTTATAAAAGTTTCTGTTGGCAGGAGACGGCGTTGCCGAGCGATTGCCTCTCCCAGAATTACTTTGCAATCTTTTACCCGAGGCTTCATAAAACTGGCTACCAAATGGTAGTCAATCTGGGTTTCATCTACATCACTTCTGATAGTGATCAGCTGTCAATGCAAGAACAATGCATTTTTGTTATTCAATCTTATTATCGCGGATACAAGCTGCCGAAATGAGGTTCCTTCGCGGTGTTGTTGGAATAACTCGTAGGGATCGAGTGCGCAACACCAGAGTACGCGAGGCGCTCAACGTTGAGCAGCTACTTCTCCGAACGGAACGATCTATGCTTCGATGGTTTGCTCACGTAGTGCGTATGCCCCCAGACCGGCTTCCAATACGCTTCATGGTTGCCGCGCCATCAGGTAGGCGACTTCGCGGAAGGCCTAGAAATAGATGGTTGGATCAAGTCCGACATCTCTCCTGGAGCCGCTTAGGGATTCCTCCTGATAAATTGGAGTCAATGGCGGAGAATCGAGAAGGATGGAGAGTCCACCTGAGCATCCTACCCCCGCGAACCTCATGAAGGATTAGCGGGCCATTGAAAATGAATGAATGAATGAATGAATGAATCTTATTACGAAATGGTTGATCTGTAAAAGTAAAATTTCGTAAGATTCGTAAATTTTTCGGTCAACATAATCGCCCTAGTGAATCCGGAATTCGTATAATGGTGAAGCGTTTTGAAGAAACTTGTTCGGTATCGGGTCAAACTCCATATCAGCATGCTCTGCTAGCATGTACACGCCAAAAAATCACCACTGTGAGCGAAAGTGTCCTAAACTAGCCACGCACCTCAATTTGTCACCGAAGTCAACAATTGGGCCTCACTTATGGCACTTTACGGCGAATTTTAAAAGTTGATCTTCATCTGCACGCCTATAAAATCCAAATTACATAACAATTGAAATCTTTGGACCAGTAAGGTCTACGCATATGACCCAGTGACAATTCAAGATCTCAAACATACTATCCAAACTGAAAATGCGGCCATTGATCCACTTATTCTTCAAAAAGTTGTCGATAATTTTGACCTTCGGATGGTCGCTTGCAACAGAAGCTGTGGTCATTGCATGAACGATGCTGTGTTACATTCATAATTGCCCTGGACCATGCTTCATTAATCAATAAATGTTTATTAGTTTCACAATAGGTGTGTATTTGGTTTAATCAAAACTTCCACACTAGCTGTTGGCTCACCCTGTATGTCATTTCCAACTGCAAGATGACTTAAATAGGTGTCCGGCCTGGTGTCACAGGAATCTTTTATAGCTCAATATAAGCAAGTGATGGACAGAAATCAAACATCTTTCTTCAATGACGTAGGCGCTTTAAAAAAAGCTTTTCAAATACCTTAGATACTATCGGCTGGAGCGATATCGGTCTATATGATCTGTCCGGTTATGAAGTCATATGGAGGAGGCCGTGTTATTTTTAAGATTTGTATTATCTGGCAAAGTTCGGCCAACGACACGCTCCTTATTTTTTTATAATTTTAAAATCTTCTATAAATGTTCACCAATGCGGTGAATTTGCGCTCTTTCTCTTTCACTTCTTCGACGAGTAATATTTTTGTGCTTTTTGTGTTCTATGCAATAAAATTACTACAGAGTAATAAACGCTGTCAAATGGTTTAATACAATCGCTTTGCGTCGTTTGCATTATTTAATGTCATACACTGTCAAATGTTAAGCGTTTAACGCAAAAAAATGCTTTATCTGCAATTTTTGACATCTTTTTGTCATTAAATAACGTCAATAGTTCGTCAAACAATCTAATTGAAGTTCAATCATCTGGCGAATTTTGTCGCACAGTCATTTCTCCTTAGTTCTTTGATGGATCATTCATTCATCTAATTTCTCCCTTTCACAGTGCAAAGACCCTTTACATTAGGTCCATTGGCATACTTTCCGAGCCAAGAACTAATGAGTTATCAAATATGACATGATGAGAGTAAAAAACACTCAGAGAGCGGAAATTCTAAGCAAAGGAACTTCAATGAAAAGCGAGCCATGTCGAGCCAACTGTCATTAAAAAAAATTATAATGAACAAATTAAACTCGTGTGAAAACTAACAGATTCATATTAAGCTAAAAAGGAATGTTTTGGGAGAGCATTATAGTATTTTCTTCAAGACTTCAATTTTGTATGTCCTTTGACTATTTAAAAAAGAATCAAAAACTCTTCGACTTATTTAGCAATCCACTCGCTCGCTAATTGTTACTTCTCATTTTTTCTCTTTATCTGTCATGTTCGCTCAATACCCGAATACACTTCAAGTACTTTAGAGCACTTTAAAGCACCTTAAATTCCTTAAGATTGTGTACACAAATAAACCTATTGTATTTGTCACAAATCATAAGAATTTGGCACGTAAATTTGACAGGGTTATACGCCGTCAACGTCAAAAAGTTTAATAGAATTACTTTGACTATAAGTCAAATTTTATTTTGCTGTCAGGTGCTGCAAAATGGCTGGCTCTCAAGCATTTAATAAAATAAAATAAATTACGATTCACTATTTGACATCATTAATCGTCGAAACGTCAAATGTTTGATATTTTCTCGACCAATTTAATCACAGTTTTATTGCTCAGACCTAATTCTTAGTAAAAGGAATTTCATACCTTAGGTGGTTTGGCTGAATGATATACGATACACTTTGAAGCCTCCTTACCGTTCGTTCAAAGATGTCGGACGTTTGCAAAACAATATATGTAGTCACAGCTTAACATGATGACCCATTCATTGCTCAATGGAGCCTACGGTCGTAAAAACCTGTTGGTTGTCTCCGCAATTAATTCATTTCCTCTTCAACTTGCTAAGCTCCTTAAGTTCTCAACTTAACCTCTCGATGGCCACGTTTTGGTCCCACTGTACAATCCTCGCCACTTACCATTCTTTTCTTATATAAATTCTTTTAGTCTTTTTTTTTTCTTATTGTGCTCGTCTCACTCGACACACATTCTTACATCCTTGTTCAACCTTAAATGTCGTGTGTACTTGAAATATAAGGGGACTAAAGTAAAATAAAAAAAAATTACTCCTTATTATCCTTTTTCTGCAGGAACAAGGATGATCGCTTGACATTATATCGCTATCAATATCAAAATCGGATAACTTGAAACTGCATTGTCATCGATACATACAGGACATACAATGACACAACGTCCTCGTCTTCAGTGATATTATAGTCAGATTGAACTAAAGGACTTTTCTTTCTATCTCCCTACAGTTGCTTTCAAACGAGATTTTTTCTTT
The DNA here is from genome assembly GCA_945910035.1 of Brachypalpus laphriformis. Lineage (NCBI taxonomy): Eukaryota > Metazoa > Arthropoda > Insecta > Diptera > Syrphidae > Brachypalpus > Brachypalpus laphriformis. The sequence goes on along the minus strand of OX246753.1, from coordinate 313,297,951 downwards.
TCCTGTGCTCCGCTACATCGCTAGCGTGAAGGGATTTAGGAAATTTAATAAAGGATGTCTGTGAATTTTTTTTTTTTTTTTGTACCTCCCAATTCCCATGGCCCCCGTTTGCCCCCTCTCCATCACCCACCCATTCACTTTACTCAGTCAGTCTGAGTCCTTCTGCGAAGAGAATCACACCCCTTCAATATTTCTACGCGGTTCGAGCGTGTGTGCATGTGTGTAATGGATAATGAAAACATGATTTCCTTCGCACATGACTGGAATTTACTTAAAAAAAAACCAAGGGAATCCGAAAAAAAGTTACATAAAAGTACCTACTATAACCGTATCTGAGGGTAAGAAAGATTTGTACAAGAGTGTGCTTGTATCTTGCCTCGTCCTTGTGCATTGGAAATGGCCAATTTTCTTGTTTAGATCTCGCGAGCGCGGCACACGGTACTTTGTTTGTTATTGGTATTTTCGCGTGAACAACAAAGACAAGTTGAATTTTATGCTAATTCCGAGTCCTTTTTTCGTTTTTATTTCCTTCGTCCTTCTTTCTTTTTTTTTTTTTGTGGAGCGAAATTTAAATGTAGAAAAAATTTTGTAGGTAACACTGTTTTAGGTGGAGGATCACGTTCCAAGTTTTGGCAAATATTCAAAGTAAAACAGTTTTTTTTTTCTCTTGGCCCAGGTATAGGGTAGGGTAGGGTAGGGTAGAGCCCTACCCTTCCCCTTTGTATAGAAACATTCTCAAGTGTTTATTTTTATTTTCATTTTCTTTTCCCTTTACGCTGTCAACTTCTGCTCAATTGACGTTGAATGATTTTACAATTTCTGTGTTAATATTTTATTCTCTTATTTTTTCCGGAGGTTAAAGGAAGAAAAAAAAAAAAGAAGACAGCGGAGAAGGTATATCCTTAGGAGGATTTTGTATCTAACGACAATATCGTGATTTTACGACAGAGATGATAAGGACTCGTACACTCGTTTATTTTTATATGGAGATCAAAATTTGATTATAGTGATGGAATTGAAGTATTGAAACGTGTTTTCTTGCTGATTTGAGGCAGCAAAGTGGGTGTGGGCAAAAAGAAAAATTTCGTTTTTTTTTTTTTTTTGATTTTCGAAGAAAAGATGCTGGAAGTAAGCCAATGATGCAGTCACGTGGAATTACGAATGATGTAAGTAACATAAGTTTACTTCAGAAGAGAGATGGAGTATGAATTTTTTGATAGAAAAAGATTTTTGTGAGAAGTTGGCTGGTGGGAATGGGTCTTTTGGGAGAGCATGGCATGTGCTACTGAAATTGAAAAGATGCATTCAGGTTGAGTTTAATTTTTGGAAATCTGAAGGAATACTCAAATTACTTTTGATATAGTTACGACGCAATTTGAATACATACTTGAGCTCTAATCCTTAGAGAGGGACGACTCAGACTTTGAAGCTCCTTTCCATGCTCATCGAATCTTTAAATAATGAAACCAATTCTCTTATGGAAAGCCCAAAAGAACGAGTGCCATTATAGCATAAACCTTTTCTTTTTAGAGATTAGTTTTGCCACTCTCGGGGATAGGTTTTAACAATATTTTGTTTTGGGGTAAGGAGATCTGGACCCAAGGCAACTGGTACCTTGCATCGAGGATAGGTCATCTTGTTAACAAATAACATTCTACTTGTGTCCCTGTACAAGATGGTATTCTAAATGTAGCCATAATAGCGGCGATCACATCTAGAATGGACATGTTTGTGGACATCTATAACGCTAGCTTGAGAGGGGGTGTTTATCCCGATCAATGGAAGAAACAGAGGCTCGTGCTACTACCCAAGAGAGGCAAACCTGCAGAAGATCCATCAGCATAGGTTAGGTTAGAGGGAAGTGTACCTTGTTGCTTCTCACGGGGGCCAAACGGTCCATTGTGTTTCCCTTTATGTTGTGGAACCTGTAAAAACCTACTCTTTCTTTGTCTCCATCTTTCAGCCGGTCCAGTGGCGAACCACCCTGAGCTCTTTATAAATCGTATCATGTTCTTTAGTGGAGCTTACCCAAGATCACTTAGTTCTTCAAAGAACCTGTTACCCAAGTGGTATAGGCCGCGGTTTTGTAGATTTGGGCAGTCACGCAGCAAGTGTTTGATACTTTCTATATCTTCCGCGTCTTGACAGCGCCTGCAGTGGCCAGGTGAGTTGATGCCTAGTCGTATGGCCATTTCTCCTATCGCGCAGTGTCCTGTAAGTGCACCTATCAAGATACGGACTTCTTTTTTATTCATTGCAAGCAGGCCTTTGGTTCTTCCTTCATTCAGTATGGAACATAAACTGCGAGATATGATACAGTCGCCTCTCGTACTCCATGCGAAGTTAATCAGTTCTCTTGTTTTAATGTAAATTTTTTTTTTTAGTACACCAATAGGAACTTCTACTGATATCTGAATTTGTTCTATCTCCAATGCTGATCCCCTTCTGGCTAGTTCATCTGCTATCTCATTCCCTTCTAAACTACTATGTCCAGTAACCCAGCAGAGAGTTACCTCATGAATGTTGCATATATTGTTCAGTGAATTTTGGCATCTGGAAACTGCTTTTGATCTAACCTCCATGCTGTCTAGTGTCTTGATTACCGCTTAACTGTTTGCGAAGATGATAATCTTGGAAGGATTAAGTTTCCTTCTGTGAATGGTCTGTGCTGCACTTCCAATAGCGAAGATTTCGGCTTGGAAGATACTGCAGTCGTCTGGGAGCTTGTATGACTCGTTGATATTGAGTGACTCACAGAAGACTCCAGAACCCGTCTGTATAGAGCTGAATGGCCTGTTCATTGGTTAATGTGTTAGAGTACCACTCTTGTCTTTCGGGAATAAACGTGGAATAATTCTTATTGAAGTCTGTGTAGGGTATGACATAGTTAGTTGTTCTATCGAGATCTGTTCTATATCTTCATAGTATGAAGCCATGCCCCTAGGAGCTATGCTTCCACGCACCCGATTGCTTGAGGTGAATCGTGCTTTTGGCAGCTGTGCTTCCAATGTACCCATCCAGGGGGAGGAGGATTAACATCACCTCTAAACTTGCTTGCGATGTTGATCTCCGTGCTCCTGCTACATTGGCGCATGCCAGTCGTTGTACCATAGTTAGGTTTTCTAGAAAGCTGGACTTGTCCGTTGCATTCCACCATACAATGGTACCAAAGGTATACATCCAATTGATTATGGACGGACACGGGCCCCATCGTTTACCAAAGGTTTTCTTACAAGCGTAGAATGCGCATAGTGCTTTCTTTGTTCTTTCTTCTGAGTTCTTCTTCCAGGTAAGCTTCGAATCTGGGATTGTTCCGAGATATTTTGCTGTTGGAGAGAGTTTTAGACGAGTTCCATTCAGTTTTGGGAGGTCAAATTCATCTATTATTTTCGTTCGTTTCGTTTGGTAAACAGAACCAGTACGGTCTTTGTCGGATTAATATCTAGGCCGTTTTGTTCTGCCCAAGAAGATAATTCTTTTAGTGTAGATTCCATGAGATTACAGATGGTAGGTAAATATTTCCCACTGGTCATGATTACTATGTCGTCTGCATCTATCAGCATACCACCTGCTCTGTATGTTGGACACGACGGGAAAACTTCTGGAGGGTACCGTCGGTAACAGATGGGAAGCAACCATTGAAGATGCGGGTGAACTATCGGAACATCAGTACTGATTTCAAAAGACACGCTCCACTATTGATGCCATTAAAGTAGTAATTGACACAACGCAAAGGGCCATAGAAGGAAGATGACGAAGAAGAGGCCCAAAGCAGTACGGTTGCGTCATATCACTGAACGTTAAGAACGCCTTCAACACCGCGAGTTGGAAGCACATCCTAGAAGTGCTGCAAAAAATGAGAGTACCAGTTTACACCAGGGAATTTGCAAAGAACTATTTCAGACAGAGTGTTGTTATATGACACAGATGATGGTGTAAAGGAGTACGTAGTCACAGGGGGAGTACCACAGGGCTATGGAACATCATGTACGATGGCGTTTTTCACCTTGACATACCAGACGAGTCTAAAATCCTGGGATTTGCGAACGAGATTGGTATAGTTGTTACAGCAAAACATTTGGGAGTAGTTGTTCAAATTAGCAATGAAACCATTTCAGTTATTCGACAGTGATAAGTATCAGTTGTCCTCACGCTAGCTGTACACAAAACAAAGCGGTACTAATTACCTGTAGAAAACGAAGTGAAACCTTCACGCTCACAGTAGGTGGGCATGGTGTATATATAGTATCCAAACCAGCTATTAAATACCTTGGCATTATGATTGATTCAAAGAACATCTGGAGTATGTAAGTAACAAATGCTCTCGTGTGGGCGCCTCTATTGAGCGGATTATGCCGAATATAGAAGGACCGAGATACAGCCGGAGATTTCTCTTAGCTACGTCAGTAGTGCTTTATGGTTCAGCAGTTTGAGCCGGACCTATGAAAGTGACTTCATACGAAAGAACAATCAAAGCAGTAAATCGACTATGTGTCCTAAGAATGAGTAACGCTTTACATATCACATCGGATCAAGCAGCTTGCGTCATCGCATAAATGCTATCAATCGATATACTAGCGGAGGAACTGCGAAAGTTTCTGAAGAATAAACAGGAGGAACGGCTATCCTCCACTGATGTGGACACAACAGAAAGAAACACAAATTTGAGGGATAGGCAGCAGCGCTGGAGTATTTTGACTAAGTGCCGATGGACCGTCTAACACAACTACTGGCGGGACATGGTTGCTTCCGGTTATACCTATACCGCTTTAAAATGATGACTCCCCTTATTGTCCATAGTGCAGTGATATTCCTGGAGATGTGAAGCATGTATTGTTTTGCTGTCTACGATTCCAGCTACACAGAGTAGCACTACAAAGAGTACTGGGAGAAAAACCAGCTCCTGAAAAAGTACATCACAAGCTAGAATCCAAAAATAAATGGAACGTAGGGAGCTCGTATGCCAAAGATTTATGCCCCGAGTTAAGATGACTAGAGCAAGAAAAGAGGGAGAGCGGGGAGAACGAACGAAGTAACATCATTAACGCGAGTAGACACACATGATATGCGAGGATCGGGAATCAGAGGCAGAGGTGGTTTTAGTTAGTGTTAAAGTCCCCCACACAGGCTTTCGATGCTTTCCAACTTTCTTAAAAAACAGAAAAAAAAAAAAACATTCTACTGGTGTGTGTCAACTAAACTAAGGCTTCCCATCTTTGGGCTAAATAGTAGATTTTTATTTACACAAACTGCTTAAGCCATCTTACCCGATACTGTATTTTTTAGTGTGGCTCAAGGTTCGGTTTTGGGACCAGTTTTATTCCATCTTGTCTGATATTGCTTCTGTAATACCCAAGTTGTTTGACCAAAAGAAAAAAAATATATTTTAGCAAGGATAATTTTTTGTTGGACTATTATTCTGAAATTCTCTGTTATAAGTACAGAAGCACTTGTATGCAATACTGTGTTTTTTAATTTGTTATTCTGATTTATATTCTTTTTTAAATTTAAATATACTTTTTCTTTTCTCCATTTTAAAATTAATCCATGAAATTATCACATTTATAAAATATGAGATTATCATTATCTTATGTAAATGTAGTTTAACCGATTAATAAATATGAAATATGAAATATGAAATATGAAATATGAAATACTTGAAAAAGACCTATACTGATACGATAATAATGGAGATATATTGCTCACTTCAGCTTTGAGTTGTTTTATGCGCAGGGAATATAGCTTCTAGTCCTCTGTAATTAAATGAATTTGCTTTCAGTTAATACGCAGGCCTTGAGGTACTCAGATAGCTTTCCTCCATTCAGAAGTATGAAATCGACTTCACAGTCAAAAGGCATACATGCATGTTGATATCGATGCTCTTGTATTTATTGTCTAGTTAATCAGTTCTCTGAAGTTAACGAGATTTCACTGCCATTAAACGTTTTTTTATGCACATCTTCTACTTGAAAGATAATTGATGAGCCACTGAATGGAATAAACTTCACGAGAATTCCTCTACTTTAATTTAATTCAATTTCATCTTCAGGGAGATCAAACGTTTTAAAGTCCGCCTTCTTTAACGAAAGTGCTTCCTACTTATACTACCACTTATTTGTTCTTTGTGATGCCAAATATGATAGATACTCGACGACTAATTCTGAAACGATAGTGAAGGGCCTAATTGAGAGCTCTTACTTCTCATACGACGAATATTGCGAAGTAAGGCGATACTTACGTAGATCCTATTTCTCATTGTGTGTCTTAGGGCCTTAATTACGCCTTCGTTTTATATTATATGGTTTCTAGCAATGCATCCTAGCCACTCCAACCCTTACCCAACTGCGGCAATTACTCCTCGATTGTTCTGCGCCATGTTCTTTTTGGGTGAAGAGCAGGTTCTGCTTATAATGAATTACAATTTACTGTAAAATTGTAACCTTTTCGGAGTGTATGGAAGTGCTTAAAGGTTCCTGGCCCGTTCTGCGGTAAAGATTTTCATTTCAGATACGGTTCAGCCAGAAAATGATTAAAATGCTTTGTAGGCACGGGCTTGCAAACATCTGCAGCTTCTTCGTGATAGCGGCGGTCATCTTCCAAGTGCTGAATCTATATAACAGCACCGGCGTCATATTGGAGCGGAACAGTCGCAGTTTGGTATTAAGACCGATTGCCTGGCTTGGCTTTATTTTGGACAACATTCCGAATATAGACTTCGCTACTTGCGACATCTCGTTCGGGTCCACCGTCGACTGAAACAATAATTTCAACTTTCTGTTCTCCTAGCCGGTTGTGCAGCAATGCATACTTGAGCTGATCATTATTGATTTTCAGCCCCGCTACATCTGTTTCTCTCTCCACGACTGCTATCATTTGATAGAGGTAACATACGTCGTCAGTGTAATCAAGATGTTTGAGTTGGGGTGTAAAGTAGGTAGATAGGTGTGGTGGTTCTACTTACAAAAAAAAGAACCCAATTAGCACTAGGTGCCATTTCGATACCACAAATTCTTGTTACCTGTATATTAAGGTGTGTGTGCGGATGTGGTGAGTGCTGGTACTATAAGCTCCTCATCACTGAAGTGATTGCTTGGCTTTCTTAGAAAGACAAGGAAATTCCAATAAAACGGGTAAATCAGGGTTTGCTCTCTGGTAGTACAATGGACCAGTTGCGTCTGAGTGCTCCACAGTGTGAAGCACGTCGCTAATCACTTATAAAAATAGTACTGGCGAGAGAATGCAGCCTTGTCTTACCTTACATTGGATTCCGAATCCTTCAGACGACGTTCCTTCAGAAGGCGACATTTGGACCCATCGTTTGTAGCATCAATAATAGATATTAATTTATCCGGAATAATTCTCCCGCACAAGGCGAGCCAAAGCATTCTCCGTTGATACTGTATAACGCCACTTCGTAATCGATGAATGGCAGATGAAATTACGATTGGTATTCTACTCTATGGTGATCCGCAGGAGAGTACAAACCTGTCTTTAATTCGCTGCAAGGTTATCGAAGCTGCAGCAGGTAGCACGTAGATACTCGTCCAGTTTTTGTACTGCATAACATTTCCTTTCCGGCGTGGGCGCCGTGCGTAAGTGGTTAGTGTGTCGGATCACTGCGCGTGAGGTTCCAAGTTCGAATCCCAGAAAACACCAAACAGTTTTTTCACGGTCCCACCTCTCGCGAACGTCTGACAAACATCCGAGAGTATTGTTATCTCGAAAAAGATTCTTAAAACAAATTGCCTTCTGATACGGCACTAAACTGTAGGTCCCTTTCATTCGTGTGAAAAATATAACGCACACAACATGAGTGGTTGCGAGAAGCTAGGCCCTGGCACTTAAAGAGCTGTTGCGCCAAATATTTTTTTTTTTTTTAATTTCCTTTCTTAAGGAGCTTGATGATCATTCATCAGGAAATATGGAAATAAAAGAAGGTATACCGTCCGGTCTTGATGTGTTGTTGGTCTTCAGTACTTTCATCGCGGCAGTGATGTTTTCCTTTCTGAGGGTTGTGAGCATTCGGTTGTTGGTATTGAGGCATTTATTATGTCGGACAATTCAGTTTAATTTGAATACATATCGCTTGGGAGTACACGTTGAAGAAAGTAGTGAAATACTCCTTCCATCTCTTGAGTTGGTCCTCATCCAAACCTAGCAACGAACCGGGCTTTCACTGCATGTTGGCTATTTATTGCTGAAGGAGCCTTACATCTATAATACCAGGCTCTTTCTTTTGCTATATCAGAGAACGCAGCTAATGGACCCGGTCGATATTGCTTCGATTCTTGAGAGCTTAAAACTTGTATGTGCTGAATTCTGAGATATTGCTGTATACGTATAGGGTCTTGATTTCTGTTCGACTTTCAACAAAAACTTTTATCCGGAATAAATTTATGCATTTTCATTGTGAGATGTATTAAAGCTGCTTTATCAAGATATAAGCTTGAATGAATCTTTGATATGAAATTTATTTGAAAATGATAAAGACTCCTGAGACTCACTCTTTAATGAAACTAACTTCAAAAAAACTCCTGAAATACCACGCTTGTATCCTTCCTTCTAAAGGGAACAGAGTACTGGTTGCCCCATCAATTAAAAGCTAGTTTTCTACCAAATAAGCAGGCCGAAAACCCTGGTTCTACTGATTCAAAGTAGTGACCTATTTGTATGCTGCTAAGTTAGGTGCGTTTTTCTTAAGGTTTAATTCTGTTTGATGTATCTTTGAGATGTAATAAATTAGATTTTGAATTCCTACCTAAAATAGATGCACTAAAATTGCATGGACAAGCCAAGCTACATTTCTTATAATTCTCTCTCAAGAGAAATGAATCTATAGTGCTAAAATAGCTCCTAGAGATGTCTGTGAATGCCCAATGAATAACTGGAGATTGAAAGAGTCTAAAAATATGTATCCTGCTATTGAATTTCACAGTTTTTTTTGCTTTGTCTCTAAAGAATGGAATTTTATTCCGAACATGAAAGTGGTCTATTTTAAGTTTGCCGGATAAAATAAGCAAATGCCGTAGGTAGGTGTATTTCTAGAATTCATTGAGTTCTCCAGAAAAATTGCTACAGTCACTCCTCTGAAGTAGTAGGAGTAGATGGAGAGAATGATTTTCGAATAAACTATGGACGTGAGAACAATACTCAAAATTCAGTCTTTGCCATTAAAGTGCAGAAGGATGGCGATGAATGTTGCTATCCTCGCCTTATTTCTAAGGTGGATAAGACCTGGACATTGCCAGAGAAAGTGAGTTGTGTCCTCATTGGCTTTCTCATCTCTACAACCCCGACACAGGTTAGACGTAGCTTTTCCATAAGACATTGCAGAGTATTATGCTCCATGATAAATCCTCCCAGGGTTTGTTTTGCCGAAGTACGCTCGTTTTTGTCTCGTAGTTGTACAAGTGTTCTGTATTCCAAGAACCTTTAGTTCTTCCTGACGACACTGCACAAGCTCGAATTTTATTTCGATACCAGAAACTGCTTTATAACTGCCCGGCTGTCGATAAAAAAAGGTGATATATTCCTGTGGTATTGCCTTCAACGCAGTCTCATGGGTGGCTGTTGTCACTACTAGGACCACCGCTTGAAAAATACTGCTGTGGTTCGAGTGACGAACTGATTTGGATATGCCCAGCGGTTCGCAGAAGGTAGCTAAACTCACGCCTGTGTCCATCTTCCATCCATCCGTCTAGGGAGAAATGGATTGCGTGATAGTTGGCCGACCACTTCTCCTCCACTCACCGTCTATGTAGACGGGACCAAAGATCGCTCGAAGAACTTTTCTCTCAAAATAACCAAGGGCATCCTCATCCGGTTTTGTCAAAGCACATGCCTCTGCGCCATACAGCAGGACTGGGATGATTAGAGTCGTATAAAGAGTTACCTTAGTAGTTCGAGATAGGGCTTTGCTACTTAATTGCCGTTTTAGCCCATAGAAACAACGATTGGCAAGAGTAATTCTTCGTGTGATCTACCTACTGATGTCATTTGGGGAGTTCACCATAGAGCCTAGGTAGACAAAATCCTTTACTACCTCAAAATTATATCTGTCTATTGCGGCGTTCTGCCCAAGACGCCGATGTTGGGTGTCCTTTTTTGTAAGCAGCATATTTTGTTTTGCTTTCAGGAACAGTTGAATAAAATACATCGTCTAGCCTGTCTGGGTATCACAGGAGCAATGAGAACGTACCCCGCGGCAGCAATGGGAGCAATGCTTAGCCTAACACCGTTGCACCTTGCAGTACAAAAAGAAGCTATGTTGAGTGCTCTTAGGCTGCCTAAGATATCGGAGCTTAAAATCGGCAACCTTACGGGCCATTTGAAGATTCTAGAGTTTATTCAAAATGACGCTATTCTCAAAATCCCAGATACCATGCTAAAGAAATACCGCTTCTCCAGGAAATTCAATGTAGTCATAGGTGACCGCCACACACGGAGGAATGAAGGACTTGTAGTCTTACACAACTCTCAAACTTGGTACACATATGGTTCCAAATTGGAAAATGCTAGCACGGGCGCAGGGGTTTATGGATCCATGTTCCAACGTGCTGCAGCGCTTGGGAAATCACCAACAATATTTCAGCAGAAGTTCATGCAATCGAGCTCGGGTACTCGTATCTATATCCTCTCGGACAGCCAGGCAGCATTTATGGCTCTGAAATCGTACACGGTAGGATCAAAACTTGTATGGGACTGTCTAAACCTACTCGAAGATCTCGCATCGAAAAACATCGTCACTGTGGCCTGGGTATCAGGACACGAAGGCTTCGAGGGCAAAGAACGGATAGACTGCTTAGCGAGACGAGGCGCTAGTCGCCCACTAGTCGATCCGAAGAGTAGCGCAAACATCAAAATAAAGAAATGGGAGGATAATCATCATGCACAGTACTGGGCCTAAGACAGGCAAAGAAGTTCATTAATCTCAACCCTTGCAAGGCTAAAAAGCTACTCCGGCTTAAGAAAGCAGACTTAAGAACCTTAACAGGCTATTTGACTAGTCATTGTCCACTCAGGTACCATCGTGTGAAAAATATAACGCACACAATATGAGTGGTTGCAAGGTTGCCCTGGCACTTTAAAGAGCTGTTGCGCCAAATATTTGTATTTGTATTTGTAACATATTCTTTGTGAATGCTCTATGGCCGCAAGAAAAACACCCTGACCTCTGACTTCTGGAATATTGAGCCTAGAATTTTGTTCAGCTTTATCAAGAGCCTTAACCAAGTTCTCAGCTAAACACCGGGCTGGCACAATAAATCTCATAGGTCGTACAATGCCCTAGTATAGTATAGTATAGTATAGTAACAAAGGCCACAAGGCCTTGGACACTTTATGACCATCTAAGTTGGATCATCACAAATTAGCCATGTTGATGATTCTATCACGAATAATTCCTCTAGCCACACATCTTGGTGGTTTAATGCTAGCGATTATGGCCTTTTGTGCGATTATGTCCGATTATGTGCGGGTGCTCTACTCCTCTTTTGGTCAGCTCGTTGGCATTTTCGTTGCCTTCTATATCGTAGTGTCCAGGAACTCAATACGGAACGGTTCTGCGTACATACTGCCTCAAGCATTGTGCAGCAATTCCTGACGATTTTATATTTAGTGACACAAGACTGTAGCGCCTTCAGCGCAATCTGACTCTCAATGAATATCGTAGAGTTTACTTCCCCACACTTGTGCTCCATTGCACATTACTGAGCGCATTACAGCTTCGAATGTTTCAACTTTGGATGCTATAGATACTTTGGAGCTGGCCAGTAGGTTCCTCCACGTATAGTTTATTGTCTTCTTGGCTTCGGATATCTTAAGTTCAAGGTACCTTTTCATTGAGAGGTTATGATTTATAGTGATTTCTAGGTACTTATATGACCCTACTACTTCCAGATCCTCCCCACTATACTTTATACCATTTCTCGTTTCTCGTTAAACGACCGGTTGGTCTTCTGAAAACTAGTACTTTTGAGTTAGAGAAAGACAGAACCTATGAGACATTCCAGCGACCGCTGCTAAATATTCGAATATATCCCAATGACCTTTATTCCACATATCATTTTCTACGGCATCGTATGTTATTTGACTCTTCAGCTCAAACAGATGTCTCAAAAATCTATCCCATTACAGCAGCATGGTAGTCCTTTAAAAGATATCAATATATGAGAACGTGGCACCTATCATCAACTCGTACATACTTATGTCAAAAGAACATCAGATAATGACATGAACATTTTAATTTTCAGTTTAATGAACACGGGTCCAACATTATCATCAGCAAATCTGCAGATGCATATCATTAATAAAAGCTTTAATATTCACTTATATTCGCGTTAGATATTGCATGATGACTATCACTCGTTTTCTTTTTTTGCACTAAATGTTCAACAATAAATAAATATTTAAATGAAATTATTATTTCATGAAAATTATCCTCATTCTACCTACAGTATGGCCCAGATCCAGATACATTATGCATTCGATTACATTTTGTTAATAAAAATTTCCCTCTCATCGATTCCCATCATATGTATTATACAATCCACTTGCATACATTATACATACATACTATATCCACGAGGTGAATCTGTGAATTTGTGAATCTCAAACTTAATTATACGTACCAGTTTCAAAGAAATTTCACGAATTGGATTTGCAATGAAAAAACAAAATACCTGTTTTCCTCCTCAAAATATGAATAAAAGAATCCTGACCCGAAAAAAAATGGATATACCAAAACATACAAGAAATAAAACAAAACGTATAACAATTTGTGAATTTTTTTTTTTATAAAAGTGGTTTCTTCGGTTTGGCCTTCCTACCGATACCGCCACCATGTGTGTAACGATTGTGAACTTTCTCAGACATCTGCTATCATCTGGTTGATTTCATTTTATTAAACTACAAGGAATGATATAAAGTGTAGGTAGCGGTGTATGTATGAATACACAGCGTTTAAGAAGGATACATCTGCAAGATTAACGAAGAGAACCAACAAGAAAAATGTATCCACGCCACACGGCTTTTACTTTCCTTCTTTGGAGGGTTCGGATTTTTTTTTTTTTTTCTCTTTTTGGGGACCTTTGTGAGATCCTCCTACTGGAATGCTGGTTAATATCTACCAGGTAACATCTGCCCGATGCAGACGTAGATTTTTTTGCTTGTTGTCTTGGGATGCTGTAGATACAGGAAGGAGTATGGGCGGGCAAGGTGATGTGTTGTTTTTCTTAACCAACCAGTATTGAGTTTTCAGGTTTTTTATGGGTCTAAAGGGGTCTTTTTTATTAGGTCGCGTCGTCGTCGTCGTACAAACAAAATTTTTATTGAAGTATTTATTCTACTACGATGACAGTTATGTCTTAAGGAAGTGTGGACAATGACGATGATGATGAGGACATTCAACAGAACGCAGATCAGGTAGTTGAAAGTTTTTTCTTTAATATTTCTAAAGTCTCCTTCGGTTGTGTCGTTCTGTTTGTTTTTGCGCTTCTGTTGGAAGGAACTTCAATTTATATCTTTACCCTCGGTCTAAGATGAAGAGTAAATACGCGTAATAAAGGATGCCCTAGCTATTCATTCGTTCCACTTTGCAATAGAGTGGGGGGAAAAGTAAACAACAGAACGTGAATAGACAATTTTTGAAATGATGGCAAAAATTCTTACGTGTCAGAATCTATGGTAAGCATTTGAAAATTCATCAACGGATTATGCAATTAAATATAATCAGGAATATTAAATTGAAGATATTTTTGTGAAATGAACAATTGAGGGAGGTGAAAGGATTTGAAGGATTAAAATTTGAATTTGGAAAAATGCTTTCAGTTGCAAACTTCAAAATACTTGAAGTCTCCTTACATTTGATTATGTAGGCAAAGGATTCTTACGGCTTACGATAAAGCGTTAAATAGTGCTCTATTTAGACGTGTCATCTGCTAGTAAAAAGTGTACAATTAGCAGGCATCTTCCGGTTGAAGTGACATAGTTATTTCTTGCTGCAAACAGTTATTTCAATTTTAAACGAATATTCTCCCAAAAGAGGTGAAAATGTAAGAAAATGAATCATTCGTGGGCGTATTCTGGTGATGATAAGGTAAATCTGGATCCAAAAAGGAGTTAGTTATTCAAGATACGATTGTGGCAGCAAAATTCATAAACAGTTTCTAATAACCAACTAAAAGTTGAACCGTTTAATCATTAATATTAGTCTCATCTTAAAGGTTGTGATCTACTCATGTGGGCGAAAGATAAGGAAATCTTTTCGATCATTTTCGCCCCATCAGATTCGGTCTTACTCCAAAGCGATCTAAGCTCGTTCTACATATGGTGCAAATACAATTCCCCAGAATTGAATATCAGTAACATGAGGGCATAACGTTCTCCCCCAAGCATCTTCTTCTTCCACATAGGACGTATTATTTCCATAATAAGCTCATTTCTTCAGTCAATTCAATCCGCGATTTAGGTTTTATTCGCGGTATAGAGCTCAACTTTCGTTCGCACATTAATGATATCGTAGAGGCAACTCAACCTCCAGATTCATCAATGAATTCTTGCATCCCTATACGTCACATTTGTTAGGCCCCTCCTTGATTTCGGTAGCCAAGACTGATCTCCCTATCAAAGTCCCCATTTTCTGTCAATTGAAGCAGTGTGGCGTAGATTGACACATTTCGCCCTACTTGGTCTTTTCTGGGCGACAGATATAACTTGCCTCCATACGAAGGTCGCTTAAAACTGATTAGCTTACAAACTGTAGAAAACGTCCCCACGTTGCTGACATTTTTTTTATTTATTTTTTTTTGCCTAGGGGGTAGTGGAAAACGCTAATGCGCTCGAGAAACAGTCCCGCCCTGTTTCAAGTAGTGTAAGACTTCTACTCACCAAAAAATCACCTTTAACCTCTTTTCAACCTGACACCATCCACTCCGTAAGCGCTTTAGCAATTCTTCAGAGCGGTGTCGTTTTCTTTCCCCTCTGGGGACCGGCTTTTTCACATTTTCATCCTGGTGCGGGGTTATTATATTTTGTAGATACGGCTTTCATCAATTTGGTGAACTTATTGAGGGTTTATTTACCTCCTCCTCTCTCTTTTCCGGTCTGACTACCGTCTCAATAAATAAAGATTTTTTATTCTACGTGTCGATACTCGAGACCATCTTGTTTATGGCATTTTCTGGAGAAAAGTTGGCTATCTCTGACTCTAGGCTATTTCTTTCTGCTGCCCACCTGCTACAGATAAAAAACATGTGATACGCATCGTCTTTCAGAGAGTCTCCGTATTGGCAGGCTACGCTCCCTACTTTTCTCATCTTGTGCAGGTACCGGTTGAAGTAACCATGTCCATGTCCGGTACGGAACTGGGTGATATAATAATTCACTTCAACGTGTTCCCGCTCCGCCTATGCAGCAATGTTTCTGATCAAGCGGCAAGTCCACCTTCCTCTCGTTTCGGCGTTCCATCTGTTTTGGCACTTCTGCTTCGAGAGTTGCTTCGCTTCTGTAGTTGCTGTTGCCGTGCCTACGTCCGCCTTCTTGTCATGCGCGTACTTCCTTGCTGCTGCTAGAAGATCAATGAGCGTCACTCCCACGCCTACTACGGCTGCTGGCTCCAACACTGTTCGGTATGAACTCGTAATCCCAAGGGCTCCTATACGTTGCACCGCGGTCACTTTCTTCCTGTATATCTCCTTTTTGAGCGCGTCAACCCAGATCTCGGAGCCATACAAGAGTATTGAGTGCGCAACCGACATCAGGAGTCTTCTTTTACTTGCCGTGGAACCTCCTATGTTCGCCATCAGTCTGCTTAGCAATAGGCATATTTTCGTAACTCTTTCCGATACGGACTTAATTAGTTGCCAGAACGTGATCTTCGTATCTATCCTAACTCCTAGATATATAGTAAAATGTTGTCCTTTGCAGATGGACTGCAGCGTCACACTTTTCATACATTTGCTGAAACCGAAGAATTCTGGCTACTTCCATACCTTTCTTGTCACGGAGTAAGGTTAATGTAAGCTTCCTGATGAAACTTTTGTGATAATCTTCAAACATACCTTTGTGCATCTAGAGGAAGACTTAACTTGTTGTGGACTGCAATTTCTCAGGCCAGTTGTTAAAAGCCACAGGCTTTGTTGTTGTTTTTCTTTTGTCTCAATGCAGGTCAAAATAAGATAAATATTTAGCACAAGCACTCCATAAAAGTATCTGGGCTTTGCTTACTAACTCGACATATTTTTCGCTCGAATAAGAGGTACAATATGGTTTTGAAAACGTTGGCAATAGAGATGAGGCTGTAATTGTGATCAATACGTTCTTCTCACTGAGCAGGGTATAGCTGTGACTGCGATATAGTCTAAATATGTGTATATATATTTTTTTTTTTATGTCCCATATCCCGTTGTGGGTCCTAGGAATCTATTACGCCTACGCGCCATCGTGTACGGTTTCTGGCAATGTGTCTGAGTTCTCCCCAACTGCCTTGCCTCCTTCTCAACTGTTCTGCGCCATGTTCTCTTCGGACCGCCAGGTCTTCTGCCATCCTGAGTTAAAGGGTTCCATTGCATAGCATGGTTCGCTATGGAATTGTCACCCTTTCGGAACGTAAGACCAATGCACTGCTACTTCCGTCGTTGGATGGTTGTGCTATTGGTTCCTGACCCGTTCTCTCGTAAAGGTGTTCGTTAGAGATACGATTGGGCCAGAAAATCCGTAAGATATTGCGCGGGCACCTATATTAACAAACGCTTGCAGCTTTCTGGTGATAGTACTGGCCACTCTCCGCGTACTGCATCCATATTACAGCACGAATTTAACGTTGGAGCAGAACAGTCCTATCTGGTGTTCAAACTAATTGCATTGCTTCGCCATATTTTGGAGAACATCCCGAACGCGGACTTTGCTTTGGCGATCCTGTTGGCTATATCCAGTTCGGTTCCACCATCGGTCGAGACAATACTCCCAAGATACTGGAAATGCTTTACTCTCTCTACCGGTTGTCCAGCATATTTGAGCCGATGGGTTTGTTCCAAGGCTGATAATTTTGGTTTTTGCCATATTCATTTTCAGCCCGACGACGCCTGCCTCCCTTTCCACATCTGCTGTCATTTGATGGAGGTCCATAATTCTGTGCGAGAGTAAGCATACATCGTCAAGATGTTTCAGTTAAGACGTAAGAGTCCATCGAATTCCTCCGTTTCCCGACAAAGCTGCATGAAGCAAATCGGTAATCACCAAAAGGAATAATATTGGTGACAGGATACAGCCTTGTCTTACCCCACTTTGGATCTCAAATTCCTCAGACAACCTTCCCCTGTGCAGAACATGACATTTGGAGCCTTCATATGTAGCTTTGATAATAGCAATTAGTTTATCGGGAATACCTCTTCTGCGGCAGGCACGACAAATAAACTCTCTGTTGACACTATCGAACACCTTCTCAAAATCGATAAACAGCAGGTGAAGTGGCGATCGATATTCAACGCACTGTTCGATGATAATCCGCAGAGTGTGGATGTGGTCGGCACAGGAGGATTCAGAGGAGAAACCTGCTTATTCGGCATCGAGTGTGTCTTCGAGATGTTGTTTGATTCTCTCCAGGAGGATTTTACCTATTATTTTAGCTATAGCAGGCAACACGTAGATACCTCTCCAGTTTCCGCATTCCATTTAATTTCCTTTCTTCGGAAGCTTGACTATCATTCCCTTTTTCCACTCGTTAGAAAAGCTCTCGGCTTCCCAAGTTCTCTCTATAAGTGGAAGCAGAAGCTCAGCCGATGTTGTTGGCGCTGCTCGTAAAAGCTCTGCTGGAATACCGTGAAGTCCTACCGCCTTGTTGGATTTGAGTGCCTTGATCGCGGTAATGATCTCATCATTACTGGAAGTCGTGGTGCGCACTCGGGAACTTCTCACCTTGGGCATGTCAGTCTGATTTGGGAGCATATCGCTAGCAAAAACGCGGTTTAAAACCATAATAAAATGCTCTTTCAATCTCTTGAGCTGGTCCTCATCCGAAATGAGCAAGAAGCCGTCTAGACGTTTCACTTGGTGTTGGTCGGACCTGCGGCTACCTGTCAGCTCGTTGGTGGTTCTGTAGACGGTCCTGCTGTCGCACTCCCATGCAGCTTCTTCTGATTCTGTATCCAGCACGTTGATGTAGTTGCGCCTGTCACGTCGCACACTACACTGAACTTCTCTCATCTTCGTGCGATATAAGGACTCTAGCTCGCTTCTTCCTGCTGCTGGAGTATCTGCAACGCGAGCTTTCAGCTATTTTCGTTCCTCAATCCATCCCCAGATATCGTCGGAAAGCCACGCCATATATCTTCCCTGCAATCGACCGACAATTCTTTCAGTACCAGATGTAAAAACATTTTTCACAGCACACCAATGGTCTTGGATGGTTGCGGGCAGTGAGCTTCTGATTGCTTCCACACCTTGGGAAAGGCGATCCCTTAATTGTTGGCACACTGGGGGATCACTAAGTCTATCGATGTTGAACCTGGGCATTCTTGTGTTGTCGTGAAATCTTCGAACTGCAGCAGTGCGTAATTGGAGAGTAGCTATCATAAGATGGTGATCACGTACTATCCCCACATCTTCTCCTCGCCTGTTTCGGACGTCCAGGAGACTACTTCTAAAGCGGCGGCTGATGGCAAAATGGTCAATTTGGTTGGAGGTTGTTTACCTGTCCTTGGAAACCCAGCTGACTTTGTGGCAGGTCGTGCGCTTAAACATGGTGCCACCTATCACAGGGCGGTTGGCATTGCAGAAATCCACAAACCTTTCGCCGTTGTCATTGCGGTTGCCTAGTCCATGCTTCCCGATTACATGTTTGAGCCCTTCATTGTCGTTGTCTATCTTGGCGTTCAAATCCCCCATCACTATGACAATGTTTCCATTTGGTTCTGTGTTGAAGACGGCACTTAAGAGATTGTAGAAGCTCCTCTTTTCGTCCTCAGACGAACCATTCGTTGGGGCGTAACACTGTATGATGGTGACGCGTCGTACTCTAGTCCCGAATCTGGCCGTCATAACCCTATCACTATGAGGCTGCCAGGAAATTAGGCCCTTGCGTGCTGTTGTTGTTAGTAGGAGTCCGACTCCATATTCCCGCGGACTTCCGGATGGTCTTCCAGAATAGAGTAGTACAGTGTTACGCGTTGGGGACTGGTACTCGCCCGCTTCTAACTATCTTATTTCACTTACCCCCAAAATGTCCAGATTATATTGCATGAATTCTTTTCCCAATTGAAGGAATCTGGCATTGTAAGGACCTTCGGTTCCCGAGTCGAGGAGCGTCTTTACATTCCAGAAACCTATCTTTGTCCGGGTACAATAGCCAAAAGTCGTCAACATGTGATCGTTCCTTATCCGAGCCATAGTGTCGGTTTCTGTAGCGAGCTGTCAGTTGACGAATAGAAGGATTTTAACTTTACATAAATGTGAATGGGTAGATGTCTCCGCTATAAAGAACCCAACGATTTTCGTCTCTGCTAAGAACTGAAAACATCTCAATGAAAAAAAGAAAAATATTAAGGTTAGGCATCTAAACAGAAGTACGTAGAAATATTTCTCAGGCTCCGTGGAAAGCGGATACTTTGAAACTGTATCTAATATCAAAATCAAATAATTGTTTCGGCTATCGGTAGATGTCACTGATGGTAATTTGGTGCTGCTCCATTTTATATCATCCATTCTTTGCTGCGCTACGAATTTTATAATATACAGACCTTGCAAGGATCCCCCGTAAAAAGGAAATTCGGACAATCTATTTATTATTTATTTGTCGGACTCAAAACTCTTTTAACGATTACGGGTATTAAATGGAAGCTTAAATTGTCCACGTTTAAGTTTTCGCTTACACGTAATAAAACCACAATTGTAAGCAATAAAACCAGAACAAATAAAACGTCCTGATATATCCTGTGTGCCACAGCACACTGTTTGACTGACATTTCAAGCCTGAATAATTTATGTATTTGCCTATACCCTGATACGGATTGCCAAAATGACTGCATACGCCACTCTCTCCCTCGATAGTGGGACTCCCACAAACTGACATTATTTACCATCATTCATTTTATGTGGCTCTAGTGTAAATTCTATACGCGTGTTGCTGCCCCCGCGCCAAATCTTTTTGTTACACTCAAACCACCCCTGCTAAAGCTCACATAAAACAAATAAGTAATTAGCTTTCACAAGATGGATAGGTTCATAAAAACAGAGAACAGAATATGTATAACCCCAAAACTTATAAGCACACACATACAGATACACAATTCTAGTGAATATTTCATTATTAATGTTGATTCGATATCTATACGCGATATGGTACGCAATTATCATGGTTATTTATGAGAACGCCCCGCCAGAGGGCTATAATGATAATCAAAAACGTCGAACCGTCCATGTGTCAGTGTATAGTAGTCATGTAGAAGGCCTCATTCTCGCAAAATTAATGTAACATATACAAAAACCGGCAAGTGGCGTGTGCTCGCAAGAATAAATGATTACATTATGTTTCTTGTATCTATGCAGATCCTTTTTTGAAAGCCCACGCGGTACTTGTTATTTATGCCAAACCACACCGAGCCGTCACAATCATCGGCATCTTCAGTATCTTCACTGTCGGTCGATGAGAAGAATTTCGCAAATGAATTTACAAATCAACTTCAGCTTAAACGGAATATTAATATGATGAATAAATTAGATACAATTTCTATGGATCCAAATACAGAATCTCTGTTAATTATCCTTGCCATGGGAATACACTGCTTAATGCAGTGACCCTCTCTTTTAGTTATGGCAAAACCCATAGTCCTGGGATGTATACTCTCACCTAATATCCTTTAAAATTCAATTGATTAAGTAGAACGAGCCAAAAAGTAGAAATTCAAGTTGGCAGGATAGCATTAACAGCATCGCATACCACAAAACACCTGGCACCACTTTGGGGATGTTACTTTTGCTACCTTGATAATTTGCCAGGATATACTAGCCGCATGCATTTGGTGGTTAGTATCCTCCATAAGCTGTGGCTATCTAATTCGTAGCGCGATCATAAAACACCGCACAAAGTGCAAGTGTTTTATGTGGAAACAGGATAATTTGTGAACCGCTGACACCTACTCTGTGTTGGTGGTGGAGTATTTCCAGGACAAAAAGTACTTTTGGCAAAAGGTCTTCTATTTTTTTTTTTTAATACGATGTGCTCTCTTGATTCGCTGAGCATGTACACAAATATATTCGGTTCGGATCCGCCCTGGAAATTTTTTGATCATGGCCAGACCATTATTAATTACGAGGGGGTGGATGAATGTAAGAGTATCTACCGCACATTCAAGTGCCAAACCGCACTTCATCAGAGCCATGGCCAAATGCCAAAGAACAAGTTGAATGTACACATACGTATGTTATATATAAAAAGGCAGCCGCTCACAGACAACCGATAAGGACGTGTACTCTAAGGCAAAAAGGAGCGCTCCTGCTACTTGCTTCCTGGAAGAAAACTAGGTGGGTGTTGTGGTTATTGTTTATTATACCTTCGGCATTATTTCAGAGGGGGGGAAAACGACGGCTGACTGCTTACAATAAATAAAAATAGGACCACCAGCACTCAGCACAAGGACGACCAGTAGGAGGAGGGAAGGACGAACAAAAAAAAATTATTGAAAAGAAAGCCCATGGAGAAGAAAGGAAGAGAATCATTATCATTCATGAGGAATGGCTTCGGCATTGTTGCACACAAGCCGACTGGAATGGTTGCTAGTGATGGTGCTGGATGATGGCATAGCTCTCCTTGGGGGATTGGAGGCGAATTAAATTCATACATATATTTGGTTCCTTTATGTATGGATTTTTTTTTCTTCTATTTTTGCCTCACAGGATACGTTAAAAACCACTGAAATATTAACAACGCAACTATGCGCAAATTGTTTATCGTAATGGCACAGCAAGGAAGAGTCGACTGACAGGCCGACCGACACGACGGGAGGGAGGTGGAAGGAATCTCAAACCTTAGATTGTTGTTACGTGCCTAGAGGGGCGCCACCATTTCTGAATGGACACTCAAATCATAAAGATAATTATAATTACTTTCGTGCAGATATAAGACATTTCACTAGGGGGAACAGTGAGTCAGGCAGTTGATGCATGGAATAATTTATGGCATTGAATATGAGATAAGGGAGAGATTCATTACTGGGTAATTCGTTTGGAAGAAAACCTTTAGGCACCTGAAGTTGGATTGCCTTGAACGGTTTATCACTGTTGGTGAGAAGTATTATAACTTACAAACACTATGGTTCATAACATAGTAATGCATTTGTAATGATTTCAATATTTCGGTGATGGATTTTATGCTCTCAATGTAGGTTGCAGCGGTCATCTCACTCAGATAGTTTTGAACGAGGGTTGTATTAGTGAGTGTATCGGTATTTTCCAAACGTGGTAGACACAGTGAATGCTGAAATACATTCAGTCCTTACTCTGAGCACTGTCTATTCGAATGGGTTAGACAATTAGACAGCGGCTGGGGACATAATATCCATAGAATTTTCTGCTTACTTACAGAAGGCCCATCAGGTACTCACAGCAAGGACTGACACTATCAGTATTAGGGGAAGTTCCTGCCGTTGAACTGCTGTTAATTTAAAACTCTACACATCTGGTCACGGACTTGCATGTAAAATAAAATTTCCTATGTCTGAGTGGAGTGTATGAATCCGCGCTGAGATATAGTAATATTCGGAATCTGTCAGCGTTAATATTTGCGAATCAGTGACACTGAAATATGTTTTTAAACTAACTACAGCTCGCAGCAGCAGATTCAAAGTATGTCTTTTCTAAGTTTCTTTCTCATCAAGTTATTGGCGACTTTTTGACGGTTCCACATGACCCTCACGTACCAGCTCCTTTATTATTTTATTCTTAAATTTCAACACAGTATTCAGCTTGCAGATTATTGAATGTTGGTAATATCCCGATGGTTTAAACTATCGAAACCCAGTAAAGGTAGGAATAATTTGCGGTAACGTTGGATACAGTACATACTTTGTTCACACCTCATATAGATTCTACAAGGATTTACTCTATCACAAATCAAGGATTGATTGTTTAAAATTATAATAATTTTTCATTTCCTAAATTGTGATCTTTATTCTTGGATTTCATTCAACACTTGATCCTTTAACAAGTGCTACATTCGTTGGATGACGTTTTTTCAACTGATAAGTTAATATTACAGATTTTCCATTCAAGAAAAAAGCAAGCCAATATTATGGCAACAATGTTACCCGCGGAGCAAGTATACATTTTTCAAAACATTTTTTTCTATAGCATTTATTTATGAAATACAATATCTAACAATTGCCCAGCACGACTCCTTTTTTTATAATTTGCGCGCACACAAAAGATTATAAATACCTTTAACATATTTACACACAGTGTGGGCGTTGGAAAGGATGGATAGAGAGAGAGAGAGAAAGATTTTGGTGCAGTAGTTCTTGAAGCTCAGTTGTTTATGGTTCAGAGATTCTCCGGGGGTAGCGTCCAGATAACTGGGGAGATTTTTATTATTTTTTGTCTTTGCTTCTGATTCACAGTACTTTTTTCTCGATAACCGATGCCAAGGGCAAATCATCATCAACAGAGCGAACAATTTTTCCAGCCACATGACCAAGCTACTGCCAGTGTTATGCCTTCGCAGTAGCGCTCACACAAGTTTTTGCAAATGATCGAACTGACTTTATATATTTCATGAGAAATAAATAAATGCTTGTTGACATCAGGATTTGAACCATGAACCATTAGCGTAGAAATTGACGACGTTAGCACTACACCATTGCCACCCCAAACTCCGCAAACGACTCCTTTGCGCGTATCAAAAGACTTTCAAGACTTTTTAGCATAGTTCAGGCTGTACCTCGTAAATAACGAGTATGATATCGTCCTTCAGCTTTGATATCATCTTGGGCTTATTGGCATAAATCTTACTTTTTACGTAGCAGCAGAGAAAGAAGGCCAATCGTGTTAAATAGCAAGACCTCGGCGACCATTTGACCTTGTTACTTCGTGAGATAATGCGTCCTGGGAAGTTCTTTCGCAATAGGGCCATTGTGTTATGCGCTGTGTGACAAGTGGTAATATCTTGTTGAAACCACATATTGTGCGACATAGGAAAGAATCCAGAAAACTTCTAAATAGGTTTAGAGGACGACTGGGTTCTTTTTATATCGAAGCAAAAAAACTATAAAAAGTTAATTCGGTTGTCGAAAAGTTCTTCTTACCGAGATTTTTATGAAAAGTCCGAGACACTCGGTGAAACCAGCAGTTCGGTTAAGGTCCTCAAAAGGGTCCGACAAAACCGGAGTCACTGAGAAAGTCTGATAGCAAGTTTACTGAGACGAAAGCGGAAACTTTTAGTATTCTGCTGAAGACTCACTTTCCTGGCAATCAGATAACCACTAGGTCGCACCTTGGCCCGCTTACCCAGGCTGAGTTAGAAAACTCGGCGCAGCTGGTATATTGCATCAGCCGTAGTAACAGTTAAGGCCATCAAATATGCTGTGGCATCTTTTGATGGTTTCAAATCGCCTGGCACTGATGGAATATATCCAGCTATGCTGTAACAGTGTATAGATCAGTTGCTGCCAACTCTGGAATGGATTTTCACCACTGGCTTGGCGCTGGCATATATTCCTTATACACCTTGACGGCCAGTCAGAGTAGCTTTCTTACCGAAAATTGGTCAGGAGGAGTATTCGCTCCCCAAGAGTTTCAGACCTATAAGTCTGACCTACTTCTTACTGAAAAGTATGGAGAGACTGATAGAATTTCACGTGCGCAAAGCTCCTTTGAAGCTGCAGCCACTATTGGAAATGCAGTATGTTTATCAGCGCGGGAAATCCTGTGAGACCGCTTGACAGGAAAGAATACGCGATGGGTATTTTCATCGACATTGAGGGTGCTTTTGACGATGCGACTTTTGACTGCATGTGCGACTTGACCAGACAACACAGGGTAGATGAAACATTAGTGTTGTCTCCACTTTGGCAGTGGATGCGAATTGTGGCCGATATGTTATGACAGGGGTAAACAGAGACTGTCCGCAAGGTAGCGTTCTGTCTCCATTGTTATGGTGCATGGTGGTCGACTCTCTATTGAACACTCTAAATAGTTCTAATGTCTACGCTCAGGCATATGCAGATCATGTTGCTGTACTTTCTGTCGGGCCATGTCTGTCGACGGTCTGTGCTAATGCGCAGGCGGCGCTGGACATGATCAATGAATGGTGTACTAGGAGTAGGCTTTCGGTGAATCCTCTTAAAACTGAGGTACTTCTCTTTACGAGAAGGAGGATTCTGACCGGTCTGACTCAGCGAGTGCTAAAAGGCGTCACTATCCGCATTTCCAATGAAGCTAAATATCTCGGGGTGATTTAAGATAAGAAACTTCATTGGTTATAAGGAAGACCGAACTTAGTGTTCAAGCTAAGCTATCGGTTTTTAAGTCGGTGTATGTGGGTAGTGACCGAAAGAATAAGATCGCGGATACAAGCTGCCGAAATGAGGTTCCTTCACTGTGTTGCTGGCATAACTCGTAGGGATCGAGTACGCGAGGCGGTCAATGTTGAGCAGCTACTTCTCCGAACGTAACGATCTATGACTCGATGGTTTGGTCACGTAGTGCGTATGCCCCCAGACCGGCTTCCAAGACGCTCCATGGTTGCCGTGCCATCAGGTAGGCGACTCCGCAGAAGGCCTAGAAATAGATGGTTAGACCAAGTCCGAAATCTCTCCTGGAGCTGCCTAGGGATTCCTCCTGATGAATTGGAGTCAATGGCGGAGGATCGAGAAGGATGGAGAGTCCACCTGAGCATTCTACTCCCGCGACCCTCATGAAGGATTAGCGGGCCATTGAAAATGTATGTATGTATGTATGTAACTTCATTGGATTTTGGCATACTCCACACTGGAATTTTGATGAACTTGCGCGACACTTATCTTACGACGCCTGTCCTATGGATATGCCGTCTGATGCAATGACACAGAACTACAGCTGATGCGCAAATTCAGAGTCGACTTTCCTTGTGTTCAGGACTGGCTTCGGCCAGAGTTTGAGCCGTGAATGGAGTGCGGTTGTATTTTCACGGACGGTTCCAAAACCAGTCAAGGGTCTGGCGCTGGTGTCTTCGTGGAATTCGACAACATTAAACTTCTTTTCTCATTAGGCAAATATGCGTCTGTTTTCCAAGCGGAAACCTATGCAATCCTAATGGCCATGAACTATGTTGTAAATAACAGGTGGAAGGGACGTAGCATTTGTGTCTGTAGTGGCAGTCAAGCTGTGCTTAAGGCCTTGCTTAACTCTTTAACCACTTCCAAAATAATCCGTGAAACCAAAAACTCCTTGAACTCGGTCGCAAGGCTGAATTCTCTGTCTCTTATCTGGGTCCCAGGTCACACTGGGTTCTTGGGGAATGAGATCTCAGATGAGATTGCTTGACAAGGGTCAGAGGAGGCTTTCTCAGGTCCCGAACCCGCTTTGGTTTGCCCTACGTGCTCAGTTACGGCTTCCATCGACGATTGGGGCTCTCACGAGCACAATTGTGTATGACATGGCTCTCCAGGATGCAGGTTGACTAAGCGTATGCTCCCGGACGTCTGTAAGAAATCAGCGGCATTCTTGCTGTCTCTCAGCAGAAAAGACTGCAGACAACCTAATGGCGTCTTGACAGGCCACTTTGCTTTCGCCAAGCACCTTACCATTCTGAGCTTGAGTGCCACTTCAATTTGCTACGCTTGTGGAGAGAGCGACGACACCGCGGAACATTATCTCTGCGAGTGTCTGGCCTTTGCTCGTATCGGGTGGCAGATCCGAACGGTGGCGAACCCCACAGGCGGATCAGTAGAAATGCAGTGAAGTGGGATGGTTATGATCCCTTATTTTCGGATCATAACCTCGCTGATAAAAGGAAGAAGAAGAGGAAGGTGGCAGATCCTCGGTGCTGATGTGGTGAGTGGTGCTACTGTAAGCTCCTCATCACTGAAGTGCTTGCTTGGCTTTCTTAGAAAGACAAGAAAATTCCAATAAAATGGATAAATCAGGGTTTGCTCTCTGGTAGTACAATGGAGTTGCAGTTGCGTGTAAGTGATCCAGTCGAGCGATTCCTATAAAAAAAATAAATAAATGCTTGGCGCAACAGCTCTTTAAGTGCCAGGGCCTAGCTCTTCGCAACCACTCATGCTGTGTGCGTTATATTTTTCACACGAATGTAAGGGTCTGCAGTTTAGTGCCGTATCCGATGGGCAACTTGTTTTAAGAACCTTTTTCGGGACACCAATACTCTCGGATGTTTGTCAGACGTCCGCGAGAGGTGGGACCGTAACAAAAACATTTTGATGTTTTCTGGGATTCGAACTTGGAACCTCATGCCACGGCGTTTCCTATCCCGACAAAAAAAAATAAAAATAAACAATATATTGTGCAATTCTTTGCTATCCAATTCATGTCATAAACTAATTGTTCATTGTTCAGCGCAACAGCGTTGATGGCAGAAGTACGGTCCGACGACTTCGCCAGCCCAAAAACAGCACCTTTTTATGTTTCACGACGCACGGGTATTCTTATATCTTGCACCGACCCCAGTTCTCAAAATTTCTATAGCAAATGGCTTATTGCTGTCTCAGGTGCCCGGTTATGTTGACTAGGCAGAAACAAAATGAATATTAAAGCTATCCTGATGGACATTAATTTTATTGTAAAGAATATGTGGAAAGTCGGGGTATTTGCATCTATAGCGATAATTGGTCCATGCCTTGTTTAATCATTATAACGTTTCCAAAATACAAATAGTTAGACAATACAAGAACTCTCTAAATTCTTGTCTTGGTCACATGACCCACTGGGGTTATTTGCAATAAAATTTCCGAGTAAAACGCTGGACAAAGCTCAGAGGAGAAATCCTTAGGACCTGAACCTGCGTCTACGATCAGGGTTTCCATTGACGAATGCAGTTGTGTGTGACATAACTTTTAAAGTCAGCCTAAATAGATACCCTCGGACGTCTAGAATAAATCCGCGGCATTCTTTTTGTCTTTCAGCAGAGAGACTACAGACAACTTATTGCCCTCCTGACGGGACAGAGTGTGTCAGATTTATGTGCAAGTATTTTTTTTTTTTTTTTGTTTTTTTTTAAAAAAAGGAAACCCAAATCCCAGAGCACTCAGATTTCTCCGGTCCATTGTACTACCAGGCAGGAACCATTCTTTGGTGCAGTGGTTGGAAAAAACTTCTATGTAAATCGTTTTTCCTTTATACTTGGGTGGCCCATGATTGCTGTTCCCCGCTGGGGCTTGAACCTGCACACATCCGTTAACGAGCAAACACACTACCCCCCGCACCATTGCCACCCATGTGCAAGTATAGTCTGTCAGGTTTTTGCTGAGGGCGACGATACAGTAGAGCACTATGTCTACAATTGTTCTGCCTTAGCATATCTTCGATGCCGCTTTGAAGAGTGCCAATATAGCAAGTTTGTCTTTACTTAGGCGGTTACTCGTCTTTCAATGAAAGACAGAGAATTTCCGACAAAATGGATAGAATCTGCTTCACTCTTCAGTGTAGTTATAATCTATTAACATGGTGCTCCTAATTCTTTTCAAAAAGATTTCAAAATTTAAAGTTCAAATGTATTCTTAATTGTTACCTAACGCGACTCTGTCACAGATGTTACTGTGACTTTATGCTGAGCTAATGAATTAATCCTCCTCAAGAATATTGCCATTCCATAGCACATAATTCACTTTTTTTTAGTAGCTTACCCGTACGCCTAGGAGTATGACCCTTTTTGTGCATCTACGAGTACGTAGATATTTTTTGTTGGAAATTAAGGAATTTTAAATTAATTTTAATTGCATTGCATACTCCTTGGGAGCGTACACATGGGGGAATTTCTTTGCATTCGTTTATGATTCACAGTAAGTATGTATTATGAAAACTTAGATTACTGTAGGTATTGAGTGGCGGCAATATTTAATTTCATTATTGGAAACAATGAATTGTTATGGTTAATATTAGAACAGCTTCCCAACATGTTTGCATTATTTTTTAGTGGAAAATCCATTTTCCGTCCATGACCCCCAAATAATTTGTTGCTTCACTTAATTTTCTCTTTTAAATTTCGCTTTGAGCTAATAACCTGAAAATCTGATTTGCGTGACAATGATTAGGACAGACTCTTGTGACAGCCCTGACACGAACATACTCGAAACGAGACATCTCATTTATTGGATGAGAAATATGTGTACAAAAACTCGAAAACCAACCCAACTCTTAGTCACTGTACAAAAAAAAATGTATATATAACGACACAGATACAGTCTAATACGCCGTGAAATTAATACACCCGTTGCTTTGTGCCATGCAAGCACTATCTATCAAAATGTAGCCGGAATTTAGTGAGGCATTTTATGACCTAATTCAAGCCTGCTTTCCCTTTTTCATTTCCTTATTTGTGAAGTCCTTTTTTCCTTTGCTTCATTGTATGTACGAGTGTGTGTGTGCGTATTTTGAGTGACATACTTACGATATTAGTTAGATTGTGGAATATAAATTAATACTGTCGCATGTGTCGACAGGAATGACAAATGAAATCGACAGAGCCTACCACCCGCCTCCCAACTATCCAGCTAACCTAAATAAACATGCACAATTTACACTATGTTAAGTCAAAAAACAAACCAAAAGGAGGATGTCCTGACCAACAACGATACATATAGATACTTGTGTGTGCGTAGAATATAAGGCTTAGTTTGAGTCGAAAGGTCAGGAGTGTAGTTGGGTAGGCTGTGTGAATAACACTCTTCAATGAAGTCATTCCGCTTTGTTAATTGTACCTCTGAGATGGTTAACGCCTCTCCTCCCCTTCATTAAGTGTACGTGTGTGTATATGCGACGCACAACAGTACAGAGATTGTCATTTTGGGACTAATTACTTTAGAATTATTTATTCATTCATCTCTCTCCCAGATCAGTGGTGTTACTTCTTCTGTCTGACTCTGATGTATAAATTTATCTGTGTATCTACAAGTAGGCAGAGTATCCACTAACACCATGTGTAACAAAACAATACAATTATATTGTTTGCATGAACAGACAGATAGATGGGAGAATGGGTGTATGTGAAACCACAAAGTTAATGTATGAGTTTGATCAGGAGTTGGAAGGAAGGACAGTTTTTGTACAGAGATTGAGTTTTATTTATGCAAACAAATCAGTACAAAGGTTATCCTCTCTGTACTGTTGCAGTTGGATTTGTGTTTGTGTGAACACGAGTCGATGAACAAAAGTGCAATGAGCGAAAGTGTGCAAGGATATTACTCTATACACAGCTATAGATACTTTGTGCACATGCAGAGAAGGATGACTGAAAATGGCTCCTCTGGGGCGTTAATTAATATTGACGGGACTTTTATGGAAGCATCAAGGCATGTGAGCATGTAATTTGATGGCAAAATGCACATCGTTTAGAAAGGAAAGAGACACAGAGAGAGAGAGAGGAAGAGAAGTGAATGCAGGAATGTGTGAAATTGTTAAGTTGTTTGGTTCAACTAAGACTTCGGGGAATCTAAGGGAGCTTAAATTTAAATAAGTACTTATTATTATATCAGTGTTTGTTATTTACTCTATATTATAATGAGTTGTGCGGTCCGTTAGTCTTTTAGAATTAAAAATAAAAGCAGTTTTTGCTGTGCATGCTTGCATAGATACATTATAACGATTGCGGATATAGCTGGTTGAAAATATAAATTAAATTGCTCTCTCGGGACTAATTGGGGAGTATTATTTCAGGAGTGCATACCCTACTGCATTCTTAATTTGCAAATTTTAAATTTGCTTCGAATGGCTTAAACTTATACCTTTCGGGTATTTTCCAACTTCATGTCGCTTATGCAGACGATACGTAGTGGTGCCACTTTATTCCAACAATTCCCTTTCTAATTTCAAGAAATTCATTCACATGACTGAAGAATATTATTATGTCTAAGAGTTTAACAGAAGTTTCGTTGGAAAATTTAGAATTTGATAGCTAGGCAGTAACTTGCAGAAACACTTTATCAAATGGCCAAATCACAAATCCTGCATCTCTACCATATGGAACGGAAAATATTTGAGAAACTATATTCAAGTTTGACTTCATACACTTTACCCGAATACAACTCTATCACTTTGGTTATTGAAAGTCGGTACTAACATCATTTGAACCTTTGAGATATGATATCTTTAACAATTTCTTTTTTATATTGCGTCCCAAATATAATATACATATTTATGTAAGTGAAAGTGGCAGAATGCTAGAAGTATTGTACTTAATAGAGCGGATATATGAGTAATCGAACCTTTATTATAAGACTAGAAGATCGATACAGAGAAGATATAAAATGTGGCGCTTCAGAAGGCTAGGACCAACACTCCTTAAACTACACAAAAATGAACTTCTACTAGTGTTCAGAAAACTACTATATTTACATACGCCGACGATCGGGTATCTACTAAGCAGAACTCGATATTGCAATATCACTAAGACTTCCGAACCTCGGCTGCGTGTTCCAAGCGGAAGTCCTAGCGATAGCAAACGCAGCACGAGAACTGTCCACGATGCTTATCACTAGAAAAGGGAATGCCATTTACATAATAGTCAACCTGCTATAAAAGCCATCTCATCAGTGGTAATCAAACCAAAGTAAATAAAACGCTGCCGGAAGCTGGTTAAAATGCTTAAAACGGTAGCCACCATGTAATACTCCGGTGGGTCCCAGGTAGGTAAGTAGGTAGGTAAATTGGCGGTCCAAAAAGAACCTAATTAGCGCTTAGAGTGCGCCGTTTTGTTACCACGGACTCGTGTATACCTATTGTAGTGGCTAGTTAAAAAGGGATGTTAAGTTTAAACGCAGCTCCACGGTTCAAGAAGAGGTTTAGTTCTCCAATCCTCTTGTCCGCTATCTCTCTCAGATCCTCAAAGAAGGGTTTGTCAAGAGTTTGTTGTCTGATCCCCGCCAGGGCCGGACATCTGCAAAGGAAGTGACATAGAGATTCTTTCTCATTTATATCCTTGCAGCTCCTACAAAAGGTGTTGTGGGGGACACCAAGCTTGGCCGCATGGTCTCCAACTGGCCAGTGACCTGTGATAATAGATTTTGTCAATAACTGGTTTTGGTTTGCCTAGTAGCTCTTTTGACCTGGGTTTGTTGAAACTGGGCCACGTCTTTCTAGATATGACACAGCTTGTAAGGCTGTTCCACCCGCGATTGGCTAGCTGGAGGAAGTGAAGGTGAATATAGCCCTTAACGGCACCAAGCGGAATGTCGACTCTTTCTGCTAGAGAGCCGTTAAGGGCCGACATTTGCCTGGCCAGCTCATCAGCACGCTCATTACCCTCATGGTTACTGTGCCCTGGGACCCAGGTGGGAGTGATTCTCGAGTAAGTGCTTTGTTGATTGAATTCGAACCGGCATTGCTATACCAGTTTTGACGAGATGCAAACCGCATCAATGGCCTTGATGGCAGCCTGGCTATCCGAAAAAATAGCGATATTGTGTTTAGATTTTGGAAGATTGTTTAGCAGGCGGCAGGCTTTTCGCATCGCAAGAAGCTCCGCTTGGAAAACACTAGCAGAGTCTGGGAGACGGAAAGACCTTGATATATTCAGCTGGTCAAAGACGATGCATGCGCCGACTCCGCAGTCCTTCTTCGAACCGTCCGTGTATATCCCTATATTATAGTTGCAGGTAACGCTTCCGTTCTTCCATTCTTCTCTGGAATGGAATTTTGTTAAGAAGGATTTTCTGAAGTTGAGTTTGGGTATCGTGTAGTCGGTCGAGGACGCAACCAGTTTACTTGGTATCGTCTCCAGGACCTTGCCGTGACCATATGGCCTTGTGGTCCAGCATCCATATTCCCTGAGCCGGACTGCGCTGCATATAGCTGTGTCTTTGATGTGTAGTTCGAGGGGGATCAGATGCAAGATCACACTGAGAGCATCTGTTGGACAAGAGCTCATTGCTCCTGTGATACCCACGCCGATCTCTGTACTTTTTTTATTCTGTCGATACTGTACTTTTGCTCAAAGCTGACCACCAAACGATAGCGCCGTAAGTAAGAATTGGACGCGCAACGGCTGTGTACATCCCAAGTGTCATCTTTGGCTGGAGTCCCCATGGTGGGTCCCAAGACACAAATGTATTTCAGGGAACAAAATGACAGATGAACTGGTGAGGAAGGGATCAGAACGAGATCTGTCAGTAGTCCAAAACTCAGTTCTTCCTCCCTATATGGACCACTTCCTATGCAAATGCCCTAGTCTCTGCATTACAAGGAAGACGGCCCTCGGAGAGTATTTTTTCAATCATCTGGGTGACCTGTCTGAAAAGCCACTAACCACCATTCTAAAATTCATAACTTCTTCAGGATGGTTTCGAAGGCTGCTCCAACACCACAGAACTCTAGTCACTTTGTTTCTTTTTCTATTTTTTCAGTGCTTCAGCCACTAAATTCCACATCAGGGGAGCACAATGGATTATTTTGAGATCCGAGTGCAGGCTACATCCATTCGATGGATGCCTTTAACCTAACCTAACCTAACATACGCTCACGATATGACCATAGCAGGACAGCATAAATCTCTAAAGCTTGCGAACAGTATGATGAAGAAAAGTTCAATGAGGTCACGAAAACCCATACTACATATGGAAGTCGTACGGCAGTACAAATATTTCGAAGTTACCATTCAAATAATATCAAATATTTTAAATGAAAAAAAAAAAAACATCCACAATATTTCATTGGAGATTTAAAAAAAAAACTGAAGTACCATCCAATCCTACAATGTATAACTGGCTTGCACGAGTTGCGGTCGTGCTAGCTTTAGTTATGAATTTCGTGTCCTTGCTGTTGTTCCAAGAAACATTGATGCCGTACGCGCCATAATTGAAACCGATTCGCATGTAATATACCGTGAGATGGAAGCAACCTTTGGCATAAGTATAGCCGGAATTCAACCAATGTTGCAAGAATATTTAGCTGTGAAAAAACTTTGTGCTACGAGAATGTCACTTAAAAAAGGGGTTGTGTCAAATGGTGCCAAGAATAACTCAGGAAATTCCATCGCGGTACTTGAAAAAACGTGTATCTATAACCTTGTTATGGGAGAATAAAGCTGGATATGCTCGTATTAGCCTGAAATTCAGGGTTGCCACTTTAGAACAATTTTTTCGCAGTAGATTCTCTAAAAAATGCATTAGATTGAATTTTTTCGCGGAAGATTTTTATTTTCAAACGAAACAAGCTAATAACACAAACAATAAAAAATTAACAAAAAATAGGATTTAAACAAAACAGAAAAATTCATAGCAATGTCATTTCCTACCAGTATTGTCATTAAAACATATTTTATTCATCATTACTCCACCATTGTTTCGAGCCTTACACGATCAATAATCATATTATTACTTGCTTCAGAGGAAGTATCATTTGTATTCAATTTCGGCCATGGATTCGCGTAAAATGCATATATTGGAATAATTTTGCAATTCCCCATAAAAAAAAGATGTGCTAATCGATGAGGGTGGGTAAAAACCACGAAAGTAAAAGACTATCGTAACTACTTGGGCGTGAATAAAAAGGCTTTTACGAAGAAAGATAGTTTATCTCTGCACGAGAGGTTGACAGTAACCTTGAGGTACTTAGCTACGGAAGAAACTTTGAAGAACTTAAGTTCTCCGTTGGTATGTCTCCGGCTACGGTAAGTTATACCATAGTTGAAACATGTCAAGTAATTATACATGTATCTTTACAATACTTCAGGAATTTTACTCCTGTTTCTTCGCATATAACTCGATAACGACAACAGATAACAAAGTACAAAATTGACAGCATAAACTTCGAATAGCAAAGCATCTTCTGGCATCCTTAACTCAATTTTGCCCTAGCTTGACTTAGGCGGTTATTCCTTATGGCCTCAAATTCATATAAAGCTGCGTTGTCGCTGTTCATTATTTCAAATATATACATATTACTACACTGTATGCACAAAGTCAAATGAATAATGATGAAGTAATGACGTAAACACCTTACACGATCATTATAAATGACAATATTGCCAGTAATGATGCTTTAAAATCAGAAAATCAAAATTTTCGTCATTCTCGTCCATCATTCAAAGTACTATCGACATTACACGATCATTATTAATGTCATTATTTTGCAGTTATGACATTATTATTGAGCGTGTAAGGTCCGCTCATGGATAGTGAGTAGTGACTCCGTTCAAATAAAAAATTCAACTTTTTCAAAAGTTTTGTTGTTATATTTTGTGCTAAAAGGGATCAATTTTTACGATCTGGAAGTGCATACAAGCCTACTACAAAAATGCAGTACATTTAATTTCATGGCAGTAGATTTAGATTTCGAAATAAATTTAGTAGATCTACTGCAATTGCAGCAAAGTGGCAACGCCGCCCTGAATATAAGAGACAATCGGCTGTTTGGGTATTTCAAAGTGAGCGATGACCGACAAAAAATGACTCTTTCTCGAAGCACTTCGAAAAAAACTACGCTTGGTTTTCAGTTAACTGAGTCCTGTTTCTACTGTTGCTTTAGAGAATCGTAGAAATGTTAATGCCGATTAGTATACAACAATTTTTTTGCCGGAATACAAATACAAATATTTAGCGCAACAGCTTTTTAAAGTGCCAGGGCCTAGCTTCTCGCAACCACTCATGTTGTGTGCGTTATATTTTTAACACGAATGGAAGGGCCATACAGTTTAATGCCGAATCCGAACGGCGATTTGAGAAGATTTTCGTGACAACAATACTCTCGGATGTTTGTCAGATGCTCGCGAGAGGTGGGACCGTGAAAGAAATGTTTGGTGTTTTCCGGGATTCGAACTTGGAACCTCATGCGTAGTGATCCGACACACTAAAACCAATTTGAACTAATCAATTTATATTTGTTCGTATTCTAAAAAAAATAAAACTTATCCGGCAACCTATGTACCTGACATACATATATCCGAAAAAATGTTCATATCATTCACCTCAAAAAAACCAGGCAAAAACCACAATTGAAATACAACAATAAACCCATTCAGTATGTGTACTCGAATATGGTATGTGGGTACATTGATTAACTAGCTTTAATTGTTCGACTAATCAGAGTCACTGAACAAGTTTCATTGAAAGTGATCTCACTCTACGAACAAGCCCCTCAAAATATTCAATGAATAAATTATATACATATAGCTCAACGCCACCTGTCAATTCGGATCTAGTCTTCTTGCATAAGTAATAGTTAGAAGCCAACCGATTATTTAATTTACATTGCATGTATTGCGTCCATACATGGCTTAGTGCATTAAAGCCTGATACGCGAACAGTCGGATTGGCGATGAAGTTGGTAGCTGTTGTTAACATCAATTCCTCAATAATATCAAAATTTGACCCGTACAGTCTCGTGGCTAGTCTCATTGGTGGATTACTGGGAGCCAATGGGTTGGCATTGCAATATTCAGCTGGATATCTACAATTTTGCTATGTATTCCTTTTAAACAAATGGGGGCACCGTATTCAGGTGTTGTATACAGCAGACCGAGAGCAGTCGTGCATACAGAATCAGGAGAGGCACTCCAGAAGCTTGATGCAAGTTTTTGAAACAAATTGTTTCTCAGATAAACGTTGTTAAATCAGTACCTTTCGCTGTGGGCGTTGGACTCCGCCACGGGTGCATTTTATCACCTCTCCCCTTCATTGTATATATGGATTGAATGGTGCAGCGCAGCTGTGGCGGGGAATGTTGCAAAATGGAAGACTTAAGGATTAGTCATCTGCTCTTTGCGGATGATTTGGTCATCCTTGGATCCTCTCAAACCGAACTTCAGCGCGCACTCGAAAGGTTTGTAGCCGTTTGTGATGATGCTGGAATGAAGATCAACGTGAACAAATCGTAATGTAACGGTCATTTCCAAAAAACCCATTCAGTGTAATCTGCATGTTAGTGGAGTCCCACAAAAGCAGGTGAATAAGTTTAAGCACCTTGGGGTTTTATTCACGAGTGATGGGAAGAGCAATGCCGAGTTATCCTGTAGAATTGGTCAGGTTGGATCAATTTTGAGAGAGCTTGTCAATCTGTTATAAGGAAGGCCGAAATTAGTGTTCAATTTAAGCTTTCGGTTTTTAGCTCGGTGTATGTTCCAACTCTCATTTATGGTCATGAAATTAGGGTAGTGACCGAAAGACTAGGATCGCGAATACAAGCTGCTGGATTGAGGTTCATTCGCGGTGTTGCTGGAATAACTCGTAGGGATCGAGTGCGCAACACCAGAGTACGCGAGGCGCTCAATGTTGAGCAGCTACCTCTCCGAACGGAACGTTCTATGACTCGATGGTTTGGTCACGTAGTGCGTATGCCCCTAGGCCGACTTACAAGACGTGCCATGGTGGCCGTGCCATCAGGTGACTCCTCGGTAGACCTAGAAATAGATGGTTGGGCCAAGTCCGACATTTGTCCTGGAGCCGTCTAGGGATTCCTTCTGATAAGTTGGAGTCAGTGACGGAGGATTGAGGAGGATGAAGGGTTCACCTGAGCATCCTACCCCTGCGACCCTCATAAATGATTAGTGGGCCATTGAAAATGTATTTATGTATGTATTGTTTCTCGTTTTTAACATAGCAGAAGGCCTGAGACAATGATGTTTGGAGGTCAAGGTCCTGTTCATTGTTATCCCAAGGTATATCGGCTGGTGAGGGTGGCAATGGTACAGTGGGTAGTGTGGTTGCTCGTTAATCGATGTGTGTAGGTTCAAGCCCTAGTGGGGAACAGCAATTATCAGCTACCCGAGTACAATGGAAAACGAATTACATACAACGAAGTTTTTCCAACCACTGCACCAAAGAAAGGTTCCTGCTTGGTAGTACGATGGACCGGAGAGTCTGAGTGCTCTAGGATTTGGGTTTCCTTTTTAAAAACAAATAAAAAAATATTGGCGGATTGTTCCACTGAAGGGTAATACCGTTGAATTTGACTTCGAGTGGGAGAAAGGCTAGATGGTTATTCAAGTGGAAATAAGCTGACTCAGCCTTGGTAAGACTAGGCGTTGGCCTCCACTTCTTAAACTACTGTCTCAGTACTTCGAGATCATTTGTGAGTATGTCTTCAATCAGCTTCATATTTCGGCTATGAACGCCTATAGCTAAGGCGTAGCATAAGCGAATTTTTTTTCAAGCCAGATAATCATATTGTCACAAGGGACAAATCACAACCGTCTTTTGATTCTACTAGGCTTGCATCTTTTACGGTGCATCGTACGAATGTTGCAATTCCATAAGCTGAGTGTTGACGGGCGCCTATAAGTGAGTAGCCATTGATTAATCTTTGAGCAAGTTGGCTTGATTCGTCTTTGCAGTGTATTCCTTGAAGAAGCCTAATGTCTATTTCATTCTCTTCCTGAAGGTGGCACAGATGTTCGCATTTCGCTCTTCTGATGCCTTCAATATTCAATTGACAGATACGGACAGAAGGTCGTATATTGTTGAGTAATTGGGATCCGGTTGAATGTGCATTAAAAAAAAATGGTGCGTTACTAATGTCGCTTGTTACATTGCCGGGAGTTCAGATCTCGTTGAATAAGTTCAGCATCCAGTTTTAAATAGACTTTGACCCAGGGTGCAGCGCGAGGAGCTTGTCTATTCTTCGCACCTCAGTAACATCAGTGTTTGCAGGAGTAAACTCAGATCAGGTAGGTGCAGACGCGTTTCCATAATATCTGCTGCAAATTGTCCTTCACGTGCAAGAGCCCTATCTGCATGTTGTCTAATTTTCTTCTTGATCAATAGCCTAATTTGAATTCAAGGACTAGGACCAAAAGTACACCCAGTTATACACGTTTTCTCAATTGTTTGTTTTTTGTTGAGTCCGCGAAAATATAACGAAATAACGCCCATTTTTATCGCAAGTCTAAAGTTTTACTCTGGTTTAATCCAAAGACTCATACCATCATCGAAACTAGACGGAGGGCATCTTTTTAAAAATAAAAACTCGCTCGCACTACTTGCTGGTAGTCTAGCCCCTTTGGCAGTACTAGGTTTGAAATCGATTTAAATTTCTTGCACTCATTTGAATTATCTAAAAGGCACCTTCATTGTTTTTCCTAGATTTGCACAATGTAGCTTTTTTTAAAATTTGCGCACACCGAAGGAATTATTAATACCCTTACACTTGTTCTCAGGGCACGAGCTTCAATTTATAATAGAAATTTCTGCTACCCTACCTATGAACCATGAGATATATGACTTCAGCCTTGAATGAACGCATTTATAAAATAATTTCGTTACTTACACTTGTTTAATTGTTTGTGTCCCAAGGTGTCCTATATTTTTCGACTGCCAGACGACTTCCAAAAATAATATCCCCCATCTTCCCAAAGTGATTCCAAGTCAGAACAGTTTATTCTCCAATTAACTTAGCATCGTGCACCCCTTGAACACTTATCATATCTTAAGCAGCTAAGCAAAAAAAAAAATGGCAACAATGGACTTACCCTACGGGATAGATAATAAAAAAGTTCACAGGCTACAATTGTTTCGTTAAAATATGTGAAAACTTCTTCTGTGAACAAAATTAAAGAAACAATCTTCTCGCGAACAAAAAAAAAAAAACATCATCCCTACGTCCATGCAAAAGTGCAAAGTTTTTCAATAAAAAATGACCAAGGGTTTTGTGTGACGTTAAAAATTTCCCAGATAATAGAATCCTGGCAGCTTAAACAGATGAGACAATATCATGGCTCGCACTAAAAAAAAAATAACAAGAAAACTGTAAAAGTGCAATGAAATCCAGGAGAAAAAAACTGCACGCAAAGGATAAAAAAGGACCAAATTGTAATTTGATAAAGTCAAACGCTGGAACAAGACAGAATGGAGAAAAAGCAATTTACAATGCGAAAGTTGATAGCAGCAGAGAGCAGCAAAAGCAAAAAAAGTTCAAGAAACAGCAGGACTAACAGGAGTTGCTGTATAACAAAATAACGAAGGAATATGGAATAACTTTTGAAGATGCCTCGAGCGCTACCGATACAGCTTACTCTCGTGGCCCGCATAAGAGTTTTTAAAAGTTTTGAAACATAATACCCCACAAGCGTAAAGGCAGGGTCAGATCTGAGTTATAGCTTAGCTATGTACCCTACAACAACATTCATCCCAAGATAATATTTATTTTTTATTTTTTTCATTAACCGATGATGAGATGGCTTTTTTAACTCCTCCTCCATCGATACGTCTAAGGTTAAGGATTTATTCGAAAATTTATGTATCAAGGAGAATTTCTTTATTAGGGTGAAGGTGAAAGGTTGCCTCTATCCTGCCACTTGCCACTTGACAATGATTTAATTAATTGTTCATTGAGTTTTAAGAAAAGACCATGTGTTGGTCCTTGCTACACATTACACATCAGCATCTTATTCGATCTTTCTCTCTCTCGCAGCCTATTGTGCTGACAGTAGGGAAAATCAAAAGGACTCTGTAGGGTTAAAACCACAAAAAAACAAGGTAAAGAACAAGAAAGGCAGAAAAAAAAATTAATTAAAAATTCGAGAAATTCACCAGAAAACCCTTAGGCAGGTTGTACTGCAGAGTGTTTGGCAGTGACAGGGATTCAATTTCATTAAATATACTTTACAAACACGCAGCAGCACAAAAAAGGAGTCGTTTTCGTTTTTTCCTGTGTTATTTACTTTTAATCCATGGGGGCATGTACACGGGATAGAATTTGTTAATTTTTTGCGGGTAAAGTCTTGGATTTTGTGTTTTTTTTTTAAGTGTTGATCGAGATGTGGGTTCATGTCGAGGCAAATTTACCGAGATTCAAATTAAAGAGCGGTTAAGTGTTGAAGGGGATTTAATTTGTGAGATGGCATTTGTTTGGGGCGAGATGGTAATCACAGCAATTAGCGGGAGGATTACAGATGAGAGTTTGCTTAAACTGGTTTGTTCGAGAGGTGCTTAGTTACGAGTAGACTAGTAAGCTCTTCTTGAAGTTACAAAACCAGAAATCTAAGAACCTAGTTACTTTATGGCTTGGAACCTTTCATTACGTATTCAATTGCTCGTTGCTTCTGGCTCAATATATAACATAGATCGATTTAATGCCTACAGCTAGTCTTACGTGACACCAATCTATTGAAGAGATATATTGTTAAATCCTTTCAGCCCTTGGGTGACATAGGGCGCCAACAATGCCTGCGCACCATCTTGTTCGGAGTGCTATAACGCATTGGAGGTAAATTCCTCCTTAACTGTTCTCCGCCACGTTTGCCTAGGGCACCCTGCAATTCTGCCTACGTGGGTAAGCACATTCCACTGCATGGCATATTTTGCAATGGAGTTGTCTCACGCTGTCCAATCAACTGCCACTTTCTCCTTCGTATAGTAATGTCTATAGGCTCTTGGCCCGTTTTCTGATAAAGTTGTTCATTGGAGACACGGTTGGCCCAAAAAATTCTTAAAATGATTCATAGACATCTGCGTATATTCAGAAAGATCTGCAACAGTATTAATCTTCCAAGTACTGCACGCATATAGCAGTACTAATTCTACGTTGGAGCGGAATAGTCGTAACTTAGTTCTTGTGCTGAAAACGTTGCTTCGCTAGACTTTGGATACAATTCCGAACGCGAATTTTACCTTCATTCTGCTGCATACATTCGGTTTGGTATCACACTTCTTAGATATATAAAGTTGTCAACTTTCTCGAATTCCTGTCCGACAATATTGAGTTGAGCGCGGGTGTAAGAAGTGCTCCGGGCTTTGATGATCATTCCTCTTTTTGATTACTGCGAACATCTTGCACTTTCCCACCCTCTCCTTATGAGAAGGTGCAGCATTTCTGCCGATATATTTGGGACCGTTTGAACAAATTCGGCAGGGATGTCATCAATACCTACCACTTTATTTTCTTAAGGGACTTGATTGCTTTAATTTTTTGGTTTAATTAGGAGGTCCGGCACGAATTGCTTTGTGAGATTCTGTAAAGATAATTGCCTGAAAGATTAAAGTACTCCAATTTGGAAAGATAACCTCACCCGATCACGTTTTCTTAGAGAAGAAATTTATTAAGCAATATTGATTGCCAGATGTTAGCAAGTTAGTCTTCTACAATTTATGTTATCTCAAAGCTGGTACTTAATGACAGATTTCAGCGAGATTTTTTAAAGGAAATACTTCAGTGAAACAAATGATTAGCTTAATTAAATTGATGATATTTTCAAACAGATTCATTAAGGTTCAAGGCCATATGAA
The DNA here is from genome assembly GCA_945910035.1 of Brachypalpus laphriformis. Taxonomy (NCBI): domain Eukaryota; kingdom Metazoa; phylum Arthropoda; class Insecta; order Diptera; family Syrphidae; genus Brachypalpus; species Brachypalpus laphriformis. The sequence goes on along the minus strand of OX246753.1, from coordinate 313,255,598 downwards.
GTAGTTAGGTTAAAGGGGTGAGCTACATCGAATGGGTGCAGCTTGGACTCGGATCACAAAAGGATCCATTGTGCTCTACTACTACTACAATGAAGTAGTTAACGACTGCATTGAAGTGATCTCTCCATCTACTAAGCTAATTCTCATCCGAAATTTGAAGGTTACCACCTTAACTCTACACTGAATGTTGTTTAGAGTTCCAACCACCAATAATCTCTTTAACCGATATATGGGAGAGAAAACTTCAAGGCATAAGGTAGTCTAGGTCTATATTTTTGGAATATTTGACTACGGACATCATTCTCCACTCTCATTTTAAACACTCCAAAGCGAACATAGACCCCGTATCTTTAATCTTTAATGCTCATGAGCTTTGGCACCCACTGACGTTTCTAGCTATATACGTAGCGACTAAAAAAAGTTCGCTTAGTTGATTGAATAATAAAACACAAAAATAATTTTAACTTTAGATATTTCCTCGTTATCTTCATCTTTTTTTAATCTCTCCACATAATTCCCATTTATTTCAATGCATTTCTTCAGCCGATAAAACCATCTTTCAAAACAGCTTTCAAAATCCTCTTTTTGGAACTTTTTGATTTCGACATTGACTGTATTAATAATGTGCTCATTAGATGTGAAGATTTTTCCTCTCAATTTTTTTGCTAGATCCGGAGAAGAAGATGCAGGGCGAATTTCATTGATGCCCGAGAGCACAAGAAAGTTGTTGGTTTTTTCAGCAGTGTGCGCAGGCGTGTTGTTATGGTGCAAAAAGTAGTGGAGCAGCTCCTCTTTTTGTCGGTGTCCTAGTAAATTTTGGAAAACTTGTGGTAAGGAAGTATAGGTATACCAATTAGTAGCGACTGTCTGACCAGTTTTAAGCGGGATGACGGGGACCATTTTCGCCCTGGTGAAGTACATCGACATCATAACTTTTGTCGCTGTCTTTAGTTGTTTGGCCTTTACTGGAGGATTTGCACCTTCTAGGCTCCATACCAAGGACCGCTGTTTGGTTTCCGGGTTGTACTTGAAAAACCAAGATTCATTACTTGTAACGATCTTATTGAAGCAGCTTGACTCTCCAATTTTCAAACTTATCCAGGAAATATTAAGCAAAACGAATACGAGTCTCTTTTTGCTCTGCTCTTTTGCTGATAATTCAAAATTCGTGGCACAGTCATGGCATTCAAGCCCAGTTCATCCGCTATCATCTCCTGTGTCATCCTGGCATCTTCGTCAATTTAAGCTTTCACCAGGGCAACATTTGTATCGTCTGTCGAGGATTTAGCCCGACTTTCGCGAGATTCGTCTTCCACAGAAAAATAGCCAGTCTGTAATCTTCGAAACCACTGTGAAATAGTAACAAGAGATGGTGCATTTATTCCGTATGGATTTTAGCATTCGTGCAGAATTTTGACTGGCGTGAGTTGACGTCGAAATCCGAAGAGAATGGCAAAACGAATTTCTTCCTGTGTCGGCGGTGGAACTTCAACCGAGCTTATGTCACTAATTTTTCTCTTTCTCGTCTCCATTTTTACCTATTGTTCTGAAATTTGGAAATAAATATTGTTACATTATAAGATACAGAAATGCATATTCTTTTTTTTCAAAAACTACTAAACTGACACCAACTAAGCGAACTTTTGTTAGTCCCCGCTAAGTACGTTTCTGATACATAAAGCAGGGGCGAATATAAGTATGCAGGCTTCTTGTGTCTGATATTCTTCTGAGCATTTACATCATGCCTTCTTCAATAGTTAGATCATGGTAGGTGCTTTTTTTATACTCTTGTCTTGAATTGTGTAAATTTTTACATTGAAGAGGGTAGCACAATAGTACCTGGAGAAGTGTCTTTCGTTATAGCCTACCTCCATCTTAAAACGGATACCTCTTCATTCTTTTCTTGGTTTTGGTTTCTTCTTCTCTATTTCTTGAATTTGCGTCCTTTGTCTAGAAGTTAAGAAAGGGATTTTCTGGTTGTCTTGCTTGTTTTTAAGGATATGCTCTTCTTTCTAGGACAATGCATTTCCATTGGATCTAGACACGTAGATGATGTAACGCATGAATGATTAAGCAAGCCTTATTTCTTGAAGTGGTCACATTTCATATATATCTGATTTGATATGTTAGTTAGTTTAGTTTAGTTAGTTTTATTTGTTCGGTAATATTTTCATATAAATTTAACAAAAACAAATTAGCTTGGCTTTTTTGCCGTCTGCCAGATTGACAATTATAATTCAATAATTATATTTCTGTGATTTTTTTTATAATTGAAACAAATTTTAATTTACATGTGAGAAAAAGGAAAGAAAGTAAAACATACATATATGCACTGAATAATATTCTAAAAGCTCCCGCTCATAATTCTTTCCCTATACGCTAGAGCAGTTTTAGAAAAGGTGAAGAGTTTGCAAACATCTAGTTCATTTAGTGCACTTATACTTTCTTCATCCGAAAGATAGTTTTTGCCAAACACATGCTGTCTTGTTTCACGAAGTACCGGGCATTTTCCAATGAAGTGTAAGACGTCTTCTCGCTCACGTAGGTTGCATAATTCACACAAGCCCGGCAGGTCCTCCCTATGTGGTATGTAGTTCAGCCTCAAAAGTTCTCCTCGTAACTTCATCATCATTGATATTTCCTGTACACTATTTTTATGATGGAAATAATTATTCTCTGATAAGTTGTGGTTCAAGCGGCTGTAAATGGCTCTATGCATTGACGACTCGGCTTTCTCTCTGTATTTCGCTGCGTAAAGATCGTCCATGCTTTCGATTAATCTATATAAGACTGGCTTCCAGTTTGCCACGTTATCAATACTCAAAACCAATTCTATCTTACATTGGCTCGCAAGATCCAGCCATTCCGCGTACCAGCTTATTTTACTGGCAACGGTCTTTAGAGCTGCTTTCTTTGGAAGTCGTGCATCTGGCATATTCATCACTTTAAGAATATAGTCGACCTGGAGTCTTAAGGTTTTGATGAACAAGGGAGAAAGGCAAGTTTCAACCATTAACAGGTAGTTTGGCGCATTAGAAGGGAGATGGAAAATACGCTTGATATAAAATCTCAGAAGTTTTTCTACCGCTTCGTACTGTTTATATCCCCATATCTGAGCAGCATAAAACAAAATGGATTCAGCAACGGCTTCAAATACCTTATATTTGCTGCTATGGGCAATAAAACGATTGGCAAAACATCCCTTCCAAGTTGTGTTGATTGCCGTCTTTGCCTTTGACAATTTCTCCTGTAGGTGTTTATCCATATTAAGGTTTTTTGTTAAGAGCACACCAAGGTACTTAAATTCACTCACCACTTCCAATTCTGCACCATTGTAATGCCACTTTTCCTTTTTGCTACGCCTCCCGCCACCTTTCTTAAAATCCATTGCTTTGGATTTCTCTAAACTCACGACAAGATTCCAGAGCTTACAGTAATCAGGCAGGCGATTTATCATTAATTGTAAGGATTCCGGATAATTGGACAGTCCGCAAACAGAAGACCTTTAATACTAGTGCCCGCGTACTCCACACCTCCTGGTAACTCGTCTAGCAAATCATCTAGGAATAGGGCAAAAAGATCTGGGTTAAGAACGCATCCCTGTTTTACTCCTGACTTAGTCGCGAACCACTCCGATAATTCTTCTCCATTCCACACTACTACTCGAGTATCTATATACAAGTTTTGGAGAACCCTTCCGAACTTTAGCGACATTCCCTTTTCGTAAAGTTTGTAAAACAATGAATTTCTGTCTATTGAATCAAATGCTGCCCTAAAATCTACAAAAAATGTGTAAAGCTTTTTATTTCGCGTCTGAAATGACTCTGCAATGCTTTTAAGTACAAACACTTGATCCACGGTTGAGTATCCTGGCCTAAAGCCAGCCTGGTATTTCTTGAGCAGATTCTCTTGGTTTATCCACACCGTTAATCGTTTTTTAAGCACTGTCGTAAAAATGTTATAGGAAGCGTTCAAAAAAGAGATGCCTCGATAATTTTCCGGGTTGGCTAAACTTCCTTTTTTGTGGATCGGGAAAATTAACGCTTCTTTAAAGTACTGCGGTATGAACCCGGATTCTAGAATTCCGTTGAATAATTGAAAGTGCTTATCTACCAATAAATTAATTCCGTACTTGTAGAACTCTGTAGCTATAGAGTCAGATCCTGGCGCTTTCCCGTCTTTAAGCTCATTGAGAACCTCCGTTATTTCCTTCTGCGTAATAACAGCGTCAAGCGTATCATTTAGCAGACCCGATGTCGCGTAACTGGAAGGATACGATTGATTTAATGGGGTTGAGCAAGCCATCAAAATATCTGCGAAGAACTTCCGGGCTAAGATTTCTGTTGATGATGACCGTTACCATTCCATTGAGTTTTTTTTCGATATGTATACGCTTTTTTACAAATTAAGGCCATCCAAATGTATGCAATGAAATTTTACCTTATTCCATTTAGTCGCATACTTCAAGATGCTAAAAGAGAGTACTCGTACAATTTCATTTCGCAAGAGTTAGGGCCAAAGGTGTGTATTTTAAATTTTTAAGTTTTTTATTTTCAGAATTTTTGAATAGAGAATTTATTTTATACTTTAAGAAGTCTTAGGTACTCGAAACTAAAGAAGAAATGTAGTGACAAAATCACAAATGTAAAGGCTTTACAATGCCGAGCCAGAGATCGATCTCGCATTTATACTTAACTCTTTCGATTTAAAGTATCTACATGAGTTTCAAAAATGTTCAATAGTCTTATTGCTGCTATAAACTCTTATATTCGGCACTAAATGATATGCAATGAAAACTTAAGAATCAGAAAGTTATTTTCCATGAATATGCTATGCACGTGCTAACTATTGCTTTTTTTTTTTTACTTAGTGTTGAGTTGGGAGTTTCGAATTTTTATCAAAATCTATAAGTTTCATAACAAGTTGCAGGTATCAGAAATACGTACCACATTCAATACAACTTAGATCGGTCTTCAAATATCTCCAAACTTTTCTGATGAGTTATAGTACCTACTCATATATTCGGTATACATAAACACATTTTATCAATTAGTCTTCGGCTTATTTGATCCACTTCTTATCTGTATGTATTTCAAGTTCCATGCATCCCTATAACAAATTCCTCATCATATCCCTGTTCGTGATTTCGCCTGATGATTGGATAAAATAGTTTTCAGAAACTTAAAAGTAAATATTTTTATATGTTCTCCAAAGTTATTATGAAAAAGATTTTCGAAAAAGATTTGCCAACGACTTTCACTCACAGGCAAGAAGTTTCCCTTCTCGTACTTTTGAAAATTCAGTACTAATTTACACACATACATGCTCACATAGCTGGATAACTTTGTCGAGTTAATTAATTAATTTCATCTCGGTATGCTGCTGCATATTGTAAGCACACACACTGAGGTTTCGAGCATCACAACTTACCACCAAATTACATTTTCGGTTCTCACATGTACACGCATCTGTACGTATCTATGCATCCTCCCGTTCTATTCAAATGGTAGGATTAGTCTTCATCTGTTTCAGACTCCTGTTGGGGAAACAAAAAAAAAGAAAAATCTTAATCTGTTCGTTGTGTACTGCTTTTTTCGTTTAAATTAACGATTCACAGACTCGCAACTGCATTCCTTCCTTTTCCTCTCTCTCTCTGGATGAAAATTAAAACAAATTAAGTAATACCCAGAACAGGACGACTATGTCGGAATCAAGTGCAGATAACATGGTCTAGCTACCCTACCACTACATCTACGAATACATTGATCTGATTTCGTATCATCAACCATCCAACAGAAAATAGTCATTAAGAGGAGAGAATTTAGATTTTCTCTCTCCATGATCCTTGAAGGACAAAACAAAAATAAAACTGCTCGTACTACCACATTGTTTACTCTTTGCTTTTTTCTGTGTACTATGCTGTCTCATTAGGGATGGATTTCACTTGATCTTTGCAATTGCAGTACAAAAAAAAAAAAGATTGAAATGAAATTAATTTCAATAAAATCTGAAAAAGGAGGAGTGAATGGAAAGGGATTGCCCCCACTTGCACTACCAGTACCAACGCCAACCTGGATTAGACTGCATTCATTGTCTAGCTGGAGTTGAGGAGCTTATACCCTGCAGTACAACACGCTACACTTGGCAGGAGATATTTTCGCATGAAGTATGCTTTTCGCAAAATACCCTGTCTAAGTTATTAAGGCAATTTTTTATTTCTATTTTTTTTATTTTTTTGTATACCTACATGTGCCCCATGTGCTCCGTGTGAGCATTCCTTGTTTTTTTTTTGTACGTTCACATTGCAATATAACATTATAATCTGAAGTGAATTAGACTGGTGATGATGGTCTTAAGTGTGCGGAAAATAAGTGCATGAGTAAGAAGAGGTTTTGACGTTTTGGAGAGGCAGTTAGTTGGAGGAGAGGATTAAGGGAAACGGAATATAATTATATAATTAGAGTTCTGAAGATAAGTGACATTTTGACATTTTAATTCGTTTAAAAACCGCTTAGGGGTGCTGCTTGAATTTTTGTCGGAATTGCACTGCACCAGAACTATTTGAAATATAATCACGTGAGTGAGTAACATAATGATGTCATATTGTAGTCTACTATACTCCTGATAATATAAAATACAGAAGGACGAATGCAGATGATAAGCACTTTAAAAAACTTTCATGGAGGAATTTAGCCGAGAAAAATTGTTAATTGGCGCCCAAGGGGGGCGTTGTGGGTTGAGTTCTCGTAGCAGTAAGTTTTACTAGAATGAGTAGTTGCTTGAGCAGATATAAGTACACAAGTAACATTGACAAAGGCATACAGGAATCATGGCGCAGTGAAAAGGAAATTAGAGTACTCAGGTGAAATTTGGCATAATGCTTTGCAAAGCAAAATACCAAACAAGAGATGTCGCAAACCAATTTACGAAAATAAGGGCACACAAGAGGTGTAAAGAAAATAATACGACATTGAATAAGGGCGTACTCGTACCATTATATATAAGGGTGCGTTTAGCAAAACCCATGCTAATGCAGATACGAAAGTTTAGGAGAATTTACGAAACAAGAAACAAAAAAAATACAAGTTATCACTATCAAAACAGATGGTCACAATAGTTAGAATCACTTGTGAACAAACCCACCCGTATTACCGATGAAGCTCAATCGTGCTTAGATCACATTTTTGTAAGGCTCAGCAAAAATTCTTCATTTAAACCATCGTGTGAAATAAGCGATCATCAAATTACTGATCACAGTATGGTAAAGCTGACCAGAGCATCAAACTTTTTGTAAAGTCCGTAATTCTATGCCTTCTTCTATAAAGCAGAAAATAAACTACACAAAACTAATAGACAGTTTAATATTTGAGTCTTGGGATCAGGTGTATTTTGAAAATGATATTTCGCTAGCTTACGATTCTTTTTTAACTATACTCTTAGGCCATGTCACAAAGGCTTCCTATGCTGAGAGGCAGAAGTCTTCTAAAGTAAAACGAATCAGGCCATGGATTGACGAGGAGCTGATTAAGTTAATAAACAAGAAAAACTTTGTTCGGAAAAAATGTAGGCGGCATCCCCTCAATGTGAAGTTAAAGCGTTACCTCAAAAAATTGAACCAGCTTGTGAAAAGAAAAGTGGAAACAAGTCAAGATAACTTTTTTTCTGCAGAGTTTCAAAATTGTAAGGGGAATATAAAAAAAGAATGGAAAGTTGTTAATACAATCCTTAACAAGGAGTCGAATAAAGAAAATATCTTTGAAATTGTAGTCGACGAATTTTTAATTTGTAACCCAGTAGAAATTGCGAATAATTTTAATAGATACTTCGCATCTATAGCCATGAAATCAAAGCCAAACCCCCCCCAGAGTAATTGCAGTTGTCCTCTTTATTCGGATATAGCTGCAGATGAATTTCAAAGTAATAGCTTCGTTTTTCAGCACTTTACCTCGTTTGAAATATACAAATATATAATGAAACTCGATAACAAGTGCTCTATCACTTCGGATAGTATTACGAACTGTCTTTTGAAACATGTTGCCTTCTTCGTGGCTGATGTGTTAAGCTTTTTGTTTAATAAAAGTGTTAGTAGTGGTTGTTTCCCGTCTTCATTGAAGGCTGGTGAAGTTCTTCCACTTTTCAAAAAAGGTAATCGAAGGCTAATGAGCCAGTATCGGCCTATTTCCCTACTACCAACGTTCTCTAAGCTTTTTGAAAAATGCATGAAGGATCGTATATTATCTTTTTTGATTAAATCTATTTTTTTTAGTAATAAACAGTTTGGTTTTCGTAAGGGAAAATCCACTGAAGATGCCATTTTAAAGTTATGCAGTGAAATAAATGAAAGTTTTGATAAGAAAAAAAATTGTATGACTTTATTTATTGACATGACAAAAGCTTTTGACATGGTCAATCATTCAATTCTCTTAGACAAACTCTACAAAGCTGGTTTCAGAGATTCAACCTATAATTGGTTCAAGTCCTATCTAACGGGAAGACGTCAGAGGGTGAAACTTAAGGGAGTATTTAGCGAGGAGCTTGAAATAAGTATCGGTGTACCACAAGGTTCTGTTTTAGGTCCCATTCTTTTCTTAATTTATGTTAACTCCATTTTCAAGCAAAAGTTTAACAACAAAATTACTGCTTTTGCTGACGATATGGCGTTTACGTTCATAACAAACTCCTTGTTCGATTCGGTTGTAAAGCTTGAAGAGGACTTGCAGTTATTAAGACAATGGTTTGCAAAACACGAGCTTATTATAAGCGAAAAAACAAAGCTCATAATTTGTAATCTAACACACAATGAGCATGTTGATTGCAACACAGTCTTTTACTCCGCTGAATGTTCAAAAATGTATTTATCCAATCACATTTATGGGAAAAATAACTATTGCAGTCAGATTTTATGTAGTAAAAATTGTTTTAAAATTGAATCTGTAGACCAATTTAAATACCTTGGGGTCTTCATTGATAGACATCTCAATTGGAAGATACATACAACTGAATTAAAAAAGTACATGATAGTTACAACTCGCCAAATGTATAATCTTAGGCCGTATTGCTCAAGTGAGTTACTTACAATGATTTACTATGGGCTTGTAAATTCGAAGATTCAATATGGTATAACAAGTTGGGGAGGGACGTACTTTAATACACTTGAGCCTCTCGTGATAGCTCAAAAGCATATTGTCCGTATCATAGCCAGAAAAAATAGATTATCAAGAAGTTGGCCTTTGTTTTATAACCTTCGCATTTTTCCGTTAAAACATCTTTACTTTTATAAGGTGCTGAAAGTATTATTTTTGCAAAGTGGATACAGCACGACTCTCCGTTGCTCAAATTTATATGGTTTAAGGACAAATTCAATGATGTTGCTAAACGTACCGGTTGCAAATACAACACATTTTACAAACTTTTTTACAGTCTCAACACCTAAGCTTTACAATAAGTTGCCATACGAAGTAAGAGTTTTAAGAGAAAAGAATTTATTTTTAAAGAAAGTTAAGAAGTGGCTTTTTACGATGGATAACTCAATTGTCAAAAATTTATTAGTAAATGTTTCTTAAAGATGTAAAAGTTCCTATGCAAAAAAATAAAAATTTATAAAATTATTAGCTAGTAAATTCTTACAAATACCCCACAACCTTAAACTTATTTATGAATTTTTAAAAAAACGGTTCATTCGCCTCTAGTCACGCTTAGCGACTAAAGAATGATACCTATTATTTCTACATAATTTGCAATTTTTTGTTTTTGCGAATCTGTCTCTATAGAATTCCAAAGATTAAGCAATTTTGTGAGTGTATATGAATATGAATATGAATATGTTTTATTTTAAATAAATGTAACACAAGTATATTATGCAAGCTCTTAGAGCCTAGTTTTGAAGAAAAAGAACAAAAACTTTACATGAATTGCTTTTAGAACCTCAAAGGAAAGTGTTTTTCTTTTCTTATTCTTTGGTTAAATAGTCAATGTTAAAATAAGAAATTGTATGAAATTATGAAAGAAATAAAATTATATTATTTATTATTTTTTTTATATTTTTATTAGTAGTGTTTTTTTTTAAAACCTAGCCAGCCAGACATTCGTTTAAACGATTTGCCACCCATCCAAAGCCAGCCGATTTTATACAAACACATCTCTAGGAACCAAGGAACTTCGCAGTGGCAGAAACAACAAATAACTAAAAAAACATTTGTTTTTGCGCCACCTGAAATTAGGCATCACTAAATTCCCCGCCAGTCACTTTTGGCTGGGGATTAAATCTAGAGTAGCAACCAGCCGGTGTTTGTATTTGCTTTATGTGCAATATTTGACTTTACCAGCAATTACTGGCTGGATAGGTTTAAAAAACACGGCTAATATAACATAAACTAATCAATTATACAACTTAAACTGAATGTATAGGTAATGGCAGATACGAGACTTACAGAAAAGGCAAAGAATTGCTTAGAAACAAAATAAGAGAGCCTCCCATTTGAATTAAATTTTGTTAATAAAAATGGGAGCATGTGCCGATATCACTATTTTAGGTTACAGAAATACTATCACCAACAAGTATGAATTGAAATCTGACGTTGCTGTATTTGGTGGCATACTTTCAGATGCAAAATGATAGTATAATCGCAACTGAGAAGCAGCGCTGCCGTTCAGAGAAAATCGAAAGTAGTACAAATTGGCATTAAAGAATAGTATTTTCAATGAAAGAGTAGTACGTTGAAGTTTATTTTTATATTTTTACTATGATATATGTATGAACTCAGAAAAATAAGGCACCCACGCCGCGGCGCTGCTATATGGAATACACAACAATGCACTTAAAAAGTTGCGGACTTTTGGAAACATGAATTCATTTAATGCATTTTTGTTGTTAAAAACTGAAGCTCAAAAACATTCAAGATCCAAATTCTTGAAACAAATTCCTGATTAACTAAAATTCTCCACTCAGCATCTAATTCCTCTACATGATCCACGCTTATTAAATTTGGCATCAAAGCTATAAAAGAAGCTGTGCTGTTTGCCAGAGAAGTTGTATTTATGCCTTGAATGGCAGTTAATACTTTATCATGGAAGTTTATTTTTTAGAAGTTTCAGAATATAAAATGACGTAATAATTTCGGCACTATTCACTTCATCTTCATCTCTGTAGCTTCTACAGAAATCGTTTCCTGGGTTACCCATTCTAGTGGCGTGTCTACCTAACAAGCAATGTCCTGTAATTATTCCTACTGTGAGGCTTATGTTCCTTCTATTTAATGAAAGGAGATTTTTGGTTTTCTTTGCGTCTGGTATAGGCCAGATCTTCCTGGACGATACGCATGTAGCTAGATTACTCCATCTATTGTTTGTAATAGCTTGCGCTTCGTTAAACATACGGAGTTTCATCAATTGTATTGGTGGTGCTGGTACCTCTCTATTGACATCTATAGGTAGTACGGTGCCTTGTTTAGCTAGTTCATCCGCTTTACAGTCGCCTGGAATAACTCTGTGTCCCGGAACCCAGCACAGAGTAATATTGCATCTGTCCGCAATCTCGTTAAGAGATTCGCGGCAATATTTGACCAACTTAGATCTTATTGTTGGCGTTTCCATAGCTTTAATCGCTGACTGACTGTCTATGTAAAGGACAATAGACTTACCATCTATCGGATGCATAGAGAGTCTGCGCGCTGCTTCACGAACAGCCGATATTTCCGCTTGAAAAATGCTACATTGGTCCGGAAGTCGGAGAGCTACGTTTATCCTAGGTGCTTCGGAAAATATACCGAATCCTGTGCCCTCCGATGTTTTGCAACCATTTGTATAGATTTCGATTGCGGCGTCATTTAGAATGATACCTTCATCTCATGCGGATTTGTCAGGCATGGTGGTGTTATATTTGATATTGAAATCAATAAATGGGGATATTTAATCTGTTTCTCTGGGATTGGAGTTTTGTAAGATTTTCATGTGGCCAATTTGTAAGCTTGGAGAGATGGAGACTGGAGAGATTATCTAAGTCTTAGGGCTGCTTTAGATGCTACCATTTTCCCAAAGATGTCAATGGGATGTATATTAAGTAGGGTTTCTAAGGCGGCTGTGGGAGTGGACCTGAGAGCCCCTGTGATGCATCTGCATGCTAATCGTTGTACTCTTTCGATAGAGTTTGTGTTGCACCTTGTTTCGAGTGCAGGTCACCAGACGAGAACGCCATAAAGCAGGATTGGTCTGATCACCGCCAGGTACAACCAGTGAACTATATTAGGTTGAAGACCCCATTTTGGACCTATAGCCTTTTTACAGGTGTAGATGGCGATTTCCGCTTTCTTGGTTCGGTCTAGAATGTTCTGTTTCCAGTTAAGTTTACTATCGAGGGTCAACCCTAAGTATTTTGCTTTGTTTGTAAAGCTGAGTTCCGTCTTTCTAAGCTTAGGTGGGGCTATGAACGGGATTTTGTATTTCCTAGTAAAAAGTACTAGTTCAGTTTTGGACTGGTTTACGTTGAGCCCAACGCTGTCCGTCCATTTCGCTATTAAGTTTAGCACCGAGTTTATTAGATCTCTTAAGGTTTGAGAGAATTTACCTGAAATGGCTATGGCAATATCGTCAGCATATGCTACGACCTTGTAGCGGCCAGGAATTATTTGCTGCAGATTATCCACTATCGCTCGTGCTCTGTGTGGAATTGGACCATCTTGCAAGAACCACATGTCCTCCAAGCCCAAGTCGTCAATTTGCGGCAGCAAAATCATGATTGATTATAATTCTGTAGCGTTTAGCAGTCACAGTAACAGTATTCCTGAAGCCGTCCTCGAATAAATAGGCTAATCGCCTTTCCTTTGTAAAAGCCGCAACAAACAGTGCCTTTGGGAGGATATAAACGGCTGTTCATGCATTACATGCAAATTTCCGGTGCCCGAGAAGCAATAATTTCGCTTATGCATGTATCCGTTTAGGTGGGCATGCGTCTCGTTGCTAATGATGACTTTCAATTGGAAATCATCCTCATCGCGACCGAGGCTTAGGAGGGCTTGGCTATGATTGGCGGTCTGCAGGCCATAGCTGGTGCGTTGTTTGCGCTTTGTACAGGCACATCTTCAAGTTGTACACGTCTGTAGTGACAGTCAGGCTGCGCTTAAGGCCTTAAAAAACAAATACAAATATTTGGCGCAACAGCTCTTTAAAGTGCCAGGGCCTAGCTTCTCGCAACCACTCATGTTGTGTGCGTTATATTTTTTACACGAATGGAAGGGACCTAACAGTTTAATGCCGAATCCGAACGGCGATTTGAGAAGCTTTTTCGTGACAACAATACTCTCGGATGTTTGTCAGACGCTCGCGAGAGGTGGGACCGTGAAAAAACTTTTTGGTGTTTTCTGGGATTCGATCTTGGAACCTCATGCGTAGTGATCCGACACACTAACCACTTACGCCACGGCGCCCACTAAGGCCCCCCACTTAAGGCCTTGCTTAACCCTTTAACCACTTCCAAAATAGTTCGTGAAATCAAAAACTCTTTGAACTCAGTCGCAAGGCTGAATTTTCTGTCTCTTATCTGGGTCCCAGGTTACACTAGGATCTTGGGGAACGAGATCTCCGATGAGATTGCTTGACAAGGCTCAGAGGAGGATTTCTCAGGTCCCGAACCCGCGTTGGGTCTTCCAGTGTTCTCGGTTAGGGCTTCCATTGGCGATTGTGTCTCTGACGAGCACAATTGTGTGTGGCATGACTCTCCAGGTTGCAGGTTGACTAAACGCATGCTCCCGGACGTCTGTAAGAAATCAGCGGCATTCTTGCTGCCTCTCAGCAGAAAAGAATGTAGACAACTTATCAGCGTCTTGACAGGCCACTTCGCTTTTGCCAAGCACCTAAACGTGTAAGGCTTAAGTGACACTACAATCTGCGACGATCAGGTGGCAGATCTTCGGTGCGGATGTGGTGAGTGCTGGTACTGTAAGCTCCTCATCACTGAAGTGCTTGCTTGGCTTTCTTCGAAAGTCGAGAAAATTCCAATAAACTGGGTAAATCAGGGTTTGGTCTCTGGCAGTACAATGGGCCAGTTGTATCTGAGTGCTCCAGTCGAGTGTTTCCTATCCCGACAAAAAAAAAGAAGAAAAGTTGTTCACCAAAATTTGCTATAAAGAAAGTCCATCGCTGCCCAGTTACGTTAGCCGTCGTCTGGTTGATGGTTGAGGATCCTCTGGGACATTTGTAGCCAAAGCAGCGATATTCTTAACCAAACGGCTGCTCCGGTGATTGCCACGCCTGCTACTATCCCGTGTTGAGCCAGTCCCCTCGAGGTGAGCGGCTGAAGTGTTTGCTCAGACGGTGCCACACGTCTAGCCAAAACATTGACACAATTATTAGGCGTTCTTGAAGAGTATAGAACTCCATGGTGGGTCTACATATATTCTGCTTCGGTTTACTTAACAAATATCGAAGTCGTGATGATATAAGACGCCATTTTCAAAAATGACACCATCTTCCGATAAGGTTATTGAACTCCAGGCAGAAACCCTTTTTGGTTCGAAACAGTCGTAGCGTATTTCAAATGAAAATCATAATCGTTGTCATAACTTACATTGACAGTGAACGCTATCAGTACTGCTTAAGGGCAAGCATTTTGTGACGAATATTACTTTGAACTGAGAGAGAAAAACTCAAATCAGCTACTAAGTAATATCCAGCTTGTCACAGTCATCATTTAGCGTGGTGTTAGTTGTTAGTATTGTGAATATTTAAACTCAAAAAAACTTAATCAGTTTTCTACTGCTACTGCAACTAATAAAACTAGGAGTTAGCGTAGAACTCACAATAATGAAAACCCTTTACAATAGTCGATATATGAGAGTGTTTGACAGGTAGTAATCTGTAACAAAGTTCGAACGCACAAGATTCTAGGCATCGGCACACATGTAGGTGAACCAAAAAACTATGCAACGCAGCAAATGTTAGTACTCAATCCAAGAGTCTTCATCGTGTATCTGTTAGAAGCAATTTGTTGGTCCCAAACAATCCTCGAATTCTAGAGTCACATGACAATTTATTGATGTCAAATTGGCGCCCAACACGGGGCCCATAAATGCAATCATTGTGCATATGCCTCTGACGCAATGATGCCGACACGGTTTTAATCTCGAATGGGATGTGTCTCAGTAAATTTATTGAATGCATCCATCTTCCCTAATCTTCTTCTTCTTCCTTTTATCAGTGAGGTTATGATACGAAAACAAGGGATCATAATCCTCCCACTTCACCGCATTTCTACTGATCCGCCTGTGGGGTTCGCCTATCCATCTTCCCTAATCTAGTCATCTAAATCCTTAATTCATTTTCTGTGAAATTTAGAGTCATGGCGAAGCAAAAGAATCGTTTCCCATTTTATGAATTTGAAAGCATCTACTAGAGGAAAAGGCTTTGGAGGCTCTATGCAGACTTTAAAAGACAGTTTCGATAGAAATGCTGACAAACCTTACAATCTTTAGGATATAAGCTATAATCGTGTAATAAATGATTCGATTCACATTGCCGTCCAATTCCGGGCTGTTGAATCATGTACCCTCGGACCACGGGCTATGAGATACTTTTAATCGCGAATGTGGTGATTCATAAAAATCTACCCAAATGATTCAGCTCGGTGTTATCAAACCTTTATTTATTTCACTAAAGCTGCAGAACTTAACAACTACCAAACGATGACCACTAAGCGCTCCTTAATTGTTTTATCTCATTAAGCACTAAGTGCATGCTGATTAGACAACTCAGTTCTATTGGAATGAAATTGTGTGTAAATAATGAGTGGGTAATAGTACACTTTCTGAATTAAATTAGTTCTCTTCATTATTAGACTTACCCCTAAGCTCTACTAAATGCAACCTAAAACCAACTTAATTTCCCTCTTAATACGTGTAAATCACCATCGAGTCATTTATTTCCCGCTCCACTCATTAAATACCACTCAGCAGCTCGCGTGCCCATTCAATTAAGCAAAAAAACCAATCTAATCTCTCAGGACTTCAATTGCAATCTAAACTCATTGTTTTCCTTTAATTTTTCTCATTCCAGACACCGAACACCAACAGTGTCATCCAATTGAACACAGACTCCGAAGCGGATCACAAACGTCGCCATCATCGCATTCAACGTCAGCAATTGCATGACCTGGAGCTAGCACAACGCGATGTAAAACGCCAACTAAACGAATTGCAATACCATCGGATCGGCGAACGTGTACGTAATTTAGAAATCGAACAGCACCGCATCGCCGGCGCCAATTTCAATCTCAGTCGCCAAATTGCCAGTCTCGACAAATTGCACAGCTCGATGCTGGAACTGTTGGAAGACGTCGAAGGCATTCACAATAAAATGGACAAAACTCTGCCGGATGTGCGGCGCGAAATCTCCAAATTGGAATTCACCACAGCACAGCTGAACTCCGAACAGAGTTTGGTACGGGAGGAGGGCCAAAATGTGGCACGCAGCGTTCAGGCAATGGCTGTTAGTGTTAGTGCATTGCAAGAGGAACGTGACACTATCAAGGATATGCAAATTCAAGTTGACACCTTGCGGAAAGATGTGGAACGTCTGCAGAGTATAACCGAGGTGCAGAAATCAATTGTCCATCGACGAATCGAGAAGGTAAGCTAGATCAGAAATACAGGAAGAGAGAGAGAATCCTTTTTGTCAGTCGAGTTAGAATAATGTACATCCACATCCGGGTTTTTGCTTTGTTTAGGTTTTGCTTTTTCCCTTTGCTCTGCGGTCTGGTTCAGGATCAAAAAGGCTGAACTCCTATGAATACGAAATGTCCTACACAGAGAAGAAAAACAAAATTGAGAAGGACGTCAAGGATTATAAGAAATCCTGATGCATGACTGCATGATTCTCGTTGGCATTGCGAGGGAGAATTCGGACGTTTTTCTCTGATTTTTTTGCCTCAATGTCCTCCACATGCTTCCGGAATGTTAAGTGCAGTTTTACAGTGGCTGTCCCTTTTTTTCTTCTCCTTTTTGTATGTGAATGGATTCCTGGAGATAGACAATCGTTTGGCTTTTAGTTCCATCTATCTCTTTGTGCACATACACCGAGAGAAGGTATTACTTCGTCTTTAAAGACTATTATTCTGCAACAAAAGGAAGAAAGCGGTACTCCTGCTGATGTCCTTGATGTCGAGAGTGATGTGCTGCACATAACCAAGAGCAGATTCTTACCAGAAACTCATCAGAACGAGTGGCACATATACGAAAGAGAAATGGGACCAACGGGATGGGTAGATTATTTTCGAATCAGTGA
Source organism: Brachypalpus laphriformis (assembly GCA_945910035.1). Lineage (NCBI taxonomy): Eukaryota > Metazoa > Arthropoda > Insecta > Diptera > Syrphidae > Brachypalpus > Brachypalpus laphriformis. The sequence goes on along the minus strand of OX246753.1, from coordinate 313,238,327 downwards.
AGTTTTTTTTAAGTCGCAATCCTTGAAAGTTGTATGAGATTTTTCAGAGATTGCAAAACAGTCAAATGGTATCTGTGTTTACTCAGAACTTTTGAGATGCATTGAGAGATGACTTTTTTATGGTTTTATGAAGAAGTGGAAAATAAAGTATAAAATTGCTTTATCCGGTTGGTGATGACCTTTTTAGTCTGTGTCGGCTGGAGTGTCATCGGAAAAAGTTATCCACTGCTCCTTTCAGATCATTCCTTGGTATACTTCACGCTGGTTGAGCTCTCAGCTTTAGCTGAGTATGCAAGAGCGAGCATTTATAACCTTATCAATGTATCAGTTTCCAAGGCAGGAAGTCACACGAAGGTGGGCTTAGTACACAAATAAATTGTCCTATCTTCGGAAAAAATTGAAGACTATATTGGAATATTTATGTTCCTCAGGCACGAATTACGAGTCCTAGGACATCCATACAAGACGTTAGTTCAATTTAATTCAGTTTGTTGAGTTTCTGTCTCCTTACAATTCTTTCCGGGATTATACTTGAGAGTCTTGTATTCTTATTTGGCCCTGCCAAGAATTGTGCGCCTTTATGGGCGCCGTGGCGTAAGTGGTTAATGTGTCGGACCACTGCTCGTGAGTGGTCTAAGTTCAAATCCCAGAAAACACCAACAAGTTTTTTCATGCTCCCACCTATCGTGACTGTCTGACAAACATCCGAAAGTTTTGTTGTCTTGAGAAAGCTTCTCAAAAGAAATTGCCCTTCGGATACGGTACTTAATTGTAGGTCCCTCCCATTCGTGTGAGAAATATAACACACACAACACGAGTGGTTGCGAAAAGCGAAGCCCCAAGCCCCTTAAGAGCTGTTGCGCCAAATATTTTTATTTTTTCTTATGTGCACTCTCTAGTCCAGATTCTCTAGGAATCTGAGAATGAAAAGCGAGTCTCCTATAGTATTCCTCTTTACGCTGACGCATGCCTTGAATCTCTTTCCGTTATGGTCCCCTAGGAAATTCTTAGCCTTTCTCAGACCCCGCATGTTTCCCAGGTACTGGATTTCTTTTCTTTAAGAGCATGATCCCCCATTCTGTAGAATTGTTCTGCTACTCCTTATCTTGTGACTGGGTCTGCTGTTTCGTTACCCCCTACTCCTACGTGGGCGGTTACCCTATATAGGGTTGCCTTATTATTTGTGCCAGTTGACTTTGTGCAGGCATTGCCATGGGAATTTAGACCTAAAAAGAGGGTTTTCAAATGTCTTGATGCCTGTTTGGCTATCTGTCTAATTTGGACTTATCTGTCTATGACGAAAATGTTGGCCAGAAAGATACTCGTGTACTTGTCCGTGGATTTGAAATGCCCAAATAGTCCTGCATCAGTTGCTTTTTCAGCTGTAACCCATCAGTATACCAACTTATAGTGTGGTTGCTCAGTTTTTTGATTATAGATCCATCGCTCAAGTTCTTCTTATTCAAGTTCTTGGTGAGCTTCACAAGAAAATTATTTTTCAAGTCTAATTCCCTAATACTGTCATCCTTGGGGAATGCTACAAGGGGAGTTCCTTCCTTCTTTCAAATTACTTCATAAGACATCCTCAGAATTGTTTCATTTGCGGTCTCTTCAACCATGAGGTCTAGTGGATTCTTTTCAGTAGTACCTTGTTCGTATGACCCTAGTAATGCAGAGGCATGCCATTGTTCGAGCTTTGTTGAGTGTCCCCCTCGTTGTGATTAGATTTGTTCACTTTGCCGTAGCTGATCATTGCTCTCACGATGACAATAAACATCCACATCAGGATGCTAGAACTGCATCCCCAAAACTAAGTTACTGCACATTTTGAAAGCGCGGGTAGCCTTTCCCAATACCGGCAAGTCCTTCTGCGAGCCTTGTCTAACAATTTCACTCGAGAACTCATTTCTGATGGTCCCAGTATGATCCGAGACCCATATAACAGTCAAAGATCCCAACTTCCTGTACGAATTCAAAGAGTTGTTGCATCCTCGATTTATTTTGGAAGCAAATGAAGGATTGAGAAAATCATTAAGTGCAGCCTAGCTATATCTTCAGACGTAGATACGAGTACTTCCACTGTTCAACCTATATGGGTCTGTACTAGGAAGGCAAGTGCATATTTGACTAGCGTGAAAAGAAGCCTAATGTTTTCGTCCTCCCCGCAGACGCCGGCCATCCATAAAAATTGTACTACTTCTGGCTCAGATTTTAGCCAAAGCTAGTTCTGAAAGCAAGGAAAGTTGACTTCAATTTTGCGCAACAACCGACGTTCTGATCATATCAATGCGAGCGGGATGATAGAATAAATAACACGCAAAGCTCCATCGTGAATTAATTCAAATGCCATCTTGCCAAGAACTATGTATATATTAGTTGCATAGTGATGCCTATGATATAAGGAGGAATGCCAGGTGTACATAAGAAAGCAAAGAACTGTCACATATTTCCGCAAAATCCCTTTCCATCTACCAATCGTTCATATGCTACGAATGGTCTTGCAATAGACGTGTGGATTTAAATATATTTTTGTTCAGTGATTGACCCCATGCATTGCCGAAAGTACTGCAAGAAAAATAAGAGCACCTTATATGTTCTCGACTCAGAACGTTTTGACTTGTAGCTTAATTAGAGATCCGGATGGTGACACCCTTTAGTACTAGCTGAGCCAACCCGGTCAGGATTCTCTTCTCTAAAAAATTAATCAATTGACAGAAAACGCATTCCTAGTGTCTGTCTAGGGTCATCAGTCTTTAGGCATGGTTCGTGGGCAGAAAGCAGCGAAGAAGTTTTAGAAACGTTAATTGAAACTCACTTCCCAGGCAGTAGATCGCCAATGGATTCTACTTCTCATAGCTACTCGTATAATGGTAGGTCAATAGGGAACGACGTAGAAAATCTCATTACATGGAAGAATCTGTGATAGGCTATTATGTCATTCGCACCATTCAAAGCACCAGGCCCTGGTGGAATTTTGTCAGCTATGCTGCAAAAAGCTCCAGCCAAGGTCAGAAATAGGCTTAGGGAAATTTTTAAACCTTGTTTAAGGTCATGCTACGTACCAGTGGCATGGAGGGAAGTGCGGGTACTATTCATACCTAAAGCAGGTAAGCCAAGCCACACTTCAGCGAAAGACTACAGATCCATAAGTCACTCGTCATTCCTTCTCAAGACACTTGAAAGACTTCTTGATATTCACACCAGAAGTAAGTGTTGCAACGGCATTCTATGCAAAGCCCAACATGCATATTTGAAGGGGAAATCGGTGGAAACAGCTTTACACGACGTAGTAGGGAAGATAGGAGTTAGCCTTCACCATAAGGAATTCGCACTAGTAGCCTTCCTAGACATAGAAGGTGCTTTCAATAATGTAGAAGGAAGGGCCATCAAACAGGCCCTAGAATCTATGAATGTCGAGCATGGCATTACCAATTGGCTCTGCAATATGCTCGACACTAGAAATATTAACTCCACTATCGGAAACAGTTCAATAAGAAAATGCGTTACCAGGGGGACTCCCCAGGGAGGCGTTATCTCCCCACACCTCTGGGTTTTAGTCATCGATGGGATACTTAAAGAACTAAGCAATACAGGCATAAGCGTCACTGCTTACGTGGATGACGTGGTGATTTTAGTTCAGCGCAAGTTCCTTGATACATTAAGTGAAATGATGGAATCAGCTCTTAATAGTCTCGAAAAATGGGCTAGAGGGTGTGGACTACACGTCAACATGGATAAAACAGAACTGGTACTCTTCAGCAGAAAATACAAAATACCACCCTTCAAACTGCCTTAGCTAGCAGGGGTGGAGCTTTCCCTTTCGGATCGCGCTAGATATCTTGGTATAATGCTGGATAGGAAACTAAATTGTAAACTTAACATACAGGAAAGAGTCCGCAAAGCTTATAATGCTCTCTTCATCTGTAAACGGACGGCGGGGAAAAAATGGGGCCTGAAGACCGCAATGATGCACTGGCTATACATCATGATACTCAGACCCATCCTTACGTATGGGGCTCTTGTGTGGTGGAAGGCAACGAATACGAAAAACACACGGGATATGTTGGCCATGGTACAAAGAACAGCTTGCATTGCCATCACGGGTGCTCAACGCACAACACCTAAGGCCGCACTCGAGATCTTTCTGTATCTTTTACCATTAGACCTACAAACCATAACGAGATTGCAATATACACAGATGGTTCTAAGACCAGTGAGGGCACGGGGTCAGGCATTTACTCGAGAGATACGAACCTACAGGTGGCCCTGAGACTTCCGGACACATGCAGTGTGTTCCAAGCAGAGGTTCTAGCTGTACTTAAAGCTGCGGAATTACTTGAGATGGGATCAATATCTGATAAGAATATCGCCATCTACATTGACAGTCAGGTAGTCTTACGTCACCAAATCTGAGATAATCAGGAATTGACGCACAATGCTTAGGGCATTATGTACGCAGAACCGAGTCAGAATTTGTTGGGTACCTGGACACTGCGATATCGAAGGCAACGAGTAAGCCGACGCGCTGGCTAAAAGAGGAGCGGTGCTCCCACGTAGCGACATAATTGGTAGTATTAAGCCACCAGGGTGCGTGGCTAAGGGAATTATTCGGGATAAAATCATTGACACGGCTTATCTAAGATGGTCAAACTTAGATGGTCACAGGGTGTCTAAGGCCTTGTGGCCTGTGTTAGATCGCAGAAAATCTGGGGAGATAATTAAGTTAGATAGATCGAGGCTAAGAACAGCGATAGGAATACTCTCTGGCCACGGTCTCCTAAGGAGACATGCCATGAGACTAGGGTTATCCGATACGGATGTTTGTAGGTACTGCGATGACCTACATGTCTCAGAGTATATAACTCATATACTCTGTGAATGTCAAGGAATTGCCAGGATAAGGCTAAAGTACCTTGGTAGAAACTTCTTCGATAACTTGGAGGAGGTGAGGTCCTTGAACCATAACAAGAATCTCTTAAAATGTTGTAGGGAGATTAATTGCTTGGGGGAATGGGTTTAGGTCTTTTACCGTGAAGGTTTCCTAGGGATCGCGATGGACCCACTTTGGTGCCTGGTGTTTTATGATAATCTCATAACCCTACCTAACCTAACCTAACCTAACCTAGGCATGGTTCAACAGAAAGTAGAGTAATGTCATCCTACCCATATCTGAGGGTAGGTCTAAGAGTTTTTTAATAGAGCCTCAGCTTTTGATTGCGTAGCTTTGGAAACCTATTTAAGTTGACTTTTCAAAGACTTCGACCTCCGGACGCTACGGATTGGAATTTAATGCTTATATGGCGCCCGTAATTGATTTTCCTCTTTAAGCCAATTAACACGATACGCCAATCAATTAGGCTTTCATCAACAAACTCCAACGCTATTCCCGTTGTGTTAAGAATTCCTTTGCATAAACAAACTACGGCGCTACTTCCCTTGTATGGAAAAACACTTTCTAACTAATTAGTTAAAATAATTTTCGTGTAAAGCTAATTAAATGAAATCCCCCATCAGTTCTTCTTGGAATTGCGTCTTAAATAAAAAGACTATGTACATCAAACTGATATGAAAAATAATATTTCATAAATGGCGCCCAACCCAAGTCCTTTTCAATCAGTTTTAATTGAATTCCTTTGAATCCACTTGCAGTAGATAACTTTCTTCTAAGAAATTTAATCCTCACCGATCAAGGGAAAATAAACATTTCCACTGAATAAGAATTTATTACCTTATACCCCATCAATTCGTTTCTCCCGGCGGAAAAGAAAAAACCGAAATAAACTCTTTCACTCGCTGATTGCGTGAAACCCTTGGTAAATTCTAAATTTCATTGCAAAACTCCTCGAACCCAACCACGCATACACACATAAAATATTCCACGACTAATCCATTTTGTAAATCAAATCAAAACCTCCGCCCCTTTGCAAAACAAAATTCTAATCAACTAAAACAAAGTATCTACGGGCATTTTCCGATCCGAAATTCATTTATTTCAATGTTACCCCATCACCGAGTGGTAGTACCTAGTGCCTACCTCTACAGAAAATCAATTTTGAAAAATAAAATTAAACAAAAAAAAGTTGAAGGAACGTGTCAACGAGCCAAAATCTATTCGGTCACGTTTACATGAAGTAGTAGTTGGCTATCTCTCTGTATCCCCCAATAGTATCTATGTATCTATGGAGCGTGCTTCCATAGTCATATTAAAAATTCATCGGCACGGATGAAAGGAAAGCCATAGGCTCGCAGAAACAAAAAAAAGTGAAAAGGTCAACCTATTTTGTTTACCTGCTTTTTGTTAACAATTAAGAGCGGGAATGATTTTTCTTTTCTTTTTTTTGTCGTCCTGCGCCTCTCCTGTGCAAATAATAAATTATTGAAATGTCCCCGGGGTGAGCTGTGACTGCGAGCCATCCAGCCAGCCTGCTGTCCCCTGACAAATCAAGAAAAGAGTGTGCCTCCGTTAGGAATAGAATTTTCGTCATTATTCATTGTTTTTTGCTATTTTTTTGAAAATAAATTGAATTCTAACGGATGGATAACATTTTTTCTATTTTTTTCTCTCACTGACAGATGGAAATGGAGGCAAAAAGGAAGGCCATGCTGGCTTTGGATCTACAGCGAGTGAACAAAGCTGATGCCAGCATCGTCATGGCCGACGATATCGACGACGACGACAATGTCAATAGGACCAGTGCCAGTACATCATCAATTGACAAACAGCACTCGGTTGAGAATATTGAAATGGTCGCACAGAATCTAGTCGAGAAACTGGAATCCGTTGAGCTGCAATACGAATCAATAATCAACAAATTGCCGAACGACTGTAGTCAAGTGGAAGGAGCCTCCCCTACATCGGGCTTGTATCTGATTGCACCCGCTGGTCAGCATAAGCCAATGATGGCACACTGTAGCTCCGGCTGGACAACAATCCAGCGCCGCTTTGATGGCAGTGTGGACTTCAATCGCTCCTGGGAGGCGTACGCCAACGGCTTTGGTACACCGGCCGCAGAATATTGGATTGGCAATGAAATGCTACACCATTTGACCTCGGACAACTGCACAGAGCTAAAAATCGTAATGCAAGACATCTATGATAACACGTGGTATGCTCAGTATAAAAATTTCTTCATATCGTCACGCGAGGATGGCTATCGGTTGCACATCGGCGGTTACAGTGGTAACGCCTCGGATGCGCTCGACTATCAGAACGAGATGCAATTCTCGGCGATAGATGTGGATCGCGACATCTCGAATACACACTGTGCTGCTAACTATGAGGGTGGGTGGTGGTTCTCCCATTGTCAGCATGCCAATTTAAATGGTAGATATAATTTGGGTTTGACATGGTTTGATGCATCCCGCAATGAATGGATTGCCGTGAAATCAAGTCAAATGTTAATTACAAAACGTCAGAGTTGCACCGTTGATACCGTCCGACTGAGTCATACAAATGCTGGGGTTGAGCCGAGTAGTACGGGGACTATAACAACAGCAGCAGCGGCGGCATCGACGAGTCGCACCGATGGCGTAAATACGTTGACAATAGTTAGTGGGAAGCGTGTTGCATTGAAAACACCCACAACAGCAGTTGATGCTAATGCTGAACTTACTAAAGTTAGAACCACCACAACCATCACATCTGTAGTTTGAAGTGCAGTGTAATTATTCCTATCATAATCCACACACACACACAAGTCACCACACCCTTCATGTCTCTCATTCTCTCAAAGAAAAGCGCACATCCTCACACAAATTTGTAAATAGAATCTGAACAGAGATGATCATGAATTGAAATTGAATTTCCTATACATATGAATACAGATACAAGTGGTTAAGTTATGAAAAAAAAAAAGATTTAAGTACCTTTAGTAATTTATTTAAATTTATATATAAAATTAAGTTTTTTTTTATATTATTATTAATTTTGTTAGACTATTGTACACAGAACGTATAACGATATGTATTAAAATATCCTATTCAATTGGTCGGAGTGAATGATGAATGAGTGGATGGCGAGTGGTAATAAGTTTGTTTTCTCATAAATTTATTATTTTACCCAATTATGCAGATGCAGAAAATACTTTTTCCTTAACAGCTTAGTTTATGCTATAGCAGTTATTTTTTATTCAATTTAAGAGTTAAGAATTTCACGCCATCAAATAAATGAAGCTGGCTCCGCGTTGGGCGCCACTTTTTACAACTCCACCACCCACCTTTTCCCACCACTTTTTAAATAGCCTACCCTTTGCCATTGCTCCTCTAACAAAATATTATAAATTTTTATTTGGTATCAATGCCAGCGTATAGAAGGAATCATAGACATAGACTGAAGGCTCGTGTTGGGCGCCAGTTGTGGTGATTGTATCTATATAGCAGCTAAAAACTTGGTTCATCCGTTGTTGGAATTTAAAATCGCCCACAACTTGCTACATAGATTTCACCATTGACGCACTGCATTAAACCAATTTAGCCGTCGGCCTCCTTTGCTATATATTAGGCACCTGAGACTGTGCTCACGTTTTAGGACACATTTCATATATTGTTGAACTTTGCTTATCACGAAAATATTACTATAAAGTATCATCGGTTGTTGAAACAGCTTAGAAATTCACATAAGTTTAGGACTGTCGTTGGGCCCCAATAAAGTTAATAGTGTGTGGAAGGGTGTTACAAAATCTGAACAGAATTCAAAGTCTGTTGGAATTCAAATACATACACATTTTCAAAGATCGGCTAATCTTTTGTGAGGGTCGCGGGAGTAGGAGACTCGGATGGACCCTCCATCCTTCTTGATCCTCTGCCACTGACTCCAATTCATCGGGAGGAGTCCCTAGACGGCTCCAGGAGAGATGTTGGTCTTGATCCAACCATCTATTTCTAGGCCCACCGGATGATCGCCTACCTGATGGCATGGCAATCACGGCACGTCTTGAAAGTCGGTCTGAGGTCATACGCACTACGTGATTAAACCATCGAAGCATAGAATTGCAATTCAAAATAAAACACAACTTACTAACAGAAGTTACCGTTAACTCATGTCTTTGAACAAATTTACTTAATTTAAAACTCATTTCAAACCAATTGCTTACTATCGATCCTATAATTAAATTTGACTAATCGCTTATAGCTTGTCGAATGAATAAATCATAGAAGTTCGGGCCTTGCGTTGGGCACCATTAAATTCAGTTTAGTATCAGGAAGCTTAGCAAAAACCTAACTACTAACCAAAATACGGTACAATACGATAATATGGCGCAATTATTGCTTCCATTATTTATCGCCAAGGACTTAAAGCTATAGATCACTGTTGTTCGTTGTCCTGAAGTTCATAGAAGCCAAATGAATGTGCCATGCATACTACTCGTATATATTTGAATTTTGAGTAGAGCCGCGGGTGCAGCTTATTCACAATAATAATGATTTACATATACTTTACGTAATTTTTCAATCAATCAAATCAATTTGTCAAATTAGGTAAATGAATACTGACTGTATTCTCTCATGTACGATTTACAAGACAAGTAATTTTCCAAGTTACAACTGCACTCAATCAGAATTACTACAGATCAAATCAGGAGTAATTAAAAATATTCGTACCTTTTGATTGTGCCTCACTACGAAGTGCATCTGACTATCAACCATAACTCCCTTCTGCCAGCAGGATTCATGGGCAGCTGGACTCTATTACGTCCTTCAAGTAAGACCGAGTCGTCCTTGGGTTGTAATTTATCACTTTCACTACATGCCGCAGCAATCTTAAGCGGCAAATAAGTACCCTTTCCAGCAATTTCATGCCATCGCTGCTGTTTTGGTCGTTTTTGGTAAAACTTTTAAGCACAGTGCTTCTATCACTAGACGCACTCACTGCTCTGACTTCGATAGTAGGCAGTATATTTTTTTTAAATGGACAACACCAAATCATCCATAAAATTTCCGTTGAACGTTTTCATAATTTTGAGCTAACGAGCATAAGTTAGGTTAGATGCTGTCTGCACGAAGATGCAAACGCACTTAGACCAGTAAAGGTCCATTGTGATGAGTAAAAGAGTAAATAGATTGAGCAATTTTTTTTTTTTTTAATATTTATATCAGATTTTTTCCAAAAATTAGTTAAAGTACAAAAAAGTGGGAGTAAATAAAAGATCTACAAGCTTTTGCTCATTTTCTCAATCGAACGTTCAAAATGCACATAAAGCCTTAACATTTCTCGAAACCAATACTAAGATGACAGACTTTAAATTAAAATAGGATCCGCGTTGGGCGCCAATTTTCAATATCTTCATAGATAAATTATTGCATGAATGTAGCTATTCTGGTTCTAAGATATCCATAGTCTTGTGAGGATACAAGCATTTTGTTCATGTGAAAGTCTTCATAGAAAATGTAATCCGCTTTTATAAAAAGAGGCTCAGCGTTGGGCGCCACTTATGAGTCACTTTCTACTGCAAATACTATTACCCAGAAACACTGTATTGACATGAAAAGTAAAAAACAATGTACAACAACTAATTATGATAGCTTAACAAACAGAAATCCGTTCCCACGTTGGGCGCCATTTATTGATATGGTGATGCTAAGTCTCCATCCTAACATTCGAATTTTTTTTTTCTGTTGATTTTAAAATTGCACTTACGATTTGAAGCTGAACGCATAATTTCCGATCGAAAGACAATGGAAAGTTAAGTTCAACCTGAGCTCAACAATGTGAAGTTTGCTTAATTCACTGAAATCTTACTTAATTGCTTAGGTGGCGCCAATGGACCCGCCGAAAGATAGAGACAAAGAAAGAGTAAGTTACAGGTTCCACAACATTAAGGGAAACACAATGGACCGTTTGGTCCCGTGAGAAGCACCTAGGTGCACTTCCCTCTTGCCTAACCTAACCTAACCTAGGTGGCGCTACAGTGCGAGGTGAACCTGGGCCTCAACCAACAAGCCTCTCCATTCAGCTCAGTCTTTACCTAATTTCCTTCAGTTGACCACTCCAACTTTGGTTGAGGTCCCCTTGAACTTGTGCGCACAACCTACGGCGAGGAGGTCCTCTACTGCGTCCACCCTCCGGGTTAGATTCGAAGACTCTGCGGGCCGGAGCGTTGGTGTCCATTCGCTCTACATGTCCTAGCCATCTCAAACGTCCATTACGCAGTCGACGCGTTGTACAGCTCGTATTTTTTTATATTTTTTTCTCTTGTACAACTCATGCCCACGTGGCAACGACACTGCACAGCTCGTATAGTTCGTCGTTGAATCTTCTCCTCCAAAACCCGTCAACGCAAACGGGACCGAAAATCTTACGAAGAATTTTTCTCTCGAAGCGACCAAGGATATCTTCATCCTCTTTTAATAAAGTCCATGTTTCAGCGCAGTAAAGCAGGACTGGGATGATCAGGGTCTTATGCAGAGTCTCCTTAGTTATTCGAGATAGGGCTTTACTGTTGAATTGCCTTATAAGCCCAAAAAATAGCGATTGGCAAGAGTTATTCTTTGCTTGATTTGCGTTGGTATCATTGTCAGAGTTAATAGCAGAGCCGGGGCAGACAAAGTCCCTACTACCTCGAAGTTGTACTTGCCTACTGTGATGTTCTGTACAATTCGTCGGTGTTGATTGTCCCTTCTTGTTGACAGCATAAACTCGTACTTGGTTCTGCCTTCGCTTATGGCTAAACCCATTTTGGCTGCTTCTGCTTCAATGCTTGCAAACGCACCGGTGACAGCCCGCTGAGTTCTTCCCATTATATCAGTATCGTCGGCGTAGGCAAGCAAGTTGTATGGACTTTTGATAGATTGTACGTACCTCTGGTGTTGGCTCTATATAGCTCTTCTCTATAGATGCTGTCATAGGCGGCCTTGTAATCGATAAAGAGATGGTGAGTATCGCTTTAGACTTCTTGGATTTTCTCCAGGATCTGTCGAAGTATGTGGGCTTGATCGATATTCACTGAAATCATTCTACTTGTTTCCACTCCCTAAGTACCTTCTTCTTCTTCTTCTTCCTTTTTATCAGCGAGGTTATGATCCGAAAACAAGGGATCACAACCCTCCCACTTCACCGCATTTCTACTGATCCGCCTGTGGGGTTCGCCCTCCACTCGCTAAATACCATTAGTGTTGATTTATTTTATCAGAACGATAGGAACTTAGTGGCCTTTACTCCAAAATACGATTCGCCCTGATTTTGAGGCTGGACTCATTAACAGGCTACCATCAAATCTTGTCTAGACGAATTGTTTTCGATCGATGAATACCGAGACTATAATGATTTGAGCATGTAAACTAGCAATAGTGTTAATAGTTTGATTCATTTAACGGGTGCGCCATCTTTTGTGTCGGTAAGTAAACATTGATTTACTTTGACATTTATCAACCGATTCACTTGATTTGACATGTTTTTGAAACGACAATTCAGTACAATTTTAATCGTGAATCGCTACCAAAAGAACGCACCGAAATAGTGACGCTGTAGATTGAATATAATCGTTCAGTTGTGTTAACTCAACATGCATATCGTCGAAAATACGGCGGCCAACAAGCACTGTCTGACAAAACTATTCGTCGTTTGGTGTCGAATTTTGTTGAGCACTGGGCACAGCGGGAGATCGTCGACATGCCGTTCATGAACGCCCAAGACGTTCCAAAGAACTGGTTGAAGCGATAAGAGAGAGTATTGCCGAGAACCCACATGCGTCGTATTCTCACCGCGCTCAGCGTTTTGGTGCCAGTGAAACCACCTTGCGGCGCATTTTGAAGGATGATTTGCATTTATTTCGGTATAATGTGTAATTAACTCAAAGAATATTGCCGACAGACTGTCCACGTCGCTTGTAATACGGCCAAACAGTCGCTCGAATGGTTGACATTGAACTTAATTTTTGAAAGTAATTTTTGATATCCGACGAGGCCCATTTCACACTCTCTGGCACCGTCAACAAGCAAAATTGCCGCATTTGGGGAATGGAGAGTGGGCGCCGTGGCGTAGGTGGTTAGTGTGTCGGATCACTACGCATGAGGTTCCAAGTTCGAATCCCAAAAAACACCAAAAAGTTTTTTCATGGTCCCACCTCTCGCGAGCGTCAGACAAACATCGGAGAGTATTGTTGTCTCGAAAAAGCTTCTCAAATCGCCGTTCGGATTCGGCATTAAACTGTAGGTCCCTTCCATTTGTGTGAAAAATGTAACGCACACAACATGAGTGGTTGCGAGAAGCTAGGCCTTGGCACTTTAAAGAGCTGTTGCGCCAAATATTTGTATTTTGGAATGGACAATCCACACGAAATCCATGAAATACCATTGCATGACCAAAAAGTGACTGTTTGAGCCGGCGTTTGCACCAAAACCATCATTGGGCCGTTTTTCTTCAGAGAAGGCAAAACAGTCATTGGGAATCGATATCGGTGGATGTTGGCTCATTATGGCTGCCCACAAATGTGTGAAAAAGGTCTGGATGGTTACTGGTTTCAATAAGACGGTACGCCATGCCACACTGCAAATCAAACAATGCAGTTTCTGCAACGAAAATTCTATGGACGTGTGCTGTCAAAAAATGGCAACATTGACTGGCCACCCCAGATCTACAGATTTGACCCCTCTGGACTTCTTTTTGTGGGGTTATTTGAAAAGCAAAGTGTACGCCAGCACGTCTCAGACTATTGACGAGCTCGAGGCAAACATTCGTGCTGAAATCATCGCTATACCACCCGAGATGCCCGAAAAAGTTATGGAAGACGCAGCAAGAAGGGCACATTTTGCTTTCGTCAATAGAGGCGGCCACTTGATTGATGTTGTATTCAAAAATTAGTCCAAATAAATTGTAAAGGACCAAATTAAAAATATTGGTCGTTACATATGAAGCTGCCGATTTTTATGTGGAATGTTAAACAACGCTATTTCAAAAATTAAAAAAGTTTATTCCAAAAAATAATCTCCATTTACATCTGTGACATTTTTCCAACGTTCTACCAAAGCAAAAATGCCTCTTTCGAAAAACTCCTTATCCTTTCGGTCTAAGAAAGAGGAAACCATTCTTCACTTCCTATGCACATGTCCTGCTCTATCACGCAAAAGAATGCTCCATCTAGGAGCTCGCTTCCTTGGCGACCTCAGCGATATGGCGTCCTTAGACGTCACGAACATCCATCGCTTCATCAAAAGCTCCGGTTGGTTTTATTAGTCCCTGAGTGGTCTAATGGTAGATCCATGGCATCACAATGGACCTTTACTGGTCTAAGAATGTCTGTATCGTGGTGCAGACAGCCAATCTAACCTAACCTTACCTTCGTGCTAAGAAGTCCTTAAAGTCCTGTTTTATGGCTTCTGGGCTTATGAATTGTTTATTTTGGAGGTGATTGCCCAAACTTCGGAAAAGGTGGTAATCGGTCGGGGATAAGTCTGGTGAGTAAGGCGGATGAGGCAAAACTTCATAACCCAACTCCGTCAGCTTCAGAAACGTCGACTGTACGGTATGGGGTCTTGCGTTGTCATGTAGCAGTATGGGACCATGCCTATTTACCAGTGACGGCTGTTTTTGGAGCAATTTGTTGTGTCTTATGTCGATTTCTCTACAGTACAACTCGGCCGTGATTGTTTCTCCGCGTTTGAGAAAGGAATAATGGACAACTCTCTCACTCGTCCACCATACTATCACCATTACCTTTTGGGGATGTAAGTCTGCCTTGCCAAGACCACTGGGAAGCTCCCCCACATCTACCCATTCTCCCGGCCTCTTATCGTATAGGATCCACTTTTCGTCGCAGGTGACGATGCGATGCAAAAAAGGATCCATACGGTGTCTGTTGGTCAAAGATATTGCAACCTCCAAACGTCGTAGCATATTCGCTGGTGTTGGGACGTGGGGCACCCATCTCTCTAGTTTTTTACATTTTCGATGGCCGAAAGGTGGTGACTTATGGTTGCAGTTGACACTTTGAACCTTGCTGCAAGGCTAAGAACAGTCGTAGCTGGAATTTCTTCAACAGCTGCTGCAAGTTCTTCATTATTAATGACATTCTCTGGTCTACCCCTTGGCGAATTTTCGAGCGAAAAATCTCCCTCGCTGAACTCGGTAAACCAGTTTCGAACAGTTCTCTCACTACACGTATTCAAACCAAAAACACCATTAATTTCTCTAGTCGCTGCGGCTGCGTTCATGTTTTATTTAAATTGAAAAAGGAAAATTGCCAGGCGAACCCCACAGGCGGATCAGTAGAAATGCGGTGAAGTGGGAGGGTTGTGATCCCTTGTTTTCGGATCATAGCTTCGCCGATAAAAGGAAGAAGAAGAAAAAGGAAAATTGCCCTTAAATTTTTTGGTCAAAGCATTTTCTATGTAAGGAAAAAGTCAACCCAATGAGTTAATAGCGTAAATTAATTTTTACCGTTAGAAAGATTAAACTGCACTCTTTTCTTAAAAAAAACTTTATTTTCAATTTCTCTGCACAACTTCAAGCCGCAAGGATAGGTAGGTCGGCAATTTCGACGATTTAACGGCCTCATGTAAATACCTCATATATGGAAATCTGTTGTTTTTTTTTAAGTTATTTAATAATCACATACCGACATAAAGATGGCGCACTCTGTATTTTATTATTTTATTTCTTTTACGGAAACTTATGTATCGACATATCGACATATCAGACAACAGACCAATCTAAAATTACAAACATTTATTCACCTAAAACCCCTTATCCTCAACAATGATCTGCGGTATTTTGGAACGTATCGGTTAATAAGAGGTTGTTATCCGTAATATCCACTTAAAATATATGTAAGTTCTAGAAAATATGATGGTACGTTGGGCGCCATTTAAAAATCTTCACCTCATGCCTAGGTTTGGTTGCTCTAAATATTTAAATGATCTTGCCACAAAGTTTCTCTTATTCGCCATTTAAAATTAATTTAAACACATCAATTAGATAAGTGTATGGCTGTGACTGAAAAAATGATTTCCGTCCCTTCACAAGCAAGAACATGGTAGTTGCTTTGCTTTATAAAATTTATTTTCCACACAAAGATCTTTTCTGCATCTGCATATTTTCTTATAAAAAAAAAATGTATGACTTTCGCAGGGTACTCATAAAAATAGATTTTTTTTTAGTCATAGCAATGTAGGTGCTTTGTTTTAATTCAAGTTATATTCATTTAAGTCCGTAATTTATATTTGTTTTCCAAAAATCAAAAAATATATGTTAGATATACTAAATAGTTTATAAGACAGTTGTAAGATCTCCAGACAAATAAATAGATTAAATTAAAAACAAATATAAGCTACATATATAAATGAAAAAGAAATATTAAGCTCTAATCCCCTAGCTATGTCGCTTGAATATGCAAACAAACAAACAAAGAAAAAAAAAAAACTTGTCACTTGTAATCGAATAGGTTGAAATAAAATGAAAAAAAAGTTATATACGAAATGTTTTCTATAGTTTTTACTTTATTGAAAATTGGAAAATATAAAATTTATAGTAAGAAATGCCAAAGAGAAAAAAATGTATAGAAATTGGTCAATACACATCAGTAATTGTACAAATAAGAGAATACCCCATATCTATCACTGTTTAAAGCATAAGTATTTGTAAAAAAAAAAAAACAATTTTACTATGTATAAATAAATATTTAAATAATGTTTTGCTTTTGTATTTCTTTCCTTTTAAGGATTGGAAGAATTGTTTTTTAATAGAATTGTAGTCATATATTTATGGAATACTTTGTAAGAGTCGAGAAAATAAAATGTAAAATAGGATAAAAATAAAAATTTAATAAATTATAATAAAAAATAAAAAAAGATATATAAAAAGAAAACTGGAAATCTTTATAATTTATTTTCTCTTTTTATTCATGTAGAACTAGAAGGGTAGTGCTTTGCCTTTATGTATGTACGTACGCATCATTAATATCTATCCCAGTCAGAGAGTAGAGACGACCAAAAAGCATTTGAAATCCTTTCTGTGGACACTTCAATTAAAAGTAATGAAACCATTGCAGAGGTCCATCAATATGGAGTTTCACTTCACTGAGCAGCGGAAATATACTTAATTTGAACCAGTGTGCCACACACACGGTCGGCACAATGGTTTGGTCATTAAATTCCTTAACAGCGTGTCCATGACCAGGCTTTGAAGTTTAATGTGATAAATGAATGACGTCCAAAGGGTATGTATAATCCTAAATGTGGAAGGAAAGCAGTTAGTTCCCTGTCCATCATTTTACACGTCATGTACATTAAGTGCATTTCTGTGATCGGTAGAGGATGCAGCGAACACGTCTTCATGACGGACGAGCTGTTACTGGAAAAGGCATAAAAGATTATGCTTTTCTGTGCAGTTTTCATTTACGCTATCAGAGTTTGTGGTTGAATAACAGGTCAGTTCGAGACGATGAACAGCACAATCTGGGTAAAAGGGTGGCTTCAAAAATGAATTTTACTTGAGTCGTAATCCTCTTGGATAAAGCCATATGAATTTGTCTATTACTAAGACGAAGTCTATGTACGTATTCTCAATCAAAGGGATTAACTCTTATTTGATAGCATTTATATCTGTGGTTGCTGGTGTATAGTTTCAAAGAAATAATTTTTTTTTGCTGCGAATCTATATACAGGATTTTCCAACAGCGATTTCTGAACTTTGACAGGCGATTGTGGCCGAATTATTGAAGCAATATCTGTCAAATTGGCAGTCGTTTATTTAGTCTATCTTGCCAAATCAACATGGAGAGTTACAATGTCCAACGACATGTGCAAATTATTAAATTGTTTTATGAAAGTGGGTCTTCCGTTCATGACCGCCAGACTCTTCGCTGAACGCGTATCCCGAAATCTCTCAATCACCCCTATGCCGCCAGTATCAAGTGCCGAAGACCAGTGGCAACGATACCAACATGCCATCAGAAACGCCGCGACTGATGTGCTGGGTCTCGCTCGACCACCACCGCGAAACCCCTGGTTTGACGAAGAATGCCGGCGAGTGCATGCAGCAAAACAGGAGGTATACAAAGCGGCGCTGCAGCGGAAGACGAGAGCTGCTCGTGAGCTCTACGAGCAAAAGAGACGGGAAGAACATCGGCTTCTCCAAAAGAAGAAGAAAGAGCATGAGAAGCGCGCGTTTGAGAATATCGAGAGTTTATACTCCAGGAACAATGTACGGAAGTTTTACCAAAAGGTAAAAAGAACGTGTCAGAGGAGCAATACCCGTACAGAAACCTGTAGAGATGAAAATGGAAACCTCGTAGTAGAATCACAGTCGGTGCTGAGAATATGGGAAAACTATTTCTGCAGACGGTATAATGGCGACGAAGATCAACATTCCGCTGTCAGGCAGAACATAGACGATGATAGTCAAAATGTCCGTCCACCTGACCAAAACGAAGTGAAGATAGCAATATCAAAGCTAAAATCCAACAAGGCTGCTGGACCTGACGACTTACCGGCCGAACTTTCAAAGCAGCTGGTGATGAATTGGTGAAGTGCATACACCAACTCATCTCTAAGATTTGGTCAGACGAGTGTATGCCTGATGAATGGAACCTCAGCATCGTTTGCCCGATCCACAAGAAAGGAGACCCCTTCAACTGCGCCAACTATAGAGGTATCAGTCTCCTCAATATCGCATACAAGATCTTTTCTGCGATATTGTGTGAACGCCTGAAACCTTTTATCAACAGCCTGATTGGACCCTATCAGTGCGGTTTCAGGCCAGGAGAGTTCACCATCGATCAAATCTTCACACTTCGGCAGATCCTGAAGAACACCCAAGAATTCCAAATCGATACTCACCATCTCTTTATTGATTTCAAGGCCGCCTATGGCAGCATCTATAGAGAAGAGCTTTATAAAGGCATGTCTGGTTTTGCTATCCCTGTCAAACTTGTTCGTCTGTGCAGGCTGACGATGGAGAATGCTCGCTGCTCCATCAAGGTCGGTAATGACCTCACCAAGACATTTGATGTCAAAAAAGGCTTTAGACAAGGTGACGCGCTGTCATGTTACTCTTCAATATTGTACTTGAACGGATTGTATGGAACTCACAAGCCAACACCGGAGGCACAATCTATTACAAGTCTGTACAACTGCTTGCATATGCCGACGATATAGACATTATCGGAAGAACTCAGCGGGCTGTCACCGGTGCGTTTGCAAGCAATGAGGCGGAAGCACAAGTCAGTACCCCAAGAGCTTGGTACCTTCCGCACTTCGGCGTAAAGAATCCTAACAAGCCAGAAAAAATTCGCTTAGTTTTCGACGCAGCAGCCGACGTGAATGGCATCTCTCTCAACTCCGCGCTTTTGAAGGGACCGGACGACTACAGGCCGTTAACAGCCATTTTGTACAACTTCCGAATGAGGCCCGTGGCAGTCACAGGAGACATCAAGGAAATGTTTCGTCAGGTGTCAATAAGAGCGGAGGATCAACACTCCTTTGGAGAGATAATCGGACAGATCGTATCGATGTCTACGTGATGGCTGCGATGACCTTCGGGGCTAGTTGTTCACCGTGTTCAGCCCACTTCGTGAAGAATTTAAATGCATCACACCATGCAAAGGATAAACCCAGTGCCGTTGAGTCCATAATAAACAATCATTATGTGGACGATTTCGTAGATAGTTTCCAAAGTATCTTAGAGGCCATTGCAGTTACCAAGGACGTCATCTCAATTCATCGTAAGGGTGGCTTCGAGCTGCGAAACTTTAAGTAAAATTCGAAGGAAGTGCTTATTGGGATAGCCGACACCATGCAGAAAAAACCTTCGGAGATAATGCTGGACATGAACATCGAGGCGACCCTGGAGACCGCTTATGCATTACTTCGGAGTGATGTGGTGTTCTTCCCCCTCTGGGGACCGACTTTTTCATGTTTATCTTCTACTACGGGTATATTTTTTTCCTGCCTGTGAGGTTTTCATCAGGCTTATAAAGTGGGAGCCAACAACTAGTGTGGAAGTTTAAATTAAATTAAGTACACGTTCATTGCGAAATCAATGTAAAACTTAATTAATTAATGAAGCTTGGTTCATTGCAATTACGAATGAGATACAATATCGTTCATATGACCACCATGGCTTCTGTTGAAAGCGACCATCCGAAGGTCAAAATTATCAATGACTTTTTGAGGAACATGTGGGTCAATGGCCACAATTACAGTTTGAATGCTATGCTTGAGATCCTGAATTGTCGCTGACAGTAGTGATGTTTTTATGTGTACGTGCTGGCCGAGCATGATGATATGGAGTGATATGAATTATGTATGTTGACCGAAAATTCACGAATTTTACGAAATGTTACTTTTACAGATCGGCCATTTTCGTAATTAGATTGAAAAACAAAAATGCATTGCTGAGTAGTAAATGACTCCATGACTCAAATTGCCAAAGATTGTACTTAATACCTGTTTAAACGCCAATCACATTTAATTCAGTAGATGAGAGTGGTTGACAGCTAATATCCACACCCTCTGTTGGCTCACCCTTTATATTTTGTAAGGGTACGATTTGATTTTCCTCTCTTTTTTGCTTTTAGTACTGCCTCGACAAAGGAGCATATTAGATTCCATTTGTCTTCACTGGATAGTATTGCCCCCACTACGTTCTCTGGCCTTACATCGCCTACCTCCAGCTGCAGCCTGCTTCTTTCTGCTGTCCATTGTGTGCAGCTAAAGAATGTGTGCTCCACGTTGTCATGTGGAGAGTCATCGTACTGGCAAGCTGTGCTCCCCATTTTCTCCATCTTATGCAGGTACGCGTTGAAACACCCATGCCCTGTAAGAAACTGAGTTAAGTAGTAGTTGACTTCTCCATATCTCCGCACCGACCATTCAGCAACGTTGGTAATTAGTCTTGCTGTCCATCTACCTCCGCTTTTGGTGTTCCAGTGTGCTTGGTCCTTTGGTGAGTTCTTTGGCTTCCGCTTTTGTAGCTTCTTTTCCCATTTCTGCTTTCTTTTGGTGGATCGACATTCTCTTCGCTGCTAAGAGGTCGATTGGGGTCATTCCCGCGATTACTAGGACTGCCGGCTTTTGCACCGTTCGACATGAGCCTGCTACTCGTAGAGCTGCTCTTCTCTGTATTGCTGCCATTCGCTTCCGGTACTGTTATTGTTTGATCACATCGCAACGAATATGTAGTTTACTGCAGATTTATTTAAGCTAAATAAAAAATAGTAGACCAAAATGGTTGCCTTGAGGAACAACAGACTTTACTTCAAACTATTTCGTATACAATGCAAGATTTTGATACATTTCTGAATTCAGTTTCTATTCTTCAAATATGAAGAAATATTACCCTAAGTTGTTTGTTTGAAGTTAACAGACAAGAAGTCTTGAAATTAATTCCATAGATACATACGAGTATGATTGCATGCAGGAGGTAAATCTTATTGTAAGATGCAATAAATTAATTCAAATCAATTTCTCTATAAAGGACTTGATTAAGAGCAATTAAGCCTTGGAATTTCAGATATGCAAACTGATAATTGGAGTTTCGATATTGATTTGCTTGTTATATGTACGTATATAGGTGTTAGTGTATGCTATCCCATGCAGGATATTGCATATATCTATTAAGACAAATAATTTGTTAAGAAATTCCTGAAATTCATTAAAGGGCAATCGAAATTGAGGACATATGCAGTTTTCTTTAGTTAGGCGGAATACTATAAATTAAATTTATATATAGTATTTCCATTGAAGGTTTTAAACACTCAAACGTCAATACCATACGACTTCATTGTCTAAACTCAGACTTTCAAAGCTGTTGCTATCAATCACTATGATTAGTCAATAAACAAAGAAGAAATTTAATAAATCACAGACCACCATGCCAATAAAGAATAGTTATTCAACCAAAATAATCTTATATAACTGATGTCCAATCAAAGTATAAGATGAACACTTGAAGTTGGTCAGTAGATTGACGTATGTAAGGTACCTACACCTAATTAAAATCGACAGATGGTCTACCATTACTATGGACAAGGCAAATCATGTTGGAAGCAGAGTAGTAGGATGAGATTGATTGATGATTCGATTACGAAACCATGAAGTGAACATGTCAAGGCACATTCCCCAAACATCTCAAATGTCAATAATGAAAATTAAGCTGTCAGCAAAGCTTGAAACAAATTTTGATTCTTAGCTACTGCAGCGCGCAATTGTTAAATTGATTGACTCCTGTGAGCATTAAAATGCTTATTAAGAAGACTGCATTCAATAGTTGGTCGTCTCTGGAGGAAAAGTGAGTTTAAGGAATGTTTTACGTTTACATTCCACATACATTCCACAAGTGATTGTTGACATTCTATCCAACTAATTGTAATAATAATGAATGAGATTTAGAGCCAAGGATTCAGAGGGCTAAATACTCCTCATTAAGGGATCAAAAAAATGATATCCAACTATAAGGGCTGCTAAAATACGGTTTCCAACAAAATGCTTGAAAAATGTCCTTAATTTTTTTGCGTCAAAGCTATTTAGCTTTTTGAATACCTAACTTTGTGACCCACCCCCTCAGTATATTTACCACTCACAATTGAGTTCATAAAACTGAAACAAAAATAAACAAAGCGCAAGGAATTTTTCTTATCTTTCGCAAGTTCCTCTTCTCGTGCGAAACTGTCAATCTTTGTGAAAATCAGATTACAGCCGTGTCCCTTAATCAACATTCCTTACTTATTAATGTTAAGGCTGTCACCGCAAATTACTCGCTGCTCTGCGATGTTTGTCGTAAATAATTCATAACTCTCATTAACCGTCCAAGAAATTGACTTCATTAGTGCCGAACGGGTGGCCTGGGGTAATCAAATATTCAAAGGTGTTGCCAAGGCAACGAACTTTAGACAAATTTTTGCCCCAAAAATTCTTTCTACCCTTAAAGTCATGCCTGATGCCACCACCAAAAGACAAGTCAGAATTCTCAGATTGTGTGCGTATATCTAGTGCATACCGTACCGAGATATTTGCTGCTGGGGGAGAGGTGAAGAAAGAGCACACGACGGAACACAATTAAATTTATGTGCACTGAGGTATTCTGATCTCAAATGCTGCAGGCTTTCTGGAATAATTCTCAATTAACATCAGTAGTTGTAGCTGATAATCCCAGGACTAACAATTCGAAATTCGCACATCAACAGGAACCCCCTGCCTTGTGAAAATCCCTCACTTAAGTCCTTTCAAAAACGTAAAAACAAAGCACCAACAATCAGGAAAACAAATTCAACAGGATCCCAATGAGTTTTAGTTTCTGACTGTAGTACCCACCCCAAGTGGGTTGGGGCATTGTTATTTTTGAGATACCAAGTAGCATCGATAATCTCTTAAGCTGATTGTTTTAGTTACTTGGACGGGAAATGAAGAAAAGATACTCTCAGTCGTACATTACTGGAGTGTGTTTTGGCATTCCTGGAATTGTTTAGTGTTTTGTTTGTTTGTTGTGCTGCTGATCGGGATGATTGAAGTTCTCAGCCGAGTCAGTGGGAAGCTGCTGGTTGGCCAATGACTTCGTTAAATGTTGCTTACGCGACGGAAATTGTTATCCTCTGGGTAGTTGGTGAGTAGTTGGTAAGTGCTTGTGAAATTAATGAGTTCTCTCTTCTGGTGAGGCTTGCTTTTTAAACATGTATACAGATGTCTCTATGCCTGGGTGTGTTGGAAGCCAAATGGGGTTTTTCTACAGAGTTAACCATTAAGTTAATGAACGTAAGGATATGTGGAGCAAAAAACAAAGGAAAAAAGGCAACTAAAGGATTCTACTTGAAGTTAACCACAACAAAGTTGTAATACTTACCTAATTGACTTGTGTTTTTCTTTGGTGAACCTTGGGCAAAAGGTTCGGTATATAGGTTAAGACCAACCCGCATGAATTATACCCCGTCAATAAGTTGTTTTGTCTGGGTAAAGCAAGTGTATTTGATGGAGATTGATGTGGGAGAGATCGAAATAGTTATCTCATGGACATAGACACAGAAAATATACTTCATTGTACCTTCTAGGATGGAATAATGGCATAAAGTCAGTGATGTAGGCTAACAATCGCCACAATGGTGCGGTATAAGAAAAACAGTGAAAGCCCTAAGTATCAAATATGGACAACTTGAAAGCCGAAACACCGCGAGTAACCACGAAGACTAATTAAAGAAGTTCCTGCCTGAAAATACGGAGTTTGACGAGGGAAAAGCACATGTGATCAATATCTTGTTGCGACCTACCATATGTAAGACTCAAAGCCATTGTCGGAAGATTAGACTAGACGTGGAGATATATCGAAACAATTACTTTCAGCATTCAAGAGCTTGAAGCTAAAAGAATGCAACTATTGCATGGTTCCACATTCGTTGAAGTTGCTTTGCAATCAAGTACATTCATCCAGGTCAATGAAGTATGAGTAATTCAAGTTTCTGATGTCTGTTGGGTTTTATTATTTTGTGTAAGTGTGTTGATTATAGTATCCCTGAGTTATCAGCTTATCGTCCTTTTTACTGAAAACGCTACAGAGGCTGATTGATATCCACCTGCGCCAGGGTATTACCACAACTATGCTCTCTGTATTAAGAAACACACCATGGTGAAAGAGATAATGCTCCATCTGTGCATGGTTCTTCAGTTTACATCACAAAGACGGCTAAAAGGCCGACAGCGTAGTGGGTTGTGGTGCCTTCGCTGAAAAGTTTAACTTGAGCATCTCTTTCCTCCTCGCGGATCACTGAAGCTTATTTCAGGCGGAAATCATGGCGATCAAAGAAGCTTTTTCCTTGTTGAAATATATTGCAATATCTGTTAGAGAATTTGGAATTTTCACTGACAGTCAAGCGGCAATCAAGCCCTGGAATCGTGCTGTTTCAATTCAAATGCTGCTTTAAACTGTCGTTTGTCTCTCTCGGAGATGATGGTCAACATGGCTGTGAATGCCAATACCTCTCATATCCAGAGATGGGAACAAATCCACACAATTAACGATGATCTACAAACAATCTGGCAATTGAGAAAAGCAAACCTTGTGGAGTTCAAAGCGACGGAAACATAATCCACCACCTTCCCAGGAAGACTGCATCTACTGTTCTTCAGATTCAAAAAGATAACCAATTAATCGAACCCCAAAAAACCGTGCATTAACTGAGTGTCACAGTAAACTCTGAAGTAACATGGCATGACCACATATCCAATATTGCAGAACCATGGAGATGACGAAAACGGGAAAAGATTATGAGATGGTCAGCCACACATGACTTCCAGTTGGTGGTCGATGCAAAGACATTATACTTTGCTCTTAGGTAAATGGTGCCCAGATAGCAAAGCAGATCAAGAAATGAGTCCTTAAGCCCACAAACGCAAACTTGACTTCAAAAATAGCCAACACCGCTCCATCATAATAGATATCAGCTTAAGATTCCGATAGTAGACTCGACTTGAATGGCCAGGTGGAATTGTCTGAAAACATACTGGGAAATATTCTCTATAGAAGCTTATGGGGCCATGAGATTCGCACCCCCAACACCATTTAACTTTGTTCGACTCATAAGCCCCTTACAGCAACGGCGAAGTTGTGAATCCCAAGGAGTTTCCGCAAAGAATACATCTCCTGCTAGAATAATGACAGCAATAGATTATACGAAGAATTCCGCCAAATGGAAATCCTAATTTAGCGAACGAGCTTACGAAGAGCCTGGATGAAAACAGGAAACAGATATAAATGGACACGGTTAACAGAGTTGGTTTTAAGCACTAAACCCGGAAGGCATGGAGCTAACTTTGAAAGTTTGATTAGAGACAAAACATCAGTCCAAATCTTATCAGAAGCATAACCAGAATAAACATTCACAAGGGGCAGCCAGGAATATGAAAAATTTCGAAGTAACACAACACCACTTGCCACGTATTCAACTCGCTTTTCTACAGTCGAAGCTGTTACTCCCCTCTCTTCCATAAAATCTGGAATTACAAACGGAGTGGAGTTGGCTCAGTGACCCAAAAAATAAAAGATGGCTCACCCGAGCCTATTCCAAAATGCTTTCATTTACAATGCTTCCTATCGAATCGAATTTGAAAAGCTATCCCGGATAAGAAAGCAGGTTTCAGAATATATAGAAGACCAACCGACAAAGTTCTGGTCCTAACAAACTTGATAGAAAATGGTTTCCAACGGAAAATTAATGGATTTTTCGTGTACCTAACAGCACCCTACCACTCCGTGTGGAAAATAGGTCTCCTGCACAAGTTTTTGAGAATCATCCCATACACATCTGGAAATTTACGGCACCAAAGAATACTGCGCAGTAGTGATGCTAAATGTGAAAAACGCGTTTAATTCGGCAGACTGGCCCAATATAAGAAGGTCTCTTGCTAGGATGGATACACCATTTTACTTGTTGCAGATAATGACGAGCTACTTTACCAACAGGAAACTGAGGTTTGATACCGACGAAGGAGTGAAGTACTACGATGTTACAGCTGGGGTCCCGCAAGACCGGTGCTGGGCCCTTTGCTATGGAACATAATGTACGACGGAGTTTTACGACTACCACTGCCACCTAAAGTGAAGCTAATTGGATTTGCTGACGACATCGCTGTTGTTACTGTAGCAAAACAAATCAGTGAAGTAGAATCATCTACAAATGTTGCAATAAGTCAAATCAAAGGCTGTCTAGGATATACCGGTCTAGAATTAGCTGACCACAAAACTGAAGCTGTTCTAATAACCAGTCGGAAATCTGTGGAATATATGAATGTCCAGGTTGGAACCCAAATCATCAGATCCAAAGAAGCCACCAAATACCTAGGAGAATTGCCCGACAATAGACTGCAGTTTAAGCAACATGCTGATTATTCGAGCAAAAAAGCGTCAAGACTTCAGGCAGCACTCGCAAGGATAATGCTGAACATTGGAGGACCTGGATATGCTAGGAGCATCATACTATCCAGAGTTGTCAGCTCAGTCCTTCTTTATGCCGATTTGGGCGGGGGCTCTCGTGACCAAAGAAACAAGGAGGAAACTGACATCAGCCTACAGACTCTCCGCTATGAGGGTATCGCAGATATCTTCACAGGTTTAGACACGATAGCTCTCCTTGAAGATCCTGAAGAAAGGAGACCCTCTGAACTGCACCAACTACAGAGGTATAAGTCTCCTCAACATCGCATATAAGATCCTGTCTGCCGTATTATGTCAACGCCTAAAACCGATCGCCAACCATCTGATAGGACCTTATCAGTGCGGTTTTAGGCCAGGAAAGTCCAACATTGACCAAATATTCACACTACGGCAAATCTTGGAAACAATCCATGAATATAAAATCGATACTCACCACCTCTTCATCGATTTAAAGTTGCCTATGTTAGCGTGTATAGAGACAAGTTATACAGAGCCATGTCTAGTCTTGGCATCCCTACCTTATCGCAGAAAAGGTCTTGTTTGCAATGTTGATTAGACAGATGCCTCTATAATTGGCGCGGTTGAGGAGGTCTCCTTTCTTATGGATCGAGCGAACGATACTGAGAGTCGATTCATCAGGCATAGAATCGTCTGATCAAATCTTAGAGATGGGTTGGTGTATACACTCTACCAATTAATCACCAGCTACCTTGAAAAGTTCGGCCGGTAAGCCGTCAGGTCTAACAGCCTTGTTGGATTTCAGCTTGGATATTGCTATCCTCACTTCGTTTTGGTCAGGTGGACGGAATTATTGTCTATCATCGTCTATATTGAATGGTTCATTCTGCCTTACAGAGGGATGTTGGTCTTCGTCGCCGTTATATAGTCAGCAGCACCGACTGTGATTCTACTACGAGGATTCCATTTTCTTTTCTACAGGTGTCTGTATGGGTATTGCTTCTCTGACACGTTCTTTTTGTTCCCGGAGTATGCATGCACTCGCCTGCATTCTTCGTCAAAGCAGGCGAGCGAGATCCAGCACATCAGTCCCGGCGTTTCTGATGGGATCTTGGCAGCGTTGCCACTGGTCTTCGGCACTTGATGCTGGCGGGGTGATTGAGAGATTTCGGCATACGCGTTCAGCAAAGAGTCTGGCGGTCTCTTGCGATTGTAGCTTTTCGACGTTAAATTTTCTTACAGCGATTCTTCTTTGTTACTCAGTTAAAAAAAAAAAAAAAAATGTTGGCGCAACAGCTATTTGCCAGGGCCTAGCTTCTCGCAACCACTCATGTTGTGTGCGTTATATTTTTCACACAAATGGAAGGGACCTACAGTTTAGTGCCGTATCCGAAGGGCAATTTGTTTTGAGAATCTTTTTCGAGACAACAATACTCTCCGATGTTTTTCAGACGTTCGCGAGAGGTAGGACCATGAAAACAACAAAACATACGTCCTAAACACGACGTTAAAATCGTGGGCGATTGGGCGATTTTAAAGCCAAAATAGGAAAGGAGGATGTCTTTGCTAGGGCAGGCGGTAAGCATAGCCTACACGACACCACGTCTGATAACAGACTGAGGCTATTTAATTTCGCTGTGAATAAATCATATAACATATAATCACTCTGTGTAAGACTCTGATTATCCCAGTCCTGCTTTACCGCGCTGAAACATGGCTTTAATTGAAAGCGGATGAAGATATCCTTGGTCGCTTCGAGAGAAAAATTCTTCGTAAGATATTTGGTCCTGTTTGCGTTAACGGGGTTTGGAGGAAAAGATTCAATAACGAACTATATGAGCTATACAGTGACATCGATCTTGTCAAAAAACTGTGTATTCGACATTTGAGATGGGTATGACATATAGAGCGAATGGACACCAACTCTCCGACATCTAACCCGGAATCCGCGGAATCTTCGAATCTAACCCGGGGGGCGACGCCGTAGAGGGCCTCCTCGGCGTAAGTGGGGCGCACAAATTCAAAAGGAAATTCTTCTTGTTCCTCACATTCTTAATCCAAAACAACCATTGACTTCGGTTAAAGACAAATCCGGGACAACTATTGTACAACTATACATAGTTTAAGCAGTTTCAAAACTTCGGCTTATGATTCCATTCCCAGGACATAGCACTCGATAATTGTGAGATTTTCTTTTATTTAAGTTTTTCCCCCTCTGTGTGGTCTTTTTCTTCATCGAAAACTTCAAGGATTTGGAATAGTTTAAGAACTTAGACCAATAAAACTTAAAAATGCAATCTCTATCTATCCCTCGCTCCTTTTGCTGTTTATATCAATCCTTGTCCTTTTGCGGACTTATTCTCACCTACAAGGACCCTCTCTGGATCCGTACCAAAAGCCGCTCAATATAAAGATATCATCCGGCTGGCTTACCATTTCAAGTGTAGACTTACCTAAAACACTCCTCAGGGTGGTGGGTAGGCATACGTAAGTATAATATCCTTTCTTCACGGTACACAAACTTTATCAAATTCCAACAAGTCGTAGTCATGTTGTAGATACATTAACATTCCACGGTAAATATAAAGATTATTTCAATCTGAGAATAGAACTACCCCGCGTACATAGTCGACTTCGTTGGAAACAGAGAAACGGAAAACAACAAGTGCACATAGCCCCCGCGTTAGTCCAAGCCCCAGAGGGTGGTCTGATGGTCGTAGTGGCAACTTTCCTTCCGCGCCGAAGGTAATTGCCACTAGATACACCACAATATAGCAAAGATAAACTTTTAATTCCAATTTCGAAAGAAGCCGGCGCACAAGTATCCTTTCTATATCGGCAAGGATACTAGCTCCTTTTTTGTTCTGCGGAAAGTTTCATTATTGCGAGAGACTTTCATTTCACCGGCTACGACGACGACATCGACCGTCTGGTTCCGGTGTCGACAATGCGCCAGTTTCGATTGCTGCTCCTTAGAACAATGGCGTGAGTTAAAGAGCAAATATCCATGGATATTAGGAAATTGACCTGATTACCGATATCTGCTTTGATATCCCTTTTGTGGTCACGAACCCGTCTTGACAATGGCATGGAGACATCTGGAATTTTAGACGACCAACAAAAATAATAAGGACTTTTCCCCACATACCCGTCATCGTTTCCTTGGAGGATTTCTTTCTTTCTTTTTTTCTTGAAGCGGGAGAAGTCCGCAAGGATACATGGGAAGGATGAAAAGAAATAAACGTCAATTACATTTTCAGTTTGTGCCTTATTTCGAAATACGCTAGGATTGCCTTGTTATCCCTTTTTAAATGAATTTTTCCCTTTTAGCATTTGAAGCAAAAAAAAAGAAAAGGATCACTCGATGGTATGGTAATTTCCGTTTTATGATTTATACTCGTAATACGTGTCCCGGCACAGGAATTTCGAGGAAGGACATTGGATTTTGGTACACTATCGATGTACATACAGAGTTGATGGCATCAAATGATGAATTATGGCCGAGAGGCTTCAATCGACTGAATGCCGGCCATCGCCGCTGGTGGCAATAGGAAGGGCCGACCTATTAAGTAGATACAGATACATCAATGGAGTGTATGGATTTGCCATTTCCGTTTCGCATATTTGCTTCATTTAAATGAGATACATAGTTGGCATTTTTGTCGGTGCACATACAAGCATGCTGAAGGCTGATTGTATCGGATGACGAAATATTCGGGATATTTGATGTATTGTTGATGAGTGGAGGCACCAGAACGGGAATGGAACCCCTTTTTTTTTTATTTGCGTGATTAAATAGTTCTGTTTGAGTTATTTTTGGATAATCTGTTGAAATTGGATGCAATTCCATGTGCAATTCCTTGAGTGGAATTTTGGACATAATTAGTACGATTAATTTTGATGTTAATTGTGATGTGGGTGATTGGTGTGAAGGCAAAGTGGTTGGTTGGTCATTTAATTGGCATCGTTAGCGGATTTGTTAATGCCTCAGGAATGTTGTACCATAGTTTGGTTACAACGCTTCTTAATTAAGGGTTTCCAACAACCGCCCTCGGGTATTTTCCAGAGCGTACGTGACCAGTGGAACTTTATGTGAAATGTTTTTAGCAAATTGGGGACACATGCGTCGATAACGAGTAAAAACGTCGTCTGGAGTTGATAGGAAATTGAACTGGAAGGTCAAGCTACTAGAACGCGTCAAGAAAGCAAATGTAGCCCTCTATTCCTGTAAAAAGGCTATAGGAGCTGGGGTATGAAACCTAAAATCACTCATTGGCTGTACGTGTCCGTTATCAGGTCTATACTACTCTATGGCGTGATCGTATGGTGGCCTGCTCTTGACAGGGCTGTCCATCTCACTCAACTAGCTAAGGTGTAAAGATCTCCATGCATTTGCATCAGTAGTGCACTGAGAACTACTCCCTCCGCGGCACTGGACATTTTGTTCAACCTGCTACCTTTACATATTTTCGGCAAATAGATGGCTGCCTGTGCGGCCATCCGTTTAACAGCCTCCTCTCAGTTGTCTAGCTATCACTTTGGCCACTCCTCGATCTTTGATCTTCTTAACTTCAAACACGAAAACACGGACTACACCCCGCCGAAACTTAAATTTGACCGAAACTTCCGTACGATCACCCCCGATCGGGATGCATGGGACACTTCCTCCTGTCGATGGTAGTTTCTTTACAGATGGCTCTAAGACCGATGTTGAGGTGGGTTGTGGTGTTTTCTCCGAAAAGCTCAATTTGAGCATCTCTTTCCGCCTCCCTGATCATTGTAGCATTTCCAGGCGGAAATCATGGCAATTAAGGAAGCCCTGTCCTGGCTGAAGTGTTATGTACTATCTGTCAGGGATGTTAGCATTTTCACTGACAGCCAAGCGGCAATCAAGTCCCTGGAATCGTTTTCCTTCACTTCAAAGGCCGCCTTAAACGGTGGTTTATCTCTTATGGAGATGACAGAGCAGTTCAACATTCACCTATGCTGGATGCCGGGCCACAGAGACATTCCAGGAAACTGAAGGGCTGACGAGCTCGCCAGACAGGGTACTACTCTAAGGATTCTGCCTGACAATTGAGGATTCAAGCCCTGACTATGCACCTCGCTACATGTAAGAATCTACTAAAGTTGAACGCTATTAGTATGACAAACCACAGATGGGAAAACGGCTCAACGTGTCACATTTCGAGATAGATCTGGCCTAAGCTGGATCGAAAACGTAGTGCCAAGTTGGTCAAGCTAAAGCGAACACAAATCAGCTGCGTTGTCGGTGTTCTCACTGGACACTGTCTTATAGGCCAACACGCCAAAAGACTTGGCCTCTTCTCGAACGACTTCTGCAGAAGCTGTAGGGACGAGGAGGAGGAGGAAATCATCTTTCACCTCCTATGCATTTGTCCAGCCCTATCGCATAAAAGAATGCTCCATCTAGGGTCCCCCTTCCTTGACGATCTCGGCTATCTTGCGTCCTTAGACGTCATGAGCATCCATCGCTTTATCAAAAGCTCCGGTTGGTTTTGTTGGTCTCTGAGTGGCATAATGGTTGATCCATGGTATCACAAAGGACCTTCATTGTTCTTAGTGTGTCTGCACTCTCGTATGGACAGCCAACCTAACCTAGCCTGACTCCTAAAGAAGAATCGATTAGCGTATTGCGGTCAAGGCTTGGATTATCCTGACCGTGAGGGAGACCATAGCTGGAAATACCCCGTGAAGAAGTGTAGGATGATGAACCACAAGCGTATTCAAATCAAAATATTTGCCGCCGAGACTAAAGAAATAGCAAACAAGTGCGGCAGCCGTCTTCAGCATAACCGAGGAGTTTACAGAACTCCAAGTAGTACTCAGTGAAGAGTTTAAATGATAACCTGCTGATTGCGCATAAGTATTAGCTCTTACTTACTTATGTCCTGTATCCCCTTGTGGGTCCTAGGGCTTCTACTACACCTACGCGCCATCGTGTACGGTTTCTGGCAATGTGTCTGAGTTCTCCCCAACTTTTCCCCAACTGCCGTGCCTCCTTCTCGACTGTTCTGCGCCATGTTCTCCTCGGACCGCCAGGTCTTCTGCCATCCTGAGTTAGAGGGTTCCATTGCATAGCATGGTTCGCTATGGAACTGTCACCCTTTCGGAACGTGTGACCAATCCACTGCCACTTCCGCCGTTGGATGGTTGTGCCTATTGGTTCCTGACCCGTTCTCTCGTAAAGGTGTTCGTTAAAGATACAATTGGGCCAGAAAATCCTTAAGATATTGCGCAGGCACCTATTAACAAACGTTTGCAGCTTTCTGGTGATAGTAGTGGTCACTCTCCACGTGCTGCAACCAAATACCAGCACGGATTCAACGTTGGAGCGGAACAGTCTTATCTTGGTGCTCAAACTAATTGCATTGCTTCGCCATATTTTGGACAACATACCGAACGCGGACTTTGCTTTGGTTATCCTGTTGGCTATATCCAGTTTGGTTCCACCATCGGTCGAGACAATACTCCCAAGATACTGGAAATCCTCTAATCTCTCCACCGGCTGTCCAGCAATGCATATTTGAGCCGATGAGTTAGATCCAAGGCTAATAATTTTAGTTTTTGCCGTATTAATTTTCAGCCCGACGATACCTGCCTCCTTCTCCACATCTGCTGTCATTTGGTGGAGGTCCATAATTCTGTGGGAGAGTAAGTAACATCGTCAGCGTAGTCAAGATGTTTCAATTGAGATGTAAGAGTCCATCGAATTCCTCCGTTTCCGTCGACAAAGCTTCATGAAGCACATCACTAATCACCAATAGGAATAATATTGGTGAAAGGATACAGCCTTGTCTTACCCCGCTTTGGATCTCAAATTCCTCAGACAACCTTTCTCTGTGCAGAAAGTGACGTTTGGGGCCTTCATATGTAGCTTTGGTAATAGCAATTAGTTTATCGGGGATACCTCTCCTGCGTAAGGCACCCCAAATAAACTCCCTGTTGACACTATCGAACGAATTCTCAAAATCGATGAACAGCAGGTGGTGATCGATATTCAAAGCACTGTTCGATGGTAATCCGCAGGGTGTTGATGTGGTCGACACAGGAGGATCCAGAGGGAAACCTGCTTGTTCGGCATCGAGTGTGTCTTCGAGATGTTGTTTGATTCGCTCCAGGATGATTTTAGCTATTATCTTAGTTACAGCAGGCAGCACGCAGATACCAGTTGCAGTTTCCACATTCGATTTAATTTCCTTTCTTAGGAAGCTTGACGATCGTTCCCATTTTCCACTCGTTAGAAAAGCTCTCAGCTTCCCAAGCTCTCTCTATAAGTGGAAGCAGAAGCTCAGCCGATGTTGTGGGCGCTGCTCGTAAGAGCTCTGCTAGAATACCATTAAGTCCCACCACCTCATTGATTTTGAGTGCCTTGATCGCGGTAATGATCTCATCTTTACTGGGAGTCGTGGTGCGTATTCGGGAACTTCTCACCTCGGGCATCTCAGTCTCATTTGGGAGCATATCGCTAGCGAATACACGGTTTAAAACTGTAGCAAAATGCTCTTTCCATCTCTTGAGCTGGTCCTCATCTAAAATGAGCAAGGAGCCGTCTAGGCTTTTCACTGGGTGTTGGCTGGAGCTGCGACCACCTGTCAGCTCACTCGTGATTCTGTAGACAGTCCTGCTGTCGCACCTCCGTGCTGCTTCTTCTGCTTCTGTAGCCAGCGCGTTGATGTAGTTGCGCTTATCACGTCGCAAGCTACGCTGAACTTCTCTCATCTTCATGCGATATAGGGACTCTAGCTCGCTTCTCCCTGCTGCTGGAGTAGCTGCAACGCGAGCTTTCAGCTGTTTTCGTTCGTCAATCCGTCTCCAGGTATCCTCGGAAAGCCACG
This sequence comes from Brachypalpus laphriformis, assembly GCA_945910035.1. Taxonomy (NCBI): domain Eukaryota; kingdom Metazoa; phylum Arthropoda; class Insecta; order Diptera; family Syrphidae; genus Brachypalpus; species Brachypalpus laphriformis. Next base: position 313,203,659 of record OX246753.1, on the reverse strand, counting down.
CCCTATGTCTTCCCTGCGATCGACCGACAATTCTTTCAGCACCAGATGTAAAAACATTTTTCAAGTATTAGCTCGAGGAATGAAGAAAACATTTCTTATTTGGGGCATTTGATAGAACTTCACATGAAGCGATCAAACTAACCCTGGAGAGAAATGAGTTAACAGAACAGTATTAAGGTCGATGTGAGAGCACAAGATCAGCACACACTCATAAACCACAACGAACAATCAAGAGCAACACGACAAAGGGATGTCCATAAAGTGGAGTACTATCACCCCTAATATGGAGTCTGTTTTGGACGAACTGTTTGATAAGTTAACCACCCGCGGCATAAACTGTCGAGCATATGTTGATGAAATAGTACTGATCGGTAGACGGACTAAACATAAGCCCGGCTAATTAACACTCACGGTCACTCACATGTCTGAGACAATCAAGGACACTACTAGGGAACTACAATATAAGCGAAAAAGTTTCAAAGCAAGTATCAACATTAATCAGAGTAACCTACGTATCCTACGAGGCAAACGCACAAGGAAACTAGGTATAGTAGAAGAAGGACTATTTAGATTCTCAATCGAGTCCAGTGAAGCTACAAAACACATTCTGGAGTCTTGGGGGCCATAAAAGAATGAAATATTTACATATCCGATGAGAATACATCAACCATGAAACTGAACTAGGGAGGTTGCTCTAAGGGTGGTCTTTTCTCACCAAAACTAAGTAAAAGCGCAGGGAAGAGGGAACAAACCTTTTCAAAGCATTTGTGGTTTTTCTGATTATTTACTTAAATTCAGGTCTTATCCTTACCCTCCACTATTTGAACTATTTCAGAAGAGTCATACATACTCGTATATATAGATTCAACTTGAGATACATGTGCATACATGCAGAAATGTTGCATCAAACATCTCGTGAATAAATGCGAAAACTTTCATTGAGTCTTATATCCTTCTATGTATTTTTAGTCAGACATCTGTCTTCCGGTGTCGAATAGAACTGGAATTTTGTGACGAATAAGAAATTGTATATCCAATGCTTGTGTACGATATCTGATGCGGGAAATAAGAGGTAATCTCATTGAATTATACTACTGCGTGTCCAATATTCAGCGTCGTTTATCCGATCCTGAATGTATCTTAAAAGTACCCAAAGGGAAAGGACACTTAACACCTTCTACTCAGCCAGAGATAGAAGTTGTTTATGAAAGGTACTAGACGGAAATGTGTATAGATGTGGGTAATCTCAATCTATTATGGATTTATTATGCACTTAAGCAATGGCTGCAGTCGATGGGAAATTCCTCTAGTCCAACTGCTTTGATGAACCAAATTATCTAAAGTGGATCCAGCGAGAGTAGATCCGTCTCTCTTAAAACATAGACTTCCAGATGATGTCTTCTTTTGGGACTAAGTCTTTCACATTCCATTAGAAGATTTGCTGGTGTTTCATCACAGTCCCTGCACAATCTGCAGTGTCCATTTTATTCTATACCAAGTCAGAACGCGAAGACGGCTTTCGCCAACCTTAAGGCATGTCTTGCTTCTTGTTTGGCTACCTCCACGCGGTGTCTCCTGTATAGCAACCTAGTAGTGAACTAACGATGAGCGTATGTCAAATCCATCTGTGCATTTGCAGCTGAACACTTGGAGCTGCGCGAGCACGGCCGGGTGAACTATAGCACACTTGTTTACCGGATGAGACATCTCTTGTTGAACTGAATGGCCAAAATGCATCTCAGATGTCTAGTAAGAGCCCTCAGAAGGAGGAAGGGCGGCAGAAGAATTCTCTCGACGAAATCACCGGCGAAATCCATAGACGGTTTTGACAGACACCTTACTCGAGCTACTTCGACATATTTGAACCTCAGGTCTGTAATGATTTCCATAGCTTCATCAGGGTTATGGAATAGAGATGGTGGCGGATGTACTCTAAATGGGCCAATGGCAGCGCTCATGTCCCCGAAATGAAATACTGATCTCGGTTCTCAAACCGACCCCTGGTCCAAGGGGATAAAACTCATGGATCTGGCCCTCCAGGTTGGGGGTTGTGCCGTCGGGGTAACTGCCTTACCACGTAAAAGAAAACTAGTTATGAGAGAGACACCAGCCTCGGATAATAACAATAATCCCCCTCAATTGGCAAATCGACCCGGAACGTCCACGGACTACGATCTACGGGTATGCACCTGGAATAAACAATCTCTGTACACCCCGGGTGCTGCCCAAAAACTTGAATCTGTCTTCGCGCAGTAGAAGGCAGATATTACTGCGATTCAAGAGATACGTTGGATAGGATCAGGAATGCAAAAAGACCCAGCTGCGACATTTATTACAGCTGTAACAGAAGGCTGCACAGGCTGGGGTGCGGATTCGTCGTGGGAAATCGGCTTCAATGAAGGGTTATCGATTTCAAGCCTATAAATGATCTCCTGAATATAATCCGCATCAGTCTAATATGTGCACACACTCCTATCGATGACGCTGAAGCCCCTGTCAAGGAGGAATTCTATGACCTCCTGGACGGTTCCTACGGAGCCTGTCCGGAGTATGATGTGAAAATTGTACTCGGGGACTTCAATGCGAAAATCGGTAAGGAAACCATCTCTGGCGGACTAGTCGGTAAACAGAGCCTCCACCACAAGACAACAGACAACGGTTTCCGACTAATTGATTTTGCAGCGACTCGTAATATGGTTATAAGTAGCACAAGGTTTCCTAGACAAAGAATCCACACAGCAACCTGGCTTTCCTTTAATGGTAGAACACGCAACCAAATCAACCACATGCTAATCGACGCAAAACAAGCGTCTAACATCTTGGATGTGCGCACTTTCCGAGGGGCCAACGTCGACTCTGATAAATTTCTTGTTGCAGCTAAATTCAGAGCCACACTGTCCAACGAGAAAAAACTGCAAGCTGCCCAAAAGAAGAAGATTAACGTTGGACACCTTAGCACGCCAGAAGGAGCCAGAGCCTGCAAAAAGCACCTGTCCGAGAAACTCTCTGCACAAACGCAAATAATCAGTGGACCGAATACCGCAGCATTATCAAGGAGGTGGCCGAGACTACCCTTGGCTACCAGCCACCACCTAAAAAGAGCCCTTGGTATAATGAAGAGTGTGTTCAACGGAAAAAGGTCATCAGCCAAGTATGGATAGAGGAAAGCATACCCGACGACTGGAGTATCAGCTCTATATGCCCCATCTTCAAAAAAGGCGATCCTATGTCTTGTAAGAACTATCGAGGCACATCCCTGCTAAATGTCGCATATAAGATCCTATCCAACGTATTGTGTGAACGTCTAAAACAGTTCTGCAACACACTAATCGGCACGTAAGAGTGTGGCTTCCGGCCCGGCAGATCCACAATAGACCAAATGTTCACACTAAAGCAAATCCTTGAAAAGACAAACGAATATCAAGTCGAAACCCACCACATTTTCGTCGACTTTAAAGCCGCTTACGACAGTATTCATCGTCTTGAACTCTACCAAGCGATGGCTCAGTTCGGGATACCGTCAGAAATTATCCAGATGTGTCATGTAACGCTGGAAAATACGCGATGTTCGGTGTAACTTGAAAACAGGTCGTCTGAACATTTCCAAACATGCGCCGGATTCCGGCAAGGAGATGCGCTGGCATGTGACTTCTTCAATATTGTGCTGGAGCAGATAGTGTGTAGGGCAGGTGTAAACACGGAAGGCACTATCTTTCACAAATCTATCCAACTGCTGGGATACGCGGACGATATTGACATCATCGCAAGATCCTGGCAAGGCATTGTAGAGGCATTTACGGCAATTGAAGAGCAGGCGAAACGAGTAGGTCTTGAAGTAAATGAGGACAAGACTAAGTACATGTTGTCAACAACCAAAAAACAGAACGTCACTGTTGATGACTACAACTTCGAGGTAGTTAAGGAGTTTGCATTTGTGGGCGCCGTGGCGTAAGTGGTTAGTGTGTAGGATGACTACGTATGACGTTCCAAGTTCGAATCCCAGAAAACACCAAAAAGTGTTTTCACGGTCCCACCTCTCGCGAGCGTCTGACAAACATCCGAGAATATTGTTGTCACGAAAAAGCTTCTCAAATCGCCGCTCGGATACGGCACGAAACTGTAGGTCCCTTCCAAAAAAATATAACGCAAACAACATGAGTGGTTGCGAGAAGCTAGGCCCTGGCACTTAAAGAGCTGTTGCGCCAAATATTTATTTATTTTTTTTTTTTAAGGAGTTTGCCTACCTCGGAGCAAACATAAATCCCACAAGTGACACCACACCAAACCGCTACTACTTCGGTTTGACAAAACAACTGGGTTCAAAAATCCTAATTCGACGGACCAAATTAATGCTCTATAGAACGTTGTTCATCTTACCAGTCTTGCTTTATGGCGCCGAGTGCTGGACGATAAGTAAGAAAGCAGAGCAAATATTGGGAGCCTTTGAGGGATAAATACCTCGCCGGATATTTGGTCCCACATGCGAGGAGGGCGATTGGAGGAGAAGATATAACCGCGAACTCTATGAGTTGTACCAGGATGTGGATGTAGTCCAAAAAGCCAAGACACGTCGACTACATTGGCTCGGCCATATGGAGCGAACGACAACGCTCCAGCCAAGAGAATCTTCAAATCTCAGCCCCCAAGTTCGAGACGGCAAAAAAGGCCGAACCGCCGGTATAAAGACCAAGCTGTCGCGGATGCCAGAAAACTTGATCTTGACAACTAGAGGCAACGTGCCCTGGATCGCAGAGGATGGAAGGCAGCCGTGTTTTAGGCAGTGACTCTCCAAGGGTCGGGAGCCCTTTAAGTAAGTAAGTACAATAAGTACTTAGACCAGCAATAGGTCCATTGTGATAATACGTGGATGATGGAGAAAGTTTCTCTACCTACTCGTTAAACCATTCTGAGCTTCTTATGATGCGTAGGAGGCTCTTAATACCTATGTCTATCAGATCGCCTATATCGTTGTAATAAAAGCTCCTAAGTGAAGCTTCCTTCTACGAAGAGAGCTGGGCAGAAACAAAGAAGGTGATGAATAGTTTCTTCCTCTTCTTCATGCTTCTACAAAAGTCGTTCGCAATTTTCTGGTAATAATTTCCGAGAAGTTCTTTGGCCACTCTCAGTAAGCCGGTCTCAGTTGGGCCGTCTCTTTTCAGTTCTTCTAGTATTTTGTGCGATCCTAACCAGCAGAATAATCTCCCCTCTACTCTCACATGTCCTAGTGCATAGTACAGAGTTACTTTATTGACCCGACTCAGACTGTTGATGCTAGTTTGGCACTCCCATACCAATTTGTATCTAATCTCATGTGAGCTTAGTATCCTAATTGCAGCCTGGCTAACTGACAATGTTGCGAAGTGTTGCCCGCAATATTTTCTGTCGAGGTTGAATTGGGCGCATCTTTCTAATGGACGAACATCTGCTTGAAAGAGACTGGAGAAGGTTTTCAGGGATTTTGAGTATCTGCCTCCGCGTCCGTACATGCTCACCCCAGTTCCTGTAGATGTTTTGAATCCATCTATACACCGGATTCAATGCTTCGACCTCTTTTGCTGATCGGCTTTGTGTCGAATTTTCTTTTAAACCAGTATTTCTTTACCATATCGTCTCTGCGTCAGTCCAGAAGTGAAACCGTGAAACCCGGCGCCCTCTTTGATTATTCTTAAGGATTCTTTCTAGCACTCTGCGTAGAGGAGTAAGTCATACATTCACCACTAGTGCTGCTACAATATAGGTTCTCATGGCTCCTGTTATACAGATGCAAGTTAAACTCAGTACTTTCCTCAGGGATGTCCTAACTGCGCTTCAGCCTTGTTCTACTGGTCCACGCTAGATTTACATCAGTGATGCTGGGGTACATCCTCAAATGTACCTGATGTGTTCCTGTACAACATTAGTGCTCCAGTACCCACTGTTACTACAATTTCCACGTTTTTCTTCTGAAAAAGATTACTATCTTAAGTTATACCTAGATACTAAACTTGCTGTCACGGGTCGACTTTGATCCATGCCAGGAACATCAGTTGCAAGTGTCGCAAATTCATTTTCTTCGTAATGAATAGCACAGTGGTTTTGGTCGGGTGTACTCTAAGTTCTACCGTCGAACACCATCTCTGTGTGAGTCTTAATCCCCATTGAACTATTTCCTCTTGCAATAATGGCTATGTCATCGGCGTATCTTTGACAGTTTATGCCAAAATCCGTCCGTTTTTCCAAAACATCATTTACGACTAGGCTCCACATTAGTGGAGAGAGAACTGCTCCTTTGGGGTAGCCTTTGGGAGAGTCTTTAGCGGTGCTTATTGTTTTGGTGTTTGTTCCCACCTCTGTTAGAGGCGGTTCTATTATAGTTCTCAGAATCCCACATGTAATTACTCGTGGTATAGCTTACTCCTTTCATTTCAAGCGCCCTACTAATCGCTTTATGAAAAGGGTTGTCAAATGCTCCTTTGATGTGCAGGAAGGCGCATATTGCTGGCAAAGAACCTGAACCCAATTCTTCAACTTATAGAATGAGGTTTCTGTGCATTTCTTGCTCGGTAAGCCTTATGATAATAAAGGAGACATATTCTCTCCAGCACCGTCATTCTTCGGTAATTCCATTACCTCTTTCAGTTGTAGCCAAGGCACGGATGCGGGTATTCAGAACGAAGCAAAATCAACGAAATACTATGACTGCCAGAGCCTTTGCCGATCGAGTTTCTTTTAATCCTAATCTAAGTCTTATGCCACCAGCAGCAAATGTGGAAGACCAGTGGCAGCGTTGCCAACAAGCTATCAGAGATGCCGCCTCTGATGTACTGGGTTTCTCTCGGCCACCACAATGAAACCTCTGGTTTGATGAGGAATGCCGATAAGCACATGCAGCAAAACAAGAGGCGTACAAAGCTGCGGTGCATAGAAGGGCTAGAGCTGCTCGTGAGCTCTACGAGCAGATGAGAAAAGAGAAACATCGACTTCCCAAAAAGGAGAATCAGGAGCATGAGAAGCGCTCGATCGAGGAGATTGAGAGAATTTGTTGGAGGAATGCTGTTCGAAAATTTTACCAAAACGTAAAAGCAACATGCCAGGGTTTCAAAGTCAGAACAAGAGCCTGCAGGTATGAAAATGGCAATATAGTAGTAGAATCGCAGTCGGTGCTGAGGACATGGATGGAACACTTCTGTAGACTGTTAAACGGCGATGATGATCAATATTCCGCTGTCAGGCAGAATGAGCCATTCAACAGTGACGATGGCAGTCAAAATTCCCGTCAACCCGATCATAATGAAGTGAGGATAGCGATATCTTAACTCAAATCCAACAAAGCTGCTGGAGCCGACGGCCTTGCCGCTGAACTTTTCAAGGCAGGAGGAGATGAGTTGGTAAGGAGCATGCACCAGCTCATCTGTAAAATCTCGTCGGACGAAAGTATGCCCGATGAATGGAACATCAGCATCGTTTGCCCGATCCTGAAGAAAGGAGACCCTCTGAACTGCGCCAATTACAGAGGTATAAGTCTGCTCAACATCGCATATAAGATCCTGTCTGTCGTATTATGTGGACGCCTAAAACCGATCGTCAAAAACGTGATAGGTCCTTATCAGTGCGGTTTTAGGCCGGGAAAGTCCACCATTGACCAAATATTCACACGACAGCAGGTCTTGGAGAAACGCATGAATATAAAGTTGATACGCAACACCTCTCCATCGATTTTAAAGTTGCCTATAATGGAGTGTATAGAGATGAGTTATACAGAGCCATGTCTAGTCTAGGCGGCCCTGTCAAGCTCGTCCGTTTGTGTAGAATGACAATGGAGAACTTTCGCTGCTCCATCAAAGTCGGTAAGAACATCACCAAACCGTTCGATATCAAGAAATGTCTCAGGCAAGGTGACGCGCTATCGTGAGATCTCTTTAGCATAGTACTTGAGAGAATTGTACGAAATTCACAAGCCAACACCGGAGGTACAACCTTTTACAAGTCGGTACAACTACTCGCTTATGCCGATGACATTGACATAATTGGAAGAACTCAGCCGTCATCGGGGCATTTGCGAGTATTGAGATCAAGGCAACAAAAATGGGCTAAGCGGTCAATGAAAGCAAAACAAAATATATGCTGTCTACAAAAAAGGACACCCAACATCGGCGTCTTGGACAGAATGCCACATTAGGCAGATATAATTTTGAGGTAGTAAAGGATTTTGTTCACCTAGGCTCTATGGTGAACTCCGCAAATGACATCAGCAGGGAGATCAAACGAAGAATTACTCTTGCCAAACGTTGTTTCTATGGACTAAGACGGCAATTGACTAGCAAAGCCCTATCTTGAACTACTAAGGTAACTATTTGTAAGACACTAATCATCCCAGTCCTGATGTATGGCAGAGGCGTGGGCTTTGACAAAACCGGATGAGGATGCCCTTGGTTATTTTGGGAGCAAAGTTCTTCGAGCGATCTTTGGTCTCGTCTGCATAGACGGTGAGTGGAGGAGAAGGTACAATGCCGATCTACTCGTATACACCAGAAGAGATCACGTACAGCGACTAAGATGGCTGGATCATGTAGAGCGGATGGAGCCCAACTTTCCCGCCAAGAAAGTCTTTTAATCTACACCAGATGGACGGCGCAGTAGAGGACGACCTCGTGGTAGGTGGCGCAAACAAGTGGAGGGGGACCTAAACCAACTTGGCGTGCACAACTGGAGGCAGCTGGTTCGTAACCATTCTGGCTGGCGAGGTCTGTTGGTTGAGGCCCAGGTCCGCCCCGGACTCTAGCGCCACCTAAGAAGTAAGTCTTTTAGCATCTTCAGCATAAACGAAGTCATACTAATGCGTCTAAAGGATTAGATGAGGTTATGTCCCTCTTTCCCACTTTCGGGATGAATATCAGCTTTGCTCTCCTCCAAGCAATTGACTACTTTTAATTACTCCTACGAGGTATAGCATTATAATTTGCAGCCTTTTCGTAATAAGACAGATAAAATTTCGTTTGCTCCCAGTGCTTTCAACGGGTAAAGGGTGTTCAGGGCTCAATTTAGACGTTGTTCCGTACAGATGCTTCTTGCTGTCGACAAGTCTTCTTTGCTGCACTTTGTATGCCTTTCGATCTCATCTGTAGTGCTGTGGACTTAGCTTTCTGCTCTTCATCCTTGGTGTAGGTGCTATTCTGTTTCTAAGTGAGCATGGCGTGCCCGCTTTTTCTTTAGTCCAGGGTTTGTGGTGTCTGGCCGCTGCGGGGGTGGACGCTATGGTCTCATAGACAGCTCTGTAGCTATTTCTTTTAGCATTTCTGATTTCCATGTTGTATGCTATTGCTTTCACGGTGTAGATTTGCCAGTCTTCATCGCGCTTGGGCTTGTTAAAAAGTAATTTGGCCCGTAATTCAACTAACCTCTTGTTCCAACAGGGGGTGTCTGTGGTACTTTGTTGCAGCCACTATGGTAGCAGTTGTAAGTAAGCACTTCGTTGTAATTTCTAAAAGCATCATGACTAGGATAATTTTGTACAACAAATCCGTACTCTCCAGGCTGAATGGTAGACATACTATCCACTAAGACCGATTTGAGCTCTGCGATAGCTTAGACAAAGGGACGAGTAGACATCTACACTTTTGTCCGGAGAAACTTTAAATCTGTACCAAAGGCACGATGGCATGAAGGAATGCCTAAGCTGGTGCTCATTAGAAGCTAAAGGCTGCTAGCTCAAGAACTGAACTGAAGAAGCTATTGCTTGACATCAGCGATAAACTGTGGCGCCAGCTTTAATAAAATCATAATTCAGTCAAATAGTTGTTTTAAGATTCGCAGTGACTTAATTAGTCCTTGGCCTAAGCCTGTCTTTTGCAAAGTTGTCCTTTGCATTAAATTGTACTTGAAAGGAAATCGTCGCTATTCATTCTTTTGGATATATGCATTGCATTTCGAAGGCAAATCATTGGCATAATCCTCTGTATAAATCTGTGAAAGTGATTTCCTGGACAAACAATAAACAATAACTTTCATTCCTTTTTCGAACCGATAAGATACCAATTACTTCCAAGTCATCCTTGGTAACGCAGGAACTTCATCAGATCAACAGTCCCCATCCCCGTTTAATCCTCGACAATACTTTTGCCATCTATTGCAGACATTATCCCGCAAGAGATACTCTACCATTGCAAGCTGTTTTGCGGAGCACCGCAATCTGCTCATTTCCATGTTGTGACCGATTGCAGTTCAACTGTTATGCAACACAATTCCCCCTCTAACATCGTCCACAAACTTGTTGATTTATTTCATTATTTATGCAGAAGCTTTGCTGAAATCGCTTTCCTGGGTGACTGTCCTTTACCCTCCCACTTAAGAAAGCAAAATGTCCTTTACTTAGGCAACAAATACTTCCCAGAACTTCTTCCACTTAAGGCTGAGAAAAACGAAGCTCATCCTTCCACCCGAAATGAAATACAATCTATTAATAACTTTAACAGATAAAATATCGCATCAAATTATTCAAGATAAACAAGGATACCATCGCAACCCTACACACACACACACACACACACACACACACATTCCACAGTATATCGTCTTTTGGGGCAACAGTTCTCATTTCGGCGCCCACCTCCCATGGAGCACATTAAAATAAATTGGCTGCAGACACTCCATATATGTTGGATAACCTTCGCCCTTGTCTGGATTACGAGATCCTGTGTTGGAGAAGTTTGTTTTGGGTCACCCTAAATTTAAATGATGATAGCTAGATTAGATAAAAAGAAAGAACGAAGCCCCCCACCCACCCTCTCAGAGACAAGGGATATCGTCACAAGGATCCACTTCGCTGGCTTCCCCTGCCAATGCTAAACAAACCAAAAATATATGCACATGAGCTTAGAGTGAATGACACTCGAATAAAGGACTCCCGAAGAGCTTATCTCCCGCAAACCTACCCAGCCAAAGATCCACATACTAGAGTAGGTATGTGTGTTCACATGTATAAGTTATCATATTCTAAGGAATGCATGTATTTCGTTTGGTTTACATTAAATTTCAATAGGACTCTGGCTGGAGGAACCGAGCGAAGATGGTTGCTTCTCCCTCATGTTATTCTAATATGACATGGAGCAGCCTTTATTTACAAATTAAACATTTATCGGGTATCATCGGGGGGACTACAAGTACATTTTATATGAGTCTGTGGGGATGGTGTTCAACAGCAAATATTCGTTTCAAATGAAACCAAAAATTAATCCTTAACCCTTTTCCCGTCGATGAATGCTATGTTGACCTTGCATGTGATGTTTGGTTAGAAGTGCTATAAAACGCGTTAGCAACCAACGTCTGTGTATGGGGGCTTAAGCTTTTCCATTTCGTAGTTTGGAATACACAATTTTTAAGAACTTTCTCGTTTTTTTCTCTATCAAGGTAATATCCTTCGATAATGCTATCAAGGCAGATAATTATCGTTGCCTTTTGTACCCACAAAGTTTCGGGATTGGATACGTCAGGCACGAACTTCTTTATATTGATTCTAGAACAGCTATTAACTAATTCGTTGTCAGCTCGTTGGAGAAGGTGCTGTGTATCGAGAAAAATACAAACAATAGCAGCAATCTCCATCGACTTATAATGCATGCTAAAGACTGAAATTGATATTATGATGTTGAGAGAAGAGTTAAACGAATATGAGGATGTTGATGTAGGATAGGTTATCCTTGTTCCTTGTATCTTCTTATTTGTTTCTTTTGTAGGAGTCTTTTTAGGAAAGTCGAACATATAACGCAGAGCCAGCATCCCGAGATGCCAGTCGATTTTTTTCCAAGGATAGGTGAAAATCTTCAACAAGACACTATTAGGATCGACAGCGCGTGCTCATAGTAGTGTGGGATTCTTACCCACTAAAAAACCTCTCTTCAAAACAGACTTGTTTTTTTTTAGGTTTACTACATCTAAGTATTCGACTTATCAAGTAGTTCTTATTTCACGAAATAAGGACGTTTTGCAGGTACATTCCCCTTCCCATTAGAAGTTTATGCTAGCTAGGCAGTTTAGACGCGGTTACTTAACGCGCTAAGTGTCAAGGTTTGGTTATTTGTAGACGGCGTAGTAAATTTCTTTCATCCAAAACTTTGAGGACTGTAATATTTACGTGACGTTCTAGTCGTTCGCGTAGTTTTTGATTTCGTCTTCGATTGTTTTAATGCCAAGATCTCTGCGGATATCACAATTTCTGATATACCATGGCGCATTTACAATACCTCTAAGCACTTTGTTTTCAAAAGTTTGTAAAATTTTGATGTTACTTATTTTGGTGCAACCCCAGAGTTGTATACCATATGTCCATATAGGCTTTAGCACTTGCCTATATAAAAGCAGTTTGTTCTCCATATTAAGCTTGGAATATTTTCCAAGTGATGATGATGACCAATATTCCGCTGTCAGGCAGAACGAGCCATTTAACAGTGACGATGACAGTCAAGATTCCCGTCAACCCGATCAGAATAAAGTAAAGATAGCGATATCTATACTCAAATCCAACAAAGCTGTTGGAGCCGATGGCCTTGCCGCCGAACTTTTCAAGACATGTTGGCAGTTGGTAAGGAGCATGCACCAGCTCATCTGTAAAATCTGGTCGGGGGAAAGTATGCCCGATGAATGGAACCTCAGCATCGTTTGCCCGATCCTGAAGAAAGGAGACCCTCTAAACTGCGCCAATTATAGAGGTATAAGTCTTCTCAACATCGCATATAAGATCCTGTCTACCGTATTATGTGAACGCTTTAAACCGATCGTCAACAACCCAATAGGTCCTTATCAGTGCCGTTTCAGGCCGGGAAAGTCCACCATTGACCAAATATTCACACGGTGGCAGATCTTGGAAAAAAACCCATGAATATAAAACCGATACGCACCACCTCTTCATCGATTTCGAAGTTGCCTATAATAGCGTGTATAGAGACGAGGTATACAGAGCCATGTCTAGTCTTGGCATCCATGCCAAGCTCGTCCGTTTGTGCAGAATGCAAATGGAGAACTCTCGCTGCTCCATCAAAGTCGGTAAGAACATCACCGAACCATTCGATGTCAGGAAAGGTCTTAGACAAGGTGGCGCGCTATCATGCGATCTCTTTTAATATAGTACTTGAGAGAATTGTACGAAATACACAAGCCAACACCGGAGGTAGAACCTTTTACAAGTCTGTACAACTACTCGCTTATGCCGATGACATTGACATAATCGGAAGAACTCAGCGGGCCGTCAATGGGGCATTTGCGAGTATTGAGATCGAGGCAGCAAAGATGGGTCTAGCGGTCAATGAATACAAATACAAATATTTGGCGCAACAGCTCTTTAAAGTGCCAGGGCCTAGCTTCTCGCAACCACTCATGTTGTGTGTGTTATATTTTTCATACAAATGGAAAAGACCTACAGTTTAATGCCGAATCCGAACGGCGATTTGAGGAGCCTTTTCCTGACAACAATACTCTCGGATGTTTGTCAGACGCTCGCGAAAGGTGGGACCGTGAAAAAACTTTTTGGTGTTTTCTGGGATTCGAACTTGGAACCTCATGCGTAGTGATCTGTCACACTAACCACTTACGCCACGGCGCCCACTAGCGGTCAATGAAAGCAAAACAAAATATATGCTGTCTACAAAAAAGACACCAAACATCGGCGTCTTGGACAGAACGCCACAATAGACAGATATAATTTTGAGGTAGTAAAGGATTTTGTCTACCTAGGCTCTATGGTGAACTCCACAAATGACATCAGTAGGGAGATCACACGAAGAATTACTCTTGCCAATCCTTGTTTCTATGGGCTAAAACGGCAATTGAGTAGCAAAGCCCTATCTCGAACTACTAAGGTATCTCTCTATAAGACACTAATCATCCCAGTCCTGCTGTATGGTGCAGAGGCATGGGTTTTGACAAAATCGGATGAGGATGCCCTTGGTTATTTTGAGAGAAAAGTTCTTCGAGCGATCTTTGGTCCCGTCTGCATAGACGGTGAATGGAGGAGAAGGTACAATGCCGAACTGCACGGCCTGTACAAGGACATCGACTTAGCCAGAAGAGTTCACTTACAGCGACTAAGATGGCTGGGTCATTTGGAGCGGATGGAGCCCAGCGTTCCCGCTAAGAAAGTTTTCGAATCTACTCCGGATGAAAGACGCAGTAGAGGACGACCTCGCGGTAGGTGGCGCAAACAAGTGGAGGGGAACCTCAACCAACTTGGCGTGCGCTGGAGGCAGCTGGCTGGAGAGGTTTGCTGGTTGAAGCCCAGGTTCACCCCAGACTGTAGCGCCATCTAAGTAAATAAGTATTTTCCAAGTAGCCAATACATTTCTCTATATTTAGTGCCTTCTACTTGCGGTATATCACGAGTGTATAATAGATATAAAACTTGACCAAGAACGCTTCCTTGAGGCACCGGAGCCATTATTTCCTTAAAATCTGAATATTCGTTTCCACATTTGACGCTGAATAGTCTATTCGTAAGGAAGGTAGTTCTTTAATATATTAAGGGTAATCACTTAAACTCGTAAAACCCTAGTAAACCACGCAAACCGTATAAATTTATCATCGCGTAAATGACCTGTCAAATTTTATATGAAAAATTATTTACGAGAGCCTCGTACATTACTGCGACTATTTTGGCTCGGAAATTACCCTCGGAAAATTACACTGCTGTTGAAAATTGTACTGCTGTCAAATTTGATTGAAACTATGGCAGACAGAGGTGGGAATACAATCTAATAAGTTTTTTCTTTTCACTAATTTTCAGCATTTTCATATATTTGGCGATAGTTTGATGACAGTTTTAGAAAAGCTGATTCAATTACGCAAATTGTTTCCGAGGGATATTCATTTAAAGCACCTCGTAAATTTACAGAACTAAGAGATGAGTAAATTTATCAGTTTAAGTGAATACCCTTATTATATATATTCTTGAACTTGTCGTAATTTAAACTTTAAGCCTTCGCGCCAGACCTTGTCAAAGGCTTGAGAGACGTAGAGGATTACGCTTGATTAAATCCTTTTTTTGTTTCGATTACATGTGTTCAAGACTTTAAATCTTACATACTCGTATCATTTAGTAATTCTTTATTGTTTATCATGTATCATTAATCTCTTTATAATCACTATCATTGATTTGTATTTCATATTTGCTCTGAGTCACTACTGTACTTAAGTTATATATTAATCGCAAGCAGTACAACACCATATACCACCCACCGGTACTCTAAATCGTTCTCTCTTTGATGGAACGGTATCATACTCTGATGAATCAAAGGGCACTGTCTCTCGTCCACTTGGATCTCAACCGTAGCAGCGACCACATCGGAATCGTATCATTGCGTGTGCGCATATATCTTGTTTTTTTTTGTATATTACATATGTAAAATTTATATATCAATTTGTTCA
This sequence comes from Brachypalpus laphriformis, assembly GCA_945910035.1. NCBI lineage: Eukaryota > Metazoa > Arthropoda > Insecta > Diptera > Syrphidae > Brachypalpus > Brachypalpus laphriformis. Next base: position 313,188,269 of record OX246753.1, on the reverse strand, counting down.
TTCAATTAAATTTGAACTTCAAAATTGATCTTTGTGCGTTCTTTATCATAAATTGGTCCTTCGAGCCGGATATTTCTGTGTTTTAATAAGCCTTTCGTGATTAAATAGACTAAATTAATTTGCGCTTCCTGATATAATAAAAAACTTTGTCACCCTTGTTGTACCCACGTGCATCCAATTTCCGATAGTGTATTGCGTGAACACCGTTGCCCTTGATTAATTAATTTTGCCTAACATTTGAACTATGAATGCATTAAAGAAAAGAATCGGTATTTTAAAGGGAGGTGTGACTCGATGTGCAAACTTTGTAGAAAGTATTAGTAAAAATGTTGCGGTAGAGCTTATGGGGCTTCGATTAAAAACTCTCGAAGACACGTGGATACAACTCGTGAAGCTCCAAGATAAAATGTTCGAGTTTGTAGACGATCCTAGCTACGTAGCTTCAGATGAGGATCTAGCAGAGTATGAGGCAAAATATTTTATTGCTCAGTCTACACTGACAAAAACTATTCGCGCGCGGTTGGCGTCCGTGAAGACTGTACCTGCACCTGAAAATTCGGTCGTAGAAAAGCTAGCACAACAACAGGCATCCTTTTTAGAGACACTTACTAAGTCTACACAATCTGCATCGATTTCGTTACCTAAAATAAACATCCCTCCATTTTCTGGGGATTACAAAGAGTGGCCTTGCTTTAGAGACCTTTTTCTTGCGTCTATCGATCAAAATGAGAATTTATCATCCACCCAGAAATTCCGTTATTTGAAGTCATACCTTCGCGAAGATGCTTCAAATTTGATTCGTCATTTAATTGTTTCAGATGTAAATTACTACGAAGCTTGGGACCGATTGGAAAAACGGTATGATCGTTCAAGTTTATTAGTTCACTCGCATATCCAGGGTTTTTCATCACTTCCAACCATGACGCCAAATAACGTAGGGTTACTTCGAAAGATTTCAGATAGTGCGGATGAGACGATTCGAGCATTAAGCGCGTTAGAAGCAAATAGTCGAGATCCATGGCTCATTTATCTCCTACTTTTAAAACTAGATCAGGATAGTAAGGAAGCATGGGCAAAGAAGGTAGGGTCGCGGGATGATTGTACCATTCAGGAGCTATTGGACTTTTTACAACTTCGCTGTGATGCATTGGAGTCGTGCCAATTGCATGGTCGTTCGCTATCATCGCGCGGAAAACCTCCAACTTCGATTCGAACCCATGTGGTTGAAACACATCAGGCAAATCCACGTTGTCCAATGTGCAATGATGAACATATTTTGAGTCAGTGTACCAAATTTATTTCATTTAGTACTGATTCTCGCCGGGAATTTGTGAAGAACAATTCTCTTTGTTTTAATTGTCTTAGGTCAGGACATTCATCAAATAAGTGCCGGTCCACATACCGCTGTCGCACGTGCAAATCTCGGCATCATTCACTCGTACATACCGTTAAATCTACAAATCTATTGCCATCTCGGCATGTTGTGACACCAGTGGAACCTTCAAATTCTTCTTCTCCTTCCCCTATCGTCAATAATCACTTACAATCACAACACCTAGGCAATCGACAAACTATTCTTCCAACTCTACAACTTCGTAAAATGTCGAGTTTTACTGGACTCTGGGTCTGAATATTCATTCATTGCAGAATCAGTTGCACAAAGACTCGGTCATCCCAGAAGTCATGCTCGAATTCCTATCATTGGCGTGGCCGCTACGGAAGCGGGCTATACAAGAGGTTGTATATCAATCCAAATGTATTCGCGACTCAATTCTACTCGTGTTATCGTCGACGCGTTTATTCTTTCAAGGTTAACATCGAATTTACCTACTCAAACTATCGATACGTCCTCTTATCACCACATTCGCGACTTGAAACTGGCTGATCCCACATTCAATATCTCTCTTCCGATCGATGTTCTACTTGGAGCAGATAAACTGTGGAGCATTTTAAAGGGAAACCAGATTCGGGGTCCGACAGGCACTCCTATTGCTCAAGATACCCTTTTTGGGTGGGTTATCACCGGAGAATTTCTCTCTCATCAATCGCCAAATAATCTCACAGTGTCCTCGATTCATTCTACACTTGACATTGACAATCTATTGCAGAAATTCTGGGACTTGGAAGAGGTTACCCCAGTCTCAAAACAATCGCTCGGCGAGGATCTCGCTGAAACTCATTTTCGTCAAACCTTTTCTCGCTCGTCCGATGGACGTTATATAGTTCATCTCCCCTTTACAAATTCATTTCCAACATTCGGTGATACCTTACAAGCTGCCATCTCACGCCTACAATCTATGGAACGTCGCTTTACAAAGGACCCAAATTTACGTGATTCATATTCAAGGTTCATGCGAGAGTATCTTGATATGGGTCATATGAAACGAATCCCCCCTGAGGAGCTGAACGAGGATCCTGCTCACCAGTTTTATCTCCCCCACCATGCCGTATTCAAAAAGGATAGTTCAACAACAAAACTGCGTGTAGTTTTCGATGGCTCCGCAAAGGATTCTCTCGGTCAATCGCTTAATAGTACGTTATTAGTAGGCCCTTCGATTCAGAGAGATTTGATTGGCGTTTGCATGAGATTTCGACAACATCGACATGTGTTCACAGCTGACGTGGTGAAAATGTTTCGTCAGATTTGGGTTGACGATGAGCACACCAACTTTCAACGCATTGTTTGGCGTGAAAGCCCCAACGATGAGATTCAGCATTTTCGTCTGTGTACCGTCACATATGGTACAGCATGTGCACCATTTCTATCAGTTCGCGTCCTAAACCAACTCGCCATTGATTATCGTGCAACTTATCCCCATGCGTCTCAGGTCATACTCAACGACGTGTACGTCGATAACGTGATGACAGGAACTGACTCGGTTGAAGCTCTTTTAAAACTTCAGTCTCAGTTAGTCGCCCTGTTGTCGATGGCTAAGCTATCGTTGCGCAAGTGAAGTTCTAACTGCTGGTCGCTTTTGGCACAGTTACCAAGCGAAGACTGTGAGTATTCGCTCATTGATACCGAACGGTCTAACAAATCGATTAAGGTCCTGGGCATGTATTGGGATCCCGCCTGTGACGAGTTGTCTTATAAGGTGAGTTCACCTCCGCTGATATCATCATCAACGAGAAGAACATTGCTCTCCGAAATCTCGCGCATCTTTGACCCTCTTGGATTGTTAGCACCATCAGTTGTATCGTTTAAAGTAATGTTCCAAGAACTTTGGGTACCAGAACTAAAACTAGGTTGGGATGATCCTGTTCCATCGGATATAGCTGAAAAATCGATTGCCTATCGGGAGCAACTTCCATATTTTGAAAATATTCGCGTCGCTCGACATGTCTTTACATCCTCAGATAGCATTGAACTACATGGATTCTCAAATGCTTCGTCGGTAGCCTATTCTACGGTTGTATACGCGCTGCAAATTAGTTTCGGGAGACTTTAAAATCACCATTATTGCTGCAAAAACTAAAATCGCTCCATTGAAACCCGTCTCAATTCCGCGTCTTGAGTTATGCGGAGCTCTTCTGTTGTCCCGATTAACATCACGTATAAAATCCTCTATGACCATCAACGTTTCAAAAATATATACTTGGTGTGACTCCGAAATAGTCCTACATTGGTTGTCTTCACCCCCTCGTCGGTGGGCATCGTTCGTCGCTAATCGCACTGGCGAAATTCTAGACACGGTTCCGCGAACATGCTGGCACCATATTTCGTCGGAAGACAACCCGGCAGACTGTGCGTCGCGTGGTGTTTCTCCCTTAAATCTTGTGACACATAAGTTATGGTGGACTGGACCCAGTTGGCTGAATCTTCCGGAGCAAGATTGGCCAGTATCTAAGTTTAATATTAATCGAAGGTCGGAATGTGAGGCTGTTAAACGGGAAGAAAGACAAGTACCCAGACATGCATTATTCACGGTCGCGGATCTTAACATACTTACTCTCATAATCGAAAAAATCTCGTCGTAGTATCGGTTACAACGAGTCGTGGCTTATTGTCTACGCTTTTATTGTCAACCTCTTACATCTGTACCAGAGCCTTCGCTTGAAACCATATCAACAAATCGATTATCGCATTGGAATCTATTGCAAAATATGGTCCAGGGGTTTTGGAGACGCTGGCACAATGAGTACCTCACGGCGCTTCAAGAACGCAACAAGTGGCAGCACCCAACCCCAAATCTGAAGGTTGGAGACCTGGTGGTCATTAAGGAGCCCAATCTTCCACCCACGCAATGGGTCCTTGGTCGAGTTGATGCCGTGGCACCGGGACCAGACAAGAAAGTTCGAGTAGCAACAGTCAGAACGGCAAGCGGTACTTTGGTACGCCCTATTGCGAAATTGGCTGTTTCCTGAAACCTCGTTCCAGGGGGGCCGGGATGTTCAAGACTTTAAATCTTACATACTCGTATCATTTAGTAATTCTTTATTGTTTATCATGTATCATTAATCTCTTTATAATCACTATCATTGATTTGTATTTCATATTTGCTCTGAGTCACTACTGTACTTAAGTTATATATTAATCGCAAGCAGTACAATACCATATACCACCCACCGGTACTCTAAATCGTTCTCTCTTTGATGGAACGGTATCATACTCTGATGAATCAGAGGGCACTGTCTCTCGTCCACTTGAATCTCAACCGTAGCAGCGACCACATCGGAATCGTATCATTGCGTGTGCGCATATATCTGTTTTTTTTTTGTATATTACATATGTAAAATGTATATATCAATTTGTTCATTCAATTAAATTTGAACCTCAAAATTGATCTTTGTGTGTTCTTTATCAACATGTGTTATTCTATGCACTTGTTCAACTGTAGAATGCTTACTTCTGAATCCGAATTGAGATGCCTTTCTTCTATTACTGGAAGAATTCGCCTTATCAATATTCTCTGGAACACTTTGGATATAATTGGAAGAAGCGAAATCTGTCTATAAGATGTTTTTTCATTCGGTGGTTTTCCGGGCTTAAGGACCATTATGACTTCGGCGACTTTGCATTGACTGGAAACATATTCTAGTCTAATCGCGGCGTTTATAATAAACATAACCTTAATTAGAGCTTTTCTTGGTAGTGCTTTAAGAATCTCTCCCGTGATTAGATCGTATCCAGGAGCCTTCTTAGGCTTAAGTTTCTTTATTTCTTCCTTAAGTTCGGTAAGTGTTGCATTTCTTACTGCACTATTGTCTATATACAACGTATTTATATTTTGAATAAGAGCTTGGCCATCAAATGGTTTAAAAGTTTCTTCCAGGTGAGCGACAAAAACTTGCGCTTTCTCTTTATCATACCTGGAAAAAGATGTCTGTTGATTCTGCGTTTGAATTATTGCAGATTATAGTTTTCTGGAAATATTTCGCCTAGGAGTGTATTCCAAAGATTGCTTGCCCTTTAACAAAATGAATTTTGGTAGAATGATGTTCTTGTAGTTGCCAGGCAAACATTGAAGTCCGGATAACTGCCATGGTAGTATTCATATTAATAACAGCGCAGCAACAGGATACAATTTCGCAACACACAGTCTAAATTTCTTGATATACATATATGAAAATATCCCAGGACTTCCACATTAGACACAAAGATGGTTTCCTACTGATTCAAGTTACATAAATATCGCTAGAATCCACAATACGGTTAAAACCACTTCATATCTGTAATTCAAATCACAAGTACACGAGCATGTAGGCCTTGGTCAAGACCTATCTGCAGCTATGTGTTGTGCAGAAGAAAGAAAACACCGGAATAAAACACGTGCTTCTCAGGCGACTCGGCGCGTCCCCAGGTAGCGGATAGGGGAGGGCCACATACTGTGGTAGTCAAGGTATTGTGAGATACGTGCCGTGCACTGAATAGGGCAGGGAATGCATAATAAAAATGTACATACGCAAACGCAATGTCCCTATGAGATACCGGGTGAACCCTGATAATAACCAGTCTTACACCTGTATGGGAGCTCCGCAGGTGCTGACTTTACTTTCTCACCTTACTCGTGGGAACAACAAATAGATACAAAAACAGAAAACAACAAAAATAAAATTAAAAAACAAAAACAAATCACGAATATGCTAAAGGAGTCAGGTGAGGAACCTCTACTCCATTCACCTATTTCTGATATGGAGTCTGAAGAAATCTCCCCATCTCCAAGAATGGTTGCTCAGACATCAAAGGCACTAAGCGACAAAAACAACGGTAAAGCAGAAAAGCTCAGGACCTAGCTGGAGTATAAATACTTCACTCGAGCTCAGAGATGCCGAATTGGAGCCAAAATCCCTAGTGAAATTGCACCTGAAAAAGCTAGGCACATGGGAAGAGAATGCTATGGGAAGGTTGCCGGTCAAAAAAAAAAAAAATGGCAAGGACAGTGGACCCAGGAACACCAAGAGTTGCAAGTTCACAGACAACGCTCCAAAAACGGTGTAAAAGAAACACAGACCGAACACAGAGTCACGCAGGGACACACGTGCGGTTATGCCGAAAAGAGACCCAAGAGGATATCGAACCTCATAAATTGCGCCACAGGTCGCCGCTAAAAACTCCTTTCGAAAAGGACATGCCAACCGAAGCCCCACTCAGACGCACGCAAAAGCTCTAGTGATAGCAAAGAAACCAATAAAGTAAATGCTTTGGGTGCAGCACAGGATAAACCACCACATCGGGACTATCTTATAGGTATACTATGGCCCAATGTGCATTTGCCATAGTGCACTCAATGCATCCTAAAGAAGATTTAAACACGCTACAAATCCAGCTAGTAAAGAGAAAAGCCTACTAGTTGAGATGCACAAAGCAGACAAGGAATGTCCCACCCTCAAATTGATTGACACCGATTGAACAGCCGGATGGCTATCAATCACTTGCCATGACAGAGAAACAAAAAAAATGTCTCAGAATCAAGCCATGGAAAGCAGCTAGCTTGAGAATAACTCAGTAACAAAGTTCTCAAGTTATTCACATCTGTTACCTTCATATCCGAAGAAGACATTATGACCAAGGACCTATTCCTATCCAGGATCACAAGGCAAATCAGCGGCGCCTCCACAAAAGGATGACGGGTGCTCAGGATCTCTAATGTTAAAAGCGGGACTGAAACTATAACCTTCTCAGTTGATGGAAAATCCGAGGATTATATCCTATCGCTTCAATAACAGCAATTTTGCTTGTTGACACAGGCGCTGAGCCAAAAATGGGCCTCGTCCGAGAAGATCATTTTTGGGCCAAAATCCGGATCTCCGACCAATATTTCCTCTTGACTCTCTGGCTATACCCAATTCAGCTGATCGGCTCCGAATCGACATTTCTGGGTCTTCTTTGATACTGGCTGCTACGGCGCCTATGTTTTCTTCATTTCGCACCAATCTCTGTCTGGTTGGTGGCTTTAGCTCCAAAAGAGTGTACTCACGATCAAACTTTTCCACGGTGGGAAGAATTGCCTGCACACTGAAGCCATGATGACGACCGACCTCACGACGAAATTCACGTTGCGTATTTACAACAGAGCCGGAATTTCGACAATATTTTTTAATAATTTCCGCACGTTCGGCAAGCGTGAAACGATGCATGGTGAAATGGCAAACCTTACTAAATATTTTGACAGCTAGATGTCATTGATAACTTCAGCAGCTGTCAGCTGAAACATAACAATTGGAAAAAGTATCCTTGCTATTTGTTCACCCTTTATAGTTGAAATTGTTTGCACCATGGTTTGCGCCTCTGCTATGGATACGTTAATTCATACAAAATGCCTTCTGTACATATGCTTGAGCCCCACTTTCCTCTTTTATGTATAAAGGTATGCCATCATTTTGCAAAACCCAATTCAATTCAATATACGAAACCCATTTATCATAACCGAATAAATTTCCTTTCCCTAATCGACTACACAATAAACGAAAATGTTGATTAAAATAAATGGACATCGATAGCAATAAGGAAAAAAAATAAAAATACCGAAACAATTTTTCACTGAATATTTACGATTTTATTTGATTTATATTCAATCCCCCCACTTGTTACATCGTCAGTGTGCGTGAATCGCCTTCCCTTTTGTTAAAAAGTGTATTCCTCAATTTTTTTTATGATCGGCCATTACAATTACCACGGCGAGCGCGGTATTGGTGGTGTGGTGGTAATTCCATCATAAAACTCGTCTTCGTCCTGTCGACGACGACGACGGTGGCCGCGCTAAAGTATCATCAAAAGTGCATAAATTCACTTAAATAAATCACCAAGTGACGGTCTCGGATGTCCTTGCATTAATATTAACGACTGCTGTGTAAAAATTCTCATTTTGTCCGTTGACATTTTATTAAAAGAATGAAAAATGAATGACTGGCCATAGCCGGAAATGAATTCAGTCTTTTGCCTGTGTCATTCTCAAGGAGGACTTCAAGTCCTTTTTTGTACTCGGATATATGGTTGTCGCTGGTACGGTAAAAGTGGGTAGAAATTTAGTACGGGTTAACATTTTATGGTGGTTTCTAAGTTGTTTTTTTTTTTCTTGGCTCGATGCCAGATTTAATTAGTGCCGGAGAAGGAGTCAGGAACAATGTGCACAACAATGCGTATAAAAATTCACTTAATTGTTGCTGGATAACACAGCTAGGGGTATTTTGCTTGATTGAATCTTTTATTGTGATTGTAGTCATTTGTGAGAAGATTGAGTTATGTGAATGGGGAGGTGAAGATCTTAGAGATTATGTCAACAATGGGACGACAAGTGGAATGGTTGGAGTGAACAAAAGTTGCAAAGTGTCCCAGATAGATTTAGCAGCAATTTTGAGATTATTGAGAGATAAACAAGTTGTGGCATTTATTGTGATGTGATTCAATGTAATCTAGCATCTTATTCCCTTTGCCCCATTGTAAGCAAGATTTGAGCATCATCACCAGTCATTTGCAGTCGCGTTGGTTGGGTGGAGTGTTAAAGGATCAGCTGAGTGTAAAAATCTAGAAACGTAAGGCTGATGGCCCTGCGTTGGGCGATAATTTTTTATTTTAACACACCTTTCTCTCTTCGAACTTCCCTATTCCGTTCAATATATTTGAAATGTAAAGAAATAGTACATATATATATATTTATTCATTTACAGCAAATTATAAATGAAACAAAACATACGAGCAATGTCCGAAATACGATTTTAACGCCCAATACGATTTTAATGCCAAATTAGGAAAGGAGAACGACTTTGGTAGGGCAGTCGGTAAGAATAGCCTACACGATACCACGTCTGATAACGTACTAAGGGTAATTGATTTCGCTGTGGAGCGAAACGTCAGCAGAGCAAGCACATGGTTTTCTCATCTCGATATTCATAAGCAGACATGGCGGTCCAATGATCACGTAACAATCAACCAAGTTGATCATATTGCGATCGACACAAGACATGCCTCCAGTATTCTGGATGTCCGGATCTTCCGAGCAGCCAGCATAGACTCGGATCATTATCTTGAACCCAAGCGATGTAACAAGGAAGTATCGCTTTGAGAAAATTTAACGTCGAAAAACTACAATCGCAAGAGACTGCCAGACCCTTCGCTGAACGTATCCCGAAATCTCTCAATCACCCCTATGCCGCCAGCATCAAGTGCCGAAGACAAGTGGCAACGCTGCCAACATGCTCACCCCCCACCGTGAAACCCCTGGTTTGACGAAGATTGCCGGCGAGTGCATGCAGCAAAACAAGTGGCATACAAAGCGGCGCAGCGCTGCAAAGAAGGGCGAGAGCTGGTCGTGAGCTCTATGAGCAAAAGAGATGGGAAGAACATCGGCTTCTCCAAAAGAAGAAGAAAGAGCATGAGAAGTGCGCGACGGAGAATATCAAGAGCTTATACTTCAGGAACAATGTACGGAAGTTTTACCAAAAGGTAAAAAGAACTTGTCAGAGAAGTAATACCCGTACAGAAACCTGTAGAGATGAAAATGGAAACCTCGTAGTAGAATCACAGTCGGTGTTGAGAATATGGAAAAACTACTTCTGCAGACTGTATAACTGCGACCAACATCCCGCTGTCAGGCAGAATGAACCATTCAACATAGACGATGATAGTCAAAATCTCCGTCGACCTGACCTGACGGCTTGCCGGCCGAACTTTTCAAGGCAGCTGGTGATGAATTGGTAGAGTGCATACACCAACTCATCCCTTAAATTTCTATGGACGAGTATATGCCTGACGAATGGAATCTCAACATCGTTTGCCTGATCAAGAAGAAAGGAAACCCCCTCAACTGCGCCAGTTATAGGGGCATCAGTCTCCTCAACAGCGTACACAAGATATTTTTGCGATATTGTGTAAACGCCTTAAACCCTTTATCAACAGCCTGATTGGACCCTATCAGTGCGGTTTCAGGAAAGTCCACCATCGATCAAATATTCACACTTCGGCAAATCCTGGAGAAAACCCAAGAACCCAAATCAGAAATCAAGCGAAGAATAACTCTTGCCAATCGCTGTTCCTTGGGGCTTATAAAGTAATTCAACAGTAAAGCCCTATCTCGAACAACTAAGGAGACTCTGTATAAGACTCTATTCATTCCAGTCGTGCTTTATGGTGCTGAAACATGGACTTTGTTAGAAGAGGATGAAGATATCCTTGATCGGTTCGAGAGAAAAATTCGTCGTAAGATATTCGGTCCCGTTTGCGTTGACGGGTTTTGGGGAAGAAGATTCAATCGCGAACTATACGTGCTGTACAGCGACATCACACACATAAAAAAACTGTGTATTGGACGTCTAAGATGGCTAGGACATGTAGAGCGAATGGACACCAACGCTCCGGCCCGCAGAGTCTTCGAATCTAACCCCGAGGGACGACGCAGTAGAGGGAATTATCGCCGTAGGTGGCGCGCACAGTTCGAAGGGACCTCGACCAACTTGGAGTGTGCAACTGGAGGCAATTAGCTAAAGACCGAGCTAAATGGAGAGGCTTGTTGTTTGAGGCCCAGGTTCACCCCGAACTGTAGCGCCACCTAAGTAAGTAAATAAGTAAAATGCCCATTGTCGTGTCAGCTATGTGTGCGGGTGTACCGTCCTGTTGGAACCACATGTCCTTAAGTCCCAATTCATAAATTTTCTACAATAAAAACTCTTTGATCATGGTTCTGTATCACTCACCAGTCACAGTAACCATGTTACCCACGGTGTCCTCGAAAAAATGAGGCCCGATGACAGCTTTGGCGTCAATGGCGCACCATGCAGTGACTTTGAGTGGATGTAATGGTTCTTCATAAATGACACGTGCATTTTCAGTGCCATAAAAGCGCAAATTATGTTTGTTTACGTATCTGTCCAGATGAAAATGGGCCTCGTCGCTCATGATGAATGTCCACCGAAAATCACGAGTCACGCGTATATATAACACGATCTTGATGAGTATAGCATTCCACGGCTTGTCGACGTGTATTCTGCATCTGTTTACTTCACAAATATCAAAACCAAACTGACAGTTGCCTCCATTTGCAAAAGGTATACTATCTTCCGAAAGGGTGATATAACGGGTGGGCCATCTAGTGGTTTCTTTTCAAATCATAGGTTATTTTGACACTGACAGCTGTTTCCCGCTCGAAATCTTGACAGAAAGTCAGTACCATACCTCCGCGGAACGAAATGAGCCGCTTGAACAACATTGGGAAATATTGAAAACTTATTTCCAAAGTGAGTGCTGTGTAGCCCAAACAGTGCGTTTTTTGAAAACAAGTTTTGGCCGAAATGAAGCACCCACCGCGCCTGCTGTACGCAAGTTTGTGCAAAAAGTTCATGAGACTGGTATGCTAGTGGACAACACTCATGGTCTCCGTCGTCGTACGGTGCGCACAGACGAGAATGTGGCTGCTGTAGCCGAGAGTGTGAGACTCAATTCACGAAAATCAACTCGTCATCGATCTCAACAGCTCAACATTTCACGCACTAGCCTGAGGAGAATTCTACACAAAGATCTGGGATTATTCGCTTACAAGGTCCAATTGATTCAGCAATTGAAAGCGCACGACCATACGCTTCGTTATCGCTTTGCAATTTTGGCCTTAGAGCAGCTGGAATTGGACAACGATTTTGGGCGAAAAATCATCTTTTCTGACGAGGCACATTTTCGTCTCGGCGGCTACGTTAGCAAACAAAATCGCCGCATCTGGGGCTCGGAAAACCCGCACGTTATTATCGAGAAGCCAATGCATCCACAGAGAGTGACAGTTTGGTGCGGATTGTGGAGTGGTGGCATCATTGGACCATTTTGCTTCGAAAATGAGGCTGGGAACAACGTTTCGGTCAACGGTGGGCGTTACATGTTAACGACTTTTTTTTTTACTGAAATTGAAGACATGGATTTGGACGACCTCTGGTTCATGCAAGATGGCGCGCCGTGCCACACAGCCCATGCCACAATCGGTCTTTTGCGCACCAAATTCCCAAATCGTGTTATCAGCCGTCTTGGCGATGTCAATTGGCCGCCTCGGAGCTGCGATTTGACCCCTTTGGACTTTTTTTTTGTGGGGAACCGTGAAGGACCGATGTTATGGCAACAATCCGGAAACGATTCAAGCACTTGAGGCCAATATCATCCAAGCAATCCGTGAGCTACAGCCCGATACTATCAACAAGGTCTTGGAAAATTGGAGTAATAGAATGCTTTACTGCGAGGCCAGCCGAGGCAGCCACTTGAACGACGTTGTATTTCATAATTAATGGGAATGCTTGCTCTTACTAATAATGCCATAATATGTGGACAAAATTTCATTTTGTTCATTTGATTGTATTTTCAAAAAGAAACTTGTAGTTGGCCCATCCTGTATTTTGGACAACCTTGTAGTATCAATGACAGGCATGTTCAAAGACTGAGGCAACCATCACATAATTCCTTGGCACTTATTCTGTGCTCACCAACGTTGGGAAGACTACACTAACTTAACGACTTAAAAAATCTCAGCAATGTCTGCAGGACTAAATTAAATTCTGTCATCGTAAGCGGTAAATGATTCCAGGAGAAGACTGTGTACACCACTGGTCACTACTCAGTGACAGAACAATTGGCCTTCAACCAAACTTCGGGTTTAACCAACTGAAGTTACCACATTCTCAACCTAAATACAATTACTATTACATTCCAAGGTCAAAACTGACAGAGACATCTACAACCAGAGCCAAATTTCTTAAAAACTCATGGGAGCACACATATTCCAAAACATCACCGTCAATTGCGTTCATGATAAAATTGAAGACACCATACATTTTTTTGTAAATACTATGTGCTTGACAACACCCAGGCTCGACGTGCAACTTTTCAAAATTGCTTAATTTGGAAGGACTTTCCCTACCTACGAGTCCCTGGAAATTTAAAAGCTTTCAGTAGATGAAACCTCCGAAAACCACTAAGGACGAAGATAAGAAGGGGAACATTAGAGTAGAAGCACACGGGCGGTGTTGATATCCGGAACCAGCTATCGTTGTAGATTATTAAATATGAAATGCCAAAGGAGTCTTATTGCCTCAGCCTGGATGATCACAGATTTTCCCAGCCAAACGATGAATCAAACAAAACTAGTTCAAATGTAGCTGGACTGTTTCATGCTGCTGCCAATGATTTCATAGAAGGGTACTTTCAACATTTCTAATTTTGGTGTTTCTACTAGTCTAGGTAGTAGAATGATGATAAGGAGCGTTTGGTACTCCATCGAGATCCTCTATTCAGACGTTTCAAACAACAGCCAGCATGTGAACCCCCAAACAATCCTTCTGATTACGACTGTGGTTTCCACATTTCTGTAGCGTGCTTCCTCAAAGTGCCTCAACCAAACTAAACGTGATCGAAGTTACTTGGCATCAGGATGTTACTTTGCACACAAAATCCCAGTGAAAGTCATCGTAAACTCAAATAAACTGCATCGCAAAAGTCCCATCGATCTGCTGTACCTTGTAAGCATAAAACTTTTTCAAAACAGGGCAACCAGAACTCGTACTCCTAACCTCCTTTTTGGACGTTGAATTTCACTGCACACTTTCGGAGGAATTGTCCGCGGAAGTACTACTTCCGCCGCATACGAGACATTGATGTACGCCAAGGTAAAGTCAAAGTTGGTCTACATGAATACGTGTCGCTATTCGCTGGGACTTCTGGGTGTGCACAGAGGAGTTTTGAACTCTGATGAAGTAAGGACAATAGAGGATTTCGGAAGGCGGTGTTGCATGTTCATTTAACATCGAATGGCAAAGCTAGCTTTAACATTAGAATGTTAGGTATATCATAAATAAGAAAATGAACTATTGTGAGTGGGTGAGGGGGGAAAGCTAGTTTATTCATGTTCATCATGTGATGACTGTATGTTTTCTGTCCTACAATTACCAAATCCAAAGCATCACAGCCATTCCATTCTAAATTATGAACGAATTTTGAAGTCGTGTTTTGAATTCCTTACGCAAATCACTTAAAGATTCTGCACAAACTAAGCTAGAAAATGTCGACTTACATATAGAGTAGACTGAACAGATTTTTAAAAATATAGAAGAGTACGCTAAATATAAGTAGAAACTAGATGAAAAGCAGATATGGCAGTAGGATTCCTTTATTCGATTTCTTAGCAAAGAACAGAAGTCACGGGGTTTTAAACCGAAGCAGCAAATGCAACGTATGGCCTGCCTGAGAGTGACAGGTGCACAATTCTCGACACCATTCGCAGCCATCGAAGCAATCCTAAATATTCCACCAGTGTACGTAGAAACAAAGAGAATTCCCAGGTTATCGGCTACAAGGCTTAGAGCTGTTGGGCACTTCTACGATAGTACAAATACAGGATATCGAATCGATTATGCAAAAGATGTTCTTGATGAATCATACATCTTTGCTAATAACTTCGCATCAATCTTCCCAAGACGAGAATCTTGGACGAACAAAAATACACATATTTGGCGCAACAGCTCTTTAAAGTGCCAGGGCCTAGCTTCTCGCAACCACTCATGTTGTGTGCGTTATATTTTTCACACGAATAGAAGGGACCTACAGCTTAGTGCCGACTCCGAACGGCGATTTGAGAAGCCTTTTCGTGACAACAATACTCTCGGATGTTTGTCAGACGCTCGCGGGAGGTGAACAACTTTTTTGTGTTTTCTGGGATTCGAACTTGGAACCTCATGCGTAGTGATCTTGGATGAACGAAAGAAGGATAAGTAACTCAGATGTGTTAGCAGGGAAATCAAGGACTGACATCAATTACATCACGGCCGACGGAACTTACCACCCACCTAGACCCATCTGTAATGATATTTCAAGCGGAGGTGTCTCGCCATAATGGAGTCAGTGGAAATTGTAATAAACATCCTAGGTTCGACAGGTAAATTGACATCTGCTCCGACAGCAAAGCAGCTATAAGCGCCATCACCAACCCCATATCAAAATCGTGACTAGTAAGGGAATGTAAGACCACAAATGAACTAAATGAATCGGTGAGTGGAAGAACAGTATAAGCGCCAAAAATTGCATTTTGGCCTTAAATAGCCATATGTAAATCTACCAATCAGCAAAATAATACTACATTAGAGAGCCAAATGTATACAAAAATGGAATACGCTTTTTGCTGATTGTATGGAAGCGCAGTACAAATGCGTTTAGTTTTTTCAGTTTTTCTCAAAAGCGATATTTTGTACATGTACTGTTCTTTCACTCACCGATTCAAATCTACTCGCCAGCAACAACACAGTTTGCGCTCTTATGCGTACCGGGGTACAAAGGGGCAGTGAAAAGCGGAACTATCTAAAAAAAGGTTCCAGAAGCCTTGAACTGAATCCTATAAGGACAACATGTATCCCACTAAAAACTATAAAAACTATAATCGATGGAAAGATACGACAGTAGTTTATCATACACTAGATGAATCTAGACGCATATAAAGTAGCAAACTCTCTAAGGAATGAGCCAAGTAGCATTGCAAAAAGAGCATTAAATTCAAGGAGACCCCAGACAAGATTGATAGTGGGATTAACTACAAGACCCATTGACGACAACAAACACTCTTTAAGACTGGATCTGATAGAGACAACAATTTTTGCCAACTGCCAAGAGGAGGAGGAGGAAGGCGTTCAGTACTTTCTCGGCCACTGCCGCGCAACCGCAAGTTTAAGACTGAACGTAGTGGTGTCCTCAACGATAGTCGATCTGACGCACCTCAGGCAAAAAAAAATCGGTGATATACTCGTACAAGAAGTCGCCATGTGGACAAAAGGTTTTCTCGATCACTGCACAATATAGTTTACGTAATCCCATATTCCAAACAACAATACAATCCTACTCCAATTTGTCTGATAAAAGATTCAATCTACAACTTATCGGCTCATCGAAGGCAGACTTATACTTTGGATACTACCGTAGAAGTGGTGTCAAAGAATTTCGAAGATTTGTCCCAATCAACATGACATTTCAGCTCCTCATTCTATTAATTATGTTTTAAATTACTTCTATCTAAAGCAATGTCTGTTTGGAGCCTTTAAACCAGTTCAGATACTTTATAAAAGACATGAAACCAAAAAATCCCCAAACCAAATACGGAGAAATTGGAACCACACTCCTCGTAGCACCAGCTTGCTATAATAAAACACAGATGTATCGATGAGCGAGATAGATAGGTATGGCATTGATCCAGCATATAATAGCATCTGACTCTTCCGTGAGGAAATCAGTACTAGCTCTGGAAACCTTAACGCTACCTTAGGCTGCCCGAGATTTCGGACCATAAAATCAGCAACTTTACAGGTCATCTGAAGATTCTATAGCACATTCAGAATGACCATATTCTTAAAATTCCAGATACCATGCTTAGAAAATACCGGTTCTTCAGAACATTCAATGTTGTCATAGGTGACCGCCACAAATGGAGGAATGAAGGGATTGTAGTCTTACCAAACTCTCAAATTTGGTACACAGATGGTTTCAAATTGGAAAATGGTATCACTGGCGCAGGGGTTTATGAACCCAGGTTCCAATGTGCAGCAGTGCTTGGGAAATCACCAACAGTATTTCAGGCGGAAGTCCATGCAATCGAACTCTGTGCACGAGTTTGCATGCGAAGAAGGATCTAGGGCACCCATATTTATATCCTTTCGGACAGCCAAGCAGC
Source organism: Brachypalpus laphriformis (assembly GCA_945910035.1). Lineage (NCBI taxonomy): Eukaryota > Metazoa > Arthropoda > Insecta > Diptera > Syrphidae > Brachypalpus > Brachypalpus laphriformis. Next base: position 313,171,155 of record OX246753.1, on the reverse strand, counting down.
ACTTATGGCTCTGGATTCCTACACACTCAATCTGCTCGAGGATCTTGCATCAAAAATCACCGTCACTGTGACCTGGATACCAGGGCACGAAGGCTTCAAGGAACGGGCGGACTGCTTAGCGAGAAGAGGCGTCAGCTGTGAGTTGTCGGTCCTGAACCCTGTTTTGGAATTGCACGGACTAACACAAACTTCAAAATAAAACAATGCGAAGCTGAGCATTATGCAGAGTACTGAGCCAAATTCAAGGGCCTAAGGCTAGGAAGCTTCTTGAGCTTGAGAAAGCAGATTTAAAGACCTTAACAAGCTACTTGACTGGTCATTGCCCTCTCAGGTACCATCTGCAGAAAATAGGAGTAGCAGATATAGACGTATGCCGGCTATGTGGAGAGCAAAAAGAGACGGCAGAACATATGGTATTCTTTGTGAATGCCCCAATGGCCGCAAGGAAAAGACTTCTCCACCTCTGGAGGGCTTTAATGAGCCCATCAGACTTTTTGAAGATTGAGCCTGGAACTTTGTTGAGGTTTATCGAGAGCTTTTACCCAGTTCTCGGTTAAATACCAAGCTGCCACAATAGATCTTATAGGTCGCAATACGTACAAAGCAATAGTATAGTATGGTATAGTACCCTAGCTAGTGAAAGAGAACCTTCTTATTCTTTTCTGACTCTTTAGCAACGAGGTGAGGAAAGGTGTCGGATCCCTACAGGATAGTGACTGGCTAGGACCTGCAGACATCGACCGCAAGGCAGAGGATATTACATCCATCTTTAATGAAGCGTATGTCAAAGCATGTCCAGAAACCAAAAGAAAAGATAAAAAATCACCACCATGGTGGTCGGCTGAACTAGCTAACATTAGGAGAGTAACCAGACACCTTCTAAATTTAGCCAAAAGAACAAAGCTAGAAGCGGACTGGGAACAATATAAGTCCAGTCAAAGAAATTTAAAAAATGAGACACAGAAGACCAAACGCCACTCTTGGCAGCAATTCTATAATGAAATCAAGCGTACAACAGAATCTGCGAGACTGAGGAAAATCCTATCCAGAGAATCAAAAACTCTTGGATCTCTCAATGAACCCCACGGAAGGTGGAGTGAATCCTGTGCAGAATCACTTAGGTCCCTGCTAAAAGCGCGCTTTCCTCGTTGTACGAACCATCTAGATAATAACATCGAAATCAACCGTAGATAGTGTGACGGAAACTTCGACGGATCTTATTACAGAGGAAAGAATTGAGTGGGCAATTGGATCATTCTCTCCCTTTAAATCCCCAGGAGCCGACGGGATTATCCCGATCATGTTACAGAAAACAGTAACCACAATCATCCCGGTACTTAAAGAACTATACCATAACAGCCTCATTTGGGGGTATATGCCTAGAGCATGGAAAGAGGTTAAAGTGGTCTTCATACCCAAGGCCGGTAGGGCAAGCCTCACTACCTCCTTTGTCCTAAAGACCTTCGGAAGACTAGGTGACATACACATCCGTAGTAAACTACGCCCAGGTGCCATATCGCCAGCGCAGCACGCCTATACGAAAGGAAAAAGCGTAGAGACAGCGCTACACTGTGTTGTGGGGACCTGCATTGCGATTGATCGGGAAACTACTGACCGCCCAAAACTTGGCTTGGGCCAGTAGCGCAACAATCAAGTTCGTGATGAAGTGCTTACTTTACCTCCTAGTGGTGGTCCCCGGGCAACTATAAGTATAAACCCTTATACGTATAGGCTAAAATTGTAAGTGCGGGTTGTCTAGGGCCTTGATTCTAGGCTAGGTAACGCGGGCCAGCAACCTGCGTTACTGAAACCAGCTCGCTACTGAAACCGATACTATGCCTCGGATAAGGACTGATCACATGTTGACGACTTTTGGCTATTGTACCCGGACAAAGATAGGTTTCTGGAATGTAAAGACGCTCCTCGACTCGGGAAGAGAAGGTCCTTACAATGCCAGATTCCTCCAACTGGAAAAGGAATTCATGCGATATAAACTGGACATTTTGGGGGTAAGTGAAGTAAGATGGTTAGAAGCGGGCGAGTACCAGTCACCAACACGTAACACTGTACTACTCTATTCTGGAAGACCATCCGGAAGTCCGCGGAAATATGGAGTTGGACTACTGCTAACAACAACAGCACGCAACGGCCTGATTTCCTGGCAGCCTCATGGTGATAGGATTTTGACGGCCAGATTCTGGACTAGAGTACGACGTGTCACCATCATACAGTGTTACGCCCCAACGAATAGTTCGTCTGAGGACGAAAAGGAGAGCATCTACAATCTCTTAAGCGCCGTCTTCAACACAACACCAAATGGAGACATTGTCATAGTGATGGAGGATTTGAATGCCAAGGTAGGCAGCGACAACGAAGGGCTCAAGCATGTAATCGGGAAGCATGGACTAGGCAACCGCAATGACAACGGCGAAAGGTTTGTGGATTTCTGCAATGCCAACCGCCTTGTGATAGGTGGCACCATGTTTGAGCACAAGACCTGCCACAAAGTCAGCTGGGTTTCCAATGACAGGCAAGCAACCTCCAACCAAATTGACCATTTTGCTATCAGCCGCCGCTTTAGAAGCAGTCTCCTGGACGTCCGAAACAACCGAGGGGCAGATGTGGGGATAGTACGAGATCACCATCTTATGATAGCTACTCTCCAACTACGCACTGCTGCAGTTCGAAGATCCCACGACAAAACAAGAATGCCCAGGTTCAACATCGATAGACTTAGTGATCCCTCAGTGCGCCAACAATTAAGGGAGCACTTTTCGCAAGGTGTGGAAGCAATCAGCAGCTCAATGCCCGCAACCATCCAAGACCATTGGTGTGCTGTGAAAAATGTTTTTACATCTGGTGCTGAAAGAATTGTAGGTCGATCGCAGGGAAGACATAGGGCGTGTCTTTCCGAGGATACCTGGAGACGGATTGACGAACGAAAACAGCTAAAAGCTCGCGTTGCAGCTACCCCAGCAGCAGGGAGAAGCGAGCTAGAGTCCCTATATCGCATGAAGATGAGAGAAGTTCAGCGTAGCGTACGACGTGACAAGCGCAACTACATCAACGCGCTGGCTACAGAAGCAGAAGAAGCTGCACGGAGGTGCGACAGCAGGACTGTCTACAGAATCACGAAAGAGCTGACAGGTGGTCGCAGCTCCAGCCAACACCCAGTGAAAAGCCTAGACGGCTCCTTGCTCATTTCGGATGAGGACCAGCTCAAGAGATGGAAAGAGCATTTTGCTACGGTTTTGAACCGTGTATTCGCTAGCGATATGCTCCCAAATCAGACTGAGATGCCCGAGGTGAGAAGTTCCCGAATACACACCACGACTCCCAGTAAAGATGAGATCATTACCGCGATCAAGGCACTCAAAATCAATGAGGCGGTGGGACTTAATGGTATTCCAGCAGAGCTCTTACGAGCAGCGCCAATAACATCGGCTGAGCTTCTGCTTCCACTTATAGGTAGAGCTTGGGAAGCTGAGAGCTTTCCTAACGAGTGGAAAAAGGAAATGATCGTCAAGCTTCCTAAGAAAGGAAATTTATTGGAGTGCGGAAACTGGAGGGGTATCTGCGTGCTGCCTGCTGTAGCTAAGATAATAGCTAAAATCATCCTTGAGCGAATCAAACAACATCTCGAAGACACACTCGATGCCGAACAAGCAGGTTTCCGCTCTGGATCCTCCTGTGCCGACCACATCAACACCCTCCGGATTATCATCGAACAGTGTGCTGAACATCGATCGCCACTGCACCTGCTGTTCATCGATTTTGAGAAGGCGTTCAATAGTGTCAACAGGGAGTTTATTTGGCGTGCCTTACGCAGGAGAGGCATTCCCGATAAACTAATTGCTATTATCAAAGCTACATATGAAGGCTCCAAATGTCACGTTCTGCACAGGGGGAGGTTGTCTGAGGAATTTGAGATCCAAAGTGGGGTAAGACAAGGCTGTATCCTTTCACCAATATTATTCCTATTGGTGATTAGCGATGTGCTTCATGCAGCTTTGTCGACGGGAAACGGAGGAATTCGATGGACTCTTACATCTCAACTGAAACATCTTGACTACGCAGACGATGTATGCTTACTCTCCCACAGAATTATGGACCTCCACCAAATGACAGCAGATGTGGAGAGGGAGGCAGGTGTCGTCGGGCTGAAAATCAATACGACAAAAACTAAAATCATCAGCCTTGGAACTAACTCATCGGCTCAAATATGCATTGCTGGACAACCGGTAGAGAGAGTAGAGGATTTTCAGTATCTTGGGAGTATTGTCTCGACCGATGGTGGAACCGAACTGGATATAACCAACAGGATCGCCAAAGCAAAGTCCGCGTTCGGGATGTTGTCCAAAATATGGCGAAGCAATGCAATCAGTTTGACCACCAAAATAAGACTGTTCCGCTCCAACGTTGAATCCGTGCTGTTATATGGTTGCAGCACGTGGAGAGTGACCACTACTATCACCAGACAGCTGCAAACGTTCGTTAATAGGTGTCTGCGCAATATCTTAAGGATTTTCTGGCCCAATCGTATCTCTAACGAACACCTTTACGAGAGAATGGGTCAGGAACCAATAGGCACAACTATCCAATGGCGGAAGTGGCAGTGGATTGGTCACACGTTCCGAAAGGGTGACAGCTCCATAGCGAACCATGCTATGCAATGGAACCCTCTAACTCAGGATGGCAGAAGACCTGGCGGTCCGAGGAAAACATGGCACAGAACAGTCGAGAAGGAGGCACGGCAGTTAGGGAAAAGTTGGGGAGAACTCAGACACATTGCCAGAAACCGTACACGATGGCGCGTAGGCGTAGTAGAGGCCCTAGGACCCACAAGGGGATACAGGACATAAGTACACTGTGTTGTCGGCTCAATAGACAAATCATTGAAAGACAAAGAAGAATATACACTAGCCGCTTTCCTAGACATTGAAGGAGCCTTTAACAATGTCAAACTCTAATGAACGTAACGAAGGAAAGACATGTTAAAGCTGAACTCGAAGGAACAAAGCTTGAAGTCTATGCCTCAAGAGGCACCCATCAAGGAGAGCTTATATCTCCACTGCTGAGGGTAATTTTCCTGAATGAAGTCCTTCTTAAACTCAGAAACAGCAGCGTCAAAAACGTAGCCTATGCGGACGACGTTGTGCTGCTAGCAACAGGTAAATTTCTTCCGACCCTGAGGGAACAAATCGAACAAATCGAAGGGACGCTGAAAATCATTGACTCCTGGACGGAGAGATGTGGACTAGCGGTTAATCCCCAGAAAACGGAGTTACATAGTACTATTCACTAACAAAAGAAAAATTCCACAATTCGTAACACCTTCCATAAGGGGTATTCCCTTGAGTATCTCCAGTAGCGCGTGATATCTCGGCCTGGTGCTCGATAGGAAACTGAACTGGAGACTGAACATTTACGAAAGAGTCAAAAAAGCCACGATAACTTTTTACTCGTGCAATAGAATATTCGCGAAGACTTGCAAGGCCAATACTAACGTATGGCAGCCTTGTATGGTGGCAAGCAGCCAGCAAAATAAGCAACCTAACTGCTATCACGAAAGTACAAAGAGTAGTGTGCATCGCCACAACCAGTGCGATGAGAACGACACCTACAGCAGGACTCGAGGCCATTCTCCATCTGCTTCCGACACATCTTTATACAAGTATTGGCGACTCTTAATGCCGTAAGATTAAGACAAACAGATAGCTGGAGACCAAATGCAATGGGTCATTCCACGATCCTGCAGAGATATCTAGGCAGTGTATCTAATACAGACTACATAACGCCTTACCTAGACTTCACGAGACCATTTATAAGCACATATCCAAAAGGGAAGACTGCAAAAATGACAGAACGCCTAATGAGCGATCCATAGCTATGTACACGGATGGATTCAAAATGAAAATATGTGTAGGTGCAGGCATCTTCTCTGATTCAAGATTCAAGATTCAAGATTTACTTTATTATAAACAATTTTTGAAATTACAATTCTTGACAAAGATACAACAAAAAAAATATTATACTGTAATTATAAGAAAATAAATAGTAAGGCTGTGGCGTTGCCGTCTGCCTGATTGAAGCCATTGAACAATGTTATCAATTTAACGTTTCTGCAAATTTATCATAAGAGAAGCATGACTATCGTAATTTTATTAATATATGGAATTTTATTTGTATTCAGATATGATACAGTGCCGATACGCGAAAGCCGCTTCCAAATAATTATAAAGAGTTGACCAGTTTTCACCGTTAAGGACTATTTTTGTTTCTTCCATTGTTAAGGAAAGTTTGCTGAAGTGGGTAAATCGAAGCTCTTTATAAATCGGACAAATAGCTAAAAAATGAAAGCTGTTTTCTTTCGCTTGCAAATTGCATAGAGTGCATTGAGTAGTGGTAGATTTTTTGTATGGAGAGCCATCTAAATTTAACATATCACACCTTGCTCTACAAATCAGGGATATCGCTCGCGTGTTGTAATTATCATTAAAATAGTTATTTACCATGTCGTAGGATAATTCAGGATAAATTACCCTGTTAATAGAAGAAATCGCTTGCTGAATATTTCCATTGCGTTGATGAATATCTATTGCTTCTAATAATTTATAGAGCTGTTGTTTTAACAGAAAGGGATCCCTGTATTGGATGTTCAGTTCGACACCGCACCGATGCGCCCAAGATCTCCAGTCGCTTATCCATTCCACCTTATTATCAAAAATGTATTTTGTGAAAATCAAGGGTAATCTATTTGGCGTGAAACTAAGAACTTTCAACACATAGTCGATTTGTAGTTTGAAGGTGTAGATGAAGAGAGTGGGTAAGCCTGTTTCGAGCAGCAGAACGTAATTAGGTGTTGTTGCAGGTAGATGAAATAGTTTTTCAAGGAAGAAGCGTTGGAGCTTTTCTACTTCTTCGTATGACCTATATCCCCATGTTTGACAGCTATAACACATTACGGAACGCATCACGGCTTGAAATACTTTGAATTTTGCAGAATTTGGTATCTCCTTTTTTTTTTTAATACTTTGCCATGAGGCATTAATCAAACATTTTGCCGCATCTAATTTATTCTCGAGGTGATGGGTCCAATTCATCTTCTCTGAAACGCCTGGTTTCTCCATGTCAGCTCGGCTTCCGAACTACAGCAGCGTTTGTCAGGCAAAGGTCCTAGCAGTGACGATAGCAGCCCGTGAGACTGCGATGAGGGCAATACCACGTGAGGATATCACCTTGTTCATTGATAGCCAGGCAGCGATAAAAGCTATATCTGCTATAAAAATAAAATCTAAGCTTGTGAAGTGTTGTAGAGAAGAGCTCAAGGTTCTTGGAACACAGCACGAGGTAAAGCTCTGCTGGCTCCCTGGTCATAAAGGCATAACAGGGAATGAGAAAGTCGACGAACTGGCTAGAGGAGGCTCAGCAATAGACTCGGACCAATCCGACCCCTCGGTGTACATCTCGCCTTTCGCACTCAAACTCGAAACAGGAAACAAATCCCTAATGGAGGCAAACAGCAGGTGGACCTCTTTAGATACTTGTGTCACCACGAGCAAGATATGGCCTGCATTCGACAGAATAAGAACCAATAGACTCATACAGAGGGATAGAAAATCCCTCTCTACTCTAATAGGAGTCATTACGGGGTATAATACCGTGCGGTACCACACGAAAAACTACGTGTGACGAAAGAAGACCTTTGTAGAGTCTACGGCGACGAGGAGGCTCAGGAGGACACCACCCACTTTCTCTGCTACTACCCAGGCCTCTATCACTTGAGAAATAAGTTCCTTGGACAACACTTCTTTAAGGATTTAGACAGATAAATGACATCGCAAACTTCAGCAAATCCTCTGGATGGCTTGTAGCTCGGGCACAGTAAGTACTAAATGCTTTCTTTAGGATATGTACAAAGACGATATTTTTTCACGAGGAAGGGATTCTCTAATCTATCTCCTTTCCCCCATGGCTATCACAATGGGTCTATATTGACATTAGTGTGGTGTGGAGGTTTTCTATCCCCTACACCAGCCCACTTACCTAATCTAACCTATTATTTTCTGAATGTCTGCTCACATATAATTGCAACAGGTAGCTCACTTTATACAATGAATGCACTCAAAACCCTAATTAACCCTGAACCATTCTGACGTGTAAGCAAAAATTACTACGAAGCATGTCTCAAAAATCTAAGCCAGCATATAGCGCAGATTGTTCTAAATTTTAAATTATGCATCAGGCAAATTGTATTGGTTTCGCTTTCGCAACGAAAAAACAAAAGGAGCACAACACTGCTGACTTGGTATGGACACATCCATCCAGTGCACAATTTTTACCTACGACTATCTGACACACCAGTAAAACAAATCGTGTTGCGTATAGGAACCCTGTCTAGCAGTGTTCTGTTCTAAATGCTGGAATTTCAGCCTTTAAAGTCAGGAAGCATTTGTAATCCATTTCCATAAAACCAACAGATGCTCCTTCAATGCCCTTTTCATTAGAACTTCTCGAATTCTATAACTTTTATTGGTTTCCATATAAATTTCTATTCTTCATCGTATTTCATATTTTATGAAGCAGAAATGATTCGAAATACCACTATTCCACTCGAAATAAATTCGTTGTATTGCTTGTGAGCCGTCGCCCTCTGTCTTGGCAGTTAACCTCCGACAAATGTTTCAATTAACTATAGTGCTCCTTAGCAATATGCCACCCATCTATTCGGCGAATGTTGTTTGTAAGAAATTCACATCAACCAAGTTATTCAATAAAAACGAATGTCCCTGCCGCCATATCCTGCGGCTTATGTCGGGCGGCAAATTTATTTGATATCATAACTTGGCAAATATGACACAATAAATCGCGTCTTACTACTAAATACGGGACATAAACAACGTGTTGCCGACGTAAATATCCCGATTAGTTCGTCCTTAGGCAACCTAAACATAGTTAAGTAGTGAATCAGCAATAAAATAAATTGCATCCGGATGTGGGTTTTGTTAAAGAAAGTTGTTACATTGTGGAGGATTGCATGATTGTCTCTTTTGGTATGATAGAGCCCAAGTAGGGGATAACGATGGTTAGTTTTAGCTGGAAACTTACTGACCTGAACAGTTCTATTGGGACTTTATCAATAGAAGGCGTTTTACTTTAAGTTATAAACTGCAGACCGTTTATTTCCAAATTGTCTATGACATCAAGGACTAGCTCAGATTAGGTTATTGTCATTAAGCGAAAGGGGTAAACATCCGCGCCGTTTTCAGGTCAATGCACACTTGTGAATCCAATAGGTTGAAATAGATAATTTCTCTTGTCCACAAGCGAAGTCGAATGAATAATTTTATGTATTAACTTGTCCGGTGGCGTGGCAAAATCGTATCATCACCTCCTCGCGGTGCCTGCTGGATAGCTATCTGATAGCGAACTAACGATGAGCGTATGCTGAGTCTGACGATACACATATGTGTAGCTGAACACTCAGACCAGGGTAAGCACATCTCGGTGAACTTCAGCACGCATATGTTTAATTGGACGAAGCATCTCTTGTTGACCTGAATGGCTGAAATATGCGTCTCAGAAGTCTAGCAAGAGCTCCTCAGAAGAGGACGTGCGGCGGATGAGTTCTCTCGATGGAATCAACGGTGACGTCTACAGACCAGTGGATACCTTATTCGAGCTACTTCGACATATTTGGAGCTGAGGTCTGTAAGGATTTTCAAACCTGCGAAGGGTACTGAAAAAGAGAAGGTGGCGGATGAACCTTTAATGGGCCAACAGCAGCGCTCATATCCCCGACGTGAGTTACTGACGTCGGTGCATCCGGCCTCTCGTCCTAGGGGTAAAAACGAAAAAAAGGACATGGTCCTCCAGGTTGGGGGTCGGGCCAACGAGTTAAATTAAAAAAAAAAAACAAATACAAATATTTGGCGCAACAGCTCTTTAAAGTGCCTAATATGTGTTCATGCCCCCACAGAAGAAAAGGACCCTGCCACCAAAGAGTGTTTCTACGAGCTCCTCGACAAAACATACGAGCAATGTCCTAAATACGACGTTAAAATCGTATTGGGCGATTTTAACGCCAAAATAGGAAAGGAGGACGTCTTTGGTAGGGCAGTCGGTAAGCATAGCCTACACGACACCACGTCTGATAACGGACTAAGGCTAATTGATTTCGCTGTGGAGCGAAATGTCACCATAGCAAGCACATGGTTTCCTCATCTCGATATTCATAAGCAGACATGGCGGTCCAATGATCATGTAACGATCAACCAAATTGATCATATTGCGATCGACGCATGCCTTGCCTCCAGTATTCTGGATGTCCGGACCTTCCGAGCGGCCAACATAGACTCGGATCATTACCTTGTTGTAGCCAAGGTACGAATGCGGATATCCCAATCTGAGCAACAAAGAAGAATTACTGTGAGGAAATTTAACGTCGAAAAGCTACAATCGCAAGAGACCGCCAGACTCTTCGCTGAACGCGTATCCCGAAATCTCTCAATCACCCCTTTGCCGCCAGCATCAAGTACCGAAGACCAGTGGCAACGCTGCCAACATGCCATCAGAAACGCCGCGACTGATGTGTTGGGTCTCGCTCGACCACCACCGCGAAACCCCTGGTTTGACGAAGAATGCCGGCGAGTGCATGCAGCAAAACAAGAGGCATACAAAGCGGCGCTGCAAAGGAAGACGAGAGCTGCTCGTGAGCTCTACGAGCAAAAGAGACGGGAAGAACATCGGCTGCTCCAAAAGAAGAAGAAAGAGCATGAGAAGCGCGCGTTTGAGAATATCGAGAGTCTATACTCCAGGAACAATGTACGGAAGTTTTACCAAAAGGTAAAAAGAACGTGTCAGAGAAGTAATACCCGTACAGAAACCTGTAGAGATGAGAATGGAAACCTCGTAGTAGAATTACAGGCTGTGTTGAGAATATGGAAAAACTACTTCTGCAGACTGTATAACGGCGACGAAGACCAACATCCCGCTGTCAGGCAGAATGAACCATTCAACATAGACGATGATAGTCAAAATTTCCGTCCACCTGACCAAAACGAAGTGAGGATAGCAATATCCAAGCTAAAATCCAACAAGGCTGCTGGACCTGACGGCTTACCGGCCGAACTTTTCAAGGCAGCTGGGGACGAATTGGTAGAGTGCATACACCAACTCATTTCTAATATTTGGTCAGACGAGTGTATGCCTGATGAATGGAATCTCAGCATCGTTTGCCCGATCCACAAGAAAGGAGACCCCCTCAACTGCGCCAATTATAGAGGCATCAGTCTTCTCAACATCGCATACAAGATCTTTTCTGCGATATTGTGTGAACGCCTGAAACCCTTTATCAACAGCCTGATTGGACCCTATCAGTGCGGTTTCAGGCCAGGAAAGTCCACCATCGATCAAATCTTCACACTTCGGCAGATCCTGGAGAAAACCCAAGAATTCCAAATCGATACTCACCACCTCTTTATCGATTTCAAGGCCGCCTATGACAGCATCTATAGAGAAGAGCTTTATAGAGCCATGTCTAGTTTTGACATCCCTGCCAAACTTGTCCGTCTGTGCAGGCTGACGATGGAGAACGCTCGCTGCTCCATCAAGGTCACTAATGACCTCACCGAGACCTTTGATGTCAAAAAAGGCTTTAGACAAGGTGACGCGCTGTCATGTGACTTCTTCAATATTGTACTTGAACGGATTGTGCGGAACTCACAAGCCAACACCGGAGGCACAATCTATTACAAGTCTGTACAACTGCTTGCATACGCCGACGATATAGACATTATCGGAAGATCTCAGCGGGCTGTCACCGGTGCTTTTGCAAGCATTGAGGCGGAAGCGGCCAAAATGGGTTTAGCGATAAACGAGGGCAGAACCAAGTATATGCTGTCAACAAGAAGGGAAAGCCAACATCGACGAATTGGACAAAACGTCACAGTGGGCAGCTATAACTTCGAGGTAGTAAGGGACTTTGTCTACCTTGGCTCTGCTATAAATTCTTCTAACAAAATCAGCGTAGAAATCAATCGAAGAATAACTCTTGCCAATCGCTGTTTTTTTGGGCTTATAAGGCAATTCAACAGTAAAGCCCTATCTCGAACAACTAAGGAGACTCTATATAAGACCTTGATCATCCCAGTCCTGCTTTACGGCGCTGAAACATGGACTTTATTAAAAGAGGATGAAGATATCCTTGGTCGCTTCGAGAGAAAAATTCTTCGTAAGATTTTCGGTCCCGTTTGTGTTGACGGGTTTTGGAGGAAAAGATTCAATCACGAACTATACGAGCTGTACAGTGACATCGACCTAGTCAAAAAACTGCGTATTGGACGTCTGAGATGGCTAGGACATGTAGAGCGAATGGACACCAACGCTCCGGCCCGCAGAGTCTTCGAATCTAACCCGGAGGTACGACGCAGTAGAGGGAATCATCGCCGTAGGTGGCGCGCACAAGTTCAAGGGGACCTCGACCAACTTGGAGTGCGCAACTGGAGGCAATTAGCTAAAGACCGAGCTAAATGGAGAGGCTTGTTGGTTGAGGCCCAGGTTCACCCCGAACTGTAGCGCCACCTAAGTAAGTAAGTAAGTAAAGTGCCAGGGCCTAGCTTCTCGCAACCACTCATGTTGTGTGCGTTATATTTTTCATACGAATGGAAGGGACCTACAGTTTAATGCCGAATCCGAACGGCGATTTGAGAAGCTATTTCGTGACAACAATACTCTCGGATGTTTGTCAGACGTTCGCGAGAGGTGGGACCATGAAAATTTTTTTTGGTATTTTCTGAGATTCAAACTTGGAAGCTCATGCGTAGTGATCCGAGTTAACTTCCCTACCACGTAAAAAACCTTCGAATACGAAGCAACCAACAGCCTCGGATACGGATGATTTTACTGTTGACGACCCAAGCAAACGTAAAAAGGACAACGATTTTCGTGCCTGAAATTGGAATGTTAGGTCCCTCTACAAACTACGCGTAGCCGAACAACTTGCGGAGGCCATAGAGTGTTTTAAAGTAGACATTACAGCCATGCAAGAAGTACGATGGGATGAGCCGGGCAAAACGAGGATGAAAAACTGCGACATCTACTACGGCGATTGCTACAGACAAAAAAGACAGCGTCTATTCGGGTGCGGATTTGTCATTGGAGGCAGACTTAGGCAAGCAGTCTTGAGTTTCTGGCATGTGAATGACCGCCCCATGACTATCCGTATCAAGGCTAAATTTGCCAACATTAGCCTAATATGCGTTCACGCCCCTCATGAGGAGAAGAACCACGCGACAAAGGATGACTTCTACCAGTTCTTGGACAAGAGGTATGAGCAATGCCCTAGCCACGACGTTAAAATTATCCTTGGTGATTTTAACGCAAAGCTAGGAAGAGAGGACGTCTTTAGTAGAGTGGTCGAAAAGCACAGCCTGCACGACATCACATCCGACAACGGACTCAGGCTAGTCGACTTTTCGGCAAGGCGAAACTTTGTCGTAGCTAGTACGTGGTTCCCACGTCTCGATATTCACAAGGGGACATGGCTCTCCTTTGATCGAAAAACTGGCAACCAAATCGATCACATTGCGATCTGTGCAAGGTACTCTTCTAGTATTCTGGGTGTCCAGACTTTCCGAGAAGCCAACGTGGACTCGGATCGGATCACTACCTAGTTTTAGCCAAGGTACGGATGCGGATATTCAGAACGGAGCGAAATCAACGAAATTCTGTGAGAAAATTTGACGTCGGGCGGCAACAATCGCAAGAGACCGCCAGAGCCTTCGCCGATCGGGTTTCTCTTAATGTTAATCTAAGTCCTATGCCGCCAGCAGCAAATGCGGAAGACCAGTGGCAGCGTTGCCAGCAAGCCATCAGAGATGCCGCCTCTGATGTACTGAGTTTCTCTCGGCCACCACAACGAAATCCCTGGTTTGATGAGGAATGCCGGCAAGCACATGCAGCTAAACAAGAGGCGTACAAAGCGGCGCTGCATAGAAGGACTAGAGCTGCATACGACCTCTACGTATGCAGGAGAAAAGAGGAACATCGACTTCTCAGAAAGAAGAAAAAAGAGCATGAGAAGCGCTCGATCGAGGAGATTGAGAGACTCTATTGCAGGAATAATGTTCGAAAATTTTATCAAAGGGTAGAAAGAACATGCCAGGGTTTCGAAGCCTAAACAGGAGCCTGCAGGGACGAAAATGGCAACATAGTGGTAGAATCGCAGTCGGTGCTGATAATATGGAAGGAACACTTCTGCAGACTGTTAAATGGCGATGATGATCAATATTCCGCTGTCAGGCAGAATGAGCCATTCAAAAGTGACGATGACAGCCAAGATTCCCGTCAACCCGATCAGAATGAAGTGAGGATAGCGATATCTAAACTCAAGTCCAACAAAGCTGCTGGAGCCGACGGCCCTGTCGCTGAACTTTCCAAGGCAGGAGAAGATGAGTTGTTAAGTATAATAGCATACACCAGCTCATCTGTGACATCTGGTCGGACGAAAGTATGCCCGATGAATGGAACCTCAGCATCGTTTGCCGATCCTGAAGAAAGGAGACCTTCTCAACTGCGCCAACTACAGAGGTATAAGTCTCCTCAACATCGCATATAAGACCCTTTCTGCCGTATTATGTGAACGCCTAAAACCGATCGTCAACAACCTGATAGGTCCTTATCAGTGCGGTTTCAGGCCGGGAAATTCCACCATTGACCAAATATTCACACTACGACAGATCTTGGGAAAGACCCATGAATATAAAATCGATACGCACCACCTCTTCATCGATTTCAAAGTTGCCTATGATAGCGTGTATAGAGACGAGTTATACAGAGCCATGTCTAGTCTTGGCATCCCTGCCAAGCTCGTCCGTTTGTGCAGAATGACGATGGAGAACTCTCGCTGCTCCATCAAAGTCGGTAAGAACATCACCGAACCGTTCGATGTCAGGAAAGGTCTTAGACAAGGTGACGCGCTATCATGTGATCTCTTTTAATATAGTACTTGAGAGAAACTCACAAGCCAACCCCGGAGATACAATCTACTTCAAGTCTGTACAACTACTCGCTTATGCCGATGACATTGACATAATCGGAAGAACTCAGCGGACCATGCGAGTATTGAGATCGAGGCAGCAAAGATGGGTTTGACGGTCAATGAAAGCAAAACAAAATTTATGCTGTCTACAAAAAAGGACACCCAACATCGGCGTCTTGGACAGACCGCCACAATAGCCAGATATAATTTTAAGGTAGTAAAGGATTTTGTCTACCTAGGCTCTATGGTCAGTTTCCCAAATGACATCAGTAGGGAGATCACACGAAGTATTCCTCTTGGCAATCGTTGTTTCTATGGGCTAAGAAGGCAATTGAGCAAAGCCATATCTCGAACTATTAAGGTAACTCTCTATAAGACACTAATCATCCCAGTCCTGCTATATGGCGCAGAGGCATGGGCTTTGACAAAACGGTTGAGGATGCCCTTGGTTATTTTGAGAGAAAAGTTCTTCGAGCGGTCTTTGGTCCCGTCTGCACAGACGCTGAGTGGAGGAGAAGGTACAATGCCGAGGTATACGGTCTGTACAAAGACATCGACTTAGCCAGAAGAGTTCACATACAGCGACTAAGATGGATTGGTCATTTAGAGCGGATAGAGCCCATCATTCTCGCCAAGAAAGTCTTCGAATCCACCCCGGATGGACGGCGCAGTAGAGGAAAACATCGTCGTAGGTGGCGCAAACAAGTGGAGGGGGAGCTCAACCAACTTGGTGTGCGCAACTGGAGGCAGAGGTTTGTTGCTTGATACCCAGGTCCACGCCGAACTGTAGCGCCATCTAAGTAAGTAAGTAAGTAGCTTGTCCTGTAATACAAACCATCCTATGGATTTTATAAAGTTCGTGATGTCATTCACAGAATTTTTGGATAGTTCTTCTGGAAAAAGATTCGTATGAGGAATTCATTTCTTCAGTGTTAGAAGCCTAGGCAGTGGCAAAGAAAGTTCGTTGTATCCTCATCCACTTTCTTCTTCTGTTAGCCGTAGCAGACCGGACCTAGTAAAGTCGCATATAGGCCATAGCTTCCTAGTGGTGATACAAGTATCTTCAATGTCGCAGACTGAAACCGCTCTACTGAACCGGAGACGCTCTTCACTACCCTGTGCGACGTCTCGGTCGTAGTTGAGTCGCCTAGAACAGCTGTGGTGTTCTGGCGACGTGGAAGATTAGTGGTACCGCTAACTTATCCTGGATCAGACCTCTTTGATCGAGGTATAAGAACGCTTCTGGAGGGATAAAGCCGTTAAAGCAGACACTCTCGTGATAGAGATTGTTGGGATAATAAGCCCCAAAGGTCAGGCTATTCATCGAAGTCATTGCTCTTGCAATGTGCCTTCGAATCATCTTGATCAAGAAATTATCCACTCTGATCAAATTCGCCCTGTTGTACAGGACCTCATTAGGATCGAATTTTATGTACTCAGACTCTGGTGTTCTATACAAACGAAGGTAAGCCCTAAGGCAGGCCATCTCAAACACCCGCATCTTTTCCAACAAGTTTCGCCCAACGTTAAACCACACGGGACATCCATATGCGAGCATAGGCCAAATGGGGGCCATGTAGCAGATTACCTTAACCCTTGCATCGAGTAGGCTGCTATAAAGCTGTCTCTTTGTAAGGGCGAAAGCAACTTTGGCTCTGGCCAGAGCAGCATCTATAGGTTTGTTAAAATATAGATATTGATCTAGCCAGACCCCAAGGTATCTGACTACACTTCGACTCGCAAGTGGCTGTCCGTGCTGCCCCACGATAGAGAACTTTCGCCAATTTTTTCTGGTGTCCCTAGTGGCCCCAGACAACGTCGTTCTGAATAGGATGGTCTCCGACTTCTGAAAGTTAATCTTCAACTTCCAGTCGTCGCAGTATCTCTTGATCTTATCGAAGTCACGCTGCAAGAGTATTGCAATTACCACATTCTTAGGCCCTGATCTATACGCGACCAAATCGTCTGCGTACGCTATGGCACGGTGAAGTGAAACTATGAGATCGCTCGTGTAAATATTGAGTAGGACCGGCGAATTAACCGCACCCTGTTGCAGACCATGTTTTACTTCAAAAGTTCCAGCAAACGTGACATTGCCATTCTTCACAATGAACTCCTTACTGGTGAGTATGTCATAAAGTATGTACAGCAGTGGTTTACTTATGCCCAGCCTGCTCAGCTTGTAGAAGAGTCCCTCTAACCATACGGCATCGAAGGCCTTCTACAAGTCAACCAAACAGGCACCCGTGCATTGCTTCTTGCTTTTGTTCCATTGGATATCCGATACCAGTTTAGACGCCGCATGTATGGTATCATGCCCCGCCTTGAAACCGGGTTGATCATCCGGAATTGTGTGCATGTTCTCAACCCACGTAGTCAGGACTCTATGGATCACTTTTTCGAATACCTTGCTGATGTTCAGAAGTAGACTTATCGACCAGAGATTCCCCGGATTGGAGCTATCCGCTGTTTTCCAATGCGCTGGATAATGGGCATTATTCATTGCATTATTAAACAGGATGGTGTAAATGTTCACCGCTTCTGGAGGAAGATATCTAAGCACTATGTTGGGTATACCATCGATTCCCACGGATTTCTTTTTTCTCAGTGATTCGAAGATCGCTTGGAGCTCTGCCTTCGAAATAAACGGGGATGTACCCTTTCATCGGCGACGGCATTGTTTACCATATTTCTTTCATTGAACACGGTGAAACCAGTGTTCTCAGATCGCCAGTGCTCCATGTCATTTCGAAGGTAGAAGTTGTGCACAAGGACCCGATTTTCCAGGTCGTGGTTCGGGCAAACACTTTCATTCACCGTATACACGTCCTGGAAGGTCGCTCCTATAGCCTCTACCTTCTCCTGCGGATCTTCGATCACAAAGAAATTGTCATCCTCAGCTGCGTTATCTGGATCTATACCTGCTGTCACTAGTATTTGTGCATTGTTCGTAGTTCGGCCGATTTTAAGACGCGGAAGATCATTTTGATTATTCCTCCGAAATATCTTGTTTATTTGTGGAAACATACTGGGGTTGTTGGACTTTACAGCCCGAATTTTCCTGTCCCAGTGCAAATTTACAGAAAGTCTGTAATTTTCTTTAACTAATTTCGAGAGGTTTTTAATCAACGATTTCAGCGTCCTAACCTCCTCCGGATTCTGTCTGTCAGTAAACTGTCTGTACAAGGTTTTTAATCTCGACAGCAGTCTACTTTTATGTTCATGCAGTGCGTCAATCGTTGCATTGCGGTATATGTCCACGTTGTCAGTGTATTGATCATCGTTCGTTTTATTGTCTCGTCCATTTGTTTTAGATATCTATCAATCTCCTCATTTGACAGATTTCTATTAGACGGTAGGTCGAGCAAGTTCGAGGAGAGTGCTCTCGTCAACTATCTGGAGAAGCGAGTCCAACGCGTTCTACTGTAATTATAGGCGTGCAATTGTCTCCTCCAATTCCGCAATTTCGTTGGGAATCGTTATTTCGGCACTGAGTCCGCAATGGTCACTGCCATACACAAAAGTGTGTAAGCAGTTTATCGTTTGTCGGTCCATGCAAGTCAGTTGTAACCGTACGTCGAACAGCATTAGGTCTAGTTAAGATCCGCTTCTAGGATACACAAGAAAGGAGACCCCCTCAACTGCGCCAATTATAGAGGCATCAGTCTCCTCAACATCGCGTACAAGATCTTTTCTGCGATATTGTGTGAACGCCTGAAGCCTTTTATCAACAGCCTGATTGGACCCTATCAGTGCGGTTTCAGGCCAGGAAAGTCCACCATCGATCAAATCTTCACACTTCGGCAGATCCTGGAGAAAACCCAAGAATTCCAAATCGATACTCACCACCTCTTTATCGATTTCAAGGCCGCCTATGACAGCATCTATAGAGAAGAGCTTTATAGAGCCATGTCTAGTTTTGACATCCCTGCCAAACTTGTCCGTCTGTGCAGGCTGACGATGGAGAACGCTCGCTGCTCCATCAAGGTCACTAATGACCTCACCGAGACCTTTGATGTCAAAAAAGGCTTTAGACAAGGTGACGCGCTGTCATGTGACTTCTTCAATATTGTACTTGAACGGATTGTGCGGAACTCACAAGCCAACACCGGAGGCACAATCTATTACAAGTCTGTACAACTGCTTGCATACGCCGACGATATAGACATTATCGGAAGATCTCAGCGGGCTGTCACCGGTGCTTTTGCAAGCATTGAGGCGGAAGCGGCCAAAATGGGTTTAGCGATAAACGAGGGCAGAACCAAGTATATGCTGTCAACAAGAAGGGAAAGCCAACATCGACGAATTGGACAAAACGTCACAGTGGGCAGCTATAACTTCGAGGTAGTAAGGGACTTTGTCTACCTTGGCTCTGCTATAAATTCTTCTAACAAAATCAGCGTAGAAATCAATCGAAGAATAACTCTTGCCAATCGCTGTTTTTTTGGGCTTATAAGGCAATTCAACAGTAAAGCCCTATCTCGAACAACTAAGGAGACTCTATATAAGACCTTGATCATCCCAGTCCTGCTTTACGGCGCTGAAACATGGACTTTATTAAAAGAGGATGAAGATATCCTTGGTCGCTTCGAGAGAAAAATTCTTCGTAAGATTTTCGGTCCCGTTTGTGTTGACGGGTTTTGGAGGAGAAGATTCAATCACGAACTATACGAGCTGTACAGCGACATCGACCTAGTCAAAAAACTGCGTATTGGACGTCTGAGATGGCTAGGACATGTAGAGCGAATGGACACCAACGCTCCGGCCCGCAGAGTCTTCGAATCTAACCCGGAGGGACGACGCAGTAGAGGGAATCATCGCCGTAGGTGGCGCGCACAAGTTCAAGGGGACCTCGACCAACTTGGAGTGCGCAACTGGAGGCAATTAGCTAAAGACCGAGCTAAATGGAGAGGCTTGTTGGTTGAGGCCCAGGTTCACCCCGAACTGTAGCTCCACCTAAGTAAGTAAGTAAGCTTCTAGGATACGACGGACTATCCGTTGCTTTTAACTCTAGTCGATACTCAACACTGTACCGACCCCACCAATTGAATAGTAGGTTCCCTCTAGGATTTGGTGTGTTATTTCCCCCATCTCTATGTTTGGCGTTTAAATCACCGGCTAAAATGTAAAAGTTCTCTTCCGACTCCAGCCTAAGTATTCGAAAAAGTGCCTCGAGCTCTGAAATAAAACAAGTGGGTTGAGTAGCTTCAGGAGCATAGACCGCAACCATATACATCCTCTTTCCACTATGGAGGGGGATATACACGATACATGCTTCCAGCTCCTGGAATCTACGCACTTCACCACAGTACACTACTTTATGACGCAGCTCTTTTCTAATGAAGATTGCGACACCTCCTCCTTGTGCAGAGTTGGGTCGGTCTCTTCTTATAATATTACAACTGCTGTGCCTCAACTTGTGTTTCTGGGATAGCTTAGTTTCGCTAACCAAAAGAAAATCGGGAGAATGGTCCTCAAGCCACTTGAACAGCACGGCTCTACGTTCGATCCTAATCAGTGAATTCACATTCACCGCAAGGATCTTTAAGGGTTGCTCCGCCATGTTCGTACCCATTACGATTGGTGGTACGTTAGGCCCGGCAGAAGCGCGTAGATCTGGTCCACCCGTTTTGCCTGCTCCTGAATTTATCGCTGAAGTTGGTGGTATAGAGCGCAAGATAGCCAACAAATCAGGTTCAGCCTCCGGTGCTCTCGGCTTTGGAGCCTACGAAACAACCTTCGGCTGCGACTGTACCGTATTCCCCCGACCTGACGCCATTTGGGCATAGGTCACTTGGGGAGTGACGAATTGTGTAGGAACACTTGGAACGGGCGGACGCTTCACTTCCACCTTCTGCTGGCGAGCCAGATTTACTTTTTTAATATATTGGAACTGAGGGCAACCCCGATAGTTCCCGGGTTGACCCTCACTCTGGCATTCACATCTCCTAGAATGGAGTTGATTACGCGAGTACCAAGTACTCAACCAATTACCTAACCTAACCTCGTCAAACTGAAAGTTCGTTATTAATTCGTGAGCATCGAACATATTTCCTTGACATTTGTTGTAAAGATCTAAGCCAGTGAACTCAGGTGAAAACCTAAGTCATTCTAAAAAAAAAAAAAAAGAACTATTAAATGGCGCCCAACGTGAAACCTCTTCATGCTGAATCGTATTACTCTTCGTAGCTATAACGAGGGCATAATAGTTTAAGTTTAGCTTTTAAAAAATGAAACTGCACCTCACCGGCCCATTATCCAAGTACAAGTACAAAATCTTAAAACACTCAACTAAAAGTTAATTTCATGTGAATACATTAAAAAGCAGAAATTAGCATTCAGAAAATTTTATGCCAGCCGCATTCGGTACATTTAATGACTGAAAACGCTTGCATCAGTGAATAATTAAGAGCTTCCTTAATTCATAGTACTTAGCTTAATGTGTGCCCACCTGCCCATCAACTAATAATAATGTTTTTCATTCAAAAGTTTGTTTATTCTGCTTAGCATACAGGACGAGGTCTACAAGTAGTTTTTACGTGCTTGCAACCTTAGACGTCCTTTCAACTGAACGTAATTTTAATTTTACACAACAAAAAAAAAACTCCGTTTTCCATTAATGCACCCCTGGAAAATAACTGCTCCTGATAGCTTGGAATTGCAATGGCACACTGTGTCCAGAGCTACGTAAAATGCGATTAAGGCAGAATTTCGCATTTAAACAGGAGGGATTGTGCACCAGAAGGACCTGTGTACACTCGTAACGAATGAAAATCTGCCAGTGGCATTTAAACACTGCACAGTCCTCACTTTTTCATGCTTTGATGGAAAATTCCAGGAGCAAAATGTAAAATGGTTTAAAAAAAATTGAAAGTCTAACAAAACATGAATATAATTGCTAAAAGCTGGAATGACAGACGTTTACGTTTGTTTTTCTGCTGGGTGCAGCAAAAATCCCAATGGTAATGTCAAAAGCAGGCAAATTTTTGATTAGAGGGAGAGGGGGCAAAACAAGGACATTTGAATAAAATATTTGGTTCTTTGATAAATCAGTAGTAATGAAGGAAAGGGGTTTTGAAAATGCACAATTGTATTTCAGAAATATGGACATAGCTGGGACTGGGGAATAAAATGAGATAAGTCTGAGTGAGGATTTCAGTTACTGACTTGTGGGAAATGTTGCCTTTGACCACGTGAATTTATTATTTTGCCTTTCAGTTCTGAGTGTTTTCTAATATAACTGGGACCAAGATTTGGTAGTGGTGGGCAAAATCGCATCATCACCTCCCCGTGGTGCCTGCTGGATAGCTATTTGATAGTGAACTAACGATGAGCGTATGCTGAGTCTGACGATATATGGGTAGCTGAACACTCGGACCTGCGTAAGCACATCTGGGTGAACTTCAGCGCGCATATGTTTAACCGGACGAGGCATCTCTTGTTGACCTGATCGGCTGAAATATGCGTCTCAGAAGTCTAACAAGAGGTCCTCAGAAGGAGGACGTGCGACGGATGAATTCTCCCGATGGAATCAACGGTGACGTCGACAGACCAGCGGATACCTTACCGGAGCTACTTCGACATATTTGAAGCTGAGGTCTGTAAGGATTTTCAATACTACGTCAGGGTATTGAAAAAGAGATGGTGGCGGATGAACCCTTAATGGGCCAGCGGCAGCGCCTATATCCCCGATGTGGGTTACTGACATCGGTGTATCCGGCCCCTCGTCCTAGGGTGTGAAAAAAACGGATCTGGTCCTCCAGGTTGGGGGTTGTGCCGTCGGGTTAACTTCCCTACCACGTAAAAAACCTTCGGTTACGAAGCAACCAACAGCCTCGGATACGGATGAATTTACTGTTGACGACCCATGCAAACGTAAAAAGGACAACGATCTTCGTGCCTGCACGTGGAATGTTAGGTCCCTCTACAAACCACGTGCAGAAGAACAACTTGCGGAGGCCCTAGAGTATCTCAAAGCAGACATTATCGCCATCCAAGAAGTGCGATGGGATGGGCCGGGCAAAAGGAGTATGAAAAACTGTGACATTTACTACGGTGATTGCTACAGACAAAAAGGACAGCGTCTATTCGGGTGCGGATTTGTTATTGGAGGCAGACTTAGGCAAGAAGTCTTGAGTTTCAGGCATGTGAACGAGCGCCTCATGACTATCCGTATCAAGGCTAAATTTGCCAAAATTAGCCTAATATGCGTTCACGCCCCTCATGAGGAGAAGGACGATGCGACAAAGGACGATGCGACAAAGGACGACTTCTACCAGCTCTTGGACAAGACGTATGAGCAATGCCCTAGCCACGACGTTAAAATTATCCTAGGTGATTTTAAAGCAAAGCTAGGAAAAGAGGACGTCTTTAGTAGCGTGGTCGGAAAGCACAGCCTGCACGACAACACATCCGACAACGGACTCCGGCTAATCGACTTTGCAGCGGGGCGAAACTTTGTCGTAGCTAGTACGCGGTTCCCACGTCTCGATATTCACAAAGGAACATGGCTCTCCTTTGATCGAAAAATCTCCTTTGAAACCAAATCGCCAACCAAATCGATCACATTGCGATCGACGCAAGGCACTCTTCCAGTATTCTGGGTGTCCGGACTTTCCGAGGAGCCAACGTGGACTCGGATCACTATCTAGTTGTAGCCAAGGTACGGATGCGGATATCCACAACGGAGCGAAATCAACGAAATACTTTAAGGAAATTTGACGTCGAAAAGCTACAATCGCAAGAGACCACCAGAACCTTTGCCGATCGTGTTTCTTCTAATCTCAATCTAAGTCCTATGCCGCCAGCAGCAAATGCGGAAGACCAGTGGCAGCGTTGCCATCAGAGATGCCGCCTCTGATGTACGGGGTTTCTCTCGCCCACCACAACGAAACCCCTGGTTTGATGAGGAATGCCGGCAAGCACATGCAGCAAAACAAGAGGCGTACAAAGCGGCACTGCATAGAAGGACTAGAGCTGCTTACGAGCTCTACGTGCGCAGGAGAAAAGAGGAACATCGACTTCTCAGAAAGAAGAAAAAAGAGCATGAGAAGCACTCGATCGAGGAGATTGAGAGACTCTATTGCAGGAATAATGTTCGAAAATTTTACCAAAGGGTAAAAAGAACATGCCAGGGTCTCAAAGCCAGAACAGAAGCCTGCAGGGACGAAAATGGCAACATAGTAGTAGAATCGCAGCCGGTGCTGAGGATATGGAAGGAACACTTCTGCAGACTGCTAAACGGCGATGATGACCAATATTGCGCTGTCAGGCAGAATGAGCCATTCAACAGTGACGATGGCAGTCAAGATTCCCGTCAACCCGATCAGAATGAAGTGAAGATAGCGATATCTAAACTCAAATCCAACAAAACTGCTGGAGCCGACGGCCTTGCCGCTGAACTTTTCAAGGCAGGAGGAGATGAGTTGGTAAGGAGCTGTAAAATCTGGTTGGACGAAAGTATGCCCGATGAATGGAACCTCAGCATCGTTTGCCGATCCTGAAGAAAGGAGACCTTCTCAACTGCGCCAACTACAGAGGTATAAGTCTCCTCAACATCACATATAAAATCCTGTCTGCCGTATTATGTGAACGCCTAAAACCGATCGTCAACAACCTGATAGGTCCTTATCAGTGCGGTTTCAGGCCGGGAAAGTCCACCATTGACCAAATATTCACACTACGGCAGATCTTGGAAAAAACCCATGAATACAAAATCGATACGCACCACCTCTTCATCGATTTCAAAGTTGCCTATGATAGCGTGTATAGAGACGAGTTATACAGAGCCATGTCTAGTCTTGGCATCCCTGCCAAGCTCGTCCGTTTGTGCAGAATGGCGATGGAGAATTCTCACTGCTCCATCAAAGTCGGTAAGAACATCACCGAACTCTTCGATGTCAGGAAATACAATATCTTAGACAAGGTGACGCGCTATCATGCGATCTCTTTAATATAGTACTTGAGAGAATTGTACGAAACTCACAAGCCAACACCGGAGGTACAATCTTTTACAAGTCTGTACAACTACTCGCTTATGCCGATGACATTGACATAATCGGAAGAACTCAGCGGGCCGTCAATGGGGCATTTACGAGTATTGAGATTGAGGCAGCAAAGATGGGTCTAGCGGTCAATGAAAGCAAAACAAAATATATGCTGTCTACAAAAAAGGACACCCAACATCGGCGTCTTGGACAGAACGCCACAATAGACAGATATAATTTTGAGGTAGTAAAGGATTTTGTCTACCTAGGCTCTATGGTGAACTCCGCAAATAACATCAGTAGGGAGATCACACGGAGAATTACTCTTGCCAGTCGTTGTTTCTATGGGCTAAAACGGCAATTGAGTAGCAAAGCCCTATCTCGAACTACTAAGGTAACTCTTTATAAGACACTAATCATCCCTGTCCTTTTGTATGGCGCAGAGGCATGGGCTTTGACAAAACCGGATGAGGATGCCATTGGTTATTTCGAGAGAAAAGTTCTTCGAGCGATCTTTGGTCCCGTCTGCACAGACGACACAGTAGAGGACGACCTCACGGTAGGTGGCGCAAACAAGTGGAGGGGGACCTCAACCAACTTGGCGTGCGCAACTGGAGGCAGCTGGCTCGTAATCGTGCTAGCTGGAGAGGTTTGTTGGTTGAGGCCCAGGTCCACCCCGGACCGTAGCGCCATCTAAGTAAGTAAGTAAGTAAGATTTGGTAGTACTTTTCAAAAGAATTCCTTTGGTGAGTTGTCGAGTATATAGCGATAAAGGTATCGGCGATATCCGCCATGGTCCGACCAAATTACGTCAATTGGTAGTTTACTTCCCCCCATGACTTCTGTTTATTTTTAGTTCTATCCTGGGGATTAGCCATTTTAGTGATATTGTTCCGTATTGTCTTCTTAGTTCTCCGGGGTCCATGTTTTCCCTTCTTCCATAATGATTTAATTGTTTGCATCATAAGCTAGTGTGAGGGTATTTTTCACCGAAGGCTGTGGTCGGCTCGCCTTTGACTCCAGGGTCAACCCAAAGAAATGCCCTAAGCTTAAGCTTAAGCTTTATTTACAAAACGGAGCAATTCGATACAATGTTTCTTCGTTAACAATTGAAATGGTTCATTTTCTAACAATTTCTATACTTAACAATTTGTATATAACTTAATTCTAACGTTGGGCGTCCGGCGGCTGGTTCTATTACGGGTCGCGGTCTCACGGGTTCTCTTGGATTGTAGAGCTCGGCTCGGTGCGGTAGTATGTCGGCTTGAAGATCTCGAGTCCACGCAAGGGGCAAGCTTAGAAAAGGCAGGCTCACAAGGATCCACTCGGCGCAAGGGGCAGGCTTGTAAGAGGCAGCCCGCACTTAGGACAGGCTTACAAGGATCCAGTCCACGCAAGTGGCAGGCTTGGAATAGGCAGTCCGCACTTAGGGCAGGCTTGCAAGGATCCAGTCCGCGCAAGGGTCAGGCTTTTAAGAGGCAGTCCGCACTTAGGGCAGGCTTGCAAGGATCCAGTCTGCGCAAGGGACACGCTTGGAAGAGGCGTCAAATCCACTGTTTATAAACCGCAATGCTTCTCCCAGACGGGAGGAAACCTATCGGACGACGGGCTAGCTATGGTTAGTAACTGGCCCGTTTTTAATCACCCAATCACCGAAAAATGGAATAAATGAGTTTGAAATCGATTCCCGAGAAAGGCTGTCAAGAGTACCAATCTCGTACTTCCACCGCTTGAGCAGACTCTCTTGACCAAATCTCTCAATCTCCCCCTTATGCAAATTTCTGCAAAAAGCAAATGTGAATTACAAAAGTGAGTGAAATTCACTTTTGCAAACAACTTGGCCAATGAGATTGAGAGAAGTGGTCATGTTCGGGTGGCTGGTCATCGCCAGATGTTCTTGTTTGTACTGAACCCACTGTGCACAGTAGCGGTCATCCAAATTGGAACACAGTGGAGGCGATATAATTATAACACTTCGTTACACTAGTATATCTATGGAGATCCTTCCCCGGATATTAGTATTTTCACAGACAGCCAAGCTGTCACTAAGTTCCTGGAGTCGTTCTCCTAAACTTCAAAGGTCGCTCTAGACTGCCAATCGTCTTTCGCTGAGATGGCGGAGATGTAGAATTGTAATCCGCTAGTTGGATTTCATGAATGTGGCAGACCCTGGACCATTCGAGGAAAAATTGTTGCCTATGGTGTATTATGTGCATTGCAACCAAATCTCTGACTCGAGACTTACATTGCTTCCGAAACGTAGTGAAAGTGCAGCTTTGTTGTGAAGATGTACAAAAGGGACAGTCCTGTTTCCATGTGAAGCATATACGTTGGCGTGTTTTCCGGTAACCTGAAGATTTCTTTGATAAGATATCCTAGCAACTTTTCAACTTCTGCGAACTGAAAGATACCCCATACTTGAGCGCCATATCACACGATGGACCTAACCACTGCTACATAGACTCTATACTTTGTACTAAGCGGAACGTTATTTTTGAAAAATATGCCCTTCCAATTGCAGTTTATTGACTATTTTCCTTCCTTGAGTTTTTCCTGCAGGTGTTTTTTAAAATCCACTCGCGGTGTTAAAATGACCCCAAGGTACTTATATTCCTTCAAGCTCTCAAGTTCTTCGTTTTGGTAAAACCCTTTTTGGTCCCTAGCGAAGCGACCGGTTCTGCTTCGGAATACCATTATTTTGGACTTGCTTGTATTCAGTTTTAGGTTCCAAAGGTTGCAATATTTCTCTAGCTTGTTGACCATCATTTGCATCATGGATGGAGTTTCCGACAGGATGACTATGTCATCAGCATATAAGACGGCCTTCATTTTCATTCCAGCAAACTCGATTCCTCCAGGTAGAGATGTTGGCAAATCGTCCATAAATAGCGCGAAACGAAGAGGACTCACGAGACAAGCCTGCTTAACACCCATATGAGACTCAAACCAGTTTGAAACATTGTTTCTGTCCCATACCGCAGTCATATTCTCCTTGTAGAGACTTTTGATAATTCTGAGCATTTTTGTTGACACTCCAAGATTGCTTAACTTATAGAAAAGTGCTTTCCTATCAACATTATCAAATGCCGCTTGGAAGTCCACAAAGAACGCGTACAATATTTTTCCATTATTCATGTAAGACCTAGCTAAGCTTGTTAACGTGCAAATATTGTCTACTGTCGAGTAGCCGAACCAGAGCTGAAGACCTTAGCATTACCATAGGTGCAGTGGTAACTTTTAAGCTACATATGCAATATGCATCTGAGAAGGCAGTGAAGGCAATGGCTGCCTGGGATCATGGATCATGACAAATATCGGCGGACCAAAGCACAAGAAGAGACTGCTCTTAGCGGCATCGATAATGCTCTATGGCTCCAGTCAGTCAAAGTCATACAGAGAAAGACGGTGGCAGCTTACAGAATTAAC
Source organism: Brachypalpus laphriformis (assembly GCA_945910035.1). Taxonomy (NCBI): domain Eukaryota; kingdom Metazoa; phylum Arthropoda; class Insecta; order Diptera; family Syrphidae; genus Brachypalpus; species Brachypalpus laphriformis. The sequence goes on along the minus strand of OX246753.1, from coordinate 313,142,703 downwards.
TCGCTGAGAGTATGCAACGCCTTGCGAACAACCTCCTACGATGCATCATGTGTAGTGACTGGCATTTTACCAATAGACCTTCTAGCTAAAGAAGCCCAGCGGAAATACCGTGCCAACAGGACAGTGGCACCAACTGTAACGAGTCGAAGTGTCACAAAAGCACCATCAAGGACAAGTCTGGATGGTCTGAATGGCAGGAGAGATGAAATCACTCTGATAAAGACAGATGGACGCAGAGATGGATCCCCAATATAAACGCTTGGATCAATAGGAAGCATGGGGAGCTGAATTTCCACCTCATCTAGATGCTTACGGGTCATGTTTGGTTCAGAGTCAACCTGCATAGGTTTGGGCTAGACGTTAACGCCTATTGCCCAACGTGCACGGAAGCAATCGAGGATGCGGAGTATATCATGTTCCATTGTCCACGATGTTATAAAGAATTGCACCCGCTGGTGAACAAAGTGTGTGAAGACCTAACCCCAGACATCATCACCAGACAGATGATGAGCAGGGAAGATGCGTGAGAAGCAGTAAGCGACACTGGAGCAACAGCAGCGTCAACAAAACGCAGTGCAGGAGGCTGCCAACACTATCAAGCCGAGCGCGTAAGGCTAAACTCCCCCCTCGCCATGAAATGCCAGGCGGAAGACCAGGGGTAGAAGGGGAGGTGAGTTTAGTGGGTGGAAATCCCACAACGTCACTAAGTATGGGCTCAGTTTCGTCTTTAAAATATTTCCACCCTTCGACGCAAAAAGAAAAAGACATACCACATAACTGCATGGCTGACGAGATCGCCAGGCTTGGCATATCCTACCGAATATGCAGGTACTTTAACTTAAGCTGGACGTTATCAGCAAGGCAAAGAGCAGATAAGAGGATGTCACGACGTGCCAAATAAGTATCAAAAGGTATCAACTCCACTATAGGTGTTTTCCCAGGACACTGTCCAATAGGCCTTCGTGCGGAAAGATTAGGTCTCTTGTCAAATGATTTCTGTAGGAGCTGCAGGGACCAAGAGCAGAAAAAAACCATCTTCCATTTCTTCTGTACCTGTTCAGCGGTATCCAAAAGAAGACTACTCTATCTTGAGGCACTTCTTTTCGTTAAACTTCAGAACCATCATTCGGTCCGGTTGGTTTACTTAGTAAGCCCATGTGTATAATAGTTGATTTTTTGCTGGATCCAGTGGTATCACAATGGAGTTTATCTGTCCAAGTGTGTCTGTATTTTGGTACAGACAGCCACCCTAACCTTACCTAACCATACCCGTGATAACGTACCCTCGTATGAAATTGTCCTATTAGCCGATATAACTCGAACGACTATTAGGCTGTAAATACCTTTTATCCGCAACCGATTGTGCTTAACTTTTAACACCTTTTAACGCCACCAGATTGTAGATACGTAGAACAACATTGAGCTCAAAACCCTAGACAGTAGTATTCTCCTGCTACTTCTTGGGTCCCCAAACTTTTGGCAGCATTCTTGAATGCACCAAATGTAGAACTGATGGCTTCTTTGAAATGTACTCCGTATATTAACCAAAGTATTGTCTGTCGTCTAACATAACGCCGAGGTACATAATGCATCTTTTGGAGAGTACTGTATAATTCCACACCGTCGCTTTAATGGTCTCTCATATTTTACTACTAATAAGGACTGCCTCCGTCTTGTGTTCTGCTAAAGCTAACTTATTTGACTCTAGCCATTGCTTGACCGATGTGATGGTCTTATTTGCGTTCAGCTCTAACCACTATCGCTATGTCGTCGGCGAATTCTATGATTTCTACTCCATCGGGGACTTGCAGCTTCAGTATACCATCGTACATTATATTCCATAGGAGCAGTCCGAGGACGGATCCCTGTAGAATGCTTGGGGTTACGGGGTACTCCTTTATCCCTATGTGGGTTTCGAATAACAGCACCCTTTTGTGGAGATATTCTCTGGATATATCGAGGTACTGAATGTGTTTTTAACATCAAGTGTTATTACTCCACAATATTAATTACGTCCCTCCAGCTGGAAGTTTCTATCCATTGCTTGTCCATTAACACCACCATACCAATAGCATCGACTGTTGATCGCGCTTTACGGAATCCATATTGTTTATCCGAGAGACCTTCTTCTGATTCCGTAACCAGGATCTACTGAATATTAGGCGTTCAAATATCTTTCCCATTGTACTCGTATCAAGCAAACAGATTGAGCAAGAGGACGCCGCGGTGGCTCGCCGGGGTTTTTTCCTGCTTTTGGTAATAAAACTAGTCATTGCTTCTTCCATATTGAGGGAAAGGTACCATTTCGAGGCACAGCTGCATTGTTTTGACGAATATTCCAGGATTACATTCTGCTGCTGTTTTAAATGCTTTGTTGGGCACTCCATCCTGCCCTGGGCATTTTCTGTTACTGATCTGTTTGCAGTATACTGGGTTCAGTATTTCATCCACTGCGACTTCCCATAATGTGACTTGCGGGGACAGTCATGTGACAATTTTGTTCAGCAGATCAGGATATCTACCCATCTATCTGTACGGCTCAGAGCGAAGTGCCTACAAGCACGACGCAGATCTCAGAGATCCAGAGGCATACAAGATTTCCAAGAGCGGCTTACCACATTTAAATTGGCGAGGCGAGAACTGGAAAGGGCCATTAAGGAGAGTAAGTCAAGGAGCTTTAGGCGGCTCTGTGACGAGGCTGAATTAGGCCCCTGGGGCATAGCGTATAGAGTGGTGATGAAGAAGCTTAAAAGCAGCAGGTCTCCACAGCTAACATGCCCGGCAATGCTAAGGACTATAGTAGAGCACCTATTCCCCCATAGACCGACTACTATAGTCTCCACCACGAGGGAGATCAGCATGGAGCATATTCCGCCAATCACGTCAGAAGAGCTCTTTGGGGCATGCAAAAAAATCGGAGACAGCAAAGCACCTGGACCGGATGGCATCCCGAATAGGGCAATCAAGGCGGCTGTTAAGACGAGACCGGACATCTTTCTATCAACGATGCAGAGGTGCATAGAAGAGGGGGTATTCCCTACACCATGGAAATTGCAACGTTTAGTGCTGCTTCCAAAGGGCAATAAGCCGCCCGGACAACCATCATCGTATCGCCTAATATGCCTGCTCGATACGCTGGGAAAAATCCTAGAGCGTATTATCTATGACAGGGTGCTTGTGGTGGCGGAGGAAAACGGAGACCGGTCAGACTGTCAGTACGGCTTCAGAAAATCACGCTCTACCATCGATGCCATAAAGGCGGTAGTGCATATAGCAACTAAAGCAATATAAGGAAAAAGGTGGAAATGGGGGACGAAGAAATACTGCGCAGTAGTAACGCTCGACGTCAAAAATGCGTTCAACTCGGCAAGCTGGTCATTCATTAGGAGATCTCTGGCTAGGATGGATACACCATACTACCTGCTGAGGATAGTCACGGACTACTTCAGCAATAGGAAGCTAAGATACCATACTGACGATGGCGTTAAGCACTACAGTGTTTCCGCGGAAGTCCCGCAAGGGTCGGTTCTGAGACCTCTCCTATGAACCATTATGTACGACAGAGTTCTGCGACTAACACTGCCCGAGGGAGTCAAAGTAATTGGCTTCGCTGACGATATCGCAGAGGTTACAGTAGCCAAGCACGTACACGAGGTGGAGTCTGCCACGGATGAGGCAGTTATAAGAATAAAGGAATGGCTGGAGTCTACCGGTCTGGAACTAGCTGCCCAAAAGACCGAAGCTGTCCTAATAATCAGCCGCAAAAAGGTGGAATATGCCAGCTTCCGGGTCGGAAACCAGAAAATCAGGTCCAAAGAATCCTTGAAGTACCTTGGAGTCATGCTCGGCAACAGGCTGCGCTTCAAAGCCCACGTCGAGTATTCTGGTAAGAAAGCATCGCTGGCAACACTCTCCCGAATGCTCCCGAACATCGGCGGGCCTGGATACGGCCGCAGGATCCTGCTGTCCAGGCAGGTGCACTGGCGACAAATGAGTGCAGGAAGAAGCTATCATCAGCTCACAGACTCTGCGAAATCAGAGTGATAAGCGGCTTCCGAACTATCTCCGACGATGCAGCTTGCGTTTTAGCTGGGATGGTCCAACGGACATCCTGCAGAGGGTATACCTTAGACGTCCCTCGAACCGGAAAGAGGCAAAAAGGATTAAGTAGGAGGAACGGGCAGCATCAGCAACGCTGTGGCAAACCAGATGGGACAGCTCTACAAAAGGCAGCACACCAAGCTATCATAGAGGACACAAGAAGTGCAAGGCGGGGATGTCACTCATAAACACAGCAATGCGACGGAGATGACGGTGGTTCCTATAATAGTAGTTCATGGAACTGGAGAGGATCCAGAACTTAAGGTCGACAATCTGAACAGAGTTCCAAGACCACCGAAACAGCTTCTTCTTGCCAGCTGCGAGATGAAGAAGTCAGCACTCTCAGTTTGACCATCAAATAGAAATGTCAGAACTTAAAAAAAGAAATAGGCAAATAATGAACGAAAATACATACTTGTATGTAGAGTGTTGGTCTTTTATTACGCGTAATCGATTGATTATTGCTTTAAGTTGAGGATTCAGTTCGCGGTGGTTTTTTAGTATTGATTAGATACAGCTCTTTAAGGTTTGCTGTGTCCTGGTGGTCCTAGGCCTCAATCAACAAAACTCTCCAGCCAGCCCGATTATGAACCAACTGCTTCCAGTTGCGCATGCAACCCTCCATTTGTTTGTGCCACCTACCACTTGATCGGCCTTTACTGCGCCGTCCATCCGGGGTGAAATGCTGGGATCCATCCGCTCTACATAACCCAGCCATCTTAGTCGCTGTATGTAAACTCTTCTAGCTAAGTCCATATCATTGTATAGACCGTATAGTTTGGCATTATATCTTCTCCTCCACTCACCGTCTACGCAGACGGGACCAAATATTACTCGAAGAACTATCTCTAAAAATAACTAAGGACATCCTCTTCTGATTTTGACCAAGACTGTGCCTCTGTGCCACACAGCAGGACTGGGCGATGTTGAGAAGATTTATACCTCTGTAGTTACTGTAGCTCAGAGGTTCTCCTTTCTTCAGATTCAGACAAACGATGCTGAAGTCCCATTCAACGGGAATACCTTTTTCCGACCAGATTTTCTAGATGAGCTGGTACATGCTCCTTACCACATCCTGCCTTGAAAAATTCAGCGGTAAGGCCGACACGGCTCTAGCAGCCTTCTTAGATTTAAGTTTAAATTATTTTTTTTTTTTTTTAACAGGTGTGTGGCCACGTCCAAATGGCGTGAAGGCACTGCAACCAAGGAGATCTATTGTGCCATAGGCCACTTTTAGGCCAACAATACTTCTACTCTCCTTATGAAAGCTATAATTACGGCGGCGGAGGAGTTCCTTAAGTCTATTGGAGATATAATCTCTTTAAGGAAAAAGCTTCTCCTAGTACTGCACAGAGCTACACACTCACATAGTATGTGTTCTGCGGTTTAGATATCGCTATCCTCACTTTATTCTGATCGGGTTGACGGGAATCTTGACTGTCATCGTCGCTGTCGAATGGTTTGTTCTGCCTGACAGCGGAATATTGATCATCGTCGTCGTTTAGCAGTCTGTGGAATTGTTCCTTCCATATCCTCAGCACTGACTGCGGTTCTTCTACTACGAGAATGATCCCCACAAAGAACTACCCTTAGAACCAACTGGAACTTTTAATGAAGCGGTTATTTGTTTTGATAGCATTAAGCTTAAACAGCAAATTTCACTGTAGCGAGAGTTATGCCGAGATTCACCTTGTTCATTGAAATATATGCGCTAATACCCTGCCTGGCGAGTTCGTGGGCTATGCAACATCATGTAATGTCTCAGTGTCCCGGCACCCAAATGAGGTGAATATTGAATTGCTTAGCCATCTTGTTAAGAGAAGGGGGCAGTTTTCGAGTTGAAGGTGACATATTCCAGGGATTTGATTGCGGCTTGACTCTCAGTAAAAATTGCGATATCCCGATTAGATATCATATTGTACCTTAGCCACGACAAGGCTTCCTTTATCTCCGCCTGAAAAACCATTCAGTAATTTGGAAGGCAGAAGGAGATGCTTATGCCCCTACTCACGGCTCTGTTTCGGATCTGTCTCTGTAGAAGCATATGGATCGCTCTTGTAACCCCAGATCTTCCTCCCAGTCAAGTCCAGAGGCGAAGCGAGTTTCAAAGTTTTAAACAGAAGGTGTGGAAGTACGTAGTCGTGATCTGGAGGAAGAAATTCAAGATTGTTAAAAATAGAGAAACCACTGAGGTATGACCTTCATGCGAGTAGCTGCACAAGCTGCCACTTTTTCCAATCACATCAAATAAATCATTAAACTAAAAAGCCATTTCTATCTACTTGTTGCCTATTTTTGAAAAATAATACCAAAATTTAAAGAAAACGGCAAAGCAAACAACAGTTCCAATGGGTACACTGTAACAACTCAAAGTTCTTTTTCAAACACCCCCGACCCATAAATGAAACTTATCGTCAGACATGTTAAGGTCAAAGTTACCTTTAACCTAAAACAATACAATCTTCCAACGTAGTATGCTGTGTTTTAAAAAAAAAAATGAAAAAGATAAAAACAAAAAAATCTCAGAAAACAAGTAATTTTCTGTGAAAGTTTATATCTCAATTATTTAACGAGTTTGTTCCATCGACTTACCTGCAGCTTCTTCTCTGCTTGCTTCTGTAAACATTTCATTAGTTCTAACGAGGGAACTTGATTCGGAGCCACACATACACACGCGTAGATACGTTTTGCTTTACTTTTTCTGCTGTTTAAATAAAAAGAAGTTTCTCATAGAATTTCAGAGTATTTCTTGGATTAATTTAAAGCCTCATCCCGCTAAGAAGGCGGCCTAGTAGAAAGGTGAAACATCGTAATTATGCATGCCTAGCTGTCTGTGAAAATGTAAGCGTGCAGAAGTTACCAAAAGTTTTTTTTTTCTACCCATACCTAGGCGGTAATATATGTAATTATTTTGGTGGATTTAAATGGGAGTGAGAAGTTTGAATACGCTTTTGAAGTGAAATTGTAAGTGAAACATTGTGCCTGGCAGGGGAAATGTTATTAAAAATGTATCTGCCCCTCATTGGGCGCCAGTTTAAAGACTTGCTTGGGACCAGAGGTGAAAGTTTTACTTCTTTTTATATATTTTGTAATGTTTTAGTGTCTTTATACGTTGTCCTGGTGATACGATGTCACTACCGTGCGTGGTTGGTGACACCACGTTAGGTAAGTGGGCTGGTGTAAGGGGATAGAAAACCTCCACACCACACTCAGGTCAGTATAGACCCATTGTGATACCCATGGGGGGAAATGGGATAGAAAAGAGAATCCCTTCCTCGTGGAAAAATATCGTCTTTGTACATATCCTAAAGAAAGCATTTAGTACTTACTGTGCCCGAGCTACAAGCCATCCAGAGGATTTGATGAAGTTTGCGATGTCATTCATTGGTCTGTTGGACAACCCTTCTAGATCCTCAAAGAAGTGTTGTCCAAGGATCTTGTTTCTCAAATGATAGAGGCCTGGGCAATGACAGAGAAAGTGGGCGGTGTCCTCCTGAGCCTCCTCGTCGCAGCCTCTACAAAGGTCTTCGTTAGCCACACGTAGTTTTTTCATGTGGTACCGCATGGTATTATGTCCCGTAATGACTCCTATTAGAGTAGAGAGTGATTTTCTATGCCTCTGTATGAGTCTATTGGTTCTTACTCTGTCAAATGCAGGCCATATCTTGCTCGTGGTGACACAAGTATCTAAAGAGGTCCACCTATTGTTAGCCTCCGTTAGGACTTTGTTTCCTGCTTCAAGCTTAAGGGCGCAAGGCGGGATGTACACCGAGGGGTCGGATTGGTCCAAGCTTAGTGCTGAGCCTCCTCTAGCCAGTTCATCGGCTTTCTCATTCCCTGGTATGCCTTCATGACCAGGGACCCAGCAGAGCTTTACCTCGTGCTGTGTTCCAAGAACCTTGAGCTCTTCTCCACAACACTTCACAAGCTTAGATTTTATTTCTAAAGCAGATATTGCTTTCATCGCCGCCTGGCTGTCGATGAAAAAGTTGATATCCTCTTCTTGTATTGCCCTCATCGCAGTCTCACGAGCTGCTATTGTAACTGCTAGGACCTCCGCCTGGAAAATCCTGCTGTAGTTCGGAAGCCGAGCTGACATGGAGCGGCCAAGCGTTTCAGAGAAGATGCCTGTGCCTACACCTATTTCCATTTTCGATCCATCGGTGTAAACAGCTAAGGATCGCTCGTTAGGCGTTCTGTCATTTTTCCAGTCTTCCCTGCTCGGATAGGTGCTAGAAAATGGTCTTGTGAAGTCTAGGTATGGCGTTAAGTAGTCTATATTAGATACACTGCCTAGATATCTCTGCAGGATCGTGGTGTGACCCATTGCATTTGGTCTCCAGCTATCTGTTTGGCTTAATCTTACGGCACTATGAGCCGCCGATACTTGTATAAAGATGTCTAGCGGAAACAGATTGAGAAAGGTTAAAGGGGTTAGCTGCAATGAATGAGTGCAGCCTGCACTCGGATTTCAAACGGATTCATTGTGCTCCCCTGACGTGGAGTTTCCTTGATGAAGAACTGTAGAGAGAGGAAAAACAAAATAGCTAGAGTTCTCTGCTAGTGAAACGGCATCCTCTGAATCACCCTGAAGAAGCTATAAATTTCATGATGGTGGTTGGTCGCTTTTCAGACAGGTCGCCCAGATAGTTGAAGAAATACTCTCCAGATCCCGTCTTCCTGGTACTTCAGAGACTGGGGCATTCGCAAAGGAAGTTTTCCGTGTCCTCCTCTACGTCGGTGCTGCCGCACCCTATGCAGAGTTCATCTGTACCTAGCCGCATTACGTTCCCGGTCTGAAACCGCACTGATAAGGACTTATCAGGTTATTGACGATCGGTTTTAGGCGTTCATATAACACGACAGACAGGATCTTATATGCGATGTTAAGGAGACTTATACCTCTGTAGTTGGCGCAGTTCAGAGGGTCTCCTTTCTTCAGGATCGGGCACACGATGCCATACTTCCATCCGACCAGATTTTACAGAAGAGCTGGTGCATGTTCCTTACCAACTCATCTCCTCAGCGGCAAGGCCGTCGGGTCCAGCAGCTTTGTTGGATTTGAGTTTAGATATCGCTATCCTCATTTCATTCTGATCGGGTTGACGGGAATCTTGACTCTCACTTTGGAATGGCTCATTCTGCCTGACAACGAAATATTGGTCATCATCGCCGTTTAACAGTCTGCAGAAGTGTTCCTTCCATATCCTCAGCACCGACTGCGATTCTACTACTATATTGTCACTTTCGAACCTCCAGGCTTCTGTTCTGGCTTTGAAACCCTGGCATGTTCTTTTTACCTTTCTGGTAAAATTTTCGAACATAATTCCTGCAATAAAGTCTCTCAATCTCCTCGATCGAGTGCTTCTCATGCTCCTTTTTCTTCTTTCTGAGCAGCCGATGTTCCTCCTTTCTCCTCCGCTCGTAGAGCTAACGAGTAGCTCTAGTCTTTTTATACAGCCTCGCTTTGTACGCCTCCTGTTTTGCTGCATGTACTTGCCGGCATTCCTCATCAAACCAGAGGTTTCGTTGTGGTGGCCGAGAGAAACCCAGTGCATCAGAGGCGGCATCTCTGATGGCTTGTTGGCAACGCTGCCACCGGTCTCCCGCATTTGCTGCTGGCGGCATAGCACTTAGATTAAGATTAGAAGAAACCCGAACGGCAAAGGTTTTGGTGGTCTCTTGCGATTGTAGTCGTCCGACGTCAAATTTCCTCACAGCGTTTTGTTGATTTCGCTCCGTTCTGGATATCTGCATCCGTACCTTGGCTGCAACCAGGTAGTGATCCGAGTCTACGTTGGCTCCCGGAAGGTCCGGGCACCCAGAATACTGGAAGAGTGCCTTGGGTCGATCGCAATGTGATCGATTTGGTTGACAGTTTTTCGATCAAAGGAGAGCCATGTTCCTTTGTGAATATCGAGACGTGGGAACCGCGTACTAGCTACAACAAAGTTTCGCCCCGCCGCAAAGTCGATTAGCCTGAGTCCGTTGTCGGATGTGATGTCGTGCAGGGTGTGCTTTCTGACCACACTACTAAAGATGTCCTCTCTTCCTAGCTTTGCGTTAAAATCACCTAGGATCGTTTTAGCGTTGTGGCTAGGGCATTGCTCATACGTCTTGTCCAAGAGCTGGTAGAAGTCATCCTTTGTCACGTTGTCCTTCTCCTCGTGAGGGGCGTGAACGCATATTAGGCTAATATTTGCAAACTTAGCCTTGATACGGATAGTCATGAGATGTTCGTTTAAATGCCGGAAACTCAAGATTTCTTACCTAAGTCTGCCTCCAATGACAAATCCGCACCCGAATAGATGCTGTCCTTTTTGTCTGTAGCAATCGCCGTAGTAGATGTCGCAGTTTTTCATACTCCTTTTGCCCGGCCCATCTCATCGCACTTCTTGGATGGCGGTAATGTCTGCTTTGAAACACTCTATGGCCTCCGCAAGTTGTTCGGCTGCACGTGGTTTGTAGAGGGACCTAACATTCAACGTGCAGACATGAAGATCGTTGTACTTTTTGTGTTTGCTTGGGTCATCAACAGTAAAATCATCCATATCAGAGGCAGTTGGTTGCTTCGTAACCGAAGGTTTTTTACGTGGTAGGGAAGTTAGCCCGACGGCACAACCCTTAACCTGGTGGACTAGATCCTTTTTATTGTAACCCCTAGGATGCGGGGCCGGATACACCGATGTCAGTAACCCACTTCGGAGATATGAGCGCTGCCGTTGCCCCATTAAGGGTTCATCCGCCACCATCTATTTTTCAATACCCTGACGTAGTATTGAAAATCCTTACAGACCTCAGCTCCAAATATGTCGAAGTAGCTCAAGTAAGATATCCGCTGGTCTATCGACGTGACCGTTGATTCCATCGAGAGAATTCATCCGCCGCACATCCTCCTTCTGAGGAGGTCTAGCTAGACTTCTGAGACGCATATTTCAGGCAATCAGGTCAACAAAAGATGCCTCGTCCGGTTAAACATATGCGTGCGGCCCCTTCTCCATAGGTTGGATTGTTTTAGGCGCAGGGGACTCATCGCACCTGATTTCTTAACAAATAAGTCTAGTGGAATCAGTGCGAGAATTGTTTCAAGTGCTGCAGTCGGGGTGGTTCTAATGGCGCCTGTGGTTGCTATGCAGGCAAGTCTCTGGATTTTAGTCAACTCTTTGAGACGCGTGTTTTTCTCTGCTGTTTGCCACCAGACAATGCACCCATGTGTAAGAATAGGTCTGACTATGGCTGTGTATATCCAATGGATGATGGCAGGTTTGGGTCCCCGCCACGTTGGGCGCCAATTGAAAAAAATGCAATTAAAGCCGAAGAGCTTTTATTGAAAAATTGCTCGTTGCCATCAATTGATTGCTATCTTCGTAGACCTTTGACTATCTTGCGTCAAATGTCAAGAAAAGAAAATATCGAAAAAGCAATATTTAGTCGTTATTTTACTTCTACTGCCATATTCCTTTAATTTTTATCCGGCTTAGTACTATTTGTCAAAGGAACCACACCTTCTGTTTTGAGCTGCACTGATGTCTTGGGATCGGATGAGTGAAAATACCTGAGTTGCTGCATGTATTCTATTTGTCACCTTTTCACTAACTTTGCGAAGTATTTGATGCCATGTTGCAATAGTTCCCTCAGATTCGAACTATCAAGCACATCTGCAGGAATTTTGCTAGCATAATAGTCGTTAACTCCAACGGGTACTCGGGAATGTATGTCAGGGGTCTTTTACTCACCAAAGTCTGAGCCTCTATTTGAAATGTAGTCAGCTGTTTAAAATTAAGTTTGGCCTAACCAATGAACGCTTTGAAAGTAATAATAATAATAAGTTCTTTATTCCAAAAATAGTTAATTTTACACTTGAATACATAGAATTTTAGTTTTATTTACTTAAGATATGAAAAAAGAACAGAACATACGGCATGGGCTAACCCGTCGCCGGTAGAGAAGTCATTTTACGTTAAAGTAATACATTGACATTTTATTTAATGAAATTCCTCAATTATTAATTTTCTGTAATTCAGTACGGAAATTATATAATGGATGACATTTTTCCAGTATTCCTCTAGACTTCCATTTAAAATATACACTAAGTCTTCATCTGAAAGTGTGTTTTTAGCAAAGTATTTGCACCTGATCCCTCTAAGTACGGGACATCTACCTATAAAATGCTGAATTGTTTCATCTTCTTTTAAATTACATAGCGTGCATAATTTGGTACCGCCGATTTTATAGCTATTTCCATTTAGATGAATAAGATCTGCTCGCGCTTTCAAGATCCATGTTATGTCGCTTTGTACGTTTCTATCGTTACAGTATGCGTTGCCTTTAGTAAAATCCAGATATTTATATATTCGTGTTTGACTATTTGTGGCTTTATATACATGATGGTGGTATATCTGTTTCTTCATATTGTCTGTTAGTAAAATACAATTTCTGTGCCACTCGGTTTGAGTTAACTCCACATCCCAATTTAAGCAGAAGCCTAAGCTTAACGTCTGAAGTTCTTTGAACCAATACAGCTTTTTCATTTTTATTAGATTTGAAAGTTTGAGTGGTAGCCTTTCTGAATTGTACTCAAATAATGTTTTTACAATGTAACGCATATGTAAATTTAGGGTATAGATATGACCCTCTTGTTCTCCAGTTTCGAGTGCTATAAGCATCTCCCGATAGGTGCTGGTCCGCTAAGTAACGAGTAGGAGCCACTGCAGCCGAAAACCTAACAGCTCTGTTAGTAAGCCCTACTCCCACCTCCTCGTGGTGCCATCTGGGAATTTCTTCGGAAATTGCTAACGGGAGAGGACGAATGGCGAGCTTCCTGCGCCAAAAAACAGGATAAGTGTCGGTTGGTCTGTGGCCCAGCGAGCCGCAACCATAAAAAAAATCATTGCTCCGAAACGGAAACATACGCCTCGGATACGGACTGATCATTTGTTGACGACCTTTGGCTATCGGACACGGACAACGATCGGATTCTGGAACGTTAAGACCCTCCTGGACTCACTCAAGGAAGGGCCTTATAACGCCAGATTCCTCCAATTGGAGCGCGAATTCGCGCGGTATAAAATCGACATCTTAGGGCTGAGCGAGATAAGGTGGTACGATGCTGGAGAATACATCTCCCCAACAAAAAGCACTGTGATGCTCTACTCTGGTAAACCAGCTGGAAGTGCACGGAGTTCTGGCGTAGGACTCATGCTAACTCCAGCAGCACGTAGTAGCCTCATATCCTGGAAACCCCATAGTGACCGGATATTGACGGCTAGGTTCCAGAGTAGAGTTAGAAAAATTACCATCATACAGTGTTATGCTCCGACTCTAGACGCAACTGAGGATGAAAAGGATAATTTTTATAGCCACTTATAGCCCACAATCAAACGCCTAATGGGGACATCGTAATGGTAATGGGAGATCTCAATGCCAAGGTGGGTAGCGACAACACCATGCTTAAGCACGTGATGGGAGTTCACGGCGTGGGAGACCGTAATGACAATGGTGAGCGGTTTGTGGACTTCTGCAATACCAACCGTCAGTCATCGGAGGTACGCTGTTTAAGCATAACACCTGCCATATGATCAGTTGGGTCTCTACTGATAGGCAACGAGCATCCAACCTGATCGACCACATTGCGATCAGTCGCCGCTTTAGAAATTGTCTCCTGGACGTCCGAAACAGACGTGGAGCTGACGTCGGACTAGAACGAGACCACCATCTTATGGTAGCTCATTTACGCCTTCGTACTGCATCCGTCAACAGCAACCGCTCAAACCTGCTTAACATCACCAGGTTTAATATCGACAGGCTCAAGGCTCCCCAAGTGCGCCAACAGTTCAGGGACCATCTTGCCTTAGAAGCAGAAGCAATCAGCAGCATAGAGAACATGGATGACCACTGGAGTGCTGTGAAAAATGCTTTTGCGACTGGGGCACGCACTTATGTCGGTAAAAAGCAGAAACACCACCGCACATGGCTTTCTACAGACACCTGGAGACGGATCGATGAGCGTACAGCAATCAAGGCTCGGATTGCAGCGGCCTCAGCAGTAGAGAGAACCGAGCTTGAAACCCAATACCGTGCGAAGAAGAAAGAAGTGCAGCGTAGTGTGAGACGTGACAAACGTCAATATGTCAACTCACTGGCCTTAAGGGCTGAAGAAGCAGCGAGTAGGTGCGACAGTAGGACTGTTTACAACATCACTAAGGAGCTCATCGGTGGTCAAAACTCCAAACAACATCCAGTGAAGAGTCTAGACGGTAACCTTCTGATCGCGGATGAGGATCAGCTCACTAGATGGAGAGAACATTTTGCTACAGTGCTAAATCACTTAGGCGACGGCGATATGATCTTGAATTCGAATGAGCAGTTCGAAGCAACAAATTCCCGAATTCGCACCGTACCTCCCAGTAAAACTGAAATAATAACAGCAATCAAGTCCCTCAAGAGAAACAAAGCGGTGGGTATTGATGGCATCCCTGCCGAGCTATTTCAAGCGGCGCCAAATACATCGGCAGATTTGCTGCATCCGCTAATACGGAGAGCTTGGGATAGCGAACAATTTCCACAGGAGTGGAAAAGGGGGATGATCATTAAGCTTCCAAAGAAGGGTAACTTGATGGAGTGTGGTAACTGGAGAGGTATATGTGTTCTTCAAGCTGTAGCTAAAATAATAGCTAGAATAATTCTAGAACGAATTAAAGAACATTTAGATTCAACTCTTGATGTCGAACAGGCAGGCTTTCGCGCTGGATCCTCCTGCATCGACCACATAAACACCTTACGGATCATAATCGAACAATGCGTTGAGTATAGATCTCCGCTACATTTACTGTTTATCGACTTCGAGAAGGCTTTCGACAGCTTGAATCGAGATGCTTTCTGGTTGGCCTTGCGCAGGAGAGGCATTCCAGAAAAGCTTATAGCTATTATCAAGGCTACATATGAGGGCGGTAAGTGTCACGTCGTGCACAATGGTAAGGTGTCGGAGGATTTTGAAGTCCAAAGTGGAGTACGTCAAGGGTGCATACTGTCACCACTATTGTTCTTGGTGGTTATCAGCGATGTACTCCGTGCAGCATTGACGGAAGGTAATTCCGGAATTCGTTGGACTATGACATCTTACCTTAAATACCTAGATTACGCTGACGATGTTTGTCCACTTTCACATCGGATAATGGATCTTCTTTTGATGGCCCAAAATCTAGAAGGTGAGGCAAACAAAGTGGGGCTAAAAATAAACACAGCCAAAACAAAAGCCCTAAGTACTTCCAATACCCGCGCTCAACTTAACATTGCCGGAGAGCAAGTCGAGAAAGTTGATAACTTTCTATATTTAGGAAGTGTCGTCTCGGCTAATCGCGGTGGCACCGAACTGGATGTGTGCAGCAGAATCGGAAAGGCTGAAGCTGCGTTCGGAATGCTGTCCAAAATCTAGAGAAGCAATGTTATTAGCTTAAGAACCAAGCTACGACTGTTCCGCTCCAACGTAGAATCAGTGCTGCTTTATGGGTGCAGTACCTGGAAGGTGGACACCATTAACACACGCAAGCTGCAAGTCGTTGTAAACAAATGCTTAAGAATCATCTTGAGGATTTTTTGGCCGAACCGCATCTCCAACGAACAACTTCATCTGAGAATGGGCCAAGAACCTACAAGCATTACTATACGAAGAAGAAAGTGGCAATGGATTGGACACACCCTACGGCGCGAAGACAACTCCATTGCGAAATACGCCATGCAGTGGAATCCGCTCACCCAGGCAGGCAGAATAGCGGGACGCCCTAGGCAAACGTGGCGCAGAACAGTTGAGGAGGAATCGAGCTCTTTAGGAATGAGTTGGAGGCAGCTCAAACGCGTTGCAGAACTCCGAACACGATGGCGCGCAGGCGTGGTTGACGCCCTATGCCCCCCGAGGGGTTAAAGGATATGAGAAGAAGAAAGAAGAAGAAGAGAGTGCTATAACATAATTTGGGGTGAAATCAGGTAGTTTCAGCAGACGTTTGATGAAATAGCGCTGTAGCATATCTACATCTTCAAAACAAGAATACCCCCATACTTGTGCGCCATATGCTTGTATTGATCTACAGGTAGCAAGAAATAATTTCCATTTTGCATTGAGCCTGATCTCTTTCTTATTAATGAAATCCTTCCATGTTGCGTTAATACTAGCTTTCGCCGAAGAGTTTCTGCTGCTTACGTACTTTACGAAAGACATTCCAGGTGTAAATATAACTCCCAAATACTTATACTCTGAAACTATTCTTATTGGTTCTCCCCTGTACGACCACTTCTCTTGCCTAGCTAGTCTTCCCCCTTTTCTGAAAACCATTATTTCACTCTTGTTCATGTTTACCTCCATGCCCCAGGTATTACAATACGTGTCCAACTTGTTTATCATTCTCTGCAGGATCTTAATATCGTCGGCTAAAATAACGATGTCGTCTGCGTACAACAATAGCCTTATATTAATCTGACCTACACTTAGTCCTCCCCCAGATGATCATGCAGATCATTTACATACATCGCAAAGAGTAGTGGTGACAGCAGACATCCTTGTTTAACACCGGAAAGAATTCTAAAAGAATCTGAAAGTTCCGATCCCGTCCACACTGCCGATGTTGTTTCTTCATACACGCTTCGTAAAAAATTCACTATTTTGGAGGACACTCCCATCTCAAGGAGTTTGTAGATTAGATGACTTCTTGGCACTCTGTCGAACGCGGCCTTAAAATCGACAAAAAACGCATACACTTTTTTGTTTTCCGCAAATTTTACCTGAATTATAGCAGCAAGATTGTATATGTTATCTGCTGTCGAGTAATGTTTACGAAACCCGACTTGGAATTCATTAAGTTTTTGGTGTTTTTAAACCCATTCTGATAGCCGCCCATTTATTATGCCCATTAAAATTTTAGCTTTACAGTTCATGAAAAAAATGCCTCTGTAGTTACATGGGTGACTCGCGTCTCCCTTCTTAAATATAGGGAACACAATGCTCGTACTAAAGGATTTATCAGCAATACCTCTATTTAATGCTAACTCATACGCCGAAGCTAACTTTTTTACGAACTCATCCGAAGCATTGACAAAAAATTCGTATGGGATTCTATCAACTCTGGCTGGTCAAACGGTAGTGCATGCGATCATATGAAAACACAAGCGTTTTCACTCAGCTGAGGCCTACCAACTCCTACTCTCAACCTCCACGCGGTGACAGCCAGGTGCCTAGTACCTTAATCCAAGAAATGGGTAACCAACCCCGTTTGGCGGATTCTTGGTGGCAGCAGATGAGAGAGGGGGGGAAGAGTGCTTTTCTCACTAGAGCGCTTCTTCCTCTTCCAGGCGGCAGCGGACGAATTCTTTAGACGGAGTCAACGGTGGCGTCTATAGTTCCAGTTAGGTTGAACTTAGTGAACACCTTGCGCGAGCTGCTACGACGTATTCGGATCACAGGTCGGTAAGGAATTTCCATTGTTGGTCAGGACATTGGAATAGAGATGGTGGCGGAGGAGCCCTTAATGGGCCAATGGCAGCGCTCATACTCCCGTAGTGGACTACTGGCACCGGTGTACCCGGCCCCTTGTCCTAGGGGAATAATTAAGGAACTGGACCTCCAGGTTCGGGGCTGTGCCGTCGGGGTAACTTCCCTACCACGTAAAAAGCGCATGGTTCCGAAACAACCAAAAGCCTCGGATAAGGATGACTCAACTAATGACGACCCCAGCAAACGAAATAAGGACAACGACCTTCGGATCTGTACGTGGAATGTTCTGTCCCTTTACAGACCACGTGCAGCCGAACAACTAGCAGAGGCCCTAGACTGCTATAAAGCAGATATTACCGCCATCAAGGAAGTGCGATGGGATGAAAAACTGTGACATCTACTACGGTGATTGCTACAGAGGCAACAGGCAACGCTTATTCGGATGCGGATTTGTCATACGCGGCAGACTTAGGCAAGAAGTCTTAAGCTTCCGACACGTGAGCGAGCGTATTATGACTATCCGGATCAAGGCTAAATTCGCTAACATAAGCCTAATATGTGTTCATGCCCCCACAGAAGAAAAGGACCCTGCCACCAAAGAGTGTTTCTACCAGCTCCTCGACAAAACATACGAGCAATGTCCTAAATACGACGTTAAAATCGTATTGGGCGATTTTAACGCCAAAATAGGAAAGGAGGACGTCTTTGGTAGGGCAGTCGGTAAGCATAGCCTACACGACACCACGTCTGATAACGGACTAAGGCTAATTGATTTCGCTGTGGAGCGAAATGTCACCATAGCAAGCACATGGTTTCCTCATCTCGATATTCATAAGCAGACATGGTGGTCCAATGATCATGTAACGATCAACCAAATTGATCATATTGCGATCGACGCATGCCTTGCCTCCAGTATTCTGGATGTCCGGACCTTCCGAGCGGCCAACATAGACTCGGATCATTACCTTGTTGTAGCCAAGGTACGAATGCGGATATCCCAATCTGAGCAACAAAGAAGAATTACTGTGAGAAAATTTAACGTCGAAAAGCTACAATCGCAAGAGACCGCCAGACTCTTCGCTGAACGCGTATCCCGAAATCTCTCAATCACCCCTTTGCCGCCAGAATCAAGTACCGAAGACCAGTGGCAACGCTGCCAACATGCCATCAGAAACGCCGCGATTGATGTGCTGGGTCTCGCTCGACCACCACCGCGAAACCCCTGGTTTGACGAAGAATGCCGGCGAGTGCATGCAGCAAAACAAGAGGCATACAAGGCGGCGCTGCAAAGGAAGACGAGAGCTGCTCGTGAGCTCTACGAGCAAAAGAGACGGGAAGAACATCGGCTTCTCCAAAAGAAGAAGAAAGAGCATGAGAAGCGCGCGTTTGAGAATATCGAGAGTTTATACTCCAGGAACAATGTACGGAAGTTTTACCAAAAGGTAAAAAGAACGTGTCAGAGGAGCAATACCCGTACAGAAACCTGTAGAGATGAAAATGGAAACCTCGTAGTAGAATCACAGTCGGTGCTGAGAATATGGAAAAACTACTTCTGCAGACTGTATAACGGCGACGAAGACCAACATCCCGCTGTCAGGCAGAATGAACCATTCAACATAGACGATGATAGTCAAAATTGCCGTCCACCTGACCAAAACGAAGTGAGGATAGCAATACCCAAGCTAAAATCCAACAAGGCTTCTGGACCTGACGGCTTACCGGCCGAACTTTTGAAGGCAGCTGGGGATGAATTGGTAGAGTGCATACACCAACTCATTTCTAATATTTGGTCAGACTAGTGTATGCCTGATGAATGGAATCTCAGCATCGTTTGCCCGATCCGCAAGAAAGGAGACCCCCTCAACTGTGCCAATTATAGAGGCATCAGTCTCCTCAACATCGCATACAAGATCTTTTCTGCGATATTGTGTGAACGCCTGAAACCTTTTATCAACAGCCTGATTGGACCCTATCAGTGCGGTTTCAGGCCAGGAAAGTCCACCATCGATCAAATCTTCACACTTCGGCAGATCCTGGAGAAAACCCAAGAATTCCAAATCGATACTCACCACCTCTTTATCGATTTCAATGCCGCCTATGACAGCATCTATAGAGAAGAGCTTTATAGAGCCATGTCTAGTTTTGCCATCCCTGCCAAACTTGTCCGTCTGTGCAGGCTGACGATGGAGAACGCTCGCTACTCCATCAAGGTCACTAATGACCTCACGGAGACCTTTGATGTCAAAGGTGACGCGCTGTCATGTGACTTCTTCAATATTGTACTTGAACGGATTGTGCGGAACTCATAAGCCAACACCGGAGGCACAATCTATTACAAGTCTGTACAACTGCTTGCATACGCCGACGATATAGACATTATCGGAAGATCTCAGCGGGCTGTCACCGGTGCTTTTGCAAGCATTGAGGCGGAAGCGGCCAAAATGGGTTTAGCGATAAACGAGGGCAGAACCAAGTATATGCTGTCAACATGAAGGGAAAGCCAACATCGACGAATTGGACAAAACGTCACAGTGGGCAGCTATAACTTCGAGGTAGTAAGGGACTTTGTCTACCTTGGCTCTGCTATAAATTCTACTAACAAAATCAGCGTAGAAATCAATCGAAGAATAACTCTTGCCAATCGCTGTTTTTTTGGGCTTATAAGGCAATTCAACAGTAAAGCCCTATCTCGAACAACTAAGGAGAATCTGTATAAGACCCTGATCATCCCAGTCCTGCTTTACGGCGCTGAAACATGGACTTTATTAAAAAAGGATGAAGATATCCTTGGCCGCTTCGAGAGAAAAATTCTTCGTAAGATTTTCGGTCCCGTTTGCGTTGACGGGTTTTGGAGGAGAAGATTCAATCACGAACTATACGAGCTGTACAGCGACATCGACCTAGTCAAAAAACTGCGTATTGGACGTCTGAGATGGCTAGGACATGTAGAGCGAATGGACACCAACGCTCCGGCCCGCAGAGTCTTCGAATCTAACCTCGAGGGACGACGCAGTAGGAATCATCGCCGTAGGTGGCGTGCACAAGTTCAAGGGGACCTCGACCAACTTGGAGTGCGCAACTGGAGGCAATTAGCTAAAGACCCAGCTAAATGGAGAGGCTTGTTGGTTGAGGCCCAGGTTCACCCCGAACTGTAGCGCCGCCTATGTAAGTAAGTATTCTATCAACTCCCGCTGCTTTGTTGAGTTTTGCTTTAGACAGCATTAGTTTAATCTCCAATGATGAGATAGGTCGATCTAGGTCGTCATCTAAATTCCACCTTGCAGCATACAGTACGTCGTCCGCAGCATTTGGAGGGTTTAGAAATAATTCAAAATAGTTTCTGAAATCTTGGGCTGCAATATCTTTCCCGGTTTGAAAGTCTTGGTGCCTTAATTTGTTCACCAGCGACCACCACTCTTTGGTGTCTGTTACACTGCTAATTTTTGCTTCAATATTCTGATAGAATTTCTCTTAAAAGACTTTTTCGCTAAAAGACTTTTTCCTATGTTTTTCACATTGGTGGTCGAACAAAAAAAAAACAACAAATATTTGGCGCAACAGCTCTTTAAAGTGCCAGGGCCTAGCTTCTCGCAACCACTCATGTTGTGTGCGTTATATTTTTCACACGAATGGAAGGCACCTACAGTTTTGATGCCGACTCCGAACGGCGATTTAAGAAGCTTTTTCGTGACAACAATACTCTCGGATGTTTGTCACCGCTCGCGAGAGGTGGGACCGTGAAAAAACTTTTTGGTGTTTTCTGGGATTCGAACTTGGAACTTCATGCGTAGTGATCCGACACACTAACCACTTACGCCACGGCGCCCCCCGTGGTCGAACCACTCGCTCTTAAATTTCCTTTTGTTGTTTGCTTTCCGCTGCAAGGGCGCCGACTGTTTTATTATTAACTCCAAATCCCTCAAGTTTAATTCGGATTTTTGTTGTGCTAGCAATTCTAAATGGTCATTTAATTTACTTGCGTACTTGGGAGATGATCAGACCAGATCCTTTCTTCAACTTCAAATTTGTTAACAAGATCCAGGATTCCTCTTGAAAGGGCACATAGATCATTTACAGAGCTTCCTTCGTTAGAAATGAATGTAAAGTTTCCTTCAGTATCTCCAAGGGTCCTGCTATTCAGAATCGTCAACCCATAATCTTCATAGAAATTGGAAAACTCCTTGCCTTTTGCATTAAACATAGTGTCTCTGGAAGATCTTGTTTCTAAACCAGCTGCAAACGAAACTTTATAGCATTCTTCAATATTTTGTTGTAGGCGTCCTATTCGTACATTGAAATCGCCAATTAGCATTGGGTTATTCAATTCGCATTCATCAAACAAACCTTTCAACACACTGAACTCCTCATTCCAATTTGCACCACGTACGTACAGCGGAACTATTGTAAGGTCCTTTGTCATGGTCTTTAATCGGATGAGATCTACACCATTAATATTTTCGAACCTGTGTTCTACCCCAATGTTACGCAGATCTTTTCTAACTCCATAGAGACAACCACCAATACATCTTCCAAAACGACTAATACGAGTGGCCCGCTCAAACTCTAAATGGAAATTATTAAATTTATTCCTTACTTTTTCAGTTTTATTTATATCGGCATGTGTCTCAAAGAGTGCAAATATTTCAAACTCTTTTAAATACTCAAAGAAATCAGGGTGCAAATACTTATTTTCTAAACCATAAATATTATAAGCGACTATTTTAAAATTCATTAATATACTATTATTTTTATTTTGAATTTGTTTGATATTACTATTAATTTTTTTTTTGTTTTGTCTTAATTCATTGAGTGGATTATTTTTAAGAGAATTTTCTAGTTTTTTGCAATTGTCTTGTTCAAAATACTATTATAATCTAAGTTAATATTATTAGAAAAAGTTTCACCATAGATAATACGTAATACCTCATCGGCTTTTTTCTCACCGCACACAAATTCATTTCTCTGATTCCATGCAAACCAATTTCCATCAATGACTAGCTTATTGTCTCGTGCGCTGACTCTCCTGCTCCCGTTCAATCTCAGTATTGCTCTCCTCACCTCCAGCATAACCCTTTTTTTCTGCCGTCGCTCAAAGTTCAGGTCCTTTTCGATGGAGATTGAGGTTCCCGCTAGATTTTTCGTGTGCTTAAGCACTCATGAACCATCCTTTCGGAGCCCATCACTGCCTTTATCACCAATTTTCCATTACTTCCGCGGATTTTTTTTTGTAGATTCTAATTCGACTGCACTAGGCATTTTAAGTTTATCCTTACAAATATTTTTAATGGCATCCGTTAAAGACGTGTGTGGGTCAATACCTCGAAATATTAGATTTTCCTTCTCAAATGATCTTCTAGCTGCTGTATTTGACGGTGTGCAGTGTCTCTATCACTTTTCAGTGTGAAAGTATGTTTGTTCTACCAGTCGCTCCAAAAAATCTTCCTACCAGGATGCTGTAATTTTCCACTTGACTCTGTTCTTTGCTAGAAAGCCATGCAGATCTTCTTCTCCAAGAATACCTTCAAGGCCTTTCAGCTCCCTTGCTTCTGCTCGGCGGAAAGTTTTTTTTTGAAATATATAGTGGATCGAGTGCCATGCCTCAAAGCCATGATACGACTATCCATAGAAATGCTCCTAGTCAGTTTTAAATAAGCAGCTCTAACCACTGCAGAGCAGCAAATGTGCTTTGTAGAATAGAGAAGCGATATCTACATTATCGAAGGGCCTGACCAATGAATGAAAGTGAAGCAAACGGCTGTGAAGCAAGCATCTCAATAACTTTTTACAGGTGACCCAGGTTCTAGTTCGGTTTTTAAGTACTTAGCTCTCCTTGTTGAACCAGAACCTCTCCCTCATCTTCCCTGGCACGGTCTTAACTCCTCCATGTAACGTTCTCTGGCTACAAACATCATCAATAAGCACCGTGATATGGTAACTAGATGGCAAATGATCGGGTGCTTGAGATCCTAATTTTGCTCAAGCAATTGGAGCCCACCTACTACTTTTTATCATCCAACAATGGGCCAAGATTTCAGATTTTTGACGATGCTTCCAAAATCCCATTTCTCTTCAAAGAAAAGTACCCATCAGTAAAACTTGTTTGGTGCCATGCAGTCAAACTAGGCATTCCACACAACACACACTGTCGCAGTTGCAATGATACAACTGAAAACGAAACCCTTATCCACTTTTTATGCACCTGTCTGGCACTAGCTAGATAACGAGCTTTAGAAAAACCCTTTTTCAGTTCCCTTGAGGAAGTCGCAGAGAGAAATCTTAAAGATTTAATAATCTTCTTAAACTCCACAGGTTGGATCTAGAAGCTCCTCACCAACACACCTTCACATCCAAGTACACGAGTTTGTGGTATCAAAACGGCACATACTGCTAATTGGGTTTTTCTTTAAGAAGACATTCTCCAGTTACCTCTTTTTTTTTTTTTTTTTTTTTTAAAGGAACCCAAATCCCAGAGCACTCAGACTCTCCGGTCCATTGTACTACCAGGCAGGAACCTTCTTTGGTGCAGTGGTTGGAAAAACTTCGATGTAATTCGTTTTTCCTTTATACTTGGGTGGCCCATGATTGCTGTTCCCCGCTGGGGCTTGAACCTGCACACATCAGTTAACGAGCAAACACTCTACCCACTGCACCATTGCCACCCCCCAGTTACCTCCTTGGTTAAGAACTTCTATGCTTGACAAGCCACAAAGCCCAGGTAGTCACCCTCAGAAACCCCAGCCATTTTTTAACATGTTCGCAACACAAAATGGTCTTCATTGGCTCCCTCTGCTTGCCATCATGGCGTCCTACTGAGGTTCTTGAGTTTCTGTCAGCAGACTTATTTAACACATCTGCAGGATCTTCGTGACTCCTAGGAACAGAAACATGGAGCCAACTCAATCCACTGCTGCTCCTTAATGGGAATTTTGGGTACGTGTTTGAGGTATGCAAACAATCTGACAGCGATCAATTCCGCTGTGAGCTCAAACTTCGGGAGAGTTAGCTCCTCGCACCCAATTTTCTTGATGCTACCAGGCTACTGGAGCACGGAAAAAAAAATGGAAACATACCCCTCTGAATCTCTCACTCTTATAATATATGCAACTGCGCCGTGAGCTTTTAGCCTGGTTTCTGCAAAAAGATGACACAGGACCGCGTTGATTGATGTTAGCGCCAAAGCTGATCTTGGTACGATCGGGTCCTTCAATTTCCGCATAGATGAAGTTTTCCACTAAGACAACAAATCTTCTGGCAAACCCTCATCCTGCGCCCTGCATTAGGCGCCAATCAATATGAATTTAATGAATTGGACTTCTCCATCCCCAAAACAAAAATAAATTTCACAGATCCACAAGGCAAAACTCCTCATTCAATACTTGAAGCTCTAACATTTCATGAGAAAACCGCAAATCAAGAATTCTCTATCTGACACATTGACCAATTGGACCACACATAGACAAAACATCCTTTGGGTTCATTGATTTTCTGACGTCCACTCACAATCTAAAATTTCAAACTAACCTCAGATAGAAACTACTCTCAGCATGACTGAGGCGTTGAGATGTGAGACAGAAAGGTTTCAATTGATTTTTAATTTCATTACGAGTACATATGTTGATGAGGAAATACTTTTTTGATTTTGAATGTGATTTCCGCTGTCGCTCTTGCTGGCGATGGTCCTGCTGCTGATTTATATATAAGAAGATACTTGGTTCGTTTAATGCTAAATGGTAACGAGATTTGAAATTATAATGCTTCTCAGTTTGCACTTCACCTATACTCGATGGGCATAATTAATTTGCATTTCACACCGACTTTAGCTGATAGAGAAAGGTTTCGGTGTTTGGTTTTAGTTTCAGTGAAATGCTAAATGACTGAAGTCTGACAAGGAGCTTGCAGTCAAATGCAGCAGCAGGTATACTTATAGCTGCACTTGAAGGAACTAATGGTAAAGTGAAGTGCTTCTCTTTTTTGATTGCGCTGGCAATTAATTTTTAATTAAAGTACACCTAGATGCAGACGATATAATCACGTATCGATGTAAATGTAAATGGATTAAGTATGCTGAAAGGGAAGGAACTGAAGTGGGCACACGATTGGTGTTCATCAGGAATTAAGCAAATAATTGCTTGTTTGATTGTAGTTGGTACTTAGAAAAGGATTTCGCTTTTTATGGCCCCGTGTTGGGCGCCAATTTATGTATTTAGGTTTACGACTATGAATATGAGTGCACATAGGTACTCGTAGATACTTATCGATCCATAGACTATCTGAATGGTAAAGCCATTGTATAAGCCCATCACATCGCACTTCCTGAATGGTAGTTATATGTGCTTTGTAGCAGTCTAGGGCCTCTGCTAATTGTTCGGCTGCACGTGGTCTGTAAAAGGATAACAAATTCAACGTACAGATCCGAACGTCGTTGTCCTTATTTCGTTTGCTGGGGTCGTCATCAGTTGAGTCATCCTTATCCGAGGCTTTTGGTTGTTTCGGAACCATGAATTTCCCTAGGACGAAGGGCCGGGTACACCGGTGCCAGTAGTCCACTACGGGAGTATGGGCGATGCCGTTGGCCCATAAGGGGTTCCTCCGCCACCATCTCTATTCCAAGGTCCTGACCAACATTGGAAATTCCTTACCGACCTGTGGTCCGCATCCGTCGTAGCAGCTCGCGCAAGGTATTCACTAAGTTCTACCTAACTGGAACTATAGACGTCACCGTTGACTCCGTCTAGAGAATTCGTCCACTGCCGCCTGGAACAGGAAGAAGTGCTCTAGTGATAAAGTATTCTTCCGCCCCTCTCTCATCTGCTGCCCCCAAAAAATCCTCCAAACGGGGTTGGTTACCCATTTCTTGGATTAAGGTACTAGACAGCCACCGCAGTCACCGCGTGGAGGTTGAGAGTAGGAGTTGGTAGGCCTTAGCTAAGTAAAAACGCTTGTGTTTTCATATAATCGCATGCACTACCGTTTGACGAGCTACAAGAATTTGTTGAGACCATAAAATTCCTTTTGGTAAAGCAGGTACCAAGATTTTAGTTCCGTATTAGATCTGTCTACCGTAAAACGCTTGTTGGCCTTATTCTTTTTATTTTTAAGATTCAAAAGCCTCCTATTAAACCAGACCGGATAACTATTTAAAATGCTTTTTTTGACTGGAACAAAGCGACTTATAATAGAATTTAAACAGAGTAGAACGTGTCATACATAGCTTCCAAATCAAGTGATGGTAATATTATATATGAAGCCATGATGCCGATTCCAAGGTATTGTTCATTGCAACAAAATCAGCTTTATTGTAATCCTTACGAAATGTTTGACCATATGAAGTTTTCTGATAATGAAAGATTGAGAAATCGACTATAAGGGGTTTATGAAAAACGGAGTTATTTAGAATGGGAGAATCAGCTAATTCAATATTAACAACAAATTCTTTATTTTTTATTTTTATTTTTTTTAAGGTAAATGGGGAGAAAAGGCAGAGAATGACGGCCGGAGCACTGCAACTTAAAGATCTTTTGTGCTATCCCCTGGTTAATTGTCTTGAGTTTGTCAACTAGCTGAAACCAAGTTCATTATGAAGCCAAGGATAGTTCGAGCTGAGGAAGAGGTGACATCAGAAGGTGGTGTGACGCCTTTATTAAAGTGCTTTAGCCTCGGACTGGCTATGGCCGGGCAATCACAGAGTATGTGATGGGCTGTTTCGGTGTCTTCAAGACAGAGA
Organism: Brachypalpus laphriformis; assembly: GCA_945910035.1. Classification (NCBI taxonomy): domain Eukaryota; kingdom Metazoa; phylum Arthropoda; class Insecta; order Diptera; family Syrphidae; genus Brachypalpus; species Brachypalpus laphriformis. The sequence goes on along the minus strand of OX246753.1, from coordinate 313,115,395 downwards.
GGGCACGTTTCCGATTAAACACAGACTTTCTTTAGATGGTAGTTGAGAGAGCAGTGTCTAGTTAGGCAGTCAGTAAGGATCTTAGCATTCTGTTTGCTCATTGCTTGAACGTCCCTAGTTCTATTTTTTTAGAAGTTAATAAATTTCTTGGAATGCTTTAGGTCACGTTGTGCATTCCAATGTGAGAGCATTTCAGGTCCAATATAATGAAATTGGGCTCCTAGCCTGACAAGCTCATTAACCGCTTCATTACCAGGGATGCCTTTGTGACCGGGGTCCCCATATAAGTGTGATTTTATTGTCTGCAGCAAGCTAGAAAAGAGTCTGGAGACAATTTCTAAACCAGGTTGGACTTATTGCCAAAGGACGTGAGAGCCTTGATTGCTGCTTGGCTATCTGACATTATATTAATATGTGATCTTCTGAGGGTGGGCGCCGTGGCGTAAGTGGTTAGTGTGTCGGATCACTACGCATGAGGTTCCAAGTTCGAATCCCAGAAAATACCAAAAAGTTTTTCACGGTCCCACCTCTCGCGAGCGTCTGATAAGCATCCGAGAGTTGTTGTCTCGAAAAAGCTTCTCAAATCGCCGTTCGGATTCGGCATTAAACTGTAGGTCCCTACCATCGTGTGAAAAAAATAACGCACACAACATGAGTGGTTGCGAGAAGCTAGGCCCTGGCACTTTAAAGAGCTGTTGCGCCAAATTGCGGAGTGACCTAATGGTGTAAAGAGTTCGTAGTTGGGGCCAAAGATACCAGCTCCAGCCCCATTTTCGAACTTCCAGTGTACCAATGGATTTGGGATGTTGCTGTGGTCAAAGATGTTAATTGTGAAGGGGTGGTTGAGGTGAATTCTTTTTGGCATGAAGTCTAAGATGCATACTGCTGGATATTAAGTAGCGGAATTTCCTCAAGGATCTTCATACGGCCAACTAATTCGGAATTTGGGTTGCTGTCTTCATAATATTTATGTGTATGGGTGGAAGGTTAAAGAGGACTTCCAGCGCGGCTGTTGGGCAGGTGCACATTGCACCCGTAATACCTACACAGGCTAGTCTTTGCGCCTTCTGAAGGGCGGAGCGGGTAACGGTTTTATTAGCTTTATCCCACCATACTAGCGAAGCATAAGTTTTTATCGGAACGATGATTATGGTATAGGTCCAGTGGATCGTATTTGGATTTAATCCCCATTCATTCGCTTTGGAAAGCGCTAAAAGGCATCCGGAAACCTCAAATGCAAGCACTACCAATTCGGAAAAACGATGGGAACTGAGCCAAGAGCGACAAAGAAAAGGCAGAACTTTTTGCTTTGCACTTAGAAGAAACGTTTAAGCCGTTCGACGGCCCTTCGTTAACGCCCGACTCCCCACTCACGACATTTGACAACTTTAAATTAAAAAAAAGTTGCATTGATTGAACTGAGGGAAGTGATTACAAATTTAAAGACGAAAAAAGCTCCGGGTTACGACTTGATAACGGCGCAGGTAGTCAAGGAATTGCCGAATAAAGCTATCATCAAACTGGTCTATTTGATCAACGCTTCGTTCAGAGTGCTCTATGTTCCGAGATTATAATGGTCGCAAAAACCAAGCAAACCGCTAAATGAGAAGAAACCATATCGGCCTATTTCCCTATTATCTCAAAAATATTTGAAAAACTACTTTCTAAACGTCTACAGCCCGTAATCGATGAAAGGCGTCTCATTCCTGACCATCAGTTTGGATTTAGAATCAAACATTCTACAATTTACCAAGTCCACAAAATACTCGTAGCTGACGGGATTGAGAAAGCTCTGGAAGAAAACAAGATTTGTTGTGGTGTATTTCTTGACGTCTCACAAGCTTTCTATAAGGTTTGGCACAAGGTTTGGAGTATAAATTGCAACGACTACTGCCACGGCAACTCTTTCTAATCTTACGATCGTACATCACCGAGAGACTCTTTCGTGTTAAGCACGAAAATGATTACCCTGACTTCAAGGAGATTGCAGCCGGAGTCCCGCAAAAAAGTGTCCTTGGCCGACCTGTACTGTCCTATACTCTACACGCGTGACATCCCGCAAGAAAGAAACTGTGTCGTTGCCACGTTTGCGGACGATACAGCGATATTGACAACGGGCGATACCATTGAAGCAGCAACCGGAAAGCTTCAACATGCTATTAATAAAGCCTACGCTTGGACGAATTCTTGGCGTATTGTGCTGAATGAAGGCAAATCTACTCAAGTCAACTTTACGTACAAAAAAGTGGATAAATTGGCTGTATATCTAAACTCGGCTCAAATACCATACGCAAACGAAGCAAAATATCTTGGAATGACTCTAGATGTCAAGCTCAAATGGAAATCGCACGTGAAAAAGAAACGCGACGAGCTTCAAATCAAATACCGACAAATGTACTGGCTACTCGGAAAACATTCGAAGTTGAGCCTATATAACAAACTGCTTATTTATAAGCAAGTGCTAAAGCCTGTGTCGACGTATGGTATACAACTATGGGGTTGTACCAAGAAAAGCAATAGAAACATCATACAAACTTTTGAAAATAAAGTTCTTAGAACGATCGTCAACGCACCGTGGTATGTACGTAACGAAGATATTCATCGAGATCTGGGAATTCCCAGCGCCGTCGAAGAGATAACAAAATTTGCACGCAAACACAAAGATCGTGTTCACGGCCATTGTAACCGTACTGTCATTTAATTACTTGACGCGAACAATTCCATTCGTCGTCTTCAAAGGACAAAACCTTTTGTCATAGCATATGAAGGTCGTGAAAAAGGCACGAACTTTCCTTGGAATTTAACCTGTCTAAAGTGCTACATTTATTTTCAATCACATACGAACATTTTTTTCTATAATCACGATTCTCGTAAGCGAAAATAAAAATAATGGATAAGCATCGGCTTAGTTGTAGTCTTATTTATTTTGAGGAGAAGTGTTTTTTAGTGAGTAAAAATCTCGCACTACCATAAGCACGCACGGTTGGGCCTTATGGTGTCTTTGGAAGATTTTTCTCCTGCTCTCGGCAAAAAAAAAATAAAAGCTTTTGGCCGAATAACTTTAGTCGCCTTCTCAGTGGTTCTGTCTATATGAGGTTTCCAGTTTAATTTGTGGTCCAGAGTATTCCCAAGATAATTTGTTTCTTTTGAGAAGTGAATTTGTATATTGTTTAGTGAAAGTGCTTGAAGGCTTAAATTTCTCCTCCTGGTGAAAGGTATGATTACGATTTTTGCTTTGTTAACCGTTAGACCTTCTGACTGGCACCAATTATTTACTTTCTTTAGGGCATGTTGTTGTTAGCTATTATGACTATATCGTCAGCGTAGCCCTAGTAAAAAAGCTAACCCGACGGCACAACGACCAACTTGAAGGACCAGATCCTTTTTTTTAATCCTAGAATAAAAGGCCGGCTACACCGATGTCAGTAACTCACTTCCGGAATATGAGCGCTGCCGTTAGTCCATTAATGGTTCATCCGCCACCATCTCTTTTTCTATACCCTGACGCAGTATTGAAAATTCGCACAGACCTCAGCTCCAAATATGTCGAAGTAGCTAGTAAGGTACCCGCTGGCCTGTAAATGTCGCCGTTGATTCCATCGGGAGAATTCATCTGCCACACGCCCTCCATCTGAGGAGCTCTTGCTAGACTTCTGAGACGCATATTTCAGCCATTCAGGTCAACAAGAGATGCCTCGTCCGGCTAAACATATGCGTGCTGAATATCACCCAGATGTGCTTACGCAGGTCTGACTGTTCAGCTACACTTATGTATATCGTCAGACTCAGCATACGCTCATCGTTAGTTCACTATCAGATAGCTATCCAGCGGGCACCGCGAGGAGGTGATGATGCGATTTGTACAATAGTTTAGCGGGTCTTATTCGGGAGCCGAACGTAAAATCCCAGAGTGAGGAGATTGGACAGGCCTTGGTTCGTTGCTTTTGAGAGCAATAGAGGTTGTTTCTGTTACGGTGGGGGTAAGGTTGGAGGAAGAAGCGATTTCCTTGGAGTCGATTAAGGTCAACTCTAAATCGCATTCTTTTGGAGTGGGGATAGGAAGACGAGGGGCAGAGTCTTTGCTGAATTGTTTGGTTCGAAGAATAACTTCTCCGAAATGAAAGTCTGTTTTGAAATGAAGCATTTTTAAACAAGCCATGGATTTGTAGTCTATGAAAAGAGTCAGTATGGCAATTACCTTTGTCCTCGCGCTTTAAAACCCGCCATTCGGAAGCGAGAAGATCTGGATTTTGGGCAGAAACAGCCCTCAGGATCTTCTCGTTTTCGATTGAAGGGTTTGCTGGAAAGTGTCCCACTAAAATTTTTTCCCGAGGAATGATATCCTCATCAAGAGCTTTTAGAGAGGCACCCTCCCATGGAGTGAAACTAGGGACAATGCCTTTGACCCATTCTGCCGTAGACCGGTCTTTGCAATTCAAGACTAACCATCCTGGACGGAAAGATGGCCCGCGGAATTTAGGTTTTACTTTCTCATCCGTGAGGTTGATAATACGCTCAAAGATGGAGTCTTGAATGGATGTCATTTGCTCATTGTTAAGCTGGGTTTCTGGAAAGTTAGAGGCGGTGATCCCTATCCTGAAAATCTCCAGAACTTGCTTAAAGGTGGTATGTAGCACTATAGGAGCAGGCTGGATAGATGTGGGAACTATATCTGTTGCTCTTGCATGGGGTGCAATTTTTGTCTTTTTGGTTCTGAAACCAGAGGAAACAAATTTGAGCGGTCTCTTTTGCGGCCGCAATGGATTTTGGCTTTCTCTCTGGCTTCCTCAAGAGATACGCCTTGGGAGAGGAGCCATTTCAGACGTTTGCGACCCGCTCCGCTAAGTCGTTCTAGAACAGTTTTGAGGTGGATGGCTGAAGATCAGTCGACAAAGGTGGGGCGGTCTCGAGTATACGTAGAAGGTTATAGTTAGATCACCCTCTTCCGCGCTAGCGATTGAGGAGAGGTCTTCTGGGAGACCAATATCCATAGGTGTGGATGCGTTTAGAGCAGCGTCTTGCTCTTGGGCTTTTTTTTTATTAGGATTAGAAATTTTGTTACCACGAGAAGCTAGGGAACGAAATATACCGAAAGCAGAGCTCCCTTCCAGCGGCAGGGACTTATATTGAAACCAGAGGTGCCCAATAAACTGGTTAGAAGACACACTATTTAGTGCCATTCATCCCATAGGCACGGTAGTTATACATCTAGGATTACGGGTTTATTCAAGTTTTCCTCTTTAGATCCGCCATATTTAGTATGCAACAGGAACATCTCGAGTAGGATGTGGCTCTTCACCACGTATGGACGATCTTAGGGATATACTGCTGAGCAGTTCTATTCTTCTGGTTCCTTTGTCTGGAACCTGGCCCCCAACAAATTCTTTAGCTACAAACATAAGATCTAGGATAGGATTGAAACAGTTTTTATTTGGATTAACCTGAACTAAGTCATACCGACTAAAGAAGTCTATAAGTTCTATCTCTTTTGCACTAGTTACATTATAGGTTAGAACGAGAATTTCGATTTCGTCTCAAACTGTGACTCCACAGATCCGAGAAATACATTTTGAAACAAATCTAACTGTTTAAACTGTTGTTACTTTTTCTCTTTTTTCTTTTTATCAATAAAATCCTTTCCTAGTTCATAATCCATCTACGGCCAATCGATGGTATTTCAACATAGTCGTAAAACTCACTGAAAGCTGAATGAAACTGATGTCCATATGCAAAGAATAAATGAAGTATATTTTACCTCCGAGGTCAGGGGTCAATCCGAGACTATAGCACGATATAAAAGTCCTGGAACCTCCATGAATAGACCATTTGAAGATCAAAAGCACTAGCAAATCAAAAGGAAGTAAAGGATAAATGCATAACATCTACAGTTCGTTGCGAAATTAATTTCAAATTATCCTTTTTTCATATAAATTAATATTACAGTTGCAGTTTTGTATTACCTTAACAAAAGTCCATCGACACAATCTGAACTTTCCGCCACTCTATGAATTTCATTTAATTTCTGATTCATCAAACTTAATTTCCCTATGCATACATAACCTCGTATATAGATTATATATTCACAAGAGTCAGATATCCTGCTCATACATATCAAAATGCATTGAACCATTCGAAAGCCAGATGCCCTAGTGAATAGAGAAATATGAATTTTGCATGAATGGAAAATGAGTAGACCACACTCGTGCATATGTTTGAGAACATGGTGCGTTTTCTTCTTGATGAAATGAAAAGAATCTTCTACAGACCCCCGCTCTACTGCTTCCGTATCCTCTTATATTGACATACTTTTCGTTTCGCTCACATATTTGACGATAAATATTAATTTAAGAGGATTTGACTCTTCACACAAATGCAGTGTTCTATGCATTCGTTTGCATTTAATATTCAATAATTCTGACTGAGTCAGATACAATACGTTAAGACTGGAGTCTTTGAATGTCTTGAACTTGATACGGAATACATGGTTCTGCTATTATGAGGGATTAATGGGGTAATTAGAGTCCTTAGTAAAGGAACACGAAGATTTCTCGAAATGATTTTGTCCGGAATGAATGGATGGACACTATTTGAAGACGTTTCTAAAGGATCGATTGTGAATATTTTCCTAAAGATTATGTAGATACTCAGAGCTGTATGCTTGGTTAGTGAATTTATTGTGAATCTCAGAAGCATAACTGAGCTTCAAGAACCACTACACCAAAATCTTTCTTTCTCTCTCTATCTATCCTTTCCAACACCCACATTGTGTGGAAACATATTAAAGGTATTCATAACCATTTGAGTGTGCGCAAATTACATAAAAACAAAAAGTAGGGAACATTCGAATGGAATAGGGTTCATTATGTTCGAACTGGAAATAGTAGCCGTGGGAATTCCGAGAGTAAACATCCGGCTGTAGTAGGCAATTATTATTGCATCGATGCACCAGTGTGCTCAAAAGGCAGTCTATTCGATTGCACGAAAACATTTAGTTTTCACTTATCCTAGGCCTACCAACTCCTGCTCTCAACCTCCACGTCGGTGACCGCTGGGTACCTAGTAACAAACCCGTTTGGAAGATCTTGGGGCCAGCAGACCAGAGATGGACGAAAAGTGCTATCTCAATAGAGCACTTCCTGTTGTTTCAGATGGCAGCAGACGAATTTCCCAGATGGAGTCAACGGTGGCCTCTACAGTTCCAGTTAGGCTGACGTTCGTGAACACCTTTTGCGAGCTGCTTCGACGTATTCGGATCACAGGTCAGTAAGGAATTTTCAAGATTAGTCAGGATCTTGGTGATGAGATTGTGACGAAGGAGCCCTTTAATTGGCTCACACTCCAGAAGTGGACTACTGGCACCGGTGTATCCGGCCCCCGTCCTAGGAGTATATCAAAACAAACTTTCCTTCCAGGTTGTGTCGTCGGGGTAACTTCCCTATCGTTCCGTAACATAAGAATGTTTCAACTATTGACGACCCCACCGGACGAAGTAAGGACACGTGGAATGTTTGGATCTTTAACAGACCACGTGCAGCCGAACACTTAGAAGGGCCTCTGCTGCATAAAGGAGAAATAAGCGCTATCCTGGAAGAGTGATAGGATGAGCCGGATATATACTACGGTGATTGCGACAGAGACAACAAGCAGAGCTTATTCGGTTGTGGATTTGCTATACGCAACAGACTTAGGCAGAAAGTCTTAAGCTTCCGACACGTGAGCGGGTATATTATACTTACTTACTTACTTATATCCTTTAACCCCTCGAGGGGCATAGGGCGTCAACCACGCCTGCGCGCCATCGTGTTCGGAGTTCTGCAACGCGTTTGAGCTGCCTCCAACTCATTCCTAAAGAGCTCGATTCCTCCTCAACTGTTCTGCGCCAGGGCGTCCCGCTATTCTGCCTGCGTGGGTGAGCGGATTTCATTTCATGGCGTATTTCGCAATGGAGTTGTCTTCGCGCCATAGGGTGTGTCCAATCCATTGCCACTTTCTTCTTCGTATAGTAATGCTTATAGGTTCTTGGCCCATTCTCAGATGAAGTTGTTCGTTAGAGATGCGGTTCGGCCAAAAAATCCTCAGGACGATTCTTAAGCATTTGTTTACAAAGACTTGCAGTTTGCGTGTCTTAATGGTGTCCACCTTCCAAGTACTGCACCCATAAAGCAGCACTGATTCTACGTTGGAGCGGAACAGTCGCAGCTTGGTTCTTAAGCTGATAACATTACTTCTCCAGAATTTAGATAGCATTACGAATGCAGCTTTAGCCTTCCCGATTCTGCTGCACACATCCAGTTCGGTGGCACCGCAATTAGCCGAGACCACACTTCCTAAATAAAGAAAGTTATCAACTTTCTCGACTTCCTGTCCGGCAATGTAAAGTTGAGCGCGGGTGTTAGAAGAAGTGCTCAGGGCTTTTGTTTTGGCTGTGTTTATTTTTAGCCCCACTTTGTTTGCCTCAGCTTCTAGATTTTGGGCCATCAGATGAAGATCCATTATCCGATGTGAGAGTAGACAAACATCGTCAGAGTAATCTAGGTGTTTAAGGTAAGATGACATAGTCCAACGAATTCCATAGTTGCCTTCCGTCAATGCTGCACGGAGCATATCGCTGATAACCACCAAGAACAATAGTGGTGACAGTATGCACCCTTGACGTACTCCACTTTGGACTTCAAAATCCTCCAACACCTTACCATTGTGCACGACGTGACACTTACCGCCCTCGTATGTAGCCTTGATAATAGCTGTAAGTTTTTCTGGGGTGCCTCTCCTGCGCAAGGCCAACCAGATAGCATCTCGATTCAATCTGTCGAAAGCTTTCTCGAAGTCGATAAACATTAAATGTAGCGGAGACCTATACTCAACGCATTGCTCGATAATGATCCGTAAGGTGTTTATGTGGTCAATGCAGGAGGATCCAGCGCGAAAGCCTGCCTGTTCGACATCGAGAGTTGAATCTAAATGTTCTTTAATTCGTTCTAGAATTATTCTAGCTATTATTTGAGCTACAGCTGGAAGAACACATATACCTCTCCAGTTACCACACTCCATCAAGTTACCCTTCTTTGGAAGCTTAATGATCATCCCCCTTTTCCACTCCTGTGGAAATTGTTCGCTATCCCAAGCTCTCCGTATTAGGGGATGCAGCAAATCTGCCGATGTATTTGGCGCCGCTTTAAATAGCTCGGCAAGGATGCCATCAATACCCACCGCTCTGTTCTTCTTGAGGGACTTGATTGCTGTTATTATTTCAGTTTTACTGGGAGGTGCGCTGCTAATTCGGAAATTTGTTGCTTCGAACTGCTCGTTCGAATTCGAGATCATACCGCCATCGTCTATGTGATTTAGCACTGTAGCGAAATGTTCTCTCCATCTAGTGAGCTGGTCGTCAGCCGAAATAAGAAGGTTACCGTCTAGACTCTTCACTGGATGTTGTTTGGAGTTTCGACCACCAATGAGCTCCTTAGTGATGTTGTAAACAGTCCTACTGTCACACCTACTCGCTGCTTCTTCAGCCCTTGAGGCCAGTGAGTTGACATATTAACGTTTGTCACGTCTCACACTACGCTGCACTTCTTTCTTCTTCGCACGATATTGGGCTTCAAGCTCAGTTCTCTCTACTGCTGATGCCGCTGCAATCCGAGCCTTGATTGCTGTACGCTCATCGATCCGTCTCCAGGTGTCTGTAGAAAGTCATGTGCGGTGGTGTTTCTGCTTTTTACCGACATACGTGCGTGCCCCAGTCGCAAAAGCATTTGTCACAGCACTCCATTGGCCATCCATGTTCTCTATGCTGCTGATTGCTTCTGCTTCTAAGGCAAGATGGTCCCTGAACTGTTGGTGCACTTGGGGAACCTTGAGCCTGTCGATATTAAACCTGGTGATGTTAAGTAGGTTTGAGCGGTTGCTGTTGACGGATGCAGTACGAAGGCGTAAATGAGCTACCATAAGATGGTGATCTCGTTCTTGTCCGACGTCAGCTCCACGTCTGTTTCGGACGTCCAGGAGACAATTTCTAAAGCAGCGACTGATCGCAATGTGGTCGATCTGGTTGGATATTCGTTGCCTATCAGTAGAGACCCAACTGATCTTATGGCAGGTGTTATGCTTAAACAGCGTACCTCCGATGACTAGGCGGTTGGTATTGCAGAAGTCCACAAACCGCTCACCATTGTCATTACGGTCTCCCACGCCGTGAACTCCCATCACGTGCTTAAGCATGGTGTTGTCGCTACCCACCTTGGCATTGAGATCTCCCATCACCATTCCGATGTCCCCATTAGGCGTTTGATTGTGGGCGGCGCCTAAGTGGCTATAAAAATCATGCTTTCCATCCTCAGTCGCGTCTACAGTCGGAGCATAACACTGTATGATGGTGATTTGTCTAACTCTACTCTTGAACCTAGCCGTCAATATCCGGTCATTATGGGGTTTCCAGGATATGAGGCTACTACGTGCTGCTGAAGTTAGCATGAGTCCTACGCCGGAACTCCGTGCACTTCCAGCTGGTTTACCAGAGTAGAGCATCACAGTTGTTTTTGTTGCGGAGATGAATTCCCCAGCATCGAACCATCTTATCTCGCTCGGCCCTAAGATGTCGATTTTATACCGTGCGAATTCGCGCTCCAATTGGAGGAATCTGGCGTTATAAGGCCCTTCCTTGAGTGAGTCCAGGAGGGCCTTAACGTTCCAGAATCCGATCGTTGTCCGTATTCGATAGCCAAAGGTTGCACCTATCGGGAGATGCTGCCCCTACGAGGCCTTTGTTAGTCGTTTGCCATGTTTCTTGTTCGAACAGTGAGTATGCATTAGTGTGATGTGATGATTGAGGTGTATTAGCCTTAAGCTCTTTGAGAGATTTCCTGATTGCCTTTGCGTGGCTTTTAACTCGCTTAACTCTAGATACGTCAACAATTCTCTCGAGTGAGTGAAATTTAAGTTTTCCGTTGTTGTTTTCCATCTTTCCGTTCTTGAGTTGTCAAGTGATGTCAAAACTTCGGATCCGATTTCGCTGTCTCCACTCACCAGGAATTCTTTATAAAGACGATCGCTTTCTGGACTCCAGCCTGGTATGTAGTCCTTGCGATATCCTCTAGGGATATGTTTTTTTGCAGTATTTATCAAGGCGCGCGCCAACAAACCTATCGTAGTTTTGCGCAGCTGGACTAATCCACCGTAGAGTTTCATCTAGTTGTCGTGCAAAAAGCTCCCACCTTGCCTTCTTGAAATTCCATCTAGACCGAGGTACGGAGCTAACAATAGAGATTTTTAGTCCAATTTCTATTAACACAAGTCGGTATTAGCTGTATGGGAAGTCTGTTAAGACTTTTCGGGTCGTTTGTAGGGGTACGCCGTTGTCATTGCTGGAAACAAAACATAAGTCTGGATTGTAGCCCCTTTTCCATCTTGCTGAAATAAAGGTCGATCTGTCTTTAGCAGCAAACACGAGGTGTATGTGATTTATTTCAGACCATCCCATGAGCATTTCTCCATTACTGTCGTTCTTCGTGTATTTCCATAGCGTGTGGTGCCTACTGAAATCCCCTCCATATACTGCTGGATGTGAATGTGCTGTTAAGACATTCCTGGACCAAGGTGTGTTTGGAGGTTTATATATGTTAATAGTTTTGACATCTGCGGTACTGATAGCAATTGAGAAGATATTGTCAAAAGATTCGATTGATAACAAGTCTGCTTTAGATATGTTAGATCGCACATACATATGTTGCAATACCATACGATTTATGGTTATTTGCTCCGATAACGGAGTAGCCTGCTATTTTTTCCCTTGCCGATAGTTCCTTGTCGTTTTCGGTATGCGTTTCTTGGATAAGAGCAACATCCATTTTGTTTTCAATTAGCAGTTTCGATAAATAGTCGCACTTTGATCGACTAATACCTTCAATGTTGAGTTGGCAGATTAGGACAAAAGGTCCTAAATCTCTTGTCGAGTGGCACTGAGAAGTGCCAGTGGGATAGTGAGTTGCGTTCATGTTTGTGATGCCTTTATGATTTATGTTTATGTTTTATACTATGTTCTGCAAGGAGTTCTTAGGTTTCATGTTGAAAGTTTGGTATCCTTCATTTGATAGTTCATTTAGCGTAACCCCGGGTGTACCACGTGGAGGCGAACTATCTTTACACCCCATGATTTTTTATGAAATAATTAGTCTAACTCACTACTCCATTCTGCCAACTCAAAGTGCAGCAGAAACTTATTCAATTCAAAGAGCAAACCAAAGAATAAGAAATCACTCCTCAACGACGCGCATCAACCCACAACCATATATTCAGATTCTTCTAACAAAAGTATCGGATTGTACCTTTGATCATGATGGCCCACAAGTGTCTGCATGGCCTCAATCATCCTCGAGTGGCGATGATGACACAAATAAGTTTCCGTATTCATTTTATGCCATACACACATTCACTTAACAACTCCTGCTGTAATGCAAGCTTTCAAGGACCTATTAAGTTGCTCTATTTCATTACAATCGGGCCTCCGCACAAAGCCTTGTGCTGCCAACTCCCACCTTTTACGACTTGTCGTACATGTCGTCATGAATAAATAAATTCTAAAATCTAAAATTCTCTCCTCACTCGCCGTCGTCGCGTCGCATCGCGTCGTCCTGACTTTTCTCAACGGAACATAGCACACACAAATCCAATACGTAGAAAGCGTTTAAGTACAACTTCTCACTTATTCGATTCGATTCCCCATTTGGGACTTACCTACCCGTACATACCCGCCCAACCTGCAGCGTTCGATTATTGAAAATATTCAGTGCGACGACGACGACGACTGTTCAAAGGCATTTTCGAATCCTTTTGTTTTAACGACTCTCATGCGAGTGTATGTGTGTGGCAGAGAAGTTGTACCCTCAAAGGAAAAGGGGGAAAAACTGCTTAAAATGTACAAAGAAGGCACGAGACGTTTGTGTCTCGATATTGAATGTTTTTTTTTTTTGTACATTTGGGGGGGGGGGGAGGGGGGGGGGGGGGGCAAATGTATAATGATTTTAATATTCCATATCCTTAGGGTAAAGAGGCGTACCTTCTTCTCGAATTTTAAACAACTCAGGGGTTGGTAGAAAGCCCCAAAATCTGTATTTCACTTTGCCCAAACATGAACTAATAAGGGACTCAATCCTTTACACAAAACTTTATTGATTTCTGCTCGAAGACGTACATCGTCGAATGTCAAAAAGGGTTCTACGAGTAGTTGGTTCTGCTGATGAATTACTAAATACACTGCTGTTCGTTTTAGAGGAATGACTGTGCGACTTCATCGAAAGCAAAGCACGATACAGGGTCAATATACTCGTATCTATGAAAGGACGTCTTTGAAGCCCTCTGGGCACTACTCAGATGATGATAATAGATTTTCCGAGAAATCCATATACAATTGTTGAATTTGCAATGGAAACCTACTCAAGGATTTACCAGGTGACTCCTGTAGATACATATTGTATCTTGTACATTGTAAACACAGTAGAATATATTTTTCGTCTAATTGCAAATCCGATTAGGATTTCTTTTTTTTCGAACTTGAAGTTGTTGAACCCTAAAGGACCTTCCAGACTTATAAGTCCTTCTTTTTCAATTAAATTCATTCGTATGCGGTATTTAATTTTTTCTATTTGATGTGTATGACGGGACGGGACGGTTTCCTTTCAACAATACCATAACCATTGAATGGACTTTTGTCTGCATCTGGACCAGGACTAATGGCAAGTCAAGGCGATTCGAACAATATATTTCCATCTCAATGGACATCAATTCATTTTTTTTTTGTAGAAGTATCCTGCAGCAGGAGCGCCGTCTGTTGTGACCCGATTCGAGAGAGAGAAACACGATTATGTTGGAAGTCTTAAATCAAATAGAATAATGCTTCAAAAATTGACAATTTATTTTGATTATCATTCGATTATGAGACGCTCAAATGATTTCCCAATTGTTTTGCAATTTTCATTCTTTTCCTCTGTCTGGGCAAAAGGAAAAGGGCATCTCTTTAGGTTCGATGGAGAGAACTGAAACTCAAACAAAAAAAAAAGAATTCAAGAGTTTCTTGCAGGAGAGAAAGCACAGAAAAATAAACAAAAATTGAAGCAAAAAAGCAGAAAATAAATAAATAAAAGAATTGTGCTCCTTGAAAGTCCATGATGCGTTAAAGGGAAAGAAAAGGATTTTTTCTTTCATTCTATTATTATTTTTCTAAGTTTTATTATTTATATGGCTGGATGTGCTATTCTTGTTCCTTTTTTCCGTTGGTACTCATTGCTTACTTCAGCATAATTGAATTCGTAGATTAGGCAAAGCAAGGCAGGGCAATGAATTGGGATTTGAATTTTTTGTCGAAGGTCGAGTGAAGTAGGACGAAATGAAAAATTGTGAGTCTGAATAAAGAGCAATCGAAGTTGAAGGGGGTTTTGAGAAATGTGAATGGATTTTATGTCGTTGAGGATGTTTACCTAGTTTTAAGTATGCGAGTACTGCAAGTGAATTTTCTTTATACATTCAGACCCTCTGTTTAGTTTCAATTAAGAGATGCTTAGGTTTAGGTTAAATGGGTTAGCTCTACTCGAATCTCAGATGGATCCATTGTGCTCCCCTGACGTGGAATCTCCTGGCTGAAACACTGAAAAGATAGAAAAGGAAACAGAGTAACTAGAGTTCTGTGGTACGGGAGCGGCCTCCTCCAAGCCATTCTGAATAAGTTATGAATTTCAGGATTTTGGTTCAGAGAGGTCGTCCAGATGATTGTAGAAATACTTTCCGAGGGCCGTCTTTCTGGTATTGCAAAGACTAGGGCATTTGCATAGCAAGTGGTCCATATCTTCTCCTCTGTACTTAGCCGCATTAATTTTCGGTGTGCTGCTAGTAGGCTGTGGCCGGTAATGATTCCTATGAAAAGCGCCAGGTTTTCTCTACTTTGGATGAGGATGAAGTTGATTTTCACCTTGTCGTGTTTTGTGCAGATGCTTCTGGAGACGCTGCATGCTGGAAGTGCTCTCCATCTGTCGTCTGCTTGTCGTTTGAAGTCAGGTGCTATGTTTGATTTAAAGAAATTTTAGCAGAGGAAGGACCGCATTTTGAACCATTGACAGATCTTTTTCTGGTCCCTTCCCTGCCATTTCATCTGCCAATTCGTTTCCTGGAATTCCTTTGTGTCTTGGAGCGCACCAGACAGTTACATAGCGGCTACCGGTGAGCGTTTTAAGCCCCTCGCGGCAGCATTTTATAAACATTGATTTTATTTCCGTGGATCAGGTGGCGTTTATGGCTGGTCAAATGGTAGTGCATGCAATTATATGAAAACACAAGCGTTTTCACTTAGCTGAGGCCTACCAACTCCTACTCTCAACCTTCACTCGGTGACAGCCGGCTGCCTAGTACCTTAAACCAAGAAATGGGTAGCCAACCCCGTTTAGAGGATTCTTGGCGGCAACAGATGAGAGAGGGGGCGAAGAGTGCTTTCTCACTAGAGCATTTCTTCTTGTTCCTGGCGGTAGCGGACGAATTCCCTAGACGGAGTCAACGGTGGCGTCTATAGTTCCAGTTAGGTTGAACATAGTGAATACCTTGCGCAAGCTGCTTCGACGTATTCGGATCACTCGGTAAGGAATTTCCAATGTTGGTCAGGACATTGGAATAGAGACGGTGGCGGAGGAGTCCTTAATGGTCCAACGAAACAACCAAAAGCCTTGAATAAGGATGACTCAACTGATAACAACCCCAGCAAACGAAATAAGGACAACAACCTTCGGATCTGTACGTGGAATGTTCTGTCCCTTTACAAAACCTTCAGTCCAGCTGCTACAGCAAACCGGAGAATCTTCAGTGGTCTGTAGCGACAGTCACGCTGCGCTTAAGGCCTTGCTTAACCCTTTAACCACTTCCAAAATAATTCGTGAAATCAAAAACTCTTTGAACTCGGCCGCAAGGCTAAATTCTCTGTCTCTTATCTGAGTCCCAGGTCACACTGGGATCTTAGGGAACGATGAGATTGCTAGACGAAGCTCAGATGAGGCTTTCTGAGGTCCCGAACCCGCGTTGGGTCTCCCTGCGTCCTCGGTTAGGGCATCCATTGACGATTGGGTCTCTCACGAGCATAATTGTGTGTGGCATGACTCTCCAGGATGCAGGTTGACTAAACGCATGCTCCCGGACGTCTGTAAGAAATCAGCGGCATTCTTGCTGTCTTTCAGCAGAAAAGACTGTACACAACTTATTGGCATCTTGACAGGCCACTTTGCTTTTGCCAAGCACCTTAACGTGTTGGGCTTAAGTGACACTACAATCTGCGACGCTTGTGGAGAGAGCGACGACACCGCGGAACATTATCTTTGTGAGTGTCCGGCCTTTGCTCGTATCAGGTGGCAGATCTTCGGTGCGGATGCGGTGAGTGCTGGTACTCTAAGGTTCTCATCACTGAAGTGCTTGCAATAAAAAGGGTAAATCAGGGTTTGCTCTCTGGTACTACAATGGACCAATTGCGTCTGAGTGCTCCAGTCGAGCGTTGCCTAACCCGATAAAAAAAAAAAGTCTACAATAGATCCAGCGAAGGTAAATCCATTTCTAATAGGAGGTAGGCACCTAGGTCCTTTCTTCTTTTGTGGATTAGTGCTTCGCATTCCATGAGAAGGTGCGCTGGTGTTTCTGTGAAGTCCCTGCAGAATCTGCAGTGTCCGTCTCCCTCTATTCGCAGTTTCCTAAGATGCTGCTTGAGTCTGCAGTGACCCGGTAACATGCCCGCCAAGATAAGAAGTCGATTCTTACTAACTCTCGTGCAAGGTCAGTGGTTTAATAGCGGCTTGGCTGTAAGACAGTACTGCGATGTCATACCCGCGATATTTCCTCCCTAGGTTTAATTGCGCGCATCTTTCGATCGCGTGAGCTTCTGCTTGAAATATACTGGGGAATATCCCCAGTGATTCCCCAGTATCTAGTCCTGGGCCCGTACAGTCCTGCCCCAGTGCCAGTAGATGTTTTCAATCCATATGTGTACTATTTAATTGTGCGTTGCTTGAATTGGTTTTGATTGGATTCGCTACTCCAGTCTCTTTTGTTGCTTAGCTTTGAGTCAAATTTCTCTAGTCTCTAGTGCTGCTGTGGGAGAGATTCGCATGGTATCTCTTATGCATAGGCAAGCTAATCTTTGCACCTTGCTCAGGAATGTCCTTGTCGTAGTTAGCTTTGTTCTGTTAACCCATTCCACTGCCCAGTATGTGATCATGGGTCTTAGTATCATCATCATGTACATCCACCTCAGTGTGCCTGGGCTGCATCCCCAGATTTTTTTTAACTGTTCCTGAACACCGTAAGTACTCTGGTGGCCTTGGTTGCCACAGCTTCTATATGTTCTTTTCAGGGGGGTTTGCTGTCTAGCGTTAAACCTAGATACTTGACCTGTTTCTGTGGGTCGAACCTGATCCCTTCCAATAGGATAGGCTGCATACGCTTTAGCTGTCTATTCTTGGTGAAGGGTATCACAGTGGTTTTGAAAGAGTTCACTCTAAGCCCTACCATTTCGCACCACTTCTGGTGGAACTTGGAACGCCGGCGCCCACACACCAGCACTTAATGCCGGCGTCTCTTAATTTGTGTACTACTAGGCTCCACATCAATGATGATAATAGCCCTCCTTGCGGGCAGCCTCTAGTGGTGCTTAATGTGATGGTTCTTTGTCCCACTTCTGTGTCAGCAGTCCTAGTTCTCATCATCCCACGCATCCAATTATTTACTTCTTTTATTTTGACACCTCTCCTAATTACTTCATGGGAGGTGTTGTCGAAGGCTCCTTCAATGTCTAGAAAAGCGCATAGGGCCGTTTGCTTGCTCTCCAGTGCATCCTGAACCCAACTCCTCAGCTGGTAGAGCGCGGTTTCGGTGGATCTTTCTGCTCTGTAGGCTTGTTGATTATAGTGGAGAGGTAGTCTTTCCAGCACAGTCATCCTAAGGTGTCTATGAACCTTTTTAGCGTCTTTAGCATGAATGAAGACAGGCTAATGCTTCTAAAGGATTTTGGTAAATTGGTGTCTCTTTCACCCACTTTCAAGATGAATATGATCTTTGGCCTTCTCCAGATTGGTATATGCCCAAGTGCTAAGCCGCTTCTCAATAGCGCGTAGGTGTGGCATAATGATTTCATGGCCTTTTTTTTATAGGGCAGGGAATATTCCGTCCGCCCCCGGTGCTTTAAACGGTTGAAAGGTGTTTAGAGCCCAAATTAGTTTTTAATTAGATGACACTCATCCAAGAGGCCGTCATCGATGTCTCAATTGAGCTGAGGAATAGAGGCGTATGGCCGAAATTCTCAGGCTCACAGCACAAGGCGGGATGGTTGGGTTTCGTCTGCTCAGACAGTGCTACTGCTGGGTGGATGAGCTCGAATTTTGAGACAGTAAGAGCCAAAAATGGATTGGACATCTAATTGGTGGAAGAGGGATCATTCACTAAGACCCATATCATCGGCGGTTTCTTCCCACAAAGTCTCGAGCTCCCGTCGACAAAAATTCTGGCTTCATTGGAAGCTCAAAACGAGGGCCTAATGGCAATTCATGGAAGGTCATGCAAAGGGTGAAGGAAGGTGCACTCCTCCATCTTGTGCTGGCGATCGAAGACTCTTCCCTGAGGGTACTGAAGGCCCTCAATAACAAAGTGTGCTACCGTTTTGGTCAGATAAAACTTTTAGTTTAGTTTAGTTTAGTTTAGTTTATTTCATGTGTCTTAAAGTGAGAGAGTGAGAGTGACGGGTAATTTAAACTAAGTGCATATATGTTTGCAAGTTTGATTGTAATTCATTTTCAAGTATTCTTTAAATAAAATAGAAAAAAAAGTTAGAAAAAATGTACATTACAGAAAAAATTTGTGGTTTTTAAAAAAGATTATGTAATTATTTCAAGGAAATATTCTTTTAGTCTCATCTTTCTTAAATTGATGTGATTTATATTTCGCAAATGGTTTGGAAGAGTATTTAGGATGTTTGGGATGGTGTACATTAGCTGACGCTTGCCGTATAAGTTTCTGAAGGATGGAAGATGGCACAGCCCCTCTGCTCGTCTTCTGGTGTTGAAGTTATGATTGACTAGAGTTCGGAAACGTTCATCATCATAGTACTCCAACGCTGCTGTCATACTGAATAACTGATTTACTGTGAGAATCTTGACTCTGCCATCCACGTTGTTTCTTGCCGATAGTAATTTGATCGCCTTGTTTTGGATATTTTGAAGCTTCGCGATGGGCGAATTTGCTGCACCTCCCCACGCCAGTATGCCGTATCTCAACCTTGACTCGACAAGAGCGTGGTACACTTGTTTTTGCACACAGCTTGAGGACTTATTCTTCAGGCAAGCTAGTGCAAACAGAGAACTTTTCAGCTTCTTTCGTAGATCGTGTATGTGCGGTTCCCATAAGAAATGATTATCAATCGTTACACCCAGATATTTGTAGGTATCCACGACTTCTATAACTTGGCAGTTGCTTGGATCGGTGCAATTGAATGACTTTATATTTATTTCTGATTTTGGGTACTGTGGTCTATGAATATGCAATAGTTTCGTTTTTGCTGCATTAATTACGAGCTTATTATCGTGGCACCATTTCCCCGCTCCGTCAAACTCTGTCTGCATCATCCTTGCTAACCCAAAGACCACTGACAAGGGTCAGGAGTCTGGTCACGGTAGTCCGAAGAAGGTAGACGCAATTGGCATTACAACTGCCACTGCGATGGACCCCTTATCATCAGTCTCCACCAACAGTGCCTCCGGGCCTGCCCCGAACACCAGTTCCACTGCCAAAACCGCTGCCACAACTAATGAGTCGCTAAGTAGCACCGTAGTACTATAGCTAGTACCAGCACTGCGGGAATCCGATCAAAGGATCCAGCCCGCCCTAGCACATTAGTCCCTAGACTTCCTAAGACTGGCAACGTGGCCGGTTTGTCGTTAAGGACTAGCGGTGCCCCTGGGCACGTCTCTCGAAGACACGAGGAGTCGGTTGCGAACAGACCCCTGGGTCATCAAAACCTAACCGCTGGTCGTAGAGGAAAGGGTCCCAAAAAGGCCCAACTACACCGACAAGCTCGATCCTCAGCGAAGGATCGACGAGCACAATCAAGGTGCTACAGGCGAACTTGCATCATGCTAGGGGCGCGTCCGCTACCCTTAGCAAGCGGTTCGCCGAAGAAGATATAACTTGGTCTTATTCAGGAACCCTGGGTTATTTGCGGACAGGTTAAAGGTCTCCGGAATAGGGCAAGTAAGTTGATTTCCAAGTGTGGAGAGCTAGCGCCGAGGGCGACCTGCTTAAGTAGCAATAATTAAAACTTTCTCCATATTCCAGAATTTATAACAAGAGACCTGGTGGCCCTACTACTGGAAATCCCCACTGGAAGAGGTATACAGAACATCATGTGTGCCTCAGCGTACTTCCCTCACGACAGTGAGGGCCTCGTTGACTACTGTCAGGAGAACAACCTCCATTATATCATTGGATGCGATGCCAACGCACATCATGAGGTCTGGGGTAGTAGCAACATCAACAAAAGGGGTGAGTGTCTTTTAGAATACTTTGTAAGTAGACAAATAGATATTTTGAACAAAGGCTCTAAACTTACCTTCATAAATGCGATTCGCGAGGAGGTACTTGTCCTCACCCTCGCTAGTCCATTTATTTCTAAATTGGCACGTATCAGATGAGGCCTCTCTGTCAGACCATCAGTACATCAGGTTTGACATACCTGGCCAACTCTCATATGTCTCTAATATAAAGCAAATCAAATCTACAGATTGGCATCGCTATCGTCAACTAGTGTTCTCAAAAAAAGATATACTTCTCACATCTGTCGAGTCCATAAAAGACCTGGATGAAGCTGCATACCAGCTTAACAATATACTGCTTGATTCCTACCACGACAGCTGTGTCCCAAAGACACATGTTAGCAAACGCAAAGTGCCTTGGTGGAATGACCAACTGGCGGAACTTAGAAAGAAAGTCAAAAACTCTTCAACTCTGCAAAGCGAACGAAGAGGTGGAACGAATACAGGTTTGCTCTCACAGGATACAATCTAGTAATGAGACGATCTAAGCGAGCTGCTTGAAGAAAATGCTGCAAAACAATCGCTGACATGCTTACAGCGGCACGAATCCATAAATCACTCGCAAGCGATCATGTCAACTGTATAGGGTTACTGAAGAAGAATGACGGAACCTACACGACGGACCGAGTGGATATACATAGAACCTTATTTCAGGTACATTTCCCAGGCTCGTCTCTTGACACACCTCATGTGTACTCGAACACAGTTAACCACAGGGTTTATGTGGACAGGAGAGTTAATAGTTTATCTGGAAAAATATTCAGTCCAGAGAAAGTTGAATGGGCGGTAGGCACATTCAAACCTTTTAAAGCCCCCGGCGGTGACGGTCTATTTCCAGCACTTCTCCAAAAGTCAATTGACCTCAGCCTGCCGGGGTTGACAGCTTTATTTAGAGCCAGCTACAATTGGGGATAGATACCACCCACCTGGAGGCAGGTTAATGTGGTTTTCATCCCCAAGCCGGGCAATAGGCCTAGCGAGCTACTTAAATCACAAAGACCTATAAGTCTAACATCATTCGCCCTTAAGACAATAGAGAGACTCATAGATATCCATATTAGAGACCGGTTAGATCTGTCTAACCCTCTGCACTCGAATCAGTACGCATACAGGAAAAGCAAATCTACAGTAGGTGCCCTTCACTATCTCGTCAAAAAGATGGAGGGAACACTCAGTTCAAGGGAGATAGTCTTATGTCCATTTCTTGACATGGAGGGCGCGTTCGATAACACTGGTTACGACTCGATCGCAAGGGCGATCAGTAGCAGAGGTATCGAAGAATCGACCAACCAATGGATCCAGGCCACGCTGGTAAGTCGATTCATTAGTTCCTCCTCTGTGGGAGTGTCGGTGTACAACTGCAGCCAAAGGCTGTCCTCAAGGAGGAGTTCTTTCCCCCCTGTTATGGTCTATAGTCAACGACAACTTGTTAGTAGATCTTCACAGATCAGGCTACACCGCCATCGGTTATGCT
Organism: Brachypalpus laphriformis; assembly: GCA_945910035.1. Lineage (NCBI taxonomy): Eukaryota > Metazoa > Arthropoda > Insecta > Diptera > Syrphidae > Brachypalpus > Brachypalpus laphriformis. The sequence goes on along the minus strand of OX246753.1, from coordinate 313,093,321 downwards.
GATGACTTGGTGGTTTTTATCAGAGGTAAACACTGCACGACAATTTCCAACGTCATGCAAAGTGCAATATCTCAAATTGTAGAATAGTGTAACAAAGAAGGACTATCAATCAATCCTAGTAAAACCGTTCTGGTGCCGTTTACGAGGAAGACACAGGTCAACCTTGAACCTATTACAATCAAAGGCACCACACTAGTTTATTCCAGCGAGGTCAAATATCTTGGTGTAATTCTTGACAAACGACTTAATTGGAATTCACATATCAAGTCCGCCACGGAGCGCGCTACTAGAGCACTGTGGGCCAGTAAACTCCTATACGGCAGAACTTGAGGTCTTTCTCCTAAGATGATGCATTGGTTGTACCTAATGATGGTTAGACCCATTATCACATACGCGTCTATCGTCTGGTGGCCAAAAACGATCCAGCAGACAACGGCAAACAAGTTGCAGAAGTTGCAAAGAATTGCCTGTCTTGGCATTACAGGTGCGATGCGCGCCTGCCCTACGACAGCTCTGGAAGCTTTTGTTGGGCTTACACCCTTACCAATCTTCATTAGGAAGATGGCTGTTAGATATGCCATCAGGCTGCAGCTGGATCACGAGTATAAACCAGGTGGCCTTGTGGGACATTTAAAGAAACTCAACTCAATCCCTAAAAGGGACATGTTCTGCCCTTTACCAGATATTATGGTCAGGCAACACTACTTTGGTTGATTATTCGAGGTTGAAATATTGGACCGCGAAAACTGGTCCAATGGTGCTCCAACACTGGACCCTAGAAGTCTGGTCTGGTTCACCGACGGTTCGAAGATGGATTCTGGAGTTGGAGCGGGGGTTTGGGTACGACTCCCACTGTGCTTCAGGCTGAAATCCATGCCATTGAGATTTGCGCCAGACATAATCTCCGCAAGGGAATCAAAGGCGCTAGAATACATATCTTATCAGACAGCCAAGCAGCACTTATGGTATGGCACTGTCGTCCAACCAAATGGACTCCAGAACCGTGAAATGCTGCTACGATGCATTACAAGATCTTGCCAAATACAACAGGGTAAAACTCGGTTGGGTACCTAAACACCAAGGGATTGTGGGCAACAAATCTGCAGATGAGCTTGTTAGGGCTGGCTCAGAATCTGTGTTCATAGGTCCTGAACCTTATTGTGGCGTCGATTGGGCGACAGCTACAACGCTGATTAACGAATGGGAAAACATACTTCGTCTAGACCACTGGACTAGTGGGCCAGGTCTAAGACAATCCAAACGATTAATCAAGCATTACTTCTATAAAGAAATCCTTAACTTAGATAGGGAAAGCATTAAGAGGCTTGTGAGCTTTCTTACTGGGCATTGCGGCTTGAGATACCACCTTAACAAGATGAACCTGTGCCAAGAGAAGGACTATCGGTTCTGTTTAGAGGAGGATGAAACTTCCGAACACATTCTTTGTGAATGCCCGGTACTACACTGGTTAAGGAAACGTATTTTCCACAAAGAGATACTTACTTCAGTGGAACTGGAATGCTCCGCTACTAAAGACATACTCACTTACGTAGTAGTATGTCTGTTAGATTAACTCCAACCCTCCGATACAATAGATCTTTCAGGTCGCAGTGTCGTTGCCATGCGGGCATGGGTTGTACAAGAGGAAAAATATTGTTAATTGCTCGGTGTATGTTTACCTGTCTCCATCGCACTTTGCTTTGTTATAGGCCTTTCGCAACTTTGTTCTTAATTCCACCAGCGTTTTCTTCGACCATGAAGTATCCTTCGGATCTGTCTTACGGCTAATACGGCAACTGCTTTCGTATGCCTGTATAATAGCCCTGTTGACCACTTCCACGTTATTCTCCAGTTCTAGGATGTGGCTCGCCGTTTTCTGTTACTGTAGAACGTAGCTGCCCTTCCCCAGATTTAATGGACTAGATGGGAGTTTTCCCTTTACTTGCTAGTTTTCGCGGCTTATGTATCTCGTACAAGCTCTAACGTTCTTTTCGTTCTGCTTCGCATACAGGCGAGAAACCCTTTCGTGGGCTTCCCTGGGTTCTTCAAGTAGTCCTATAAGGCACCAATCACCCACTACAAATAATTAGGCCATGTACGTAGCTTTTGCTTGGAATTAAACACTAAAACCCATAAATCATTTGAGTGATTCGTACATAATACGGCCACATGACCCAGTTGCATCGAATCCTCCGCTGACACAAATTCCTGACCGAATTATCTTAACCCAAAAACACAATAGTTCAAGTGCAATGAAATGAGTTCATATTCTTCGCGTTCAACGCAAATTTGACCCCAGTGGAGCTGGCATCTTATTTACATATTCAAACCCCCACTCCATTCTGTCGATTTCGAAATCACAATACTTTGAATTCTAATGTTCTATTCTAAGCAAATGCAATACCATACATTGCATGGAGTTCAACAATGTTTTATGCATAATATTTAACACCAACCGTTGCGAGTGCTCCTTGACTCCTCTGGCAGCATTGTACAGAATTTCCTTCATTCCTTTAGTGGTTTTGTACGCAACGTGCGGAGTTTTCAAAGAGGTTTGGGGTGTAATTTCGGGAATTACTTCACACACCATAAACCCAAACGAGTGGAAACAGAATGGAAATTGTTTCAAAGTATAGTTACGTCAATTTGGCTCAATGGTGGTACAAAATAATCGGTTTTCACTGGAATTTTCAATGTTAAAGTTTTTATGAGTTTGGTTGGTGTGGTTTTTTTTAAAAAATGTGCCTTGTGTAGTTGCATACCATCAAATTCGTATTTCTGACGTCAAATTAAGGACACAAAGTTTCCTAATGGATATCGAAAGAGGTAAAACTTTCCCACATAATAATTCCAAAAACTACTCATTTCCATTAATTGGTAAATTGATCCTAAATATTGCAGATGAACAGAATAACCATTCTGCTAATCCCCATCTCCTTCCTGGTTGTCCATTCATCCCCTTGGCAGCTTGCTTACTCTCTCATGGTAATTACTGGATAAACTTACAAATTTCACATTGAATATGCATGCAAACGTTTCGCTGTGAATAGTCCCTCTCTGGCACAACAAAGGAGAGTCCTTTATTACAAATCAATTGATTTTATCTTGGCTCCTGTGTGCAATGAGCAAAGTGCTAAAAGTGACAACCAATCAATTTATTATGCAAATTTCAATTAATCCTAGTTAAAATGAAAGGTCCTTCATGGCTATTGCTACTCGTACTTATGCTGCTACATGCGGAGTTCTGAAATCAGTCTTTGTTTTTCGGCCCAGTAATTAAATTTATCCCACGGGAATTTTATTTTTAGAATTATTGTTCATTGGAATGGAGGAGGAAGTACATAATTAACTGATAAGTTACGCGAAAGCTACTTCGGTTTTATTAATATTGTTAGCGATGTGACGCTAGAAACCATTAGGATGCCAATTTGAATACAGAAAATAGTTTCAGGAGTAGATAGGGATAGTAATCCGAATTTCATAGCAGTATTACAATGGATGTTATCACCTAGCTAGCTAGTAGAGCACTATTATTGGGAAATGTAATAATAAGAAGGACATAGTGTAATTGGAATTAACAGGGATACATACTTTTTTTTTTGCGTAGGTAGGTGAAAATCTTCATGAGACACTATGAGACACCATGCACTCATAGTAATGCCAGATTTCTACTGACTAAAAGCATCCCTCCCTTCTTCTCGTTTACTACAACTTAATTAAGTACCCTATCAAGTAGCTTTAGACAAAAATATTTGCGTGAGGCCGGTAGATTTCCCGTAAAAGCACCTGCTGATACCGTCATTATATGCGGCTACTACTGCTCTAAATTCGTTCTTTGAGGTCGGCGCGTAAGTACGAGTATGGCACGGTTGCAATGACCATAAAAATGAATACGGAGCCTGCGAGCGAACTTTGTTATTTCGTTTTCCACAGTGGCTATCCGTAAGTCTCTGTGGATCTCATTGCTTCTGATATACCAAGGAGCATTCACGATTGCTCTTATAACTTTATTTTGGAATGATTGTAGAATATAAAATGCCTATTGCTTTATTGGAAGAATCCAAGAGTTATATACCGTAAGTCCATACAGGTTTTAGCACTTGCCTATATAGAAGTTTATTATATACACTTAGCATGGAATATCTTCCAATTAGCCAATACATTTCCCTATGTTAGCTAGACGGATGCATTGTGAAAAATAGTCACTTCTCACTCAGACCAACAGTACGAATCCATTGTGCCCAATCATTTAACCCTGGAAACCCTGTAAAGAAAGTCCGCTGTGAGAACCACCCAGAAAGTGATATGAATCTCAGAAGGCCCATCAGCTCAACATTACCCAAGTCCTCCAGCTCCGAGAACAAGTAACTACCAAGAGTCGTCATTCTTCTGACAGATAGGGCAGGAAAGCCACACAACGGGTGATGAACAGATTCAATTTCTATTTTTTCGTCTCTTCAACTTCTGCAATAGTCGTTATGCAGCACACCGAGTCGCTCCGCGTGACGGCCAATGGCACAATGTCCAGTAATTATGCCACAAATGACCCGTGCGTTATAACGACTAAGTGAGGGTGATCTCTTCTTGCTGTAGGCCGGCCATAGTGCATGTTTTCAGATGAACCCAGCGTCTGTTTGCTCGATCGGTAGCTTCATTCTCTATTTTCTTCCGTAAGGAACTGATAAGGGTTGCTACAGAGGGGAGGGCCCGCAATAAATGCAGCGCCGACCCTTTCCTAGCAAGCTCATCAGACCTTCGTTACCTTCGATATCCATATGCCCTGGTACCCAGCAGAGGGTCACTTCAGAGAGCAGAGAGCAGAGCAGAGAGGCTTCTCACAAGCCTCGACCTAATTACGGCAGAGTCCAGAGCCTTAACGGCTGCCTGGCTGTCTATATAGACAGTGATCATTTTACCAACGATATTACTCTCGCGTATCATTTTAGCAGCCTGTGTGATGGCTGTAACCTCGGCCTGAAAGACGCTACAGTCGTCGTTTATTCTAAAGGAGTGGTTTATTCCTAGGGGTTCACAATAAGCTCCGGCTCCCGTGCCAACGTCCATCTTAAAACTGTCGGTATACAAAGCCAACACCTTTTTCTTCATGGTTCTTCGATTCCTCCAGTATATTCTGTCAGGAATTCTTGTAGTGAATCTCCTTTCAAATGCCAGCATCGGGTTCATTTGATCAGCTTCCGTCAATCCACTGGTGGTCCCCCATCGGGACAGAATGGAGGCATGGCCGTAAAGGCTCGATGACGACAAACGGCCTTCTCTCAGACTTACAGCGATCTTTGCCGCCAGACTGCTGCAGTATGTGTCAAGCGGAATGAGACTAAGCATAGTTTCGACTGCCGCTGTTGGTGTTGTTCTCATTGATCCCATGACTCCGATGCACGCCGCCCTCTGGATTTTGTGGAGGTCTGAAATCTGGTATTACTTCTCAAGTACCGTCCACCATACTAGTGAACCATATGTTAGAATGGGTCTTACAACCGCCGTGTACGAGTATATCCAGTACACCACAGCTGGTTTGAAGCCCCACGTATTACTGAATACCTTCTTGCAGGAATAGAAAGCTACGCTTGCTTTTTTGACGCGTTCGGCAATATTTTCTTTCGAGTTTAATTTGGAATCTAGATTTACGCCCAGATACCGACCCGATCTTGAGATACTTAGTTCAATGCCACCGATATTTGGGGGCCTGAAAGTAGGAATTGATCTCTTCATAGTAAAAAGAACTACCTCCGTCTTTGAAGGATTCACTCCCAGCCCTTTGCTGTTGACCCAGTTATCCACTAGTTGTAGTGCGGAATTGAGCCTTTCACTTAGGACTGGGGGAAATTTTCCCGAAACCAGGATAACGACATCGTCCGCATAGGCTGTCACGTTGAAGCCGTTTTCCTTCAGTATTACCAAGATCTCATCCACCATAAAGAGCCATATTAGCGGGGACGGAACTCAACCTTGGGGTGTTCCTCTGCAGACCCTCCTCCGAATGGTTACATCTCCTTGCGTTGAAAATATAATCCTTGATTGAAGCATCTGTGCAATCCAGTTACAGAGGTCGGCGTTGAGATGAGCTCTGTGCAGTGCAGACTGTTAAGGATCGTGTCAGAGCTTACGTTGTTGAAAGCCCCTTTAATGTTTAGGAACACCCCAAGAGTGAACTCCTTAAAGTCGACGGATCTTTCTATGCTCGATACGAACCGGTGGAGGGCCGTATCTACCGATCTGCCGCAGATGTATGCATGTTGTGATTTAGATAGGATCATCACCGATCCTATTTCTTATATATACATCTATTAAACGTTCCAGAGTTTTTAGCATAAAAGACGGCGAACTGATAGGTCTCAGGACTTTTGCGTTTATGTGGCTCGCTTTCTCTGCTTTGGGAGTAAATACAACGTGCACCTCCCGCCATGTTTTAGGAACATAACCTAGCTTACGGCATCCTGTGAAGATACGCTTGAGCCATGGAATAGCAATATCCACTGACTCTTGCAGCATCACAGGTCGAATGTTATCCATTCCTGGTGCCTTATATGGAGCGAATGATTTGATTGCATAAGCTATCTTGTCATCATCTATTATATTTCCCACCTCTTCCGCGCTTAATCAAGATGTCGTCTCTGGAATGGGTAGATCATCTCTGGAGATTGATGTATTGTACATCCGGGAAAGTGAGTACTCAGTAGCATGTCCAGCGTTTCCTCGTGTGATTCTGCCCAGGTGCCATCGCTTTTCCTAATATTGGATTCCGGCGTTGGTGTCTTGGGCAAGACCTTCCTTAGGCAAGACGCTTCACTTTTGGATTCTATAGATGCGCAAGAGGACCTCCAAGAGTTCCTCTTTGCGAACCTTATCTCTTTCTTGAGGAGCTTCACGCTTTTTTTATAGGTGGACCACTCGACGACCCCCTCCTTAGCGAGGTTCCATCCTATTCTTGAAATACGAATGAGTTCCGCTTTTTTATCGCTCTACCATGGTGGACGCCTTTACCGCTAAGCCTACTAACCGGGCAGGACTTCTCGAAGGATCGCCTAAGGGAACTGCATTGTCAACTGCTTCAATCGAGTCGAGGTCCTCAGTGAGGTGATTCTCTGACTTCCTCAGTTCTCTCTTGAGTTTTGACCAGTTAGCCCTAGGCCTAGAATTTTGACTAGTTAGCCCGTGGATTTCCAAAAGTCCCTTTCCCACGAGTAGAAAGTTGTAGCTTGAAGAGTATCCAACAATGATCAGATAGTGACGCCTTGTTGGAGACTCTCCAATTAACAACTTCGACAGAGCTTTGTTCAGAAATAAAAGTTATATCCATGACTTCCCTTCTATTAGACGTTAAGAAGATGGGGTCATTGGCTCTATTACAAATAACGATTGGATTCTAGAATATAATTATACAAAACTTCGCCTCTAGCATTGATGTCGGTGCTACCCCACAGACTATGGTGGGCATTGGCATCATATCCCAAGACTAAGTTTTTCTCACCTTTTTGAGACGCTGATACATATGAGCGACCTCAAATTTTCCGAGGGGACATTGATGCCGTCATCGTAGGGTAAGTACGCAGGCGCCACCGTGCAGTTTCCTTTTACCCCTCTCGCATTCACCACTGTCAAGTCGCCGGAGCCGAAATGAGATAACATTAGTATTTTGAAACTCTTTTTAGGCACGATTCACGTCCTAACCTTGACAGCGTCCTTTTTATAATACATTTCTCTAAATCGACTTTCGAGCTTGTCGCGTTTCTTTTTTAACGTGCGGCTTCCATTCATGTTTCGCGTCCAGTATCATTCCTAGCTATTTAGCTTCGTTTGCATGCGGTATTTGTACTGAGTTAATAAAATCGGGTAGGTGGATTATTTTCTTGCAAGTGAAGTTAACATGCATCGATTTGGTCTCATTAAAAACAATCCGCCAAGTTTTTGTACGCACGTAGATTTTATCTAGAGCTCGTTGGAGTTTTATAGTTGCTGACTCGATTAGAGTTGTGGGATTGTGGGACTCCCTATAGCGAAATTACTTAAAGAAGGCTAAATCACTGCTAGGAGCTTCAAAAGGCCACCACCAACACGCCAAAGAAACATGGTGATAGAGTGATGTAGATAAGAATGTGATAAATGAGAAGAAAGCGGCTTTCAACCCTTGGTTAAAGTACCCTTCTAATAATAGAGACGAAAAAGCTAGCGGAGAAGTGAAATACGGACTGTTGCAAGAAAAAATCGAAGAAGAAGTGCGCCCAGCTTCAAGCAGAGACTACGGAGTGTCTGTATCGGGAGATGGAGAAAATATCTTCTCCGGTTGCTGATGCAAACCAGGCTATCCAGGAGCTGCGAAGACACAATATGAACAAGAGCGTAAGCATCTTCAAAATAGCAACCCAAAGAAAGAGGAATGCTCAGGAGATTCGTTCGCCAAAGCTCATTAACAATGCTCATGACCAGCTTCTTGTGGATGACGATAAAATTCTGCAGAGCTGGTGGCAGTATTGTGAAGAACTTCTGAATAAACAGTTTCTCCGGATATAGTTTCCAAGAGCCACTCCTAACTGTGAAGAAATACCCGACATTACAGTCAAAGAAGTTAGTGAGGCGCTCAAATACTCCAAAATACGAAAAGCGATTGGGCCAGACGAAATGCCCTCTGAGTTCTGGAAAAAGATGGGAGGCATCGGGTTATGAGAGGTTATGATCCAATGCCCAATCAATGAAGGGAAAGTTACCTTCTCCCTGTATACAAAGGGAAGGGTGATACGCGAAACTGCGATAACTACCGTTCGATCAAGCCGATGTCACACACCATGAAGATCGTTGAGCGGGTATTAGGTGGCCGACTGCAAAAAATAATACGGCTATCTAATGATCAGTGCGGGTTTGTCTCGGGTAAATCAACCACAAATGCAATCCAAAGCATAAGAATTTTAATGGAAAAACACCGTGATTACTTAAAGGATTTGCATATTATATTGGTTGACTTTGAGAAGGCATTCGACAGACAACCACGAGATCTGATACGGGTGGCGCTAAGACATCGAGGGGTTCCAGAAACCTATGTACGGATGATCATGTACATGTACGAAGAAACAAAGACAAGAGTAAAATGCCCCGCTGGAGTAACCGAAGAGTTCGCAATCAAAGTCGAGGTGCATCAGGGAAGGGTTTTAAGTCCTTTGCTCTTTATAACAGTCTATGATTATCTGCTTGAAGGTAAAGTGATGGACCCCAAGGTAGATCAGTTATTCTTTGCTGACGATGGAGCCATCATAAGTGAGGATCCGACATCCCTGCAACGAGCACTTGATGTGTGGGTGGACGTTCTGGAGGGAAATGGGTATCGCATTAGTTCAAAAATGATAGAGTACTTGTGCTGCCCGTTCTCTGATCCACTCAAGCCTATTCCAGACATTTATATGAATGGAACAGTGCTTCCTAAGTGCGAAAAGTTCAAATATCTGGGATCTATGATCAATAGCAGAGCAACTTGTGATGACGATATCAATCATCGCGTTAGCATAGGTCGGATGAAGTGGTCAGAAAACTCCGCTTTCTTCTATGACCGAAAAATGCCACCTAAGTTGAAGGGAAGGATCTACACCGCAGTTGTGTGTCCAGCGCGCACATACGGTTCACAATGTTGGACGATGTACAAAAAGTATGAGAATAAATTAACGGCAGCTAAGATGAAGATGCTTCGCATGACAGCAAGAGTGACAAAGATTGATCGAACAAGAAGTTCGAAGATCCGCGAAAGCCTTCACGTTAAGGAAACCATCGTGTAAAAGATAAAGCGCGACCGGCTCAGCTGGTATTGCCACGTTCAAAGAAGAGATCATTTGAACCCTGTTAAAAAGGCAATATCAATGCACGTTCCAAAGACATCGCGAGGCAGGAGAGACAAGCCTATAAGCGCCTGGATCACACAAATGCGACGACGTCGGCATTTCATTGGCCTCAGTAACCGAGTGATTCAAAATCTGTAGGCCTGCCGATATTTTCTGAGGTCAAATAGGCGAACCCCACATGCGGATCAATAAAAATGCGGTGAAGTGGGAGGGTTATGATCCCTTGTTTTCGGATCATAACCTCGCTGAAATAGGAAGAAGAAGAGGACGAAGAGAAGAAGACTCGATTGAAGTTTCCATTGCCAGAAAAGCCGTATCGTCCGCGACTGTAGCTACAATGGTGCCTTGAATTCGAGGTATGTCCCGAGTGTACAACAAGAATAAGATAAACCAAGAATACTTCCTTGCGGAACTTCGGGGTGATTTCCTTAAACTCTAAGATCTTATGTAGGTGCGCCGAAAGAGCCCGTTTCAGCTTATATTTCAAGCCATCGTGCTAAACCCTGTAGAAGGCTTGAGAGGCGTCAAGAAAAGCGCTGGAGCAACTCATTTTCTCCTCTAAGGCTTTTTCAATTTCACTGGTTATTCTATAAGGTCAATGCTTGGTACTGATCCCGAACTGGTGGTGTCAGGTATTAGGCGTCTTTCTTCAATGACCGGTTAAATGCGTTTCAATAGGAGTTTTTCAAATACCTTTGATATTATTAGGAGTAAGGGTATCGGTCTGTACGATTTTTTTTGTCATTCGGATATTTTCCCGGCTTGGAGCCATTGTAACCTCTACGATTTTCTATTGATTTGGAGCGTATAATAGACAAAGCGAAGCACTAATTAAATAAACGACTTTTATTTGTGCTTTCTTGGTAATTCCTTGACGATTTGTCCGATTATTAAATCATACCAAGGGCTTTATTATTTTTCAGGTTTTTTATTATCAGGCAAAGTTATGTAAACGTGTGTAAGAAGTGTGCACTTTTCATTCTAAAGTTGTCAGATATCGTTGTCGTGCCGGTAAAATGTTCTATCAATACTTGCCCATCAAATGACTTAAAAGTCTCTTCTAAGTGCTCGACAAATAGATCCGCTTTCTCCTTGTCACAGGGATATGATTCACCAGTCAATACTGGTGTTGCCACACCATGCTCGTTGGTAATGCAGTATGAAAAGTACTTTCTGTGGATGCTACACTGTCTCCCTCTTAAACTTGTTCGTCCTGAACAAGCTCATCTGTGTTATTGCCATGATAACGGTGTTGACGATCTAAACGAACAATTTTCATATTGCCTCTTACTCTATGCTGAATTCGATAGACAACATCATTGATAAGTCCGACCACTTTATAAGGTCCCTCCCAATCTTGCTGCAGCTTAGGTTATCTCCATTTTTCTCGGTGTGGGTTGTATAACCATACCAGATCTCCTTCCCAAAATCCTTACGTTGTTGCCTTTGGGTCATACCTTGTTTTCGTACAGTCACTAACTATCCTTATCTTCGTGCTGGTCCTCTGATGTATGTCTCTGAGCCTTTCCCTGTGGTCTGCGACGTAATCCTCTCCACAGATGGGCTCATCATTAGAGCATCCAAACTTCACCTCACTAGATAGCCGGATGTATGTCTCTGAGCATTTCCCTGAGGTCTGCCACGACCAAACAAAATTTCGGATGGAGTATATCCAGTAGTACTGTGCATTGGATTTCGATAGGCCATCAAGAAGAGAGGAATTTGTCGATCCCAATCGCGCTTGTAGACTCCTAGGACCTTGGGGAGATTTTCGTTCAAGGTTCTTTTGAAACGCTCTACCATCCCATCAGATTGTGGATGAAGTGGAGTCATCCTCGTCCTTTTAATTCCTACTAGTTGACACACCTCTTGGGATATCGTCGATTCGAAGTTTCGTCCCTGGTCAGAATGCAGTTCCATAGGCACGCCAAATCTCCTCACCTAGTTCTTGACAATTGGCTCTACGATGGTTTTCGCTTTCTGGTTAGTCATGGCGAACGTTTCCGGCAATTTGTTGAAGTAGTCCATGATGATTCTTTCGTAATTCAGCCGCCGCTAAAGACTGACGCGAAATGTCGATGCGCAAAGTGTGTAGTAATAAAATTGGAAGAGACGTCTGCAAAATAATCTGCAGTAGATGCAATAATTTACTGCATGCAGAATGTGCCAAATTAAAACCAGCAGACGTTGAATATCTTACAAAATATAAAAAAATTGGAATTGCTCGTCTTGTGTGTTAAAATCGGGAAATGATGTTAATAGATTGTCTCTGTTATCAACAGTTGAAAGTGAACCCAACATAACACTCAGAGAAGTATACGATCAAATAGTTAATTTGAGAGAGTCTATTGCTTCAACCCGCCTTACTCTTGATGCAATGAACACACGTCTCATATTATTGGAGCAGTGCGCGAAAACGATGAATGATGTCAAAGAAGAAAATTAAAAATTGAAAACGCAGTTAAATGCAAACAAAGAACGTTTGGCTACCGCTGAGTGGTTAATCCACGCCAACTACTTGGAGCTGCTGTTCCTAACACTATTAATGAGTGCATAGAGAACACAATAATTCAAATCCGTAATGCTGGCCTAGACATTCAGTTAGCGAAAGAGGACATCGACCTCTGTTATAAAAAGAAAACGCGACTGAACACCAACCTGTCTGATGTTGGACTAAACACAAACTTGCCTGATGTCGTGGTGCTGAAGCTGGTTCGAAGATGCATGAAGGAGAAAATACTGACTGCGACAAAGAAAAACAAGTAAAGGCATCTGTACTTAATGCTTCTGCTAAGGGGAACATTTTTATTGATGATGTTTGATGTTTTTCTTAAAGAACTAGAAACTGTGCTATGCTCACTTAAATGTGAGAATGTCTGTCTTCTTGGTGACTTAAACATTGATATCCTAAATCTTCCAAAGAGCAGTGAGGATTATATGTTATTGTTATCTTCGTTGGGGTTTCAGTCATTAGTTAATGTTCCCACAAGAGTCACTGACCTAACTAAAACATGTATAGATCACGTCTTTTTAAAGTCCATAAATATCTGTAACTTTTTCTCGTTTGTGTTGCAACTAGAGATTACTGATCATTACTCCACCGGTATTGTACTTAAAGGTTTATTAGATGTGTCAAGTAGTAAAAATACATCATCTAAATCATCCGTTTCCAATAAAATTAATTTTTCCCAAGCTCATTGAATACTTAGACCAAGAGTTGTGGTGCGATGTCTACAGTTGTGAGTGTCCTTTTAGTGCTTTTTCCGTATTCATAAATTTTAAATTTTTACATTGATATATGCAAAACTAAAAGACTGAAAAATAAACTTAAAAAAATGAAACCTTGGATAACGGATAAAATTTGTGTGAAGATTAAGGAAAACAACAAGTTCTTTGCAAAAAATAAATCAAGATTAAACGATCTGTCAGTTAAGCAACAATATCGCGACCTTCAGGCAAGTGTACGCAACCTTGTGGATTCCCAAAAAATTTTATATTATAGACAAAAATTTGCTGAAAATCGATCTAATCCCAGGGAGCGATGGCGTATTGTAAATGATATCCTAGGGAAAGATAGAACTGAATATAATATTTTAGTTAGCAATGTTCAAAATATTTGCTTTAAGAATGCAGCGGTAAAGTCAAAGCCAGTCCCTTATGTACAACTAAATGAACAAAATATGGAACTTTTGCTGGGTAAACAGAATATATCCTCTTTCTACTTTGGCCCAGTTGATGATTCCGAATTACTCTCTGTCATTAATAACCTGAAATCGAAAAACTCGTGCGATATTGATGGAGTCAGTATCATTGTTGTGAAATTGATATTGTATCCCCTTAAATTCTTAATAAATAAAAGCTTTGAATGTGGGAACTTTCCAATGGATCTGAAAACATCAATTATTATTCCGGTCTATAAAAAAGGTGATCACGCAGATCCAAACAACTACAGACCTATTTCTTTATTTTCAGTTTTCTCTAAAATTTATGAAAAAATAATTGTTCGTAAAATGATAAGTTTTTTTGATAAGACCAAATTTTTCAATACAGCACAATGTGGATTTTTAAAGAATAAGTGTACTGAGGATGCAATCCTGGTGTTTCTAAACAGAATCTACAGTGCACTTGATAATAATCTAAAAACTGTTGGTCTGTTTCTGGATTTAACTAAAACTTTCTACTTACCTAGTCATGAAGTACTACTTCGAAAATTGAGTAACGCAGGCTTTAGAGGAAGCCTTCTTGAGTGGTTTAAGTCCTTTCTGTATGGTAGAAAACAGTTCGTCAGTATCAATGGAGTCTTGAGTGAAGTGATAGTATCCCGAAACACAGGCATGCCACAAGGGTCGTTACTTGGACCGATACTGTTTCTGGTATACATAAACTCAGTCTTTAGCTTACCCATAAATGGACAAATAACTGCCTAAGCAGATGACCTAGCACTCTCCTATGCAGAAAAAACACTAACCACTGTAGAAAGTAAAATAAAAGAGGATTTATGCAGTTTAAGTACTTGGTTCAATTACCATCAAATTGTATTGAGTACTAAGTCAAAGCAATAACTTTTTCATCCTATAGCTCCAATATTGTAATTGAAGAATTAAAATATCATGATGCAGGCTGCGATTGTATTAACCATTGCTTGAATATAGAATTTGTTAGGGAATATAAATATCTGGGAGTTTTGATAGACAACAAATTAGACTTGAAAGCTCACATAATGTATCTAAACAAAACTTCTGTACATTTCATTACATAAAATCTATTATCTACGAAAATTGGTCCCACACAACCTGCTCATAAATATATGCTATGCACTGGTTAATTCTCGATTGGAGTATGGCATTGGTTGCTGGGGCTGTGTATACGTGAATAACTTGCAGCCTATCATAGTAGCACAGAAAAAGATAGTAAGATAAATGTTACACAAAAATAGACTCGAGCCTTCCCTTCCCCTTTTCCAATCTAAAAAAAATACTTCCATTACGATATCTTTTCATTTATAAAGCATTAAAAATATTCTTTATTAGAAGTGGGAATATTCACTTTAGAAGAAATAAAATACAACGCTCAATGAGAAGTAATCTTGCAGTCACGGTTCCAACAGTTAAAAAAGAGCACAGTAGACGGTTTCTTACTAATATTGCAGCTTACATCTTCAACAAACTGCCTGTCGAAATATTCAGTATGGTCACATCAACTAAACAATTTCTCAAAAGTTTAAGGCATTAGTTAATCTCAAGATCTGAAGTGGAATCACTCCTTCAAGTAATTACTTAATAGCCCCAATATTGATGTTTCTCATTACATTATTCACGCACGTCTAAATTTCGTATTTATATTTCATTGTTATAATTGTCTTCACTACCTTAATCGAAACTTCTAAAATAAATGTCTGCACCTCATGTGTATCGCGCTCTCTGTCTCCCTCTTTGTGGCTTTCTTTTACATTAGATTACTTACAGATAATGCACTTGCTACTGGTTCTCTGACCACAAAGTGCATATCTTTTTTCATCGTTAGTTCATGATTATTATACCCTTATTTTTTTGCTTTTCTGGATTTTTTTTTTTTTTCTTATGTTAATAATATTAATTTTTAGAGTAATATCCATAAACAGGATACTTAGTTTGAATAAACCTACTCAATAAATTGTCAATATATGTATTTGAACTATGTGATGAAATATAAATAAATAAATAAAAATACCTAGGATGTAACGGTTCCCATAGTCGATATCCGTAAATGTCGGCGGCGATTCATTCAAAGAGTGCGCTCATCGTGTAATGATGCACCTTGCCTCGCATCTTTGTTCTGGGTCCCTTGCTAGCTGCACACACGACGCATTTTCGGCACCAATTGACTACGTCGTCCCTTGCAATGAGCCAATAAAAATGTTCTTCCACTTTCTCCAATGTCTTGTTTGCACCCAAATGACCTCCGGGTACTCCATCATACATTTCTCATAGCACCTTATGGCCTCTTCCATTTTCTTTTCAGTACACCATCTTGAACATGAACGGAGCCCCACTGAGCCCAGTATACCTTAAGAGTGGGGCTTTTGTCAGAGATATCCTATCTGTTTGGTTTTTCCATGAACTACATCCACGCTAATATCGGCTCGATGTCCGGGTCTTCTTTCTGAGTGTTGCGGATTTCCTCTGCACTCCAACCGACAATAGGTTCGGCTCTTACCCTTTGGATGGAAATAAGGTTTTTCTCTTCTTGTCGAACACAATGCTCGCAGTCGATCTTGCATGGTCGTCGGGATAACGCATCCTCATTAGAATGGAGTGTTCCTTTACGCTTTATTTCGTAGTCGTACATCTGCAATCGTTCAATTCATCTTGCAACCTGACCCTCGGGATAATCTAACTGCAGCAACCATTTCACTCTCGGTGGGCAAAATCGCATCATCACCTCCTCGCGGTGCCCGCTGGATAGCTATCTGATAGTGAACTAACGATGAGCGTATGCTGAGTCTGACGATATATGTGCAGCTGAACACTCAGACCTGCATAAGCACATCTGGGTGAACTTCAGCGCGCATATGTCTAACCGGACGAGGCATCTCTTGTTGACCTGATCGGCTGAAATATGCGTCTCAGAAGTCTAGCAAGAGGTCCTCAGAAGGAGGACGTGCGGCGGACGAATTCTCTCGATGGAATCAACGGTGACGCCGACAGACCAGCGGATACCTTACTGGAGCTACTTCAACATATTTGGAGCTGAGGTCTGTAAGGATTTCAATACTACGTCAGGGTATTGAAAAAGAGATGGTGGCGGATGAACCCTTAATGGGCCAACGGCAGCGCTCATATCCCCGAAGTGGGTTACTAACATCGGTGTATCCGGCCTCTTGTCCTAGGGGTACAAAAAAAAAAAAGGATCTGGCCCTCCAGGTTGGGGGTTGTGCCGTCGGGTTAACTTCCCTACCACGTAAAAAAACCTTCGGTTACGAAGCAACCAACAGCCTCGGATACGGATGATCTTACTGTTGACGACCCATGCAAACGTAAAAAGGACAACGATCTTCGTGTCTGCACCTGGAATGTTAGGTCCCTCTACAAACCACGTGCAGCCGAACAACTTGCGGAGGCCCTAGAGTGTCTCAAAGCAGACATTACCGCCATCCAAGAAGTGCGATGGGATGGGCCGGGCAAAAGGAGTATGAAAAACTGCGACATCTACTACGGCGATTGTTACAGACAAAAAGGACAGCGTCTATTCGGGTGCGGATTTGTCATTGGAGACAGATTTAGGCAAGAAGTCTTGAGTTTCCGGCATGTGAGCGAGCGCCTCATGACTATCCGTATCAAGGCTAAATTTGCCAACATTAGCCTAATATGCGTTCACGCCACTCACGAGGAGAAGGACGACGCGACAAAGGATGACTTCTACCAGCTCTTGGACAAGACGTATGAGCAATGCCCTAGCCACGACGTTAAAATTATCCTAGGCGACTTTAACGCAAAGCTAGGAAGAGAGGAAGTCTTTAGTAGCGTGGTCGGAAAGCACAGCCTGCACGACAACACTTCCGGCAACGGACTCCGGCTAATCGACTTTGCGGCGGGGCGAAACTTTGTTGTAGCTAGTACGCGGTTCCCACGTCTCGATATTCACAAAGGAACATGGCTCTCCTTTGATCGAAAAATCGTCAACCAAATCGATCACATTGCGATCGACGCAAGGCACTCTTCCAGCATTCTGGGTGTCCGGACTTTCCGAGGAGCCAACATGGACTCGGATCACTACCTAGTTGTAGCCAAGGTACGGATGCGGATATTCACAACGGAGCGAAATCAACGAAATACTGTGAGGATATTTGACGTCGAAAAGCTACAATCGCAAGAGACCGCCAGAACCTTTGCCGATCGTGTTTCTTCTAATCTCAATCTTAGTCCTATGCCGCCAGCAGCAAACGCGGAAGACCAGTGGCAGCGTTGCCAAAAAGCCATCAGAGATGCCGCCTCTGATGTATGGGGTTTCTCTCGCCCACCACAACGAAACCCCTGGTTTGATGAGGAATGCCGGCAAGCACATGCAGCAAAACAAGAGGCGTACAAAGCGGCGCTGCATAGAAGGACTAGAGCTACTTAAGAGCTCTACGTGCGCAGGAGAAAAGAGGAACATCGACTTCTCAGAAAGAAGAAAAACGAGCATGAGAAGCGCTCGATCGAGGAGATTGAGAGACTCTATTGCAGGAATAATGTTCGAAAATTTTACTAAAAGGTAAAAAGAACATGCCAGGGTTTCAAAGCCAGAACAGAAGCCTGCAGGGACGAAAATGGCAACATAGTAGTAGAACCTCAGCATCGTTTGCCCGATTCTGAAGAAAGGAGACAATCTGAACTGCGTCAACTACAGAGGTATACGTCTGCTAAATATCGCATATAAGGTCCTGTCAGCCGTACTATGTGAACGCCTAAAACCGATCGTCAACAACCTGATAGGTCCTTATCAGTGCGGTTTCAGGCCGGGAAAGTTCGCCATTGACCAAATATTCACACTACGGCAGATCTTGGAAAAAACCCATGAATATAAAATCGATACGCACCACCCTTTCATCGATTTCAAAGTTGCCTATGATAGCGAGTATAGAGACGAGTTATACAGAGCCATGTCTAGTCGTGGCATTCCTGCCAAGCTCGTCCGTTTGTGCAGAATGACGATGGAGAACTCTTGCTGCTCCATCAAAGTCGGTAAAAACATCACCGAACCGTTCGCTAACAGGAAAGGTCTTAGACAAGGCGACGCGCTATCACCTGATCTCTTTAACATAGTACTTTAGAGAATTGTACGAAACTCACAAGCCAACCCCGGAGGTACAATCTTCTTCAAGTCTGTACAACTACTCGCTTATGCCGATGACATTGATATAATCGGAAGAACTCAGCGGGCCGTCAATGGGGCATTTACGAGTATTGAGATCGAGGCAGCAAAGATGGGTCTAGCGGTCAATGAAAGCAAAACAAAATATATGCTGTCTACAAAAAAGGACACCCAACATCGGCGTCTTGGGCAGAACGCCACAATAGACAGATACAATTTTGAGGTAGTAAAGGATTTTGTCTACCTAGGCTCTATGGTCAGCTCCGCAAATGACATGAGTGGAGAGATCACACGGAGAATTACTCTTGCCAATCGTTGTTTCTATGGGCTAAAACGGCAATTGAGTAGCAAAGCCCTATCTCGAACTACTAAGGTAACTCTTTATAAGACATTAATCATCCCAGTCCTGCTGTATGGCGCAGAGGCATGGGCTTTGAAAAAACCGGATGAGGATGCCCTTAGTTATTTCGAGAGAAAAGTTCTTCGAGCGATCGTTGGTCCCGTCTGCATAGACGGTGAGTGGAGGAGAAGGTACAATGCCGAACTATACGGCCTGTACAAGGACATCGACTTAGCCAGAAGAGTTCACATACAGCGACTAAGATGGCTGGGTCATTTAGAGCGGATGGAGCCCAACCTTCCCGCTAAGAAAGTCTTCGAATCCAACCCGGACGGACGGCGCAGTAGAGGACGACCTCGCGGTAGGTGGCGCAAACAAGTGGAGGGGGACCTCAACCAACTTGGCGTGCGCAACTGGAGGCAGCTGGCTCGTAACCGTGCTGGCTGGAGAGGTTTGTTGGTTGAGGCCCAGGTCCACCCCGGACTGTAGCGCCATCTAAGTAAGTAAGTAACCATTTCACTCGTAGAATGGAAAGGAACTTTCGGCCGTAGAAGTATTTATGAAAATGAATTGACTCAAAACCACACTGACGGCGACCAATGAAGTTATAGACGAAAGGCTTTAAGCATTCACATTGTACAGCTGATATACCATATAGCGTTTTGCGTCTTGCATTTGAGAGTCGATGCTGAGGTTTCATTCAACGATTATACTTTCGCCTTGATCCTCATCCTCATCATCATCCTCATCTTCATCCTCATCCGAATCCTTCACCTTGTCCTCATCGTCATCCTTATCCGAATCCACTTCCTAATTTTTTTATATTATTTTCGATTCCTGAAATTTCATGCATGAATTTCATAGATCTCCTTGCTTTCCATTTCCTAGAAACGTAGACTTCATAGGAGCTCATGAAACATTAATCGCCCAAGATGCTGTAATAATGCTCTCGTCTCAATATTCAACTAGTTCTTCCCCAAAACTTTAAAAAGAAACTTTTGCTCCTTGTTCATGTTTCCTTCCTCTTTCTCCGCAGTTTTTTGTTACTTTTTTGCAAATGAACCTTACGTCTAACAGTAAATTAAGACACACACATGTAGTTTTCCTGGCTGTTTACTCTATGATTCTTCGGTGAAAGTTAGCAGGCAGGAGGTACAAGCACACACATCCTGAAACTGCTGCCGTGTCGTCTGGGCGCAAGGAACACGTTCGCAAAAGTCAACGAAGTGCGATAATGGAAAAGTGGAGAGAAGACGGAAAAAAAGGACATTCGCAAAAAAAAAAAATGTAGAAAAACTTACGAAAGTGCAAGACAAGCGTAAACTCGTGATTGGAATTCCAGTCCGTACATAGTTTAGATTTACTGCCACTAGGTGCTGTTTGGTGGTATGTGGCTCTATTCGAAAAGGTTTCCTGCTTGCCTGCTGGTCGTCCATGGATGCCAAATATTAGGTGGTTTGCCGCGCTTTGCATCAATAATTGGAAAGAAAATTATAAAAATGAAAACCAGTAGGTAGTTGATTTGATTTGCGGATTGAAGCCAATATTCTGCGGTTAATGAGTTTAGTCCTGAGAGGATGTGTGTGTAAATTGCTTTGGGACCAAGTAGCAGATACATGGATACTTGTGTTGATTTTATTCTGTGACCCTCCCGTTCGATTTGCTAATGCACTTTCCGGTTGTATCGCTAAGCAAGTAAGGTTGTATCGCTGCTATTTCTGACAAAGTAATTGAAAAACGTGTATCAGGAGATAACTTTCATTGCTGTTTGCCCGTGAGTCGGTAATCAAAATTGGGACTTTGGAGGCAACAAATCATTAAGTGATGTTTTCAAGTAACAGTATATTGCAAAATTCGAATGGAAATGCAAAAGGACAAAGTTGTGATCCATGGTACTCCTGCCAATAAAAAATAAATAAATATTTGGCGCAACAGCACTTTAAGTGCCAGGGTCTAGCTTCTCGCACCCACTAATGTTGTGTGCGTTATATTTTTCACACGAATGGAAGGAACCTACAGTTTAGTTCCGTATCCGAGACAACAATACTCTCGGATGTTTGTCAAACGTTCGCGAGAGGTGGAACCGTGAAAAAACGTGTGCATATTTGTGTGTGCTCTGGTGTTGTACTAGTATTGTATTCAGTTGACAATTATATTTCAACAAGTAAGTGAATGAGAGCCAACTAAAATGCGGGTGAAGTAAGGCAAGCACTGGTCAGCTTGACTTAGGTATATATAAATAAAAATGAAATGCTGTTCGTCGGTCATCGCATCACTTGAGATTGGCTGGACCGATTTGACTCATTTTACTTTCAAAATGTTCGTAATAGTCCGAATAAGGTTTTTACTTAAAGAAAAATTGGAAAAGTTGCCCGGAAAATTGCAAAATTCGGGAAAAACTTAAAGTGCCTTTTTTTCCATGCGTGTGTGTTTTTGTATGAACTCGCGACCATAAAGGTCCATTCACAGCTCAGCGACCTACGAATGCGTACGAGCGAATATTCGCAAATTTTGACATTTCTTTCACAGCTACTTTTTTATCTGGTCGCGCCAATCCGCGAATTTCAGTTGTCATTCATTTTGTAACTAATTGCCTAAACGTGAAAAATGCATAAATACATAGCGCAGCTTTTATTCAGAAGGTAATATCTTACATTCTTTCAATAAATTCAACCACCATCTTACCCACCAAGAACAACACAAAAGAATTGACAGGTTACACTCTTGCGAATGTTTTGGTCGCGGGAATGTGAATTGCGTCCTACATGTGTAGAATGTGAATACAAGTTGACAGTTCGCAAAAATCATTCGCTTATTCGCGGAAAAATCGGCGAATTGTTAACTTCTTCGCAGAAACTAATTACAATTTAACTTTTTATATATTAGTCGGTAGATAAATCAAAGTCCGTTCTTTTGGAATAGTAAAATTGCCCATAGCGTGCTTGTAAATATGCTAAAAATGGTTTGATTGCAGTTTGGATATTCGCAGGTCACTGAGCTGTGAATGGACCTTAACTCACGATACGAACGATGGCTTTGTGTAGTTCTTTGTATGTTTACGATAAAATGAAAAATTCGGAAAAATGCCAATAGATGGCGTATCGTTTGCAAATGTCGTTTGACAGTAGATCAATTTGCAAGGTCTTTCTTTTACGATCTACCAACGCACGTATCTGATTCGGATAATACATTTCGCATTTGTCCATTTTTAGTTGAACTGTGATTCTGTTGGAAGTTCATCGCAATCGTTTCATAAAGTGAATTAAGTTTCGTCGATTTATCTCAAACAAATTTGCAGATTTACCTACGACATACGGTGAGTTTGAAGTGCCAAGCGGTTATACGAACCTTTCAATGTTGAATCGGAAACAAAATATGCGTTCGACACTCTCATGAAAGTTCTGAACGATGGAACTGGAGGAATTTTCCTCTTGGGCGGTCCCGATGGAATTGAGAAATTGATTTTGCTAAGGATTCGCTCGCAGAATCAAATTGCACTTGCACTACTTCATCAGGAATTGCAGCTACGCCCTTGATAGGCGGTCGAGCAGCTCATTCAGCACTCAAGTTGCGGTTGAATATGTAAATCAATGAAACTGAAACGTGCAACCTTTCGAAGAACTGTATGATGACCAAAGTTTTGTAGAAATGCAAATTTGGCACATAAAAAATCTTTGGAAGCATTAAATTGAACGATACAAGATCTACGAAACAAGGAAGACCATCTTGGTGGTGCGATAATTCTGTTGGCAGGGGATTTCGCTAAACATTGCCAGTGATTCCACGGTCAACGACAGTCGATAAACTTAATGCATAAGGAAGTATTTTCAAAACAATTGCTGGACATTGGCAAAATTCTCGTTCACAATTTCACTGGCTGCATTACATTCCCCTTCGTTTTTTTCTCATTTCTACTTTGCTTACACATTTCCAATAGCTGTTCACAAATTCACAAGACTATCACAAACAAATTTATCGAAATTTGGACAGGACAACGTCTGTCGGGTCACTTACTTACTTACTTAGGTGGCGCTACAGCTCGAGGGGAGCCTGGGCCTCAACCAACAAGCCTCTCCATTAAGCTCGGTCTTCAGCTAATTACCTCCAGTTGCGCACTCCAAGTTGGTAAAGGTCCCCTTGAACTTGTACGCCCCACCTATGGCGAGGAGGGCCTCCATTGCGTCATTCCTGCGGGTTAGTTTCGAAGACTGTGGGCCGGAGCGTTGGTGTCCATTCGCTCTACATGTCCTAGCCATCTCAGACGTACAATACGCAGTTTTTTCCGACTAAGTCGATGTCGCTGTACAGCTCGTATAGTTGTGATTGAATCTTCTCCTCCAAAACCCGTCCACGCAAACGGGACCAAAAATCTTACGAAGAATTTTTCTCTCGAAGCGACCAAGGATGTCTTCATCCTCTTTTAATAAAGTCCGTGTTTCAGCGCCGTAA
Source organism: Brachypalpus laphriformis (assembly GCA_945910035.1). Classification (NCBI taxonomy): domain Eukaryota; kingdom Metazoa; phylum Arthropoda; class Insecta; order Diptera; family Syrphidae; genus Brachypalpus; species Brachypalpus laphriformis. Next base: position 313,069,858 of record OX246753.1, on the reverse strand, counting down.
AGCAGGACTGGGATGATCAAGGTCTTATATGGAGTTCCTTTAGTTATTCGAGATAGGACTCTACTGTTGAATTGCCTTATAAACCATAAAAAACAGCGATTGGCAAGAGTTATTCTTCACTTGATTTCTGGGCTGATCTTGTTTGTAGAATTTATAGCAGAGCCAAGGTAGACAAAGTCCCTTACTACCTCGAAGTTATAGCTGCCCACTGTGACGTTTTGTCCAATTCGTCGGTGTTGGCGTCCCTTCGTGTTGACAGCATATACTTAGTTTTGCCCTCGTTTATCGCTAAACCCATTTTGGCCGCTTCTGCCTGAATGCTTGCAAACGCACCGGTGACAGCCCGCTGAGTTCTTCCGATAATGTCTATATCGTCGACGTATGCAAGCAGTTGTACAGACTTGTAATAGATTGTGCCTCCGGTGTTGGCTTGTGAGTTCCGCACAATCCGTTCAAGTACAATATTGAAGAGTCACATCACCTTGCGCATCACCTTGTCTGAAGCCTTATTTGATATCAAAGATCTCGGTGAGGTCATTACTGACCTTGATGGAGCAGCGAGCGTTCTCCATCGTCAGCCTGCACAGACGGACAAGTTTGGCAGGGATGTCAAAACAAGACATGGCTCTATAAAGCTCTTCTCTATAGATGCTGTTATAGGCGGCCTTGAAATCGATAAAGAACTGGTGAGTATCGATTTGTGTGAAGTGTGAAGACTTGACCGATGGTGGACTTTCCTGGCCTGAAACCGCACTGATAGGGTCCAATCAGGCTGTTTATAAAGGGTTTCAGGCGTTCAAACAATATCGCAGAAAAGATCTTGTATGCGATGTTGAGGAGACTTATGCCTCTATAATTGGCGCAGTTGAGGGGGTCTCCTTTCTTGTGGATCCGGCAAACGATGCTGAGGTTCCATTCATCGAGCAAACACTCGTCTGACCAAATCTTAGAGATGAGTTGACAAGTTCGGCAGGTAAGCCGTCAGGTCCAGCAGCCTTTTTGATTTTAGTTTGGATATTGCTATCCTCACTTCGTTTTGGTCAGGTGGACGGAAATTTTACTTACTTTGCTTATGTCCTGTATCCCCTTGTGGGGCCTAGGGCCTCTACTACGCCTACGCGCCATCGTGAACGGTTTCTGGCAATGTGTCTGAGTTGTCCCCAACTTATCCCTAACTGCCGTGCCTCCTTCTCGACTGTTCTGCGCCATGTTCTCCTCGGACCACCAGGTCTTCTGCCAGCCTGAGTTAGAGGGTTCCCTTGCATAGCATGGTTCGCTATGGAACTGTCACCCTTTCGGAACGTGTGACCAATCCACTGCCACTTCCGCCGTTGGATAGTTGTGCCTATTGGTTCCTGACCCGTTCTCTCGTAAAGGTGTTCGTTAGAGATACGATTGGGCCAGAAAATCCTTAAGATACTGCGCAGACACCTATTAACGAACGTTTGCAGCTTTCTGGTGATAGTAGTGGTCACTCTCCACGTGCTGCAACCATATAGCAGCACGGATTCAACGCTGGAGCGGAACAGTCTTATTTTGGTGGTCAAACTGATTGCATTGCTTCGCCATATTTTAGACAACATACCGAACGCGAACTTGCTTTGGCGATCCTGTTGGCTATATTCAGTTCGGTTCCACCATCGGTCGAGACAATACTCCCAAGATACTGGAAATCCTCTACTCTCTCTACCGGTTGTCCAGCAATGCATATTTGAGCCGATGAGTTTGTTCCAAGGCTGATAATTTTAGTTTTTGCCGTATTAATTTTCAGCCCGACGACACCTGCCTCCCTCTCCACATCTACTGTCATTTGGTGGAGGTCCATAATTCTGTGTGAGAGTAAGCATACATCGTCTGCGTAGTTAAAATGTTTCAGTTGAGATGTAAGAGTCCATCGAATTCCTCCGTTTCCCGTCGACAAAACTGCATGAAGCACATCGCTAATCACCAATAGGAATAATATTGGTGAAAGATACAGCCTTCTCTTACCCCACTTTGGATCTCAAATTCCTCAGACAAAATTCCTCTGTGCAGACATGACATTTGGAGCCTTCATATGTAACTTCGATAATAGCAATTAGTTTATCGGGAATACCTCTCCTGCGTAAGGCACCCCAAATAAACTCCCTGTTGACACTATCGAACGCCTTCTCAAAATCGATGAACAGCAGGTGCAGTGGTGATCGATATTCAACACACTGTTCGATGATAATCCGCAGGGTGTTGATGTGGTCGACACAGGAGGATCCAGAGCGGAAACCTGCTTGTTCGGCATCGAGTGTGTCTTCGAGATGTTGTTCGATTCACTCAAGGATCATTTTAGCTATTATCTTAGCTACAGCAGGCAGCACGCAGATACCCCTCCAGTTTCCGCACTCCATTAAATTTCCTTTCTTAGGAAGCTTGACGATCATACCCTTTTTTCACTCGTTAGGAAAGCTCTCAGCTTCCCAAGCTCTATCTATAAGTGGAAGCAGAAGCTCAGCCGATGTTGTTGGCGCTGCTCGTAAGAGATCTGCTGGAATACCGTCAAGTCCTACCGCCTTGTTGGTTTTGAGTGCCTTGATCGCGGTAATGATCTCATCTTTACTGGGAGTCGTGGTGCGTATTCGGGAACTTCTCACCTCGGGCATCTCAGTCTGATTTGGGAGTATATCGCTAGCGAAAACACGGTTCAAAACCGTAGCAAAATGCTCTTTCCATCTCTTGATCTGGTCCTCATCCGAAATGAGCACGGAGCCCTCTAGGCTTTTCACTGGGTGTTGGGTGGAGCTGCGACCACCTGTCAGCTCTTTTGTGATTCTCTAGACGGTCCTGCTGTTGCACCTCCGTGCAGCTTCTTCTGCTTCTGTAGCCAGCGAGTTGATGTAGTTGCGCTTGTCACGTCGCACGCTACGCTGAACTTCTCTCATCTTGATGCGATATAGGGACTCTAGCTCGCTTCTTCCTGCTGCTGAGGTAGCTGCAACGCGAGCTTTCAGCTGTTTTCGTTCATCAATCCGTCTCCAGTTATCCTCGAAAAGCCACGCCCAATGTCTTCCCTGCGATCGACCGACGATTCTTTCAGCACCAGACGTAAAAACATTTTTTACAGCACACCAATGATCTTGCTGATTGCTTCCACACCTTGCGAAAAGTGCTCCCTTAATTGTTGGCGCACTGAGGGATCACTAAGTCTATCGATGTTGAACCTGGGCATTCTTGTGTTGTTGTGGGATCTTCGAACTGCAGCAGTGCGTAGTTGGAGAGTAGCTATCATAAGATGGTGATCACGTACTATCCCCACATCTGCCCCTCGCGTGTTTCGGACGTCCAGGAGCCTACTTCTAAAACGGCGGCTGATGGCAAAATTGTCAATTTGGTTAGAGGTTGCTTGCCTGTCGCTGGAAACCCAGCTGACTTTGTGGCAAGTCTTGTGCTCAAACATGGTGCCACCTATCACAAAGCGGTTGGCATTGCAGAAATCCACAAACCTTTCGCCGTTGTCATTGCGGTTGACTAGTCCATGCTTCCCGATTACATGCTTGAGCCCTTCGTTGTCGCTGCCTACCTTGGCATTCAAATCCCCCATCACTATGGCAATGTCTCCATTTGGTGTTGTGTTGAAGACGGCGTTTAAGAGATTGTAGAAGCCCTCCTTTTCGTCCTCAGACGAACTATTCGTTGGGGCGTAACACTGTATGATGGTGACGCGTCGTACTCTAGTCCGGAATCTGGCCGTCAAAATCCTATCACCATGAGGCTGCCAGGAAATTAGGCCCTTGCGTGCTGTTGTTGTTAGCAGTAGTCCGACTCCATATTCCCGCGGACTTCCGGATGGTCTTCCAGAATAGAGTAGTACAGTGTTACGCGTTGGAGACTGGTACTCGCCCGCTTCTAACCATTTTACTTCACGTACCCCCAAAATGTCCAGTTTATATCGCATGAATTCGTTTTCCAATTGGAGGAATCTGGCATTGTAAGGACCTTCGCTTCCCGAGTCGAGGAGCGTCTTTACATTCCAGAAACCTATCTTTGTCCGGGTACAATAGCCAAAAGTCGTCAACATGTGATCATTCCTTATCCGAGGCATAGTGTCGGTTTCTGTAGCGGGCAATATTCGGTAACGCAGGTTGCTGGCCCACGTTACCTAGCCTAGAATCAAGGCCCTAGACAACCCGCACTTACAATTTTGGCCTATAAGTATAAGGGTTTATACATATAGTTGCCCTATATGTTATATGTTATATGTTACCACTAGGAGGTAAAGTAAGCACTTCGTCACGAACTTGCTTGTTGCGCCACTGGCCCAAGCCAAGTTTTGGGCAGTCAGTAGCTTCCCGATCAATCGCAATGCAGATCCCCAAAATTTTGAATTTTGACGGAAATTTTGAATATCATCGTCTATGTTGAATGGTTCATTCTGCCTGATAGCGGGATGTTGGATGTTGGTCGCCGTTAACAGTCTGCACAAGTAGTATTTCCATATTCTCAGCACCGACTGTGATTCTATTATGAGGATTCCATTTTCATCTCTACAGATTTCAGTGCGGGTATTTCTCCTCTGACACGTTCTTTTTACCTTTTGGTAAAACTTCCGTACATTATTCCTGGAGTATAAACTCTCGGTATTCCCAAACTCGCGTTTCTCATGCTCTTTCTTTTTCTTTTCGGGGGAGCCGGTGTTCTTCCCGTCTCTTTTGCTCGTAGAATTCACGAGCAGCTCTAGTCTTCCTTTGCAGCGCCGCTTTGTATGCCTCTTGTTTTGCTGCATGCGCTCGCCGGCATTCTTCGTCAAACCAGGGGTTTCGCGGTGGTGGGCGAGCGAGACCCAGCACATCAGTTGAGGCGTTTCTGATGGCATGTTGGCAGCGTTGCCACTGGTCTTCGGCACTTGATGCTGGCGGCATAGGGGTGATTGAGAGATTTCGGGATAAGCGTTCAGCGAAGAGTCTGGCGGTCTCTTGCGATTGTAGCTTTTCGACGTTAAACTTTCTCACAGTAATTCTTCTTTGTTGCTCAGATTGGGATATCCGCACTCGTACCTTGGCTACAACAAGGTAATGATCCGAGTCTATGTTGGCCGCTCGGAAGATCCGTACATCAAGAATACTGGAGGCATGCCCTGCGTCGATCGCAATATGATCAATTTGGTTGATTGCTACATGATCATTAGACCGCCATGTCCGCTCATGAATATCGAGATGAGGAAACCATGTGCTTGCTATGGTGACATTTTGCTCCACAGCGAAATCAATTAGCCTTAGTCCGTGATCAGACGTGGTGTCGTGTAGGCTATGCTTACCGACTGCCCTACCAAAGAAGTCCTCCTTTTCTATTTTGGCGTTAAAATCGCCCAATACGATTTTAACGTCGTATTTAGGACATTGCTCGTATATTTTGTCGAGGAGCTTGTAGAAACACTCTTTGGTGGCAGGGTCCTTTTCTTCCGCTAGTCTATATAAATAAAAATGAAATGCTGTTCATTGGTCATCGCATCACTTGAAAACGGCTGAACCAATTTGGCTCATTTTTCTTTCAAAATGTTCACATTAGTTCGAGTAAGGTTTTTGTTGAAAGACAAATTGAAAAAGTTTCCCGGAAAATTAGAAAATTCGGGTAAAACTGAAAGTGCTTTTTTCCACTGGGAAAAATGTGTGTACCTATGTTTGTATGCTATGGATTCCGAAATCACTGAACCAATTGAGCTCAAATTTCCAAATTGATATTGGCCCTGAAGTATTCCTGTGAAGTTTGGTCAAAATTGGTCTACTACTTTAGTATTATAGTAATTTAGTACTAAAAAAAAATTTCTTTTGTCCAGCAGTTTGCTCACTACTTAAGTGTTATAGTACCTTAGTACTCAAAAAAATTGATATAAGTATATATATGGTATTCAAGGTTGGACCACTTACCCACTGTTGGTTGGCACAAAACTGCTCTCAAATAGATTTAGCCCCATGCGAATACCTGACAGTTGTTGCCACAGGTGCCTGCCTGACAGTTTTTTTTTTTTTTTCTACTCGCAGCAACGCTCGCCGGGTACCCGCTGGTTTTGAATAAAATTAATTTAAATAAAAATATGACAACTAAATATTCCATCAGACGAACATTTTTAAAATAAGCACTCGAAGAATGTAGACAACTTTTTTACCAGCAAACACACCTACAAATCATTAGTTGCGTGGCATCCGATTTTTCCATCCCACCAAAACTACGCAAAGACTCTTTTCAAAAACAAAGAAACCAACTTTCCAAACTTTAACCATGTCATCACATCATGCCTGCATCTGTGAGGGAACATAATGAAAACATTTGCACTTTGGCTTAAAGGAAAATTATAGCTTCACCTATTCAATGCGTCTGCATTATTTGTAAGGAGCGCTTCTGTGCTACCACACTATCCTTCCCGTAATCCGGTGGTAAATGCCGCACTCTGTGTCATCATATGTTATCACCTCTAGCACCGGATGTAAGACAAAAGTTTTCCGGTGTCACCGAGTGTTGGAAACACAGAACAAACAGATTGTTTCCGAAATACCCCCCCAGTAGTAGTGTTGAATTGAGGAAAATAAATTCCAAGTTCCGGAATAGGTACGACTCATGAATATCTGAGGACGGGAGTGACACATTATGAGAGATTGGAAAACGGAAACGATATAATGTTCGTGTGTGTGTATGTGTGAGCTCCTTTAAAAGCGAATAACAATGAAAGTAGGATTTCGTAGACCCTTGGGGAGACCTCTCCGGCTCTAGAGGAGAATGGCAAAAATATTCTGAAAGGTGTGATTTATGAGCCTTCTTTCGCTGTGAAAGGGTTTATTATGCTGTGTTCCTATTGTCTTAAAAATAGAGCATCTGCATTTATGGAACACTAGAGGAAGGAATACATTACAAATAACAGAAGGACTTAGGACTACACTGCTGCAATATTGAAGTTAAAGGAGGGAGGAATGTATTGTTTTTTAATGAAGTTGAATTCAGGTTAAACATGGGTATGAGAGTGAGAATCTGCTACAGATTGGGATAGATTAGGCTAGTTGGTTGATGGTACTAAAATAAATCTCCCCTTAGTCACACTCAGCCCGATATTAGACCATTGTCACAACGATTGTTGGAAGATATTCTAATTTCTCGAGATATCCATGATCATGTTTTGCCTTCAAATTTAAAATCATCCTAAAAAGACTACAGAGTTCGTTAATTTGATACAAGGGCTTGAAATCTAAATCTTAGATGACAGAGGTCTGTTCTGTAGCGAAGAAAATCTGAATTCATATCGTAAACTGCCCCATCACAACAGGTAGTTTTCTCGAAGTTTCTTTATTACATTAAAGTCTTTGATATGTATCTTAACAAACGAGTATATATTATGTCCTGTAGTTACTTCTACAAGGATGGCACGTAGACTATTATTCTTTTTTGCTCTCAAAGTCTTATAGCTCATAAGGTTCTATTATTAGAATTATAATTACCTTGACATTATATAGATTACATGTACACTATGAGTACCCCCGTGCAGGGATGGGTTAAGAATATCTGACTGCAGCGCCCCCCAACAACTATCGCTTGTCGTAAAAGGTGACTAAGGGGACAAATCAGATCTAGGCAATATAACACCCAAGTAAGCCTAGCGACACATATATTATCTTAAAAACTCTTCCACAAGGGAGCATGCGAGTCCATGGGTTGACACGACTGGAGATCGCCGGTATCATAGAAGAAAGATCAAACAAACAATAATAAAACAGGAGCATGCACGTGTCAAACAACAAACACCATCGCAATATGGTAATATTCCAAAACTGTATCATTATGGAAATACTTGCTAAAAGGAAAGGCACTACCCCGCCAGGCACTACCACTGCTGTGCATGGTACTGATCCTGGACCGAGCCGAAATGTTCGGGTCAGAGCTATACGGATTATACGGATTCCGGGGGCTAGCAAAATAATGAAACAGTTTCATCGAAATTTGAGGGTCTCGAGTTGGAACATCGGAAGCATGACCGGTTGAAGTTACGAGCTGTATTTCTTGTGTGTGCAAGAGACAAAATGGAAAAACACCGGAAATCGGGCGCGTTTCTTGGACGTTAGGACAAAAGGTCACAAGATGTTCTACTACGGAACGGAATGGGTATCATCCTTGCGGTAGAGCTACTTGGTACCGTCTTGAGCATTTTGAAGTCCAGCGACCGTTTGATGTCTCTCGAACTAGTAATACAAGGAGAGGTATGGAATATTGTCAGCGCATATGCTCCCCAAAATGGGTGCAATCAGAGAGATAAAGATGCATTTTGGGTAGATTTCCACAATCTCCTTAAGAACATCCCAAAGGAAGAGTTTCTGTTTATTGGAGGAGATTCGAAGGTACATGTCGAGAACTCATACGAAGACTATGAAGACTGCCATGGAGGAGTAGTATACGGCACCAGGAAACTTCCTGGTGAAGACATCCTAAGCATGTGCAAATCATACGGTCTTATCGTGTTAAATACCATCTTCATCAAACAAAGCCGACACCTGATCACTTTCAGTGGTGGTGGAGATGAAACCCAGATTGACAACCATTTGGTAGCCAGTTTCATAAAGCCTCGGATAAAAGATTGCAAAGTGATCCTGGGAGAGGCGATCGCTCGGCAACACCGTCTCCTGCTAACTGAAATTTGTATGAAGACACCAAAGAAAAGCAAATAAACAAGGGTCTCTTTTAGAAAATCAAGTGGTACAACCTGGACAAAGGAAAAGGCGAGGCTTTTGTTTTCGTGATGAAAAATTACCTCTCTCACACCATCAATGGAGCTGAGCATGAAAAGTGCAGAGCACAAAATATGTGGAATCCCTACAACGAACTTGCTTAAAGAAGGCCAAATCACTGCTAGGAGCTTCAAAAGGCCACCATCAACACGCCAAAGAAACATGGTGGTGGAATGATAAAGCTAAGAAGGTGATAAATGAGAAGAAAGCGGCTTTCAAAGTTTGGTGAAAGTGCCCCTCTAATAAAAGAGACGAAAAAGCTCGCCTCGAAATGGAATACAGATGTTGCAAAAAAAAAAAAAAACCAAGAAGAAGTGCGCCTAGCTTCAAGCAGAGAGTATGAAGGACCTGTATCGGGAGCTGGAGAAAATATCTTCCCGGTTGCTGATGCAAACCAAGCTATTCAGGAGCTGCGAAGACACAATATGAACAGAAGCGCCACTATCTTCAAAATAGCCGCCCAAAGAAGGAGGAATGCTCAGGATAATTCGTTCGCCAAAGTTCATTAACAATGCTCATGGCCAGCTTCTTGCGGATGACGACATAATTCTACAGAGGTGGTGGCAGTATTCTAAAGAACTTTTAAATGAACAGTTTCCCCGGCTATACTTTCCAAGAGCCACACCTAACTGTAAAGAAATACCCGACATTACAGTCGAAGAAGTAAGTGAGACGGTCAAATACTCCAAAACACGAAAAGCGGTTGGGCCAGACGAGATGCCCTCTGAGTTCTGGAAAAAGATGGAAGACATCGGGTTCAGATGGCTCAGAATTCTCTTCTCCAAATTCGTGAGCGGTGATCCAATGCCGAATCAATGGAGGGACAGTTACCTTCTCCCTGTATACAAAGGGAAACTGTGATAGCTACCGTTTGATCAAGCTGATGTCACACACCATGAAGATCGTTGAGCGGGTATTAGGTGGCCGACTGCGAAAAATAATACGGCTATCTAATGATCAGTGCGCGTTTGTCTCGGGTAAATCAACCACAGATGCAATCCAAAGTATAATGATCATAATGGAAAACATCGTGATTCCTTAAGGGATTTGCATATTGCATTGGTTGACTTTGAAAAGGCATTCGACAGACAACCACGAGATTTGATATGGGTGGCGCTAAGACATCGAGGGGTTCCAGAAACCTTTGTACAGGTGGTCATGGACATGTACGAAGGAGCAAAGACAAGAGTAAGATGCCCCGTTGGAGTAACCGAAGAGTTCCCAATCAAAGTCGGGGTGCACCAGGGAAGGGTTTTAAGTCCTTTGCTCTATATTACAGTATTTGATTATCTGCTTGAAGGTAAAGTGATGGACCCCAAGGTACATCAGTTATTCTTTGCTGACGATGGAGCCAACATAAGTGAGGATCCTACATCCCTGCAACGAGCACTTGATGTGTGCGTTGACGTTTTGGAGGGAAATGGGTATCGCATTAGTTCAAAAAAAACAGAGTACTTGTGCTGCCCGTTATCTGATCCACTCAGGCCTATTCCAGACATTTATATGAATGGAACAGTGCTTTCCAAGTGCGAAAAGTTCAAATATCTGGGATCTATGATCAATAGCAAAGCAACTTGTGATGACGACATCAATCATCGTGTAAGCGTAGGGTGGATGAAGTGGCGAGAAAATTCCGCTATCTTCTGTGACAGAAAAAATGCCACCTAAGTTGAAGGGAAGGCTCTACACCGCAGTTGTGCGCCCAGCGCTCACATACGGTTCACAATGTTGGACGATGTACAAAAAGTATGAGAGTAAATTAACGGCAGCCGAGATGAAGATGCTTCGCATGACAGCAGGAGTGACAAAGCTTGATCGAATAAGAAGTTCGAAGATCCGTGGAAACCATCGTACAAAAAATAGAGCGCGGCCGGCTCAGCTGGTATTGCCACGTTCAAAAAAGAGATCATTTGAACCCTGTTAAAAAGGCAATATCAATGCACGTTCCTAAGACATTGCGATGTAAGGAAAGTAGGCCTATAAACGCCTGGATCACACAAATGCGACGACATCGGCATTTCATTGGCCTCAGTAACCGAGTGATCTAAAATCTGTAGGCATGCCGATATTTTCTGAGGTCAAATAGGCGAACCCCACAGGCGGATCAGTAGAAATGCGGTGAAGTGGGAGGGCTATGATCCCTTATTTTCGGATCATAACCTCGCTGAAATGGGAAAGACAAGTTACCATGGTGAAACTTGCCGTCAACCAAGAATTACGTGGAAGGTTATATGGAAGCTTGTAAAGTCTTATCGAGAAGAGTTCAAAAGTCTTGAAACCTAGGATAAGGTAAGACTCCACTGGGTCAATAGACGTGTAAGTATATTAGGAAATAAAAGGGCTGATGAATAAGTAAGAAGAGATTCGGCACTAAGCTCAAAACAAGCCGACCTCTAGCTGAACCTCCCGCCTTGCAAATTTGAAAATTAAGCAGAGACTAAAACTTTAACAGAGGCAAACAATAAATGGCGTGTACTTGTGCTAGAGCAGGGAATAACACTCTGCGGGAGCATTGCATAATAATTTAAGGGGCCATTTAAAAAACTAGACCTAACAGAAGAAGACCGCAGTAAAGGCTAGCGTGATAATTAGGCTCAGGAATATATAACCCGCTTTCCTTGCCGCTGCCCAAGCATTTACCACCTAAGAAATAAATTCATCGAAAGAATATCGAAGAAATATACAGCTATATAAAATTCACATGGTGGATTGTATTTAAAGCACAGTGAGTAATTTTACTATCAGCCAGGTAACGCTTCGTGAACAAATGATATATCCTTTCACTTACTTACTTACTTAGGTGGCGCTACGGTTCGGGGTGAACCTGGGCCTCAACCAACAAGCCTCTCCATTTAGCTCGGTCTTTAGCTAATTGCCTCCAGTTGCGCACTCCAAGTTGGTCGAGGTCCCCTTGAACTTGTGCACACCACCTACGGCGATGATTCCCTCTACTGCGTCGTCCCTCGGGATTAGATTCGAAGACTCTGCGGGCCGGAGCGTTGGTGTCCATTCGCTCTACATGTCCTAGCCATCTCAGACGTCCAATACGCAGTTTTTTGACTAGGTCGATGTCGCTGTACAGCTCGTATAGTTCGTGATTGAATCTTCTCCTCCAAAACCCGTCAACGCAAACGGGACCAAAAATCTTACGAAGAATTTTTCTCTCGAAGCGGGCAAGGATATCTTCATCCTCTTTTAATAAAGTCCATGTTTCAGCGCCGTAAAGCAAGACTGGGATGATCAAGATCTTATATACAGTCTCCCTAGTTGTTCGAGATAGGGCTTTACTGTTGAATTGCCTTATAAGCCCAAAAAAACAGCGATTGGCAAGAGTTATTCTCCACTTGATTTCTGCGCTGATCTTGTTCTCAGAGTTTATAGCAGAGCCAAGGTAGACAAAGTCCCTTACTACTTCGAAGTTATAGTTGCCCACTGTGACGTTTGTCCAATTCGTCGGTGTTGGGTTTTCCTTCTTGTTGACAGCATATACTTAGTTTTGCCCTCGTTTATCGCTAAACGCATTTTGGCCGCTTACGCCTCAATACCTGCAAACACATCGGTGACAGCCCGCTGAGTTCTTCCGATAATGTCTATATCATCGGCGTATGCAAGCAGTTGTACAGACTTGTAATAGATTGTGCCTCCGCTGTTGGCTTGTGAGTTCCGCACAATCCATTCAAGTACAATATTAAAGAAGTCACATGACAGCGCGTTACCTTGTCTGAAACCTTTTTTGACATCAAAGATCTCGGTGAGGTCATTACCGACCTTGATAGAGCAGCGAGCGTTCTCCATCGTCAGTCTGCACAGACGGACAAGTTTGGCAGGGATGTCAAAACTAGACATGGCTCTATAAAGCTCTTCTCTATAGATGCTGTCATAGGCGGCCTTAAAATCGATAAAGAGGTGGTGAGTATCGATTTGGAATACTTGGGGTTTCTCCAGGATCTGCCGAAGTGTGAAGATTTGATCGATGGTGGATGGAACCGGACTGATATGGATGTTGATATCTGTCTTGTAAGTGAAACGTTTCTCGATGATAGTGTCCGTCTTCCAAATAGTAATTACTTGTGTTATAGATTAGATAGAGAAAATAGAAGTGGCGGCGGTGTTGCCGTTGTTATTAAGAAACAAATTACTCACTCCGTTTTGGCATTAGTTAACACTACACTTATTGAAGCGATTAGGGTGGAAGTTACGCTTACTAATTTTTCTACTATTAAATTGTACGCAGTCTATTTTCCGGGTGGTGCTTCTAACCCGTACAAAGCTTATTGTTGGAGGAATGATTTAAGGAAATTATTTAGTAATGATAATTTTATAATAGGGGGTGACCTGAACTGCAGACATTATGAATGGGGCTGCCTTAAAGCGAATTCTTGGGGCAATCCATTGTTAGATCTCTCCATTAGACATTCTTTTAATATAATGTACCCAAATAATCCAACCTATATTCCAACGTCTAGCAGATTTTCTCTATCAACTCTAGACCTTTATTTAACAAATATGCCAAATCTCTTAACGCAACCCATTACTATCAATGCACTAAGTTCAGACGATCTTCCTGTCAGCTGTGATATTTTGGTTAGTCCTAAATTAATGAATGTGCAATATTTAGATTATAAGAATGCTAATTGGAGACTTTTTAGATCCAAACTTACTTTTAGTTTTCGTAACTGTCCGTTAAACCTTGAGTGTGTTAATTGTCCTGAAGACATAGATAATTTTGTAGATTTCTTTGAAAAAAAATATAACTGAGAGTGTTAATACGGCTGTCCCAAACAAATCTCCCTTTAAAAAAGTTATGTTTCTTTCTCGTTCCATCATAAATCTAATTAAAATAAGAAACTCCTATAGAAGAAGATGGCAAAGATATGGGATGTACAATGATTTGAATGAAATGAAATTTTTGACCAGACTTCTAAAACGAAAAATTTTCGAATTCAAAAACCTCGAATGGAACAGAAAACTAAGTTCTCTTGACCCAAATTCAAAACCTGTCTGGAACATTTGTAAGGTTTTGAAAGGGAAAAATACACAAATTCCAAATTTTGATGTGGCAGGAACATTATACACCACCAATGAAGCTAAAGTTGAGATATTAGCAGACACTTTTTTGCAAAATCACAACGCATCGCTTAATTTCACATCTTCGGTCTTTGAAACGGAGGTCGAAAACGAAATACGTCTATTCAAGGAAGAGCAAGTTTGTCTTCCCTTTAATGAATTAGTGTCAACTAATGACATTGAATTTCTTGTCTCGGACCTAAGAAATCAAAAATCTCCAGGTTTAGATAAAATAAACAATAAGGTCCTTAAACAACTCCCATTAAGAGCCCTAAGTGTTCTGACATTTATCATTAATGCCTGCATGAAATTACAGCATTTTCCGATGAAATGGAAATCAGCAAAAATTATCCCACTTTTAAAGCAAGGAAAACCTCGAAGTGATCGAACTAGCTATAGGCCCATTAGTCTACTTAATGGCTGTAGCAAAATTTTTGAAAAGGTTCTCAAAATGAAGTTGCAATCATTTTTACAAGAAAAGGATATCTTACCGCCTTGTCAATTTGGATTTCGTCAGAATCACAGTACCTCGCATCAAATATTAAGGATCTTCTAAGGGACGTAAAGTCCCACAGGCTTGGTTCTGCTTGACATCGAAAAAGCTTTCGATTTAGTCTGGCACAAAGGGCTAATATACAAGCTATTAAAATTTGATTGTCCGAAATATTTAATCAAACTGATACAAAGTTTTTTAAGTCAACGGACCTATTTGGTATCAATAAAAGAAACCTATTCTTCAGCGAAACGAATTCCAGCTGGAGTTCCTCAGGGATCTGTCTTAGCTCCAATCTTGTTCAATATTTTTTCATCTGATTTTCCAGTCATCCGTAACTGCGAAATCGCTATGTATGCAGATAACACCGCGGTTTATGCCTCCAATGAATATGGTTCTCTGGTCGAAGAATACCTCCAAAATGCATTGAATACAATATTTGAGTATTACAAGCATTGGAAGATAAAGACTAATGTTGGCAAGAGCCAAGCTGTCTTTTTCTCACGAAAAAGAAAGATTTGTTTCTTTCCATTAAACTGCATTCGAATTAACAATTGCGAGATACCCTGGGTTGATTCAGTTAAGTACCTTGGAGTATATCTGGAAAAAAATGAACCTTCAGTGAACACACTAAAAACACCCTAAATAAAATTTGGCTATTTAAATACTTTACTTACTTACTTACTTACTTACTTACTTACGTAGATAGCGCTACAGTCGGGGTGGACCTGGGCCTCAACCAACGAACCTCTCCAGCCAGCACGGTTACGAGCCAGCTGCCTCCAGTTGCGCACGCCAAGTTGGTTGAGGTCCCCCTCCACTTGTTTGCGCCACCTACCGCGAGGTCGTCCTCTACTGCGCCATCCGTCCGGAGTGGATTCGAAGACTTTCTTAGCGGGAAGGTTGGGCTCCATCCGCTCTAAATGACACAGCCATCTTAGTCGTTGCATGTGAACTCTTCTGGCTAAGTCGATGTCCTTGTACAGGCCGTATAGTTCGGCATTGTATCTTCTCCTCCACTCACCGTCTATGCAGACGGGACCAAAGATCGCTCGAAGAACTTTTCTCTCGAAATAACCAAGGGCATCCTCATCCGGTTTTGTCAAAGCCCATGCCTCTGCGCCATACAGCAGGACTGAGATGATTTATGTCTTATAAAGAGTTACCTTAGTAGTTGGAGATAGGGCTTTGCTACTCAATTGCCGTTCTACCCCATAGAAACAACGATTGGCAAGAGTAATTCTCCGTGTGATCTCCCTACTGATGTCATTTGCGGAGCTGACCATAGAGCCTAGGTAGACAAAATCCTTTACTACCTCAAAATTGTATCTGTCTATTGTGGCGTTCTGCCCAAGACGCCGATGTTGGGTGTCCTTTTTTGTAGACAGCATATATTTTGTTTTGCTTTCATTGACCGCTAGACCCATCTTTGCTGCCTCGATCTCAATACTCGTAAATGCCCCATTGACGGCCCGCTGAGTTCTTCCGATTATGTCAATGTCATCGGCATAAGCGAGTAGT
Organism: Brachypalpus laphriformis; assembly: GCA_945910035.1. Taxonomy (NCBI): domain Eukaryota; kingdom Metazoa; phylum Arthropoda; class Insecta; order Diptera; family Syrphidae; genus Brachypalpus; species Brachypalpus laphriformis. The sequence continues at coordinate 313,054,042 of OX246753.1, read as the reverse complement.
TGTACAGACTTGAAGAAGATTGTACCTCCGGGGTTGGCTTGTGAGTTTCGTACAATTCTCTCAAGTACTATGTTAAAGAGATCAGGTGATAGCGCGTCACCTTGCCTAAGACCTTTCCTGTTAGCGAACGGTTCGGTGATGTTTTTACCGACTTTGATGGAGCAGCAAGAGTTCTCCATCGTCATTCTGCACAAACGGACGAGCTTGGCAAGAATGCCACGACTAGACATGGCTCTGTATAACTCGTCTCTATACACGCTATCATAGGCAACTTTGAAATCGATGAAAGGGTGGTGCGTATCGATTTTATATTCATGGGTTTTTTCCAAGATCTGCCGTAGTGTGAATATTTGGTCAATGGCGAACTTTCCCGGCCTGAAACCGCACTGATAAGGACCTATCAGGTTGTTGACGATCGGTTTTAGGCGTTCACATAGTACGGCAGACAGGACCTTATATGCGATATTTAGCAGACGTATACCTCTGTAGTTGACACAGTTCAGAGGGTCTCCTTTCTTCAGAATCGGGCAAACGATGCTGAGGTTCTACTACTATGTTGCCATATTCATCCCTGCAGGCTTCTGTTCTGGCTTTGAAACCCTGGAATGTTCTTTTTACCTTTTAGTAAAATTTTCGAACATTATTCCTGCAATAAAGTCTCTCAATCTCCTCGATCGAGCGCTTCTCATGCTCTTTTTTCTTCTTTCTGAAAAGTCGATATTCCTCTTTTCTCCTGTGCACGTAGAGCTCGTAAGCAGCTCTAGTCCTTCTATGCAGCGCCGCTTTGTACGCCTCTTGTTTAGCTGCATGTGCTTGCCGGCATTCCTCATCAAACCAGGGGTTTCGTTGTGGTGGCCGAGAGAAACCCAGTACATCAGAGGCGGCATCTCTGATGGCTTGTTGGCAACACTGCCACTGGTCTTCCGCATTTACTGCTGGCGGCATAGGACTTAGATTGAGATTAGAAGAAATGCGATCGGCAAAGGTTTTGGCGGTCTCTTGCGATTGTAGCTTTTCGGCGTCAAATTTCCTCACAGTATTTCGTTGATTTCGCTCCGTTGTGGATATCCGCATCCGTACCTTGGCTACAACTAGGTAGTGATCCGAGTCCACGTTGGCTCCTCGGAAAGTCCGGACACCCAGAATACTGTAAGAGTGCCTTGCGTCGATCGCAATGTGATCGATTTGGTTGACGATTTTTCGATCAAAGGAGAGCCATGTTCCTTTGTGAATGTCGAAACGTGGGAACCGCGTACTAGCTACGACAAAGTTTCGTCCCGCCTCAAAGTCGTTCGAGCCTGAGTCCGTTGTCGGATGTGATGTCGTGCAGGCTGTGCTTTCCGACAACGCTACTAAAGACGTCCTCTCTTCCTAGCTTTGCGTTAAAATCACCTAGGATAATTTTAACGTCGTGGCTAGGGCATTGCTCATACGTCTTGTCCAAGAGCTGGTAGAAGTCGTCCTTTGTCGCCCCTCCTCATGAGGGGCGTGAACCCATATTAGACTAATGTTGGCAAATTTAGCCTTGATACTGATAGTCATGAGGCGCTCGTTCACATGCCGGAAACTCAAGACTTCTTGCCTAAGTCTGCCTCCAATGATAAATCCGCACCCGAATAGACGCTGTCCTTGTTGTCTGTAGCAGTTGCTGTAGTAGGTGTCGCAGTTTTCCATACTCCTTTTGCCCGGCCCATCCCATCGCACTTCTTGGATGATGGTAATGTCTGCTTTGAGACACTCTAGGGCCTCCGCAAGTTGTTCGGCTACACGTGGTTTGTAGAGGGACCTAACATTCCAGGTGCAGACACGAAGATCGTTGTCCTTTTTACGTTTGCATGGGTCGTCAACAGTAAGATCATCCGTATCCGAGGCTGTTGGTTGCTTCGTAACCGAAGGTTTTTTTCCGTGGTAGGGAAGTTAACTCGGCCGCACAACCCCCAAACTGGAGGGCCAGATCCTTTTTTTTTATACCCCTAGGACGAGAGGCCGGATACACCGATGTCAGAACCCAATTCGGGGATATGAGCGCTGCCGTTAGCCCATTAAGGTTTCATCCGCCACCATCTCTTTTTCAACACCCTGACGTAGTATTGAAATCCTTACAGACCTCAGCTCCAAATATGTTGAAGTAGCTCCGGTAAGGTATCCGCTGGTCTGTAGATGTCACCGTTGATTCCATAGGGAGAATTCATCCGCCGCACGTCCTCCTTCTGAGGAGCTCTTGCTAGACTTCTGAGACGCATATTTCAGTCAATCAGGTCAACAAGAGATGCCTCGTTCAGTTAGACCTATGCGCGCTGAAGTTCACCCAGATGTGCTTACGCAGGTCTGAGTGTTCACCTGCACATATATCGTCAGACGCAGCATACGCTCATCGTTAGTTCACTATCAGATAGCTATCCAGCGGGCACCGCGAGGAGGTGATGATGCGATTTTGCCCACCATTTAAATGCTTTACCCACTTAAAAATCGAAAAACATTACTAAGTAAACAAAACAAGATCATTATCTTAAAAGTTATTTTTCAAGCTATTATGACATATGCTTCACCAGTTTGGGGAAATTGTGCCAAAACTCACATCGAAAAAATTCAAATTTCTCAAAATGAAGTCTTAAAAATGATGTTGGATCTGCCACGTGGCTTTTCCACTCTTATATTGCATGAAAGAGCCGGTGTACTTCAAATTGTAAGAAGAATTGAAATACTCAATGAAAAATTTTTGTCAGAATGTCACAATATCGAAAACTTATTAATTAATGGACTTGCGGCTTAATTACACTTATAGTTTTGTGTTTTTAAATTATTTATTTATTCCTTTATTTGGTTATTCATTTATTCATTTATTCATATATATATTGTATATTTATTTATTTATTTATTTATTTATTCATTTATTTATTTATTTATTTATTTTTTTTTTATTTATTTATCTCTATGTAATAGTTTAATTATTGCAACTTCAAGATCTTTTTGTTTGTTTTTGTTTCAATTAACATTATATTGTACATTCATTTATTTATTTAAACAGTTGACTTTTTGTTAATTTGTTCTTGTTAATTTGTTTTAAAAAAAATGCTACTTTATATATCAATATGCTCAGGTTTTCTTTGAATGTGTTATGAATGCATAGTATTCTATTTCACAACACAAATTTGTAAAATTATGTGACGTTTTTTGGTATAGCTTTTCCTTCAATGTAGTTTTAATGTTACAAATCTGCATTTTATCTCTAAACAATACGTTTCAGTAGTAAGATAAAATTGTACTTATCATATCTCTGTGCAAGCTGTGTAGAACCCAAAAATATTGTAAATTGTACTATAAAAGGGAAAAAATAAATATCTATCTATCTATTTACTGATGGTATGCCAAAATTACACAAGGACATCCTAGAAAGAGCCATTAGCGGCCAACTGGCCCCAAGAAGCCCGATCTCATTTATGTTGGCGGGGAGCAAAAGCTGTAATCATGAGTATGGTGCAGCAACTGCGTAAAAAGGAACGAGTAGGGAGAAATGAAAGGAACGAAGATCCTGTCAACTCTGGCAGCTAAAATAGAAGTGCCGAAATGTCAAACCAACCTCTGTGAAGTAATACTTTGGGTGATGATGCCGCAAGGGAACCACAGGACAGAAAAATAGGATAGGGAATAGGGTTTTTGTTTAACACGTAATCATGCAGTAGCATGGAGTCGCGCATGATACGTAGCACGGGCTACAAGTACCCGTAAAGGATTTTTACCCCTACCTGCGCATCAAAAAAATAAATAAAGGCTTTTAATTCCTTCCGAACCTGATGAAACTTAATAACCAAGTGCCCTGCTATGATGAAATAACTTCCTTGGTTACTTACTTCTCTTGCAGATACCGAAACTAACATAAGGATAATCGTTATTCTCTACTATAAATCTCAACCCATCCCATAACAGCTTTATCATAATTACAGGTGAGGGATACAAAGTACTCCAGAAAGTGCTCCATACCACTTTTCCCTCAAAACTAATATTCTCTCATTATTCAACCCCAGGAGCATCCTTTGATCCAATTAAATTTATTACCTTTCCTCTCTACTAAACTTTTTGTCTTGGGAACAACAAGCAACAAAAAAAATAAAAAAATGAAAACTTTACGCTTCGTCCTGATTATATTTACTGTTAGTTTCCAATTATGTTGCGTATTTAACTTTCAACCACTAACTAGCACACAAAACTCACAAGAAGTGAGGGAAGCGCGAGTGCACATAAAAGTTCAACTTTTTATTATATCCCGCCATCGTCGTCGTCCTTTCCCTGATTTTCTTTATTTCTTTCGTCCCGGTCTTAAACAATCTGCAGAGAAATGTTGTTGCTACATGCCGACGCACATGTGGAATTCTTAACTTTTCAACAATTAGTCGTTGTAGTCGTCAAGGTTTACAAATTTCTAATTAGTTAACTATATACGAGTAAGGTGGTAGCAGCTCATGTGTAGCTTCACACACATGGAGAAGTCCTAGTAAATCGGCAGGAAATAAGTGTGCTGCAGTCGAAACTTTTACGGACGTGAAAAGTTCCATAAATTCCCAATATACTTGTACACGCAGAGGGTTCTAGGGAATTTTTCGAGCAAGGGAATCTTTTTTTTTTTTTGTTTTTAACTCTTTTATGGAAAAGTTTGACCTAGCGAGGATTAGTGAGAAATATTATTGATGTTCGGCTTGGTGGCGGGATGTGGTATCTGGCAGTTTGTAAGGAGTTTTGAGTTGAGTGTAAAGATTTGAAAACTTTACAAGTGTAAATTTATGTTACTTTTAAGTTAAATTTCAAATACCGGTAAGTGGAAGATTTTACGTGTCAGTGCGTTTCTGGTTCAACGGCTTGACTATTTGCTGGGTAAATGGGTAAAAGATCACGCCAGTGAAATGTATTTTTCTTGAACGATACTATAATACTTTTGGGAAGGCCTTAATAAGTATCGGACCTACGGTAAAGTTTTAACACCAAAACTGAGATTCGGAGGCGTATGTGTAACATTTATTTTACTTGCATATAGGACTAGTGTTGTTCGTGAAAACTAGATTTCGATGGATTTCGCAGTACTATTCCCTTGTACCTCGGACTGCAGAACTAATAAATGTATTCAAACTTTCAGAATAGGGTATGTAGGCTGAAACTGTGAGTAGAACACGGAATTTTATTTTATTCAATCCAACCGAAAGTCCAAAATTTCCCGCAATTTGTGCAAATGGTATTTTTTTTTTAACAGGTTTGTGGCCACGCCCATATGGATCGTAGGCACTGCGACCAGAAAGATCTGTTTGCCAGGGGGCACCTTTTAGGACAGCAGTACTTCTAATCTCCTTCTGAAAGCTATATTTACGGCTGCGGAGGAGTCCCTTAAGTCTTTTGGAGATATGATCTCCTTAAGGAAAAGCCTCTCCTGATTCTACACAGAGCTGCACACTCACATAGTATGTGTTCTGCGGTTTCCTTCATTATTGGAAAAACTCAGCGGGCTGTCACTGGTGCATTTGCAAGCATTGAGGCGGAAGCGGCAAAAATGGATTTTGCGATAAGCGAGGGCAAAACCAAGTATATGCTGTCAACAAGAAAGAACAATAAACACCGATGAATTGGACGGAGCGTTACAGTGGGCAGCTATAACTTCGAGGTAGTAAGGGACTTTGTCTACTTTCTTCTTCTTCTTAGATCCTTTAACCCCTCGGGGGGCATAGGGCGTCAACCACGCCTGCGCGCCATCGTGTTCGAAGTTCTGCAACGCGTTTGAGCTGCCTCCAACTCATTCCTAAAGAGCTCGATTCCTCCTCAACTGTTCTGCGCCACGTTTGCCTAGGGCGTCCGCTATTCTGCCTGCCTGGGTGAGCGGATTCCACTGCATGGCGTATTTCGATATGGAGTTGTCTTCGCGCCGTAGGGTGTATCCAATCCATTGCCACTTTCTTCTTCGTATAGTAATGCTTATAGGTTTTTGGCCCGTTCTCATATAAAGTTGTTCGTTAGAGATGCGGTTCGGCCAAAAAATCCTCAAAATGATTCTTAAGCATTTGTTTACAAAGACTTGCAGCTTGCGTGTGTTAATGGTGTCCACCTTCCAAGTACTGCACCCATAAGGCAGCACTGATTCTACGTTGGAGCGGAACAGTCGCAGCTTGGTTCTCAGTCTGATAACATTACTTCTCCAGATTTTAGATAGCATTCCGAACGCAGCTTTAGCCTTCCCGATTCTGCTGCACACATCTAGTTCGGTGCCACCGCGATTAGCCGAGACCATACTTCCTAAATAAAGAAAGTTATCAACTTTCTCGACTTGCTCTCCGGCAATGTAAAGTTGAGCGCGGTTGTTAGAAGAAGTGCTCAGGGCTTTTGTTTTAGTTGTGTTTATTTTTAGCCCCACTTTGTTTGCCTCAGCTTCTAGATTTTGGGCCATCAGATGATGATCCATTATCCGATGTGAAAGTAGACAAACATCGTCAGCGTAATCTAGGTGTTTAAGGTAAGATGTCATAGTCCAACGAATTCCATAGTTGCCTTCCGTCAATGCTGCACGGAGTACATCGCTGATAACCACCAAGAACAATAGTGGTGACAGTATGCACCCTTGATGTACTCCACTTTGGACTTCAAAATCCTCCGACACCTTACCATTGTGACACTTGCCGCCTTGAGCCTTGATAATAGGTATAAGTTTTTCTGGGATGCCTCTCCTGCGCAAGGCCAACCAGATAGCATCTCGATTCAATCTGTCGAAAGCTTTCTCGATGTCGATAAACATTATATGTAGCGGAGACCTATACTCAACGCATTGCTCGATAATGATCCGTAACGTGTTAATTTGTCGAAGCAGGAGGATCCAGCGCGAAAACCTGCCTGTTCGACATCGAGAGCTGAATCTAAATGTTCTTTAATTCGTTCTAGAATTATTTTAGCTATTATTTTAGCCACGGCTGGAAGAACGCATATACCTCTCCAGTTACCGCAATCCGTCAAGTTTCCCTTCTTTGGAAGTTTAATGATCATCCCCCTTTTCCACTCCTGTGAAAATTGTTCGCTATCCCAAGCTCTCCGTATTAGGGGATGCAGCAAATCTGCCGATGTATTTGGCGCCGCTTGAAATAGCTCGGTAGGGATGCCATCAATACCCACCGCCTTGTTCTTCTTGAGGGACTTGATTGCTGTTATTATCTCGGTTTTACTGGGAGGTGCGGTGCGAATTCGGGAATTTGTTGCTTCGAACTGCTCATTCGAATTCGAGATCATACCGCCATCGTCTATGTGATTTAGCACTGTAGCAAAATGTTCTCTCCATCTAGTGAGCTGATCCTCATCCAAAATCAGAAGGTTACCGTCTAGACTCTTCACTGGATGTTGTTTGGAGTTTCGACCACCGATGAGCTCCTTAGTGATGCTATACACAGTCCTACTGTCGCACCTACTCGCTGCTTCTTCAGCCCTTGAGGCCAGTGAGTTGATATATTGACGTTTGTCACGTCTCACACTACACTGCACTTCTTTCTTCTTCGCACGGTATTGAGCTCGGTTCTCTCTACTGCTGAGGCCGCTGCAATCCGAGCCTTGATTGCTGTACGCTCATCGATCCGTCTCCAGGTGTCTGTAGAAAGCCATGTGCGGTGGTGTTTCTGCTTTTTACCGACATACGTGCGTGCCCCAGTCGCAAAAGCATTTTTCACAGCAGTCCAGTGGTCATCCATGTTCTCTATGCTGCTGATTGCTTCTGCTTCTAAGGCAAGATGGTCCCTGAACTGTTGGCGCACTTGGGGAACCTTGAGTCTGTCGATATTAAACCTGGTGATGTTAAGTAGGTTGCTGTTGACGGATGCAGTACGAAGGCGTAAATGAGCTACCATAAGATGGTGATCTCGTTCTAGTCCGACGTCAGCTCCACGTTTGTTTCGGACGTCCAGGAAACAATTTCTAAAGCGGCGACTGATCGCAATGTGGTCGATCTGGTTGGATGTTCGTTGCCTATCAGTAGAGACCCAACTCATTTTGTTGCAGGTGTTATACTTAAGCAGCGTACCTCCGATGACTAGGCGGTTGGTATTGCAGAAGTCCACAAACCGCTCACCGTTGTCATTACGGTCTCCCACGCCGTGAACTCCCATCACGTGCTTAAGCATGGTGTTGTCGCTACCCACCTTGGCATTGAAATCTTCCATCACCATTACGGTGTCCCCATTAGGCGCAGGAAGCTCGCCATTCGTCCTCTCCCGTTAGCAATTTCCGAAGAAATCCCCAGATGGCACCACGAGGAGGTGGGAGTAGGGCTTACTAACAGAGCTGCTAGGTTTTCGGCTGCAGTGGCTCTTTCTCGTTACTTAGCGGACCAACACCTATCGGGAGATGCTGCCCCTACGAGGCCTTTGTTAGTCGTTTGCCGTCTGTTATTAGCAGATGCTGTATTCCTTCTCGCTCGCAGTAGTCTTTAAAGCTTACCGAGGTGAATGCGGCACCACGATCCGAAATAGTACGCGCAGGGTTACCAAATACAGTTTTTTGCAACTCCAACATAACTATTACCTCTGCAGCGGAAGTAGTTTTGCATGGATGGATCCACACACATTTTAAGATAGCGTCTACAATGCAAAAAATGTAGGAGTACTGCTTAGCGGTTGGCGTGGGCGCCGTGGCGTAAGTGGTTAGTGTGTCGGATCACTACGCATGAGGTTCCAAGTTCGAATCCCAGAAAATACCAAAAAGTTTTTTCACGGTCCGACCTCTCGCGAGCGTCTGACAAACATCCGAGAGTATTGTTGTCACGAAAAACCTTGTCAAATCGCCGTTCGGATTCGGCATTAAACTATAGGTCCCTTCCATTTGTGTGAAAAATATAACGCACACAACATGAGTGGTTGCGAGAAGCTAGGCCCTGGCACTTTAAAGAGCTGTTGCGCAAATATTTGTATTTTTGTATTTTGCTCACCGGTTGGTGATAAAGGTCCCAAGTGGTCAATATGGTAGTTATCAAGTCGAAATTCATTCTTGGAAATCGGATGCAAGTATCCTTCCTGCTTGCCAGCTTTCTTGTCTCCCAAAATACATCGGATACAATTCCTCCTAACCTTCTCGATTTTGCTCCTCAGCTTAGGGATGAAGTATTCTTTGTCCAAGATTTCCTCCAGCTTTTTCGTTGCAAAATGTCAATCATCATGAACCATTTTAATAACTTCGATCGCCATGTTACTGGGGATGCACAGAAGCTAATTGCCTTTGCCATCGTCTTTATAGAGGACGCCATATTCCGTGAAGTAGTTTTCGTACTTATCATGCTGCGCAATATGCTTAATTACCTTAAAAAAATCATCTCCTGATTGTGCAACCTTTGCCCTAGATAGGAACTCGGAGGAGACGACCATTGAGATGGGATTGCGGCTGAGGGCGTCAACATGCTTCATTTGGCTCCCAGCTCGATGCTCCAGTGTGTACTCATAGTCCTGTAAGAGAAGAGCCCATCCTGCTATCCTCGGAAGAATTTTCCTTTTCTCCATCGTGGCTTTAAAGGCCGCCCAATCAGTGACAATCTTGAACTTTATTCCCAGCATATAGACTCTTAGTTTTTTATCGCGTTGACGATGGCGAGAACTTCTAGCTCATAGCTGCAATACCGCTCCTATGCAGGCTTGGTCTTTTTGCTATAAAAGTAGACTGGGTGGAATTTACCATCATCAGACTTTTGCATCAGCACCGGTCCGTATCCCCACTTCGATGCGTCGGTGTGAAGTTCTGTCTCCGTCTTCTGGTTGTAAAGTCTCAGGACTGGCTTTAATGACAGGAGCTTCTTCAGCTCTTCAAATGCAATTTTTTGTGGGAGTTCAAATTTAAACCTTGTATCCTTCTTGAGAAGCTGCGTAAGTGGTCTAGCTATAACCGAGTAGTTTTTTACAAACTTTCGAAAATACCCCGTAAGACCTAAAAATCATTGGACCCTTTCTACTGAATCTGGCTCAGGAAATTTTCGAGCAGCCAACGTTTTATACTCGGACGGTTTAATCGAGCTTCGTGAAATTTGAAAACCAAAGTAATCTATAGTGCGACAGAGGAATTGACACTTTTTCCATTTGATTCTCAGGCCGTAACTTTCAGCTAAGGATAATACTTCTCTCAGTCATTCCAGGCCCTGCTCTGTGTTGGTTGCTAAAATTACTAGATCGTGCATATAAACCAAGAGGTAGCCTTTACGTACTAACGGCATGAAGATAGAGTTTATATGGTATACTTTTGAAAAATTATAGGAGAAGTACAGAGACCGAAACCGACACGTAAAAACTCCCACTGACCACTGGGGCGTATTATGCCCCAGTTATGTATCGGGCTGTCAACTGTCAACTGATCACCATTAAGTGCTATGCAAATTGTATCTCACCGATGTAGTGCCTTCTCTACCAAAGCGGAAGCTAAGGATGGTTACTGAATGATGAAATACGAGAGGCATTTGCGCGGAAAATATTTGAAAGGTTTGAATCAATTTCAACTGCTCCATCAAACGTAGAGGAAGAATGGCATCTGTTTTTAACAGTGGTTATTGATTGCCGCTGCCGGAAATGATTGTGGAGCGAAGCGGCTTAGTGTGGCGGCTGGTAGTGAGAAAAGAACTGATTTATTTAAAATGCCCAGAGTTCAAGAAGCCATCAGGTAGAAAAAGAGAGCGCTTAAGGTGTGGATTCACTTGCGGAACTCCGATTCTCGAAATCGATGAACCGAGGCGCGAAGAACTTGCAAATTACGAATAGCTGTGAAAACAGCGAAAGAACAGTCTTAAAGAACAGTTCGGCGAAAAATTGGAATGTGACCACAGATCTGAAAATAAAATGTTCTGGCAGACCGTCCGCAGATTCAGAGGAAGAAAGTTGAATATCGTGAAAGAAGTCAAATCCAAAGACGGTACACGTCTTTCTAATGAGGAGGACATCCTACGAAGATGGAAGGAGCCCTTTTCAGAATTGCTTAATCCCGAACAGGGCACCGAAGATGACAGAGCTATGGTCGAGAGCAGGGCGGAGAGTAGTCCTACGGTAGGGGAAGAAACTTTGGCGATCAAATCGCTTAGGTTAGGTTAGGTTGAAGTGGCTGCCAGCTGAGAAACGCCAACGCACTTATACCAATAATAGGTCCATTGCGATACCACATGGATCATGGGAGAAATTTCTCCTACCTACTCGTTAAACCATTTTGAGCTTCTTATGAAGCGTAGGAGGCTTTTGATATCTATATTTTTCATGTCGCCTATGTCGTTGTAAAAGGGGGCTTTTAGGTGAAACTTCCTTCTATGGGAGAGAGCAGGGCAGGAACAAAGAAGTCACCATCTTTGCGTTTGCGTTTGCGGAATAGTTTCCGCCTCTTCTTCATCCATGCAGCTTCTGCAAAAGCCGTTCGCAAAAATGCCTAGCCTTGTGGCATGCTTACCTATTAGACAGTGTCCAGTGATGACACCTATTAAAGCGCAGATATGCAATCTGTTGAGAGAAATCAAAAACTTAGAACATTTTAGATCTAGCTTCGGCCAAATTTGTTTTGTCGCTAGACATGTGGATCCACTTGTTCACCTAAGATTCGTTCTCTCGATAGCATCCAGCTTAAATTTAGGTTTGCAAGTAGCGATTGGTATACCTAAGGAGCCATTGTCCGGCAGGGTGTGTGTAGTTGTTCCTATTCTGGTGAGACAATAGGCCTTACAATTCCCTGGAATGTCCCTATGCCCCGGCACACAACACAGGTGAATATTGAACTGCTTAGCCATCTCCACGAGAGACGAGTGGCAGTCTAGAGCTACTAGGGAATTTATAGACGTCGATTCCAAGGACTTCATTGCTGCTTGGCTGTCTGAAAAGATGCGGATATTTTTAGCAGATATCACGTTTTTCTTAAACCAAGATAAGACTTCTTTGATCGCCAAAATTTCCGCCTGGAACACGCTACAATTTGGAAGACGGAAGGAGAGCTTAAGATTAAGCCTGTCAGAGAAAACACCTCCACCAACTCCATCCTTAGATCTGACAGACGTCCCACCCAGCTAAGAGTTGATAATCCGACCATTAAGCAGTAGATTAATCAGTTCGCAAAGTGAGCTGTCGACCTTCAGGTCTGATAGTGCATCCGCTATCGCTGATACATTGACATTGTTGAAAGCGCCTTCTATATCCAGAAAAGCAACCATTGTATACTCCTTATGAAATAGGGAGTATTCTATTTTACGCACCAATGAGTGTAATGCCGTCTCCACTGATTTGCCTTTGCAATATGCATGTTGGGCCGCCGACAATAGTTTCTCATCAATACTGTTGCGTAGACGGATATCAATCAGTCGTTCTAATGTTTTTAGGAGGAATGATGATAGACTTATCGGTCTGAAATCTTTTGGATTTATGTGAGGGCATTTGCCCGCTTTGGGTATGAAGACAACTTTGACTTCTCTTACAGTCTGCAAATCTGCTTGTGTGGATAAAATCTGACAAGAAATAGCCAAGGCTTTAGGTAAAGAGGAAGTGCAATGGCTTTAGTGTGCCATTAAAGTGGCCTGAGAATACGGTGAAACACCTGGTAATTGGCAAATGGGGGTGATAATCCCTCTTTCTTAAAAAAGCTAGCAAAAGAAATTGCGCCAACTACAGGGGTATATCTCTTTTAAGTCTCCCCGGAAAGGTCTTTGTTAAGGTGCTAGATACGGGTTCCAAAGCTGTGGTTATGCATAGTTTGGGGGAGAAACAGTGCAGTTTTCGTCCCGGTAGAAGCACAACCGATCAGTTATTCCCTCTCAGAATGGTTCTTGAGAAGGCCTGGGAGTATGCTAAACCTTTTTACACCTGTTTTGTGGATTTGGAGAAAGCATACGATTTGATTTCTCGAGGCAAACTCTGGAGTGCTCTGCGGGAGTATGGGATTGGCGGTGCCCTGTTAAGGGCGATTCAGTCGTTATATACAAACTGTAGAGGCTATGTTTGGATAAGCGGTGTTAAATCAATACATTTCCCTGTGGGCGTTGGACTCCGCCAAGGGTGCGTTTTGTCACCTCTCCTCTTCATTGTATATATCGCACCCTGAGAAGACAAGTGTCATAACTTCCAAAAGTAGGTCTTCGTGGTATGTAACATACAATAGTCTTTCTCTCAGAGGCTGTACATTTTTTCTAAACTGTAAAACTGTTGTTGGCTGAATAGCGTCTTAACGGTAAAATGAAGATACAACCGAGTTGCAATGAAAAGACTGTTCATAATACATGAGAACGAATCAAAATCTCAAAATTGTCATTTTGGAACTTACGACACTTGTCATCTTAAGATGCGATATAGACTGGATGTTGCAGCGTAGCCGTGGCGGAGAATGTTTCAAAGTTTGGACACTTAAGGATTAGTCATTGGCTCTTTGCGGATGATTTGATCATCATTGGGTACTCTCAAATTGAACTTTAGCGCACACTCGAAAGGTTTGTATCCGTTTGTGATGAAACTGGAATTAAGATCAGTGTGAACAAATCGTTTCCAAAACACCCATTCAGTGCACTCTGCATATTACTGGAGTCACACTGAAGCAGGTAGATAAGCTTAAGTTCCTCGGGGTTTTATTCACGAGTGATGGGAAGAGCAATGCCGAGTTATCCTGTAGAAGTAGTCAGGCTGGATCAATTTTGAAAGAGCTTCATCAATCTGTTATAAGGAAGGCTGAAATTAGTGCTCAAGCTAAGCTATCGGTTTTTAATTCGGTGTATGTTCCAACTCTCCCCTATAGTCATGAAATTTGGGTAGTGACCAAAAGAGTAAGATCGCGGATACAAGCTGCCGAAATGAGGTTCCTTCGCGGTGTTGCTGGAATAACTCGTAGGGATCGATTGCGCAACACCAGAGCACGCGAGGCGCTCAATATTGAACAGCTACTTCTCCGAACGGAACGGTCAATGCTTCGATGGCTTGCAGAATGTGCTTGCAGAATGTGCTGTAATTGCCATGCCATCAGGTAGGCCGAGAAATAGATGTTTGTATCAAGTCCGACATCTTTCCTGGAGCCGTATAAAGATTCCTCTTGATGAGTTGGAGTCAATGGCGGAGGATCGAGAAAAATGGAGAGTCCACCTGAGCATCCTACCCCCGTGACCCTCATGAAGGATTAGCGGGCCGTACATGTATGTATGTATCGGGCTAAGTTTTGTAAACCGTCGAAGCAGCTTAGAACTGATTTCGAACTGATCAATTGAGAGATCAGTGCTTTAAGCGGCGCTTGGCTGTCGGTGAGTATGTGGGTAGTGGCACCTTTGATGTCTGAGTGCAAGTTTATACTAGCGCAAGTCTCAGTAGCTTCAAGCTCGGCCTGAAAAACACGGGGACTCTTTCCAAGTGGTTTAGAAATGTTATAATTGGATCCATATTCAGCGGCACCAACTCAACTATGTGATTCCGAGGCAAGCTAATCTTTGAAGAATTTCTTTCAGATTTTCTATTTCTGATCACAATAAAGGCGCTTCCGCAGTACCTCAAGATAGCCACATTGGACAAATAATCTTTACCTTAACAATTAAATATGTCTATTATATCATAAATGAATCCTGTCTATCTATCTACACTGATGATATGAAAATCTTCCTATCCTGCTGATTCTCAGAAATCCAAGATAACTTTAGCTAGTTTTCAGTCTAGTATCACAAGGTCGAATTCTTTACTGGACTACTGTGAGATTGCTTTTAGGCAAACGACTACACTAGCTGCCATTTAATTGCCAAGCATATTGAGTGGTGTCGGATAAAACAGAATGCCCATTGTTACAGAGGGTGTTGTTCGACTGTTCCGCATATACACAAGCAAGCTCATCGTTGGACTTTGTTTAGACTATCACGGTTCATGACTTTATATAAAGTTGTCCATCAGACAACCATCCCATATCCATAGCAAGCGATTACATGAAAACATTAAGCCTTCACTTACCCTAGGCCTACCAACTCCTACTCTCCACTTCCACTTTGGTGACCGCTGAGTTCCTAGTGTCTTAATCGGAGATTAGAACCTTTGGAACATCTTGAGAGCAGCACACGAGTGAGGGGAGAATGCTTTCTTACTAGGGAACTTCTTCTTATTCCAGACGGCAGTGGTCGATTTCCATAGATGCAACAACATTGGCGTGTATAGTTTCAGTTGAGTTGAAACCTTCATTTATTCCCAATAGCCTTTGTGCAAGAGAAAAGTACCACATTAGCCGCGTTGACTCTTTCTTTAACTTTGAGTCTTAAGCTTAATTGTCCAACCAAAATATCTCTTTTTATTCTTTGGAAAAAGTTAAGCCATTATGCTATTAAGGAAGGGAGTAATGGAGTTGTGTAATTCCTAGAAAGAGTGTCAGTTCAGATTTGTGGCGGTTCACACTCAAACAATATAGAACTGCCCATCTAGTTGGCTTATTTGAAGCGCTTTGTAACAGTTCTCTTAAAATATGAAGGTATTCTTCCGGGACTACTATAGCAACGTTATCCACATAAGCGATCACTGTGTATTCCTTAGCTCTTATTATCCACAGTTACTTACTTACTTATGTCCTGTAACGCTGTAGGTCCTAGGGGCTCTACTGCGCCTACGCACCATCGTGTACGGTTTCCGGCAATGTATCTCAGCTCTCCCCAACTTTTCCCCAACTGCCGTGCCTCTCGACTTCGACGTTCTCGACTATTCTGCGCCGCTTTCTCCTCGGACCGCCAGATACTCTACCATACTGAGTTAAAGGGTTCCATTGCATTGCATGGTTCGCTATGGAACTGTCACCCTTTCGGAACGTATGACCAATCCACTGCCACTTCCGTCGTCGGTTGGATGTGCCTATTGGTTCCTGACCCGTTCTCTTGTAAAGGTGTTCGTTAGAGATACGATTGGGCCAGAAAATCCTTAAGATATTGCACAGGCACCTATTAACGAACGTTTGCAGCTTCCTGGTGATAGGAGTGGTCACTCTCCACACGCTGCCTTAATAAACCAGAACGGATTCAAAATTGGAGCGGAACAGTCTTAGCTTGGTGTTCAAAGTGATTGCATTGCTTCACCATATTTTGGACAACATCCGAACGCGGACTTTGCTTCGACGATCCTGTTGGCTATATCCAGTTCGGTTCCACCATCGGTCGAGACAATACTCCCAAGATACAGGAAATCCTCTACGCTCTTCACCGGTTGTCCAGCAATGCATATTTGAGCCGATAAGTTTGTTTCAAGGCTGATAGTTTTAGTTTTTGCCGTATTAATTTTCAGCGCGACGACGACATCTGCTGTCATTTGGTGGAGGTCCATAATGTTGTATCTGGAGATACAATGACGAAAACTAAAAGGTAAAAACGTAGAGTGCGCGATGGACTCATCAACCAGACTGCCTCATTCGTCGTTTTCGCTTTTCCTCCATGCCACTGCTTTCTTACGTTGTGACCTCTCCACTATAGGAACTATCACACTTAGGTGGCCCACATGTGTCATTTTCCAATATTGACCTCTCTGGGTGGCACAAAGGAAAGTAACCCACTTAAGTGGCCCACATGCGTCGTCTTGCATAACGTCATTACGCCAGTGTCGGTCACATTGCTAATGCTATTGTGTTTTATTATGTCGCACAATAGCATATCACATTGCAATGTCGATCGCTTGTTGCACTGCAAGACATATGACACATGGAAATGGTCATTCGGAATTGGACTCACGGCACACGGTCACTTGGTCACTCGATCGAGTGCGGTGTCGTTTGATGATGCGAATGAGGGTCCTGTGTGGCCTCTCGTTTGGGCGCACAACAATAATTCTGTGAGAGAGTTAGTATATATTGCCAGCGTAGCCAAAACGTTTCATTTCGGATATAAGAGTCCATCGAAATCCCCCGTTTCCCGTCGACAAAGCTGCACGAAGCACATCGCTAATAACCAATAGGAATAGTATTAAGGCACGCCAAATAAACTCCCTGTTGACACTATCGAACACCTTCTCAAAATCGATGAATAGCAGGTGGAGTGGCGATCGATATTCAACGCACTGTTCGATGATAACCCGCAGGGTTTTGATGTGGTCGGCGCAGGAGGATCCAGAGCGGAAACCTGCTTGTTCGACATCGAGTGTATCTTCAAGATGTTGTTTGATTCGCTCAAGGGTGATTTTAGCTACGAGTATTATCTTAACTACAGCAGGCAGCACGCAGATACCCCTCCAGTTTCCGCACTCCATTAAATTTCGTTTTTTAGGAAGCTTGACGATCATTCCCTTTCTCCACTCGTCAGGAAAGCTATCAGCTTCCCAAGTTCTCTCTATAAATAGAAACAGAAGCTCAGCCGAGTTTGTTGGCGCTGCTCGTAAGAGCTCTGCGGGAATACCATCAAGTCCTACCGCCTTGTTGGATTGCCTGGATCGCGGTAGTGATCCCATTCTTACTGGGAGTCGTGGTGCGTATTTGGGCACTTCTCACCTCAGGCATCTCAGTTTAATTTGGAAGCATAACGCTAGCGAATACGCGGTTCAAAACCATAGCAAAATGCTCTTTCCATCTCTTGAGCTGTTCCTCATCCGAAATGAGCAAGGAGTCTTGCTTACTTACTTAGGTGGCGCTACAGTTCGGGGTGAACCTGGGCCTCAACCAAAAAGCCTCTCCATTTAGCTCGGTCTTTAGCTAATTGCCTCCAGTTGCGCAATCCAAGTTGGTCGAGGTCCCCTTGAATGTGTGCGCGCCACCTATGGCGATGATTCCCTCTACTGCGTCGTCCCTCGGGGTTAGATTCGAAGACTCTGCGGGCCGGAGCGTTGGTGTCCATTCGCTCTACATGTCCTAGCCATCTTAGACGTCCAATACGCTGTTTTCTGACTAGGTCGATGTCGCTGTACAGCTCGTATAGTTCGTGATTGAATCTTCTCCTCCAAAATCCGTCAACGCAAACGGGACCGAAAATCTTACGAAGAATTTTTCTCTCGAAGCGGGCAAGGATATCTTCATCCTCTTTTAATAAAGTCCATGTTTCAGCGCCGTAAAGCAGGACTGGGATGATCAGGGTCTTATACAGATTCTCCTTAGTTGTTCGAGATAGGGCATTACTGTTGCATTGCCTTATAAGCCCAAAAAAACAGCGATTGGCAAGAGTTATTCTTCGATTGGTTTCTGCACTGATTTTGTTTGTAAAATTTATAGCAGAGCCAAGGTAGACAAAGTCCCTTACTACCTCAAAGTTATAGCTGCCCACGGTGACGTTTTGTCCAATTCGTCGGTGTTGGTTTTCCCTTCTAGTTGACAGCATATACTTGGTTTTGCCCTCGTTTATCGCCAAACCCATTTTGGCCGCTTCCGCCTCAATGCTTGCAAAAGCACCGGTGACAGCCCGCTGAGATCTTCCGATAATGTCTATATCGTCGGCGTATGCAAGCAGTTGTACAGACTTGTAATAGATTGTGTCTCCGGTGTTGGCTTGTGAGTTCCGCACAATCCGTTCAAGTACAATATTGAAGAAGTCACATGACAGCGCGTCACCTTGTCTAAAGCCTTTTTTGACATCAAAGGTCTCCGTGAGGTCATTACCGACCTTGATGGAGTAGCGAGCGTTCTCCATCGTCAGCCTGCACAGACGGACAAGTTTGGCAGGGATGTCAAAACTAGACATGGCTCTATAAAGCTCTTCTCTATAGATGCTGTCATAGGCGGCCTTGAAATCGATAAAGAGGTGGTGAGTATCGATTTGGAATTCTTGTGTTTTCTCCAGGATCTGCCGAAGTGTGAAGATTTGATCGATGGTGGACTTTCCTGGCCTGAAACCGCACTGATAGGGTCCAATCAGGCTGTTGATAAAGGGTTTCAGGCGTTCACACAATATCGCAGAAAAGATCTTGTATGCGATGTTGAGGAGACTGATGCCTCTATAACTGGCGCATTTGAGGGGGTCTCCTTTCTCGTGGATCGGGCAAACGATGCTGAGATTCCATTCATCAGGCATACACTAGTCTGACCAAATATTAGAAATGAGTTGGTGTATGCACTCTACCAATTCATCCCCAGCTGCCTTGAAAAGTTCGGCCGGTAAGCCGTCAGGTCCAGAAGCCTTGTTGGATTTTAGCTTGGGTATTGCTATCCTCACTTCGTTTTGGTCAGGTGGACGGAAATTTTGACTATCATCGTCTATGTTGAATGGTTCATTCTGCCTGACAGCGGGATGTTGGTCTTCGTCGCCGTTATACAGTCTGCAGAAGTAGTTTTTCCATATTCTCAGCACCGACTGTGATTCTACTACGAGGTTTCCATTTTCATCTCTACAGGTTTTTGTACGGGTATTGCTCCTCTGACACGTTCTCTTTACCTTTTGGTAAAACTTCCGTACATTGTTCCTGGAGTATAGACTCTCGATATTCTCAAACGCGAGCTTCTCATGCTCTTTCTTCTTCTTTTGGAGAAGCCGATGTTCTTCCCGTCTCTTTTGCTCGTAGAGCTCACGAGCAGCTCTCGTCTTTCTTTACAGCGCCGCTTTGTATGCCTCTTGTTTTGCTGCATGCACTCGCCGGCATTCTTCGTCAAACCAGGGGTTTCGCGGTGGTGGGCGAGCGAGACCCAGCACATCAGTCGCGGCGTTTCTGATGGCATGTTGGCAGCGTTGCCACTGGTCTTCGGTACTTGATGCTGGCGGCAAAGGGCTGATTGAGAGATTTCGGGATACGCGTTCAGCGAAGAGTCTGGTGGTCTCTTGCGATTGTAGCTTTTCGACGTTAAATTTTCTCACAGTAATTCTTCTTTGTTGCTCAGATTGGGATATCCGCATTCGTACCTTGGCTACAACAAGGTAATGATCCGAGTCTATGTTGGCCGCTCGAAAGGTCCGGACATCCAGAATACTGGAGGCATGCCTTGCGTCGATCGCAGTATGATCAATTTGGTTGATCGTGACATGATCATTGGACCGCCATGTCTGCTTATGAATATCGAGATGAGGAAACCATGTGCTTGCTATGGGGACATTTCGCTCCACAGCGAAATCAATTAGCCCTAGTCCGTTATCAGACGTGGTGTCGTGTAGGCTATGCTTACCGACTGCCCTACCAAAGACGTCCTCCTTTCCTATCTTGACGCTAAAATCGCCCAATACGATTTTAACGTCGTATTTAGGACATTGCTCGTATGTTTTGTTGAGGAGCTCGTAGAAACACTCTTTGGTGGCAGGGTCCTTTTCTTCTGTGGGGGCATGAACACATATTAGGCTTATGTTAGCGAATTTAGCCTTGATCCGCATAGTCATAATACGCTCGCTCACGTGTCGGAAGCTTAAGACTTCTTGCCTAAGTCTGCCGCGTATGACAAATCCGCATCCGAATAAGCGTTGCCTGTTGCCTCTGTAGCAATCACCGTAGTAGATGTCACAGTTTTTCATCCTCTTTTTACCTGGCCCATCCCATCGCACTTCCTGGATGGCGGTAATATCTGCTTTATAGCAGTCTAGGGCCTCTGCTAGTTGTTCGGCTGCACGTGGTCTGTAAAGGGACAGAACATTCCACGTACAGATCCGAAGGTCGTTGTCCTTATTTCGTTTGCAGTGGTCGTTATTAGTTGGGTCATCCTTATCCGAGGCTTTTGGTTGTTTCGGAACCATGCGTTTTTTACGTCGTAGGGAAGTTACCCCGACGGCACAACCCCCAACCTGGAGGGCCAGTTCCTTAGTTATTCCCCTAGGACGAGGGGCCGGGTACACCGGTGCCAGTAGTCCACTACGGGAGTATGAGCGCTGCCGTTGGCCCATTAAGGGCTCCTCCGCCACCATTTCTATTCCAAGGTCCTCACCAACATTGGAAATTCCTTACCGACCTGTGATCCGAATACGTCGAAGCAGCTCGCGCAAGGTATTCACTAAGTTCAACCTAACTGGAACTATAGACGCCACCGTTGACTCCGTCTAGGGAATTCGTCCGCTGCCGCCTGGAATAGGAAGAAGTGCTCTAGTGAGAAAAGCACTCTTCCCCCCCCTCTCTCATCTGCTGCCACCAAGAATCCGCCAAACGGGGTTGGTTACCCATTTCTTGGATTAAGGTACTAGGCACCCGGCTGTCACCGCGTGTAGGTTGAGAGTAGGAGTTGGTAGGCCTCAGCTGAGTGAAAACGCTTGTGTTTTCATATGATCGCGTGCACTACCTTTTGACCAGCCTGAGCAAGGAGCCATCTAGGGTTTTTACTGGGTGTTGGCTGGAGGTGCAACCACTCTTGGTGATTCTGTAGACGGTCCTGCTGTCGCACCTTCGTGCAGCTTCTTCTGCCTCTGTAGCCAGCGCGTTGGTGTAGTTGTGCCTCTCACGTCGCACGCTACGCTGAACTTCTCCCATCTTTATGCGATATAGGGACTCTGGCTCGCTTCTCCCTTATCCTATCCGAAGAAGAGTGGATCGGACACCGTCTTGCTGGCGCCTCTACTGGCGGATCTGGCAGATGTCCCTATCAGTTGTGAGTTGATAATCCGACTAGTAAGCAGTAGATCTTCAGATCCGAAATCTATAGATGCTGATGTGTTGACGTTGTTGAAAGTGCCTTCTATATCTAATAATGTCACCATTGTGTAGTCCTTGTGATGCAGGGAATACTCGTATTCAGTTTTACATAATGCTGTTTCTACAGATTCAAAAGCTTCCTACAATTCGCAATGGAAAGATCATAGAAAAGAGGCAAAGCGGTTTAAAGTTTAAGATTCGAGTCCAAGAAAATCCAAAATAATCCTTTCCCACTTCCGGGGACGGTCTTTCTGCCTTCCATTCGACTCGTTTTCATTCGACTTCCTCTTTAAGGTTTCCAGCGTATTTTAAAGGGTTTTTCAATCAAGACGCCCCATTTTTGCGACAGGGTTTCTCGACTATGAGTAAAGTAACCTCAGTGGTTTGCTTGACGTTTCAACTCGTCTGTACTTACTTTTTAACCATGAGAAAGTTCACTCTTCACCAACGTTTTCAAATTGTCCAAATTTTTTTTTTCCCATTCTCAGCGATAAGGCAGGGTCAACGGCTTCGTTAACAAGCAAAATTGCCGCATTTGGGCAAGTCGGCAACCCGAAACCATTCACAGAATGCAATAACATTCACAAAAATTTACTGTTTGGTGCGGGTTTCATGCTGGAGGGGTCATTGGCCCAGCTTCCTCTTTAATAATGAGAGGAGAGTCAATGGAAATCACTACCGGACCATGTTGACAGACTATTTTTGGAATAAATTGGAAGAGGATGGCTTGGAGCATATGTTGTTTCAAAAAGACGGTGCCACATGAGACACAGCTGGCCAAACATTCGAGTAATTAAGGTCGAAGTCAAACAGTCAAGCAACGCCTAGGGCCAAGCTTAACCCTCTAACCACTTCCAAAATAGTTCGTGAAACCAAAATCCCTTTGAACTCAGTCACAAGGCCGAGTTCTCCGTCTCTTATCTGGGTCCCAGGTCCCACTGGAATCCTGGGAACGAAATCTCTCATGAGATTGCTCGACAAGGCTCAGACGAGGTTTTTCATGTCCCGAACCCAGGTTGGGTCACCCTGCGCCCTCGGTCAGGGCTTCCATTGACTATTGGGTCCCTCAAGAATACAATTACATGACATGACTCTCCAGGATGTAGGTTGACTAAACGAATACTCCCGGGCGTCTGTAAGAAATCAGCGGCATTCTTGCTGTCTCTCAGCTGAAAAGACTGTAGACAACTTATTGGCGTCTTAGCAGACCACTTGGCTTTCGCCAAGTATCTTAACGTGCTGGGATTGAGTGGCACTACAATCTGCGATGCTTGTAGAGAGAGCGACGACACTGCTGAACATTATCTCAGCGAGTTTTCGGACCTTTGCCCATATCTGGTGGCAGATCCTATGTGCTGATGTGGTGAGTTCTAATACTGTAAGCTCCTCATGACTGAAATGCTCGCTTGGCTTTCTTAGGGAAATTCCAATAAAATGGGTAAAACCCTGGTTTGCTCTCTGGTAGTACAATGGCCCAGTTGCATCTGACTGCTCTAGTCAAGCGTTTCTTATCCCGACAAAAAAAAATGTGTTCACATAAACCAATAACTTGAAATAACCCCAAGAAGGTGCCTGCGGAGATTGTCTTGGTAATACTTAAATACCCCAAGGAAAGAAGTCGAAAATGGTCAGGTCGAGTGATCCTACGGGCCAATTCCAGAAGCCAAAACGAGAGATAACACGGCATGGAAAAGTGTTCTTCACTAAGACCTTGCTGTCGCCCACTGTTTGTGCAGTGGCATCATCTTGTTGAAACCGCATGTGCTCTGACCCCAGTTCAGTCAATTCGGGTATCAAGTAGTTGTGTAAAATGATTATGTAGCATTTTCCAGTAACAGTAATCGCGCCTTCAAGAAATATGGGCCCAATCACTCCTTCAGCACAAACGCCGTAGCACACAGTAACTTTCGTGGGATTTAAAGGGGATATTTGAATAATACTGGAGTTCTCAGTGGCCCAGAAGCGGGTAATCAACTTCATTACATGTCCGGTAAGATGGAAATGCTCTTCGTCGCATTTCGTTCTCTGGAGCTTGTAATGCGCTAGCTGTCTGCCAGATGGGTTTGCTGGTCTTTGAACAACAGCTGATATACCCTCGAATCTTTACATCCAAACATCTTTAAGCCTTCCACCAAATTACCTTGCAGAGACTGCCTGGATATGTCTAGTACTATAACCCGTCATCTTGTTTATATTTCTGGGTACTCTTATACAACCCCGCGTCTATGCTAGTACACTCGTCTTGAATACAGATGCTGTCGAGGACTTGAATGTTCAGGACAGGAAATTTGCTTCACATAAACATAATGGAAAACTGAGAAAGGTATATCTTCAAAACACTCTCAGCTTTTTAGTCCTTGAAGGAAAATGATGAGTAAGCACCATTTCAAGTTCCGTGTGAAATATTTATTTCATCACATACCCTAACAGCTTCCTCATTCACATCTCTCTTGTTATCCCGTTTTCCCTAATAATTACCACAAAAACCTGAACTTGCTTCTATTTACTTTCCTGTCAGCTTTACTCCGTTAGTGCCTAGGATGTGTACCAGTATAGGTAGATGAAGATTCACAAGTCATTTTCACCTCCTTAGCTTAAAATCCATTAAGCCCCAAATGTCAATTTGTATCCTGCCTGTCATTCGCCCCATACCATGATGATAGGGCATTATCCAATACCACAAGTTCAAACTTACACACAGCTCACGGGAGTGGAGGGAGCCGGGTGGTTAAAAGAAAATCGTTGACTTGTGGTAGACAGGCAAACGATACTATCCTCTAGCTCCGCGCGCTACCTTTTTCTTCAGCTAATCCCAGATCTCTCAGTCTTTACCTCTGCCTCCTTTAACCCATGAAATCAAAGTCAGAAATTCCAAGGAACAGGACGGGAGTGTAATGTTTATTCGTTTCCATTCCAGCTCACTCCGAGGTATGGAAATTTTTGGCTGCTGACATAAGGAGTGAGGGTGGGTAAGGCTTCTTGAGAGAAAACTTGCGATTTAGAGTGCCACCACTCATCTGCTGAATGTCTATGAACGTGTTAAGTTGCTAAGTCGATACGCTTAAGCAGTCCAGAGTGAAGTTCAAAACTGTTATACTGTTTGCATACGGCGATGGATGGCAAGTCGCTGCCTATGGTCCACCAATTTAAAGGTGTTTCGTCGATTAAATTTGTTATTCTTAAAAGTCGATTTGGGGGTGGAAAACACCCCCGTCGATTGTTGTTTATTTGACAAGGGAGGTTTTTCTTTGTCGAGTGCCATCGACTTAAAAGCATTTTTCCCTCTCGTTCCTGTTTCGTCGATTGAGTGACACAGATTTATTTGATTTGGAATTGAAATTGCTATCAAAATGTCCAAGGGGGGATTACGTAACACAAATCAGGATCGATTGTGATGGATAAATAGAATAACAAGCGATACTGCTGTTGCAATGCAATGACGTTGCGCTCAATAAAAACTCAGCAAACAAGTGAAAGAAGAATAAAAGTCAAGAAGTTTAGTGGAGATGCTTTTTGAGCGATAGGACAGTCAATATGATGAAAGTGGATGTATCCTGAGATTGTTACAGGAGTCAAGGACTAGGGTAGTTATTTACTAATGATGAGCCAATGCCAATTGTTGTCTTAATAACGTCAAAAGCTGCTTAGCCGGTTTATGGCTTTCACAATTTTGTCAGGTATTCTTTTGGAGTGATTATACAATAAGTACCAAGTTGAATAAGGACCCGCAAGGTTCCAATGACTTAATTTCCGAATTTTTTAAAGTAGTAGTGAACAATTAGAGAAGAAAGGAAGATCTAATAAATGGTCTCTAATGCATGGTTGGATGAAAGTAAAAAGAAGGCCCTCGAAGAAGCTGCTTCGAAAGACTCGAAGTGTGAGCTCAAATTCAATCCAGCAAAAACTGAGCTCATTCTCTTTAAGAGAAAACACAGGGTACCACCCTTTAAACTACCCAATTTAGAAAGGGTGGACTTGTCCCTTTTGAAGCATGTTGGATATCTTGGAATAATTTTGAAAAGAGCATTGAAGTGAAACTTAGACAAGAGAGGACCAGGAAAGCCTATAATGTGCTCTTTATATGCAAGAGAGCAGCAGAAAAAATTTGGAGACTGAAGACAGCAATGACGCATTAGCTATACTTAATGATAGCCACACCTATAACAATATATGGAGCTTTTGTTTGGGGGAATGCTACACAAGAAGCCAAGTTGCAGTACAGAGAACGGCCAGCGTTGGCATCACAGGCATTCTATAATACGCCCAACCAGCATGGCAGCGCTGGTAACGATCCTCCATCCTATTCCGTTTAGTTAGCAAAAAAAGCTGCAATCAGTGCAGTTAGGCTCACTAACTTGAGCTTCTTCAAGAATAGCAGTGTGGGGCTCATCTAGTCGACAACTGACGCACAATGCTTAAGGCATTATATTGGTTGTCTGTACATTGTGTTATAGAATGATAGGACACTTATCTATTACTATCCAATATGGATCCTGCCTTCTCAGAAACCACCCTGGTAAACTAGGGGTCACAAACTCGGATTCTTGAAGATACTGCGGCGAATTATGCAGAAGATATCGCACACATTCCTTGTGTTCCTGGGGTAGAAAGAAATGCAGTGACGTGACGATGAGCATTAATTTTAAATCTTTGCGAATTAGAGGCTTATAAGAATGCTAAGAAAGGACGATTTTTTGAGCAGAAGCAGGATCTTAAATATCTGTAGGAATTTAATTATTAGCATTGATTTTGCACTACCATTGAAAAATTCAATGTTGACTTGCAAAAGCATTGAAAATTTTAATAGCAATGAAAGTTGAGATTTTTTCACATTAATGTCCTTGCAGCTTCTGCAAAAGATATTGTAAGAGATACCAAGCTTCGCCGCATGATCCTCAACTGGCTGAGTTTTGGAGGATTCTAAATAGCATAAATAACAAAAATGAATTATCAGAAAGGAACTTAGCCCCGATATTTTGCGCAAACAAAAAAAAGAAAAAAGATGGAAAATAGGAACATGGAATGTACGAGGTTTGAAAGGAAAGGAAATTGAAATTATGAATTGCATAGATAAAGCTGAAATTGAGATACTTGCACTAACTGAGACTAAAAAGAAAAGAAAAGCAAGTTTAATACTTGAAAATGGAGACCTGATTATATTTAGTAGAATGCTGGAGAAAGAACAAGCACAAGCAGGTGACGCATGCAAAGTAAGAAAAAACAAGATAAGTGAAATTATTGAATGTAGAGTAGCAAAC
Source organism: Brachypalpus laphriformis (assembly GCA_945910035.1). Lineage (NCBI taxonomy): Eukaryota > Metazoa > Arthropoda > Insecta > Diptera > Syrphidae > Brachypalpus > Brachypalpus laphriformis. The sequence continues at coordinate 313,027,323 of OX246753.1, read as the reverse complement.
GGGAGAATCTTAACTTTAGAGGTAGGAAGAAAAGAAAAGCAGAAATCCATTGTGGTGGTCTACGGACCAAACGAAGATAAGGTAAATGATGAAAAAGAAAAATCCTATATATTAATACGTTAACACGAAATTTATCGTACGTTTTTTAGTATTTATTATAAAAAGAGGGGGCTGAAACTTATATCATTCAAGAGATACTTTGCCGTAGATGTGCACAAAAAAAAATCATGTGTATGTTACCGTTAAGTCAGGTCAAATAAAATGAACATACAGACACGATTTCCCCATACAAAACGCTTTTTTAACAATTAAATGAAAGCTGTCCGAGCTTTGGTCCTTTTGCGGGTTTAGAGACGATGCTAAACATCCCTCCCCTAGATTAGTACATACGATGCACAGCTGCCAAAAGTGCGATTCGTCTCAAACAATTGAGCGAATGGAAGCAAAGCTCCTATGGACATGGATCTATACTTAACAGGTATAGTATAACCGATCTCAATAGAACAACGGATTATATCATACCCTATATAGACTTCCAAAAGAACTACTCCACTTTTATTCCCGAAAGACAAGATTGGGACTCCAACACATTAACTAATGTACAGGATATTCAACTCTACACGGACGGGTCTAAAATGGATATCGGAACTAGCTCTGGAGTTTTCTGTGAGTCACTTGAAATTAACGACTCATACAAACTCTTGGATGACTGTAGCATCTTTCAAGCTGAGGTCTTCGCCATTGACAGGGCTGCACAGACTATACATAGCAAAAAACTAAATCCTTCCAAGATTAACATTTTCGTGGATAGTCAAGTGGCAATCAAAGCACTAGACAGCCGGGAAGTTAGATCACAAACAGTTTTCCGATGTCGTAACACGTTGAACAGAATATGCAACACCCATGACGTAACTCTCTGCTGGGATCCCGGACATAGCAATATTAAAGGTAACGAGACAGCAGATGAACTAGCCGAAAAGGGATCAGCATTGCATTTTCAACACACTCGGATGTCAGTAAAAACTCCAATTGGTGAACTGAAAAGGAAAATAGACCTAAAAGCAAAAGAACTGATTAACTCCGCTTGGCACGCCAGAAGCGACTGTATCATATCTCGCAGCTTATGGTCGACAGTGAATGAAAACAGAACAAAAAGCCTTTTGGCGATGAATAAAAAAGAGATTCGCATCTTGACAGGTGCGCCAACAGGACACTGCGCGATAGGGGTAATGGCCACTAAAATAGGCGATTGCCCAAATCTTCAAAACCACCGCCACCATCATATGGGAAACAGGTTTTTTGACGAACCTCATACAAGTCCCACTAAGGAACATGATAGACTTCATAAAGAGCACAGGCTGGTTCACAACAGAACCGACCGCAAGGTAATTTTATAAGTATAGGTTCCACACTACAAAGGGAAACACAGTTGACCGAATGGCCCCCGTGATAAGCACTTAGGTGCACTTCTCTTCAACCTAACCAGAATGTTGACTAGATGGTGTAGGGCTGTTACCCTAGATTTACCAGATTGATATGCAAATTGAAGATTATTTAGCGGGTGTTCTATAAAGGCGGCATTTTTTATGTGAACGTCAATGATTTTTTCCATAACCTTTAGAAACACAGAGGTGAGACTGATTGGCCTGAGGCCTTTGGGCCTGATTGTGTTCTGGCGCCGGCTTTAGGAACACTATATTCACTTTTCTCCAATATTGATGGGATGTAGCTGAGTTCATAGCTAGATCTAAAGATTGTCACTCATTCGATAAGATTGTCGATTCCATGATGTAAGAGGGCAAGGAAAACTCCATCTCCACCGGGACGTTTGTAAGGTATTTGCGTGGAGGTGGCCCAGGGAGAAGATTTTCTTAGCCATAATCCTAGTGCGTCAGTTGGGTAGATGTTGCATGACTTCATGCAAAAGAGCTGACCAACTTTTTGATTTTATCCTTAGTACTAATCTCCTAATCTGTAACCGGGGGTCCAAGCCGACCTACATTACTCGCAAACGACAAGAAGTCCTGGACGTCACTCTTGTCCCCGATCACTCATATAACTTGGTTAGAGACTGGAGAGTCTCTGAAGAGCACTCTTTTTCAGACCATCGTTACCTCCAGTTTAGTCTTGACGACCATCTGCCTGATCAGCATGTTTTTTAGAAATTATAGAAAAACCAACTGGTCTCTTTATAGGAAAGAGACCAGTTGGTTTTGCCTACTGAACCTATTTGCACTGAGAACCTTGACAGTCTGGCCAACGCCCTAACATCGGCACTCTATGGTGCCATGTATGCGGCCTGCCCACTCCGCAAACTTCGTCGTAAAAATAAACCACTTTGGTGGAATGCAAATCTCTTAGGAAAGACAGTAGGCTCCTTTTTAATATTGCTAAAAGCTCCCGCCCTGGCACTTTAAAGAGCTGTTGCGTCAAATATTTATTTGTTTGTTTTTAGCTCCCGCGAGACGGCCGATTGGGACTCCTACAAACTGTCTATCAGGAAATACAAAATCTCACTGAGGAAAGAGCAACGACGATCCTGGAGACTCTTCTGCGACAGCATTGAAGGGTCCTCGGAATTTTCCAGGTTACGGAAAACCCTCTCTAAAAGCCCTTCTATACCCAGCTACCTTTTGCATCCGGATGGTCACTGGACCTCCTCTGCTGAGGAATCCATTGACATCTTACTGGATACTCACTTCCCTGGTAGCTCCCCTGTTGCTGTCTCGCAATTGGTAAATAGCCCCCTTCAACCTTGCAGCAACCCCTTAGTTTTGGTAACTATAGAAAAGATCCGATGGGCCATGTGAAATTTCAAACCATGCAAGTCCCCAGGACCTGACGGTATTATTCCAGCTGAAATTCAGCAATGCGAGGACATTGTGCTTTCATGACTCAAAGTCATCTAGTCTGGCTGTCTAAATCTGGTCTATATTTACAAACTTTGATCCGAGGTTGAAGTCATCTTCATACCTAAGACAGGAAAGAGTTCGCACGTCGAATCAAAGGATGTCCGACCTATCAATCTGTCGTCCTCTCTACTTAAAACTTTGGAAAGGTTAATTGATATCCATCTTCGGCAAAGTATTAGCCCAGCTTTGCTCTCGCCATCCCAATATGCGTACTGCAAAGGCAAATCGGTTGAGACAGCCTTACATTCGATGATGCCCAACATTGAAAAATCTTTGAGCATTGAAGAATACACTATGGTGGCTTTCCTCGACATTGAGGGAGCTTTTAACAGTACCAAATCAAAGGCGATTACCGACGCACTTACAAATATGAAAGTGGATGTTTCGCTCGGGGTGTTGATCAATCAATTGATTACATGCTGGATTATTAACACGCAACTGGGCGGAGCATCGGCCAGAAGAATTGCTCGCTGTGGTACACCCCAAGAGTGAATTTATCTTTCCCTCTCTGAACTTTCTTTTTCAAAATAAAACACTTTTAAGTTATTTTTTCATATAACGTTGTTTATTTGTTGAAAATCCAAAATGAACTGACTCACTATCCCAATTCTTACTATCACATCAAACATTAACATTACAGTACATTTTACGTACAACAAACGTAAAAGAGAAACATAGAAAATAACAGCTCAACAACATGCGTGTGATCAACCAACTCTCTTCAGCTTTATACAGTTGTAACAGTTGATAGACGAAAACATGTTTATTTATGGTGTGATGCTTGAAATCTTACTGTATGCTGATAACATAAGTAATGTTTGCGGCTGTGGTTGCACTTCTACTTTACTCATAGTAAAGTAGATAATGTAACTCAAGGTGGAGTCTTGTCACCTTTTCTGTGGAACCTGGTAGTAAATGAGCTACTGTTGGACCTGGATACGTCAGGCTGCAGAGTGATCTCCTATGCTGATGACATTGCTATTGCTGCCTCCGGTAAACACCCAGACACTCTCAGGGAAATCCTCCAATATTCTCTCCTTCGGCTCACTATATGGGCCTCCACATGTGGACTGGGGGTTAATCGCCATAGAACGGAACTCGGAACTCACGAGGAAGAGACCCTCCTATGATAAATGGCACCAGTCTCACCTTCACTGAAAACGCAAAATATCTGGGTCTTATTTTGGATAGGAAATTGAACTGGTAAGCCAATCTACTAGAGCGCACCAGGAAACCAAATGTAGCTCTCTATTCCTGTAAAAAGGATATAGGTAGGAGCTGGGGTATAAAACACAAAATCACTCATTGGCTGTACGTGTCCGTCATCAGGTCTATACTATTTTATGGCGTGATCGTATGGTGGCCTGCTCTTGACAGGGCTGTCCACCTCACTCAACTAGCTAAGGTCCAAGAATCTGCAAGCATTTGCATCAGTAGTCCACTGAGAACTACTCCCTCCGCGGCACTGGACATTTTGTTCAACCTGCTACCTTTAAATATTTTCGGCAAACAGATGGCTGCCTGTACGGCCATCCGTCTAAAAGCCTCCTCTCAGTGGTTTAGCTATCGCTTTGGCCACACCTCGATCTATGATCTTCTCAACTTGATACACGAAAACACGGACTATACCCCGAAGCATCCCTGATCGGGATGAATGGGACACTTCCCCCTGTCGATGGTAGTTCGGTTCATTTCTTTACAGATAGCTCTAAGACCGATATTGAGGTGGGTTATGGTGTTTTCTCCGAAAAGCTCAATTTGAGCATCTCTTTCCGCCTCCCTGATCATTGTAGCGTTTCCAGGCGGAAATCATGGCAATTAAGGAAGCCCTGTCCTGGCTGAAGTGTAATGTACTATCTGTCAGGGATGTTTCACTGACAGCCAAGCGGCAATCAAGTCCCTGGAAGCGTTCTCCTTTACTTCAAAGGCCGCCTTAAACTGTCGTTTATCTCTTATGGAGATGGCAGAGCAGTTCAACATTCACCTATGCTGGATGCCGGGCCACAGACACATTCCAGGAAACTGCAGGGCTGACAAGTTCGCCAGACAGGGTACTACTCTAAGGATTTTGCCTGACAGGCAAGCCCTGAGTATGCCCCTCGCTACATGTAAGCATCTACTAAAGCTGAACGCTATTAGCATGACCAACCTCAGATGGAAAAATGGCTCAACGTGTCACATTTCGAGACAGACCTGACCTAAGCTGGATCAAAAACGTAGTGCTAAAGCGAATACAAATCAGCTGCGTTGTCGGTGTTCTCATCGGAACCTGTCTTATAGGCCAACACGCCAATCGGCTTGGTCTCTTCTCCAACGACTTTTGCAGAAGCTGTAGGAACGAGGAGGAGGAGTAAACCATCCTTCACCTCCTATGCACATGTCCAGCCCTGTCGCATAAAAGAATGCTCTATCTAGAGTCCCCCTTCCTTGATGATCTCGGCGATCTGGCGTCCTTAGACGACATGAGCATCCATCGATTTCTCAAAAGCTTCGGTTGGTTTTGTTAGTCCCTGAGTGGCCTAATGGTTGATCCATGGTATCACAAGGGACCTTCACTGGTCTAAGTGTATCTGCACTCTCGTGTGGACAGCTAATCTTACCTAACCTAACCTATACAAAAGAGATGTGTGAGGGTCAGTGATTTGGGAGTCAGGGAAGTGGGCTTGCAGAAGCAGACCTAATGTTTCGGCGTATCCCTGTGTAAAACTGCCTTCAGGGTTTTGTAGAGTTTTATGGGCACTCACAGCTGAAGGGAGATCATTAATGCTTTCGCAGAAAAACCTCCATGTATGCCCTTTTGATCTCATAATAGCAGAGTTGTAAGCTGTGAGAGCTATCTTGTAGTCGCTCTATGAGTTGGTGGACTTGGTTTTATTAAATAGCCTTCTAACCGTTCTTTGTGGGCGACGTGGCGTAAGTGGTTAGTGTGTCGAATCACTGCACGTGAGGTTCCAAGTTCGAATCCCAGAAAACACCAAAAAGTTTTTTTCATTGTCCCATCTCTCGCGAGCGTCTGACAAACATCCAAGAGCGTTGTTATCATGAAAAAGCTGCTCAAATCGCCGTTCGGATACGGCACTAAACTTTAGGTCACTTTCATTCTTCTGAAAAATATAACGCACCCAACATGAGTGGTTGCGAGAAGCTAGGCCCTGGCACTTAAAGCGCTGTTGCGCCAAATATTTATTTTTTTTAACCTTTCTTTCAAGGGTGTCGAGCTCATTGTCCCACCATGGCACATCGAAGTTAGTTCTGCTATTGGGATAGCAGCTGGCTTCATATACTTCGGTGATCCGAGAGCTAAGTTTTGAGGCTTCTTCTTCAAGATAACAAGATGGATTAAATTCGCTCCTAAAAATGTCTACATACAGATTCCAATTGATGCCTTTAGGAATCCTGCTGAGGTTGATTAGATCACGAGTAGTTTCGAGCTCAAACCTAATGTGCATATGATCAGACAACGAGAGCTCCTTTGAGACATACCAAATCGTCATTTGATCGGACAGAGAGGAACTGAATAGAGTAAGATCCACTACCTCTTGTATAAAGGTGTTGACAAAAGTAGGTTCATTTTTTTTTTTCCTCTTTTCAAAATATCAATATTTAAAGCAACATAAGAAAGCTACTGGCCAGCATATGGATTGGTAAATCTACTTTCAACCTTTTGTATGAAAATTTGAAAAAAAAAAAAAAAAAACAATTTTTCAGCAAAACTCACGGGCGTCAGAGTAGTTTTTGTTTGAATGTCCGTAATATTTTACTTTTTGTTGAGACTACCTTCGTCGTTGGATTTTCTTACACCTACATATGTACATATGTATGTACAAATGCAGGCAATTAGGAACATCCGAACACTCGAAGAGGGTCGTCGTTAAAACATTCCAACCATTATCTTGGATTTTGTGCTGAAAAATTCAAATATAAACGCATACATCGCAATAAGTTATAGTGATCTGTTGAATTCTTGTAATATACATTAAAGGGTTCAGATATCTCACAAATAAAACGCATTGCTACAAAATTGTATATGTACTGTAATCCCTCGATTTACGTCGAGAGGTGTTCCAAGAAATGGGGATGCAAATCGAGACGACGTAAACCGAGAAGTGCAAAAATTGACTGTTAATAAAGTCGAAAAGTCGAAATAAAACAAACATATACATGCATATTAGTATACTAGTACTTATACATACTGCAGGTTTTTATTTAAAAAATAGTAATAAAAATAATAAATAGTGTTCTGATGGTTTATTAATCTACAGGGCTTTCGTCATCCGAAGAAATCATTTCTAACTGACAGCGGCCAGCTGCAGATGATTGATGGTCTTGAGTAGTTTATTCCCGATTCAAATGAGGTCCAGAAGTTTCTTTCACTGGAAGTGGCTTAAAAAATATTTCTATCTGCTTCTGTAACGCATACAGGTCTTTGTCTTCTCCAACGCTGGAAGTGATTGAGCGCCTTGTTGTTTCAAATCGTTCTTTGTCCGTGTCGTGTTTCTTAAAAATTTCAATGGCTTGATTAATATGATTAAGAGCCTCTGATAGTTTTCCCAGCGGAAATCGGGATTCTTCTCTTTCATTAACAGCCTCTGAAGTACTATCCTCAACTTCTTTATTTTCAGTGGAACAATTTCCCTTAAGTGCGAGTAGTAGTTCCTCATTAGACAGCGGTTCCTCATGTTCGTTGAATATCGCAGTTATGTCTATTTCATCGACATCCGAAAACCCTATGCGATGCGCTTAATCAAGGATTTCTCTTTGAAGTTGTTCAGGATTATCCTCATTTCTATCTTCAGAGGTACATTCGGCCCACACTTTTTTCCATACCTTGTTCATTGTTATAGCCGAGACCTGATTCCAGGTTTGAATGATATTTTTAACTGCTTTCAGGATGTTAAAATCCTTCCAGAACGTCCGAATCATGTCACGACCGTTATCATTAAAAACCCGGCGTAAACAATATCTCTTAAACGCGGCAATAGCACCTTGATCCATAAGTTGAAGAAGGGAAGTTGTGTTTGGCGGTAGAAAAATTACTTTGATGTTATCATCAGTTATCAGGAGCATTGTCGACAAGGTGCAAAGCTTTGTATGCCAAATTATTTTCGTCGCAATATTTTTTAACTTCGGGACAAAAATTTGTTTTAAACCATTCAGAAAAAATACTACCAGTTACCCAAGCCTTTTTATTGGCTTTCCATAGGATTGGGAGCGTTTGTTTGCAAATATTTTTCATAGCTCTTGGATTTTCCAAATTGTACACTAACAATAGCTTTAGCTTAAAATCTCCCGAAGCATTGCCCCCAAGAAGCAGCGTCACCCTATCTTTCGCAACTTTTCGTCCAGGTGCCGTTTTCTCCTCAATAGATATAAAAGTTCTTGACGACATACGTTTCCAGAACAGCCCGGTTTCGTCAACGTTAAAGACTTGCTGAGAAGTATATCCTCCATTCGTAATAATTTGTTTTAGTTTCCCAGGAAATTTTTTGGCTGCTTCAAAATCTGCACTTGCAGATTCACCGGTAACTTTAACATTGTGAAGCTGTGCTCTCTTTTTGAAATTTTCTAGCCATCCGGAACTAGCGTTAAAACTGACATCCTTTTCCTCTTCAACTGACATTGACTTTAGGTCTTTAAATAAACTCATTGCCTTTTTCTGGATAGTTAGTGTAGTAACATGTATGCTTTTTTTATTTAAGTCACTTATCCAAGTAAGTACTTAATGCCGTTTCCATTTTTTCTAATGTATTTAAGTGGCCTGGACCTCGTTACCACTTTGATGGATCCAGTCGCTCCCGCGGAAGCAATTGCGCGAATGCCACCAACGTTCTTAAGGATTGTTCTCACTGTTGTTGGCGGTAGTCCCATTGAGCTGGCTATATTAAATGCCTTATCTCCTTTATCAAAGCGTCGAATAACATTCATTTTCACTTCTAATGATATGGCATTCCTCTTTTTTATACTAGCACTTTCAGCGTTGTTATTCTTCCGTTTTCCTCTTATCTTTCACTAAATAAAATGTTGATTAGATATCAAAAATAATGTCTATAGTGAGGGTTAATTTACCTAACAAAACTAAAGATAAATGTCTCAACCAAAAAAACGAATAATAATTTGAAAATCACCTCGCGCGACCACGGAACATTTTGTAATTAAGACAACAAAGGGAATGCACTTTCAACCACATACAATGTCAAATTTTAATTTGTGTGAATCCCCAAATACTTGAAAAATATCACTCTTCAACTGTCAAGAAAAAACAAATCATGAGTATCCCCGATTAAGTTTCATTTAAACTGCCAATTTTCAAACTTAAACTGCTTAAATGAAGCAATTTCAAATCTAAACGGTTAAGAAAATCTCCGAATATGACAACGTAAATCGTTAGGACGAGATAGGATGACGTTAAACGAGGCAAGGTTCATAATTTTACTCAACGTAAATCGAGACGACGTAAACAGAGGTAACGTAAATCGAGGGATTACAGTAGTTTCGGCGAATTAAACACACAAAATTGGTGATCATGCATAAATGCACATGTATAGTAGGTCGATTTTCAGCTGTACCTAGAAAACCAATTTAGCCGAAGTAATTTTCCCAGAAGACAGAATGTCGTCCGTACGACGACATCGGCATTTCATTAGCCTCAGTAACCGAGTGATCCAAAATCGGCAGGCCTGCCGATATTTTCTGAGGTCACATAGGCGAACCCCATAGGCGGATCAGTAGAAATGCGGTGAAGTGGGAGGGTTGTGATCCCTAGTTTTCGGATCATAACCTCGCTGATAAAAGGAAGAAGAAGAAGATAGGCGAACCCCACATGCGGATCAGTAGAAATGCGGTGAAGTGGGAGGGTTGTGATCCCTTGTTTTCGGATCATAGCCTCGCTGATAAAAGGAAGAAGAAAAAGAAGACAGAATTTCGTCCGTAGTGCGATAGCCTTATCGCTTCAAACTTTATTTTCAATGAATTCAGGAACAACTACGCATTATGTAGGTTTATCAGAATTATCGTTTCACTCATTTATACATTTTTAAACGTTTTATTGTAGACTAGGTGGCCCGTGCTCGTCTTGCTTCGCCCGCCTGACGGTTAAAACAAAAAGCATTTTCTTCTAAGACATACATATCTATAGTCCACAGATACCCATATTGCTAGGAATTACTCAACTATAAAGATATACCTAGTGGAAATCATGCATTATCGAAATATAATTGCCAACTGAATACATTTTTTTTTTTTTGTCGGGATAGGAAACACTCGACTGGAGCACTCAGACACAACTGGTCCATTGTACTGCCAGAGAGCAAACCCTGATTTACCCATTTTATTGGAATTTCCTTGACTTTCGAAGAAAGCCAAGCAACCACTTCAGTGATGAGGAGCTTACAGTACCAGCACTCACCACATCCGCACCGAAGATCTGCCACCTGATAGGAGCAAAGGCCGGACACTCACAGAGATAATGTTCCGCGGTGTCGTCGCTTTCTCCACAAGCGTCGCAAATTGTAGTGTCACTTAAGCCTAACACGTTAAGGTACTTGGCAAAAGCGAAGTGGCCTGTCAAGATGCCGATAAGTTGTCTACAGTCTTTTCTGCTGAGAGACAGCAAGAGTGCCGCTGATTTCTTACAGACGTCCGGGAGCATGCGTTTAGTCAACCTGCAATCTGAAGAGTTATGCCACACACAATTGTGCTCGTGAGAGACCCAATCGTTAATGGAAGCCCTCACCGAAGACGAAGCGAGACCCAACGCGGGTTCGGGACCTGAGAGAACTTCCTCTGAGCCTTGTCTAGCAATCTCATCGGAAATCTCGTTCCCCACAATCCCAGTGTGACCTGGGACCCAGATAAGAGACAGAGAATTCAGCCTCGCGACCGAGTTCAAAGAGTTTTTTGTTTCACGAACTATTTTGGAAGTGGTTAAAGGGTTAAGCAAGGCCTTAAGCGCAGCCTGACTGTCACTACAGACACAAATGCTACGTCCCTTCCACCTGTTCTTCACAACATAGTTCATGGCCATTAGGATTGCATAAGTTTCCGCTTGGAAAACAGACGCATATTTGCCTAACGAGAAGTGAAGTCTAATGTTGTCGACTTCCACGAAGACCCCAGCGCCAGACCTTTGATTGGTTTTGGAACCATCCGTGAAAATACGACTACATTCCATTCCCGGCTCAGACTCTGACCGAAGCCAGTCCTGGACACAAGGAAGGTCGACTCTGAATTTGCGCATCAGCTGGAGTTCTGGTGTCGTTGCATCAGACGGCATATCTATAAGACAGGAGTCGTAAGATAAGTGTCGCGCAAGTTTATCAAAGTTTCAGTGTGGGGTATACCAAAAACCGCCTCGCCTAAGACGATGGATGGCTTTGATAGTGCAACCCATGATATAAGTATCAAGGGGAGGTAAGTTCAGCAAAGCGTCTAGAGCAGAGCCAGACGTACTCGGGAAAGCTCTCGAGCAGCCGAGACAAGCCGTTCTTTGGAGTTTCGCGCAAAAGGCAACCACATATTTACGCGAGAGCCCCTTCCACCAAACAACCGACGCATATGCGAGGAATGGTCTTATCATGGTCTTATCATAGATCCAGAGAACCTTGTTCGGTGATAAGCCCCAAGTCTTGCCAAAAGCACCCTTACACTGCCAGAAGACTGAGAGCGCCTTGGATGTTTTCGACTCGACGTGTTTGGACCAATGAAGTTTCTTATCTAAAATCACTCCTAGATATTTGGCTTCATTGGAAATGCGAATGGTGACGCCTTTTAGTACTGGCTGAGTCAGACCTGTCAAAATCCTCCTTCTCGTAAAAAGAACAACCTCAGTCTTAAGAGGATTCACCGAAAGCCCACTTCTAGTACACCATTCATCGATCATGTCCAGCGCCGCCTGCGCGTTAGCACAAACCGTCGCCAGGCATGGCCCGACAGAAAGTACGGCGTCATCATCCGCATATGCCTGAGCGTAGACGATAGAACTATTAAGAGTACTCAACAGAGAGTCGACCACCATGCACCACAACAATGGAGACAGAACGCCACCTTGCGGACAGCTCCTGTTTACTGTCATAACATATTGGCCACAATCCGCATCCACTACCAACGTTCTATTCATTAGCATTGCTTTAATCCACAACACTAATGTTTCATCTACCCCGTGTTGTCTGGCAGAGTCGCACATGCAGTCAAAAGTCGCGTTGTCAAAAGCACCCTCAATGTCGATGAAGATACCCATCGCGTATTCTCTCCTATCAAGCGCGCATTCAATTCTGGCCACTAGATTTTGAAGTGCGGTCTCACAGGATTTCCCACGCTGATAGGCATGCTGCATCTCCGATAGTGGATGCAGTTTCAAAGCAACTTTGCGCACGTGAAATTCTACCAGTCTCTCCATACTTTTCAGTAAGAAGGATGTCAAACTTATAGGTCTGAAACTCTTGGGGAGCGAATAGTCTTCCTTACCAATTTTCGGTATGAAAGCTACTCTGACTGTCCGCCAAGGTGTAGGAATATGTGCCAACGCCAAGCCAGTGGTGAAAATTCATTTCAGAGTTGGCAATAGCTGATCTATACCCTGTTGCAGCATAGCTGGATATATTCCATCGGTGCCAGGCGATTTGAAACCATCAGAAGATGCCACAGCATATTTGATGGCCTCATCTGTTACCACGGCTGATGCAATATACCAGCTGCGCCGAGTTTTCTGACTTAGATCAAGCTCAGCCTGGGTAAGCAGGCCAAGCTGCGACCTAGTGATTATCTGATTGCCAGGAAAATGAGTCTCCAGCAGAAGACTAAACGTTTCCGCTTTCGTCTCAGTAAACTTGCCATCAGACCGTCTGAGTGACTCCGGTTTGGTCGGCTTGCCCCTTTTGAGAACCTTAACCAACCTGCTGGTTTCACCGAGTGTCTCGATCTTTTCACAAAAATCTCTATAAGAAGCACTTTTCGACAACCGAATTAACTTCTTGTAGTCTTTTTGCTTCGATCTAAAAAGATTCCAGTCACCTTCTAAATTTGTCTTGAGTGACTTATTTAGAAGTTTTCTGGATTCTTTCCTAAGTCGCTGCAGTTCTGGGCTCCACCAGGGAACCGGAGTTCTGCAGGGGGTTTTTGTCAATGGGCACGTCAGTTCAAAACAGCTGGTAAGGACACTAGTCAGGTTTTGAACAGCATCCTCAACCTTTCGTTTCGTTCTGAGTTTAGTTGGAGTTTTGACAGATCTGTCTAGCTCTTCCCTAAACCGCACCCAGTTGGTTTTCCTCGGATTCCTCCTCTCCTGCAAAGTTATGGCCTCGCATTCGATTTGGAAAACGATGTATCTATGGTCTGACAAGGACACCTCCGGCAGTACCCTCCAGTTAGTAATTGACTTGAAATACCTATTAGATAAAGTCAAATCAATTACCTCCTGCCTCCTTGCCGTAACAAAAGTTGACTGGGAGCCAACATTGTTAATTACCATGCCAGACGATAGTATAAAATCTAGGAGATGGTTTTCTCGTATGTTACATTTGCTGCTGCCCCAGACTGTATTCTGAGCATTCGCGTCGCAACACATGACTAGTCCCATCTCCCGAGTGTCACAGTACCTTATGAGTTCGGCAACCGCCTTCGGTGGTGGAGGCATTACCGAATCATAAGGGAATTAAGCCGACGCAACGACGAAGGTTTTCCAACTTCCGGTCGTTTCGTAGCTTACAGCTGCAGCAACCAGGTCCTGTCCACAAAATTGTCCAAGCTTGGTTACTGAGAGGAAATTCGGCACAATTAGACAAGCTCTCGGTCTTTCAGATCGCTCGTCACATAGCACCGTTACTCCACGAACACCCGCAAAACCACATATGCGCTTTTTCTGCACGTATGGCTCCTGGATAGATGTTATGTGGGGTTTTGTACGCACCACGGAAAGTCTGCTACTTAAGAGAGCGGTAGCAGCCTTTGAGTGGTGGAGGTTTATCTGCGAAAATATCAAAGATATAGTCGCAGTTTTATTAGCAGAACGGCGCGCACCAGGTGCGCACATGCTTCCGGCGAGGCGAGCGCCCCTACCCGTGGCATTGCCTGCGTCAGCCATTTTCTGTCCGCTAGTGCTGGGACCTTTAGGGGTAACAGCACCAGTATCCTCCAGATTTTGTGCGCAGATAACGCCACCGGTAAGAGTGTGCCCGGCAGAAGAGCGCGCATGAGATGCGCACACGCTTCCACCAAGAAGAGCAGGCGAAACTTGTTCCATCAGATTGGACCTGTTCGAGCCGACCGAAAAGGAGCCAGCGTTAGGTCTGAGGGATTGATCGGCTCCAGTTGGAATACTTTCTGCCGACCTAGGCTTCTTTCCTGTCGCTGCTGAAGGATGACTGCTTTCGGCGCTTGTGCCTTCAGCTGACTCTGCAGCCTCTTTGCACCGCGCCATCGCCGCCTTCCTTCTTCTCCTTTTCAGTTGACTCTTGGTCAGGAGCCCATCGGAGTGCGCCGCTCCGGGAGCTAGTTCAGCCTTATTGGTTTCCCGAGTCAAACCGTCACCGACACAACTTCGAGCAGCTACCCTTCTATTGAGACAGAGATTAGACGTTCCAGCCGAAGCCTTTCCGCCACTTTCTTTGCCATTCCAGCCCAGTCTACCAAACAAGTCAGAGACATAGCTGCAGGAGTCTTCTGAAACAAGCGTCGCTGCTTCTTCTGATTCAACGCCAGAGGCGGGGGGTAAAAGTATGGTGGTTGGGACCTCCAGAATCCTCGTCCCGGCCGTAGTCAAAAAGACCACGGGTGGATTATCGTTTTCACGAATACCACCTGGAGTAGATACCGTACAAGTTTCTTCCATCATAGTGTCAACAGGTTTTGCGTCACAGTCAAGACGTCTTCAGCCTTTAGTTCGATGTCTCACCTGGGGTCCTTTCGGACCCTTAGGGTCATTGACTCTTAAGCCGTTCCGCCACGTCAAGGCAGCTGAAGAATGGGAACGGAAAAACTGAATACATACAACACTGAAAATTGTTTAATTCAATTACATACAACTTTCCAGTGGGAGCCACAGCAGAGCACAAAACCCAAGCAGGTACCTATAACAGAAAATTAAACCGAAGAATAAAAAAACACGAAAAGTACCATCTCCCTTCAGTCAGCCAGTCGGCTCTGCTCTTAAATTTTTAAATCGGGAGTGTCTGGATGTCTACGATTTCCCACATCGCGTCGTGGCACAGTTTTTTTTTATTTTAACCAGAGTTAACCAAAGTGCCAAAGGCAATTCAATGAATTTCGTTATTAGAAGAGTACTTTTGAATCTTTGCTTGAATAAAAACAGTTCCTCTAAAAACACCTTACTTACTTACATAAGTGGCGCTACAGTCCGAGGTGGACCTGAGCGTCATCAGCAAACCCCTCCAGCCAGCCCAGTTACGAGCCAGCTGTCTCTAGTTGCGCACGTCAAGTTGATTGAGATCCCCCTCCACTTGTTTGCGCCACCTACCGCGAGATCGTGCTCTACTGCGCCGTCCATTCGGGGTGAATTCGAAGACTTTCTCGGCTGGAACGCTGTATGTGAACTCTTCTGGCTAAGGCGATGTTCTTGTATAAGCCATATACGAGTAGTTCGATATATCATAACTTCGCCTCCACTTGCCGTCTATGCAGATAGGACCAAATATCACTCGAAGAACTTTTCTCTGAAAGTAACCAAGGACATCAACACTCGACTTTGGCAAAGCCCATGCCTCTGCGCCATACACCAGGACTGGGATGATCATTGTCTTATAAAAAGTTACCTTAGTAGCTCGAAATAGGGTTTTGTTACTCAATTGCCTTGTGTTCATGGATTTTTTCCAAGATCTGCCGTAGTGTGAATATTTGGTCAATTGTGGACTTTCCCCGACTGAAACCGCGCTGATAAAGACCTATCAGGTTGTTGACTATCGGTTTTAGAAGTTCACGTAATTCGGCAGATAAGATCTTATATGCGAAATGCACAGTCCAGAGGTTCTCCCTCCTTCAGGATCGGGCAACCGATGCTGGGGTTCCATTCACCCAGCATACTTTCGTCCGACCAGATTTTACAGATGAGCTGGTGTATGCTCCTTACCAACTCATCTACTCCTGCCTTGAAAAGTTCAGCGGCAAGGCCGTCGGCTCCAGCAGCTTTGTTGGATTTAAGTTTAGATATCGCTATCCTCACTTCATTCTGATCGGATTGGCGGGAATCTTGATTGTCATCGTCTGACAGCGGAATATTGTTCATCGTCACCGTTTGGCAGTCTGCAGTGTGTTCCATATCCTCAACACCGACTGCAGTTCTACTACTATGTTGCCATTTTCGTCCCTGCAGGATTCTGTCCTGGCTTTGAAACCCTGACATGTTCTTTTTACCTTTTGGCTAAATTGTTTGAACACCATTCCTGCAATAAAGTCTCTCAATCTCCTCGATCGAGCGCTTCTCATGCTCCTTTTTCTACTTTCAGAGAATCCGATATTCCTCTTTTCTCTTCCGCTCGTAGAGCTCGCGAGCAACTCTAGTTCTTCTAGGCAATGCCACATTGTACGCCTCTTGTGTTGCTGCATGTGCTTGCCGGAATTTCTCATCAAAACAGGTGTTACATTGTGGCGGCAGAGAGAAACCCACTACATCAGTGGCGGCATCTCTGATGGCTTGTTAGCAATGCAGCAACTGGTCTTCCGTATTTGGCATAGGAATTACGAGTACTCGTAGATTGAGATTAAAAGAAAACTCGATCGACAAAGGCTCTGACAGTCTCTTGCGATTGTAGCCGTCTGACTTCAAACTTCCTCACAGTATTTCGTTGGATATCCGCATCCGTACCTTGGCTTCAACTAGGTAGTACGTATTATTCAGCCTTAAATAAAGACAGTTAGTTATGTACATACGAATAAATTGTTTTGAAGCGGATTCAATGGAAGGCAGTTGATGGGAAGTATCTGCGAAGATGGCATTTTCTCCTAAAATTACATTATCTCCGCGCAATATTCTATTTGATATAATTTTCTTTAGTTTCGTTTAAATAGAATTTCCCTCGTCTAATGCAAACAGTTTTATAACAGATTCTGAGAATATATAATGAAGTGTAAGCTCATACCGCAATTTATTCAGGACACTAGCTTTGTCAATTATGCTCAGAAAAGAAATTCCTGGAACTCGGTTCATTTGGTGTAAACTGTAGTTCCAAGAAATATTTTACGTCACGAAAGAAATGCTCGGAAGTAAATTGCTAATGTATGTAGGTATATGTAAGTAAACCCTTCTTTGCAGTTAATATTATTTTCTCTTGAATTTTGTCTCTCACGCCCGCAGAATGCAGTGCGTTGAAGCTTTATGTGTGAAATGTCTGAAATATGTTTCGAACAACCATGATTTAGTTAACGCAATAATTGACGATTTGAAAACCATTAACCATTAAACTAACTAAACAAAGAAAACTTATAGCAACACTGTTTCTTATATTATTATAATTATTATTATTAGTATTATTGTTTATTGCAATTCATTATAATATTATATTTTGATTAACAAACGAATTTGTGTGTGGCATAAATTGCCGTCTGGCGAGAATTGACTTCATGATAATAATTCAAAAATAAATAGTGGACATAATATATATGTAAATAAAAAAGTTACAAGTTTGATTAATTACGATATTTCATTAATAAATATAGTAACTAGCGTTTATGAATTTAAGAAACTGTTGCGATAGTTATAGGCATGACTACAGTAAGATGAGAGTCGTTTCCAAACATATGAACCGTTAAGAGTTTGCTTTGCTTCTTCGCGTGTGGAGCAATTCCTGGATAAATATAATCGGAGTATCTCCTGAAGTATGGGGCATACTTCTAAGAAGTGGTAAATATCTTCGTTTTCATTTTTATTGCAAAGGGTGTAAATTGTTCGAAGATTTTGACTATGCGGGATGTAATTGAGAGCTAAAACCTCCGTTCTTAGTTTAAACACTGAGCTTATCTGACTGGCTGTTAGTTACTTATGTCATGTATCCCCTTGTGGGTCCTATGGCCTCTACTACGCCTACGCGCCATCGTGTACGGTTTCTGGCAATGTGTCTGAGTTCTGCCCAACTTTTCCCTAACTGCCGTGCCTCCTTCTCGACTGTTCTGCGACATGTTTTCCTCGGACCGCCAGGTCTTCTGCCATCCTGAGTTAGAGGGTTCCATTGCATAGCATGGTTCGCCCTTACGGAACGTGTGGCCAATCCACTGCCACTTCCGCCATTCGATGGTTGTACCTATTGGTTCCTGACCCGTTCTCTCGTAAAGGTGTTCATAAGAGATACGATTGGGACAGAAAATCCTTAAGATATTGCGCAGGCGCCTATTAGCGAACGTTTGCGGCTTTCTGGTGATAGTAGTGGTCACTCTCCACGTGCTGCAACCATATAACAGCACGGATTCAACGTTGGAGCGGGACAGTCTTATCTTGGTGCTCAAACTAATTGCATTGCTTCGCCATATTTTGGACAACATACCGAACGCGCACTTTCCTTTGGCGATCCTGTTGGCTATATCCAGTTCAGTTCCACCATCGGTCGAGACAATACTCCCAAGATACTGGAAATCCTCTACTCTCTCTACCGGTTGTCCAGCAATGCATACTTGAGCTGATGAGCTAGTTCCAAGGCTGATAGTTTTAGTTTTTGCCGTATTAATTTTCAGCCCGACGACACCTGCCTCTCTCTCCACATCTGCTGTCATTTGGTGGAGGTCCATAATTCTGTGTGAGAGTAAGCATACATCGTCAGCGTAGTCAAGATGTTTCAGTTTAGATGTAAGAGTCCATCGAATTCTTCCGTTTCCCGTCGACAAAGCTGCATGAAGCACATCACTAATCACCAATAGGAATAATATTGGTGAAAGCATACAGCCTTGTCTTACCCCACTTTGGATCTCAAATTCCTCAGACAACCTTCCCGTGTGCAGAATGTGACATTTGGAGCCTTCGTATTATGTAGCTTCGATAATAGCAATTAGTTTATCGGGAATAACTCTCCTACGTAAGGCACGCCAAATAAACTCCCTGTTGACACTATCGAACGCCTTCTCAAAATCGATGAACAGCAGGTGCAGTGGCGATCGATATTCAATACACTGTTCGATGATAATCCGCAGGGTGTTGATGTTGTCGGCACTGGATGATCCAGAGCGGAAACCTGCTTGTTCGGCATCGAGTGTCTCATCGAGATGTTGTTTGATTCGCTCCAGGATGATTTTAGCTATTATCTTACCTACAGCAGGCAGCACGCAGGTACCCCTCCAGTTTCCGCAATCCATTAAATTTCCTTTCTTAGGGAGCTTGACGATCATTCCCTATTTCCACTCGTTAGGAAAGCTATCAGCTTCCCAATCTCTCTCTATAAGTGGGAGCAGCAGCTCAGTAGATGTTGTGGGCGCTGCTCGTAAGAGCTCTGCTGGATTACCGTCAAGTCCTACCGCCTTGTTGGTTTTGAGTGCCTTGATCGCGGTAATGATCTCATCTTTACTGAGAGTCGTGGTGCGTATTTGGGAACTTCTCACCTCGGGCATCTCAGTTTGATTTGGGAGCATATCACTAGCGAATACGCGGTTTAAAACCGTAGCAAAATGCTCTTTCCATCTCTTGAGCTCTTTCCTCATCCGAAATGAGCAAGGAGCCGTCTAGCCTTTTTACTGGGTGTTGGCTGGAGGTGCTACCACCTGTCAGCTCTTTCGTGATTCTGTAGACAGTCCTGCTGTCGCACCTCCGTGCTGCTTCTTCTGCTTCTGTAGCCAGCGCGTTGGTGTAGTTGCGCTTGTCACGTCGCACGCTACGCTGAACTTCTCTCATCTTCCGGTTGCCTAGTCCATGCTTCCCGATAACATGTTTGAGCCCTTCGTTGTCGTTGCCTACCTTGGCATTCAAATCCCCCATCACTATGAAAATGTCTCCATTTGGTGTTGTATTTAAGACGGCACTTAAGAGGTTTTAGAAGCTCTCCTTTTCGTCCTTAGACGAACTATTCGTTGGGGCGTAACACTGTATGATGGTGACGCGTCGTACTCTAGTCCGGTATCTGGCCGTCAAAATCGTATAACCATGAGGCTGCCAGGAAATTAGGCCCTTGCGTGCTGTTGTTGTTAGCAGTAGTCCGACTCCATATTCCCGCGGACTTCCGGATGGTCTTCCAGAATAAAGTAGTACAGTGTTACGCGTTGGGGACTGGTACTCGCCCGCTTCTCACCATCTTACTTCACTTACCCCCAAAATGTCCAGTTTATATCGCACGAATTCCTTTTCCAATTGGAGGAATCTGGCATTGTAAGGACCTTCGCTTCCCGAGTCGAGGAGCGTCTTTACATTCCAGAAACCTATCTTTGTCCGGGTACAATAGCCAAAAGTCGTCAACATGTGATCATTCCTTATCCGAGACCTAGTGTCGGTTTCTGTAGCGAGGAATTTTCGGTAACGCAGGTTGCTGGCCCACGTTACCTAGCCTAGAATCAGTCTGTATATATAGTGCTGCAGTCTGTAATCGAGATATGTTTATAGGACTTAACGATTTTTACCTGTGGCTGGTCCAGCAACTTGCGCCCAATCAGCATTTCGTGTGGTTGGCTGTCGTCTGGTACTACTAGAACCTCGAACCATGAAGTTAGTTCGTCTACCGTTACCTCAGCATAAGCTCGCCCAATGGTTTGGCAGGTTCCTCCTCCAAACCCACTCAGGTGCCTTCGGTCCTCGACGTACTCGATATCTCCTTCGTCTGCGACTGAGCGACGCAAAGTGACAAAATCACTTCCCATGTCGATGAACGCCTTGACTGCGTACCCGTTCACGGTGGCGTCTTTTGTGTACTCTGTCGTGTCCTCTGTCGGCTTCTCCTTCACGAGCAACTGGGTAGATCTGCCGGTGTTCCTCACTATATTGCTAGTCCGTCTAATCCACGCAGCTTCTGTACATTGCAGTGGGTAATCAGATTTGTAGTGCCCCACCTGCTGACAGCCAAAGCACCTTACCTCACCTCCGACACCCTCCGATCCGACCGCTGGTCCTCCATCTCGATGTTCAGACTCCCGGTGTCGAGACCTTTCTGCCACACGTCGACTCTTGGGCCTTAGTCCAACGACCCATCGTACTCTTTGCAGGAGATCGTCGACCGACGTTGGCCTCACCGCTCGCAACGCTTCCTGGCACTCGCCATTCATCAATAAAAAGTGCGAACAATATAGGACTGAGAACGCAACCTTGAGGAACGCCTATATCAGTCTTAAAAAAACAGGACACATCATCTCCATTTGACACTGCAGCTGACGTATTCGTGGTTACCTTTCTGTATACCCGTAAGAATTTTGATGATAAGCCGATCTTAGAGAATTTATATATAAGCGAGTTTCTGTTGACGGTGTCAAATGCTGCCTTAAAATCGACAAAATAGCATAAAGCTTTTGTTTTCTTGCTGGTATATCTCCTGGCAATGCTCTCCAATGAAAATATTTGGTCAACTGTTGACAGACCTGCACGAAAACCTGCTTGATAAATGCTGAGGTGGTGATGTGTTTCTTATATCCTTTCGCTGCACTTGGTTTTTTTTTTTTTTATAATATGCACGTACTCAAGGGAATACGATTTAAATGTTTTAACAGTGAGGGCGTTTTCTTGTTCTTCTTCTTCCTATTTTGGTGGTGTTATAATCCGAACTCAAGACATCATAACCATCGCATTTCAGCGC
Organism: Brachypalpus laphriformis; assembly: GCA_945910035.1. Classification (NCBI taxonomy): domain Eukaryota; kingdom Metazoa; phylum Arthropoda; class Insecta; order Diptera; family Syrphidae; genus Brachypalpus; species Brachypalpus laphriformis. The sequence goes on along the minus strand of OX246753.1, from coordinate 313,005,710 downwards.
ATTTCTACTGATCCGCCTGTGGGTTTGACCTGTTTGACCTCAGAAAATATTGGCAGACCTCTTGATTTTGGATCACTTCGCTACTGTGGTAAACCAAATGCTGGTATCGTTTCATTTGTGTTATCCAGGAGTTTATAGGCCTGCCTTTCTTTCGCGATGTCTTTGAAACGTTCATTGATATTACCTTTTAAGCAGGGTTCAAATAATCTCTTTGAACACAGCCATACCATCTGAACTGGCCGCAATATATTTTCTTTGACTTCCGTCGATCTTCGAACTTGTTATTCGATCAGGTTTTATCACTCCTGCTGTCATGCCATGCGAAGCATCTTCATCTCAGTAATTAATTAACTTTCATAGTTTTTGTACATTGTCCAATATCGTAAGTCGTATGTGACTGAATGGATGCTCAACTACGGTGTAGACCCTTCCTTTTATCTTAGGAGACATTTTTTGGTCACAGGGGATAGTGGGGTTTTTCCGCCACTTCATCCATCTTACGCTTACATGATGATTGATGTCGTCATCACAGGTTGCTTCGGTATCTATCATAGATCCCAAATATCTGAACTTTTCATCTAGAATATAATTGAGTAGATAAAAAAAAACAAGCAGTACTAGTACTCAGTGTTTTTTTTTTAACTGATGCGGTACCCATTTACCTCCAAAACGTCCACCCGCACGTCAAGTGCTCGTTGCAGGGACAAAAGATCCTCACTTATATAGGCTCCATCATCAGCAAATGCCTTGGAGCAGCGTTAAGTGTGTCGGATCACTGCGCGTAAGTTTGCATGTTCGAATCCCACAAAACACCAAAAAGTTTTTTTTCACGGTCCCACCTCTTGTGCACGATTGACAGACACACGAGAGTATTGTTGTCACGAGAAAGCTTCTCAAAAACAAAAATAAAAATGATGTGCCGTATCCGAGCACATAACTCAAGGTCCCTTCCATTCGTGTGAAAAATATTACGCACGTAATGCGAGTGGTTGGCAGAAACTAGGCCTAGGCATTTGATGAGCCTTTGCGTCAAATCTACGTATGTACATATATATCGTCACCAAACAATAGCTGGTGTTCTTTGGGGTCCATCACTTTACCTTCAAGCAGACAGTTAAGGACTGCGGCTTCCCTGATACACACCGACTTTGATTTGGAACCCTTCGGTTGCTTCAACACGACATCTTACTCCGTCATTAATATATATGATAATCTTTACATAGGTTTCTGGAACCCTTCGATGTCTTAAGGTTATCCCTATCAGTTCGCGTGGTTGATTGTCGAATGCCTTTTCAAAGTCAACTAGTACAATATGCAAATTGTTTAAGGAATCACGTAGATTTTCCATTATGATCCTAATACATTGGATTGTATCTGTGGTTGATTTACCCATCACAAACTGGTGCCTTTTATCAGATAGCCGTATTATTTTTGGCAGTTGACCACCTAATACCCGCTGAACGATCTTTGTGGTGTGTGACATTATCTTGATCGAACGGAAATTATCACAGTTTCGCGTATCACCTTTCCCTTTGTATACAGGGAGAAGGTAGCTTTCCCTCCATTGATTCGGCATTAGATCACCTCACATAAATTTGGAGATGAGAATCACCATATCCTTTCGCAGAACTCAGAGAGTATCTCGTCTGACCTAACCACTCTTCGTTCCTTGGAGTATTTGACCGCTTCACTACCTTCATTGATTCTAATGCTGGGTATTTCTGCACAATTAGAGGTGGTTCTTGGAAAGTATAGCTGGGGAAACTGTTCATTCAAAAGTCCTGCACAATACTGTCGCCACCTATGCAGAATTTTGTCGTCATCCACAAGAAGCCTGGCGCTGAGGATTGCTAATGAACTTTGGCGAACGAATCTCCTGAGCATTTCTGCTTCTTTGGGCGGCTATTTTTTTTTTTCACTATGACGTTTAAGTTCATAAACTCTTACCAGATTCGCTTTGAATGTAGGGCTCAATCGGTAGGCGATTCGCAATTTTTGGTTCATTCTCCACTGGATCCCTACCAATTCAAAGTTATTAACGCATGGAAAACCAATTATGTAATTACTTTCAAATTCCTTTTAATCTTTGTATGCAAAGCAGCGTATGGACAGGTATTAAAAATAACTTTTAACGTATCAAATATTTGTATACATATCCCCAGCGTAAATGCTCATTCTTCATTGACATTCCTACCCACTCACCAAACACGATTTAAATTGATTAAGTGCGAATGCAGATAACTATAAAAAAAAATTGATCACACTAATTACTTAACCGCCCACTATCTATCGCTCCATGTGCATATTTTATGGAAAATACACCGTATACTCTTAAATCCAGCAGGAAAATCCCCAAAAATAAATTCGTACAATTTCGGTGAAAAAATGGAATCCCATTTGATGACCGGATTCATAAAAAAAAGGAAAAGCCGCCATCATCCCGTTAAATGCATTTTCTACTTTAAATATAAAAGTGCATTCGATTGAGGCCGTGGGAAGTGGATGGAAGTATTACCATGTATCTATTCTGCATCGTTACATGTTTTGACCATTACACAGTTACTAAATGTCTGAAGGGCATTGTAAATGCCTTCATTTTGTTTTCGACCACTTAAACTGAATTGCAACTGTTAACGATAGATGAAAATGCGGGGTACATTAAGAGCTTCGGCGAAGAGACTGTCTAGTGTGAGATATGACAAGCGGGCCCACGTCAACATATACCTGGTACTTGTCTCAAAGGCTGAAGAAGCAGCAAACAGGTGCGACAGTATGATCTTTTACAATATCACCAAGGAGTGTATAGCTAATCAGAGCTCCAAACAGTGCTCAACGAAGAGTTTAGACTGTAACCTGCTGTTTTCGATTAGCAACAGTGCTAAACCACTCAGACATTCAGGATTCAAATAAGACTTCGGAAGCAACAAATTCAATAAATGCAATAGTGACATCTTTGCCGAACTCTTTCAAGCGGCGCCAAATGCATCGGTGGAACTGCTCCATCTGCTTGTGAAGGATTCGCACGAGAGTAAAGGTATACATGTTCTACCGGACGTAGATAAAATAATTTTCGATAGAATAAAAGAGCATTTGGATTCAACTCTCGATGACGAACCTTGCAGATCATCATAGAACAATGCATTGAATACATGTCCTCACTACATCTTCTGTTCAACGACTTTGAGAAGACTTTTCACATATTGAATCTAGGTCTTTTTGATGTTGCTTAGGAGAGGCATTCCCAAAAAGTGCATAGCCATTGGAAAATCTACATATGACCGGGGGTACTCGTAAGTGTCAGGCTTTGCACAAAGGTGAAGTGTCGAAGGACTGAGGGAAAGAGCGAAGTACTACAGAGATGCATACTTTCACCGCTGTTCTTTTTAGTGGTCATCAGCGACGTACTTCGGACACTAATGCCTGAAGGAAACCACAAAACCAAATGGACTATGACATCTTATCTAAAACATCTGAACTGCGCTGACCATGTTTGCCTACTTTCATGAATAATACCTTTGCCCTTCTCCACTGTCGTAGTCTTCGTCACCAAGGCATCGCTTTAAACGATGTGCCATTTCGGTGGCAATGATGTCCCGCATATTTTTATGTGTATTATGATTTTATTTGAACGTGAAGTTCCCATGAATAGCTAGGAAAATATCAATCGGCCATATCAGAGACCCAAATGGTAGGGCCATGGATACTCCTTAATACTCCCTCTTCCCTCAGAGATGCTCCTTTCGAATACACCCTGCCTGCGAATCTTCCAATAGGCACGGTATCGCTTAATCCAGGATTAAGGGGGGTAGTTCTTGGCTCGTCACTCCTCAATCAACTCAAACGGGATCTAAAGCTCCCGTGGTTGAGTGAGTCTTTGCAACTTAAACTCTCGCACCGCTTGAAGGTACCTGACATGCGAGAGCACAGTTACATAAGAAAACATGTCTTTTGAAGATACTGCATAGCCCTTGCTACGAGTTATGCTTGATTCCATTCCTTCTAGAGAATATATCTAGATCCAAAAGATTTGAGCAAGGCGCTTAAAAGAAGAACCCTGCAAACCAATACCATGGATGAAATGTTACCGAGCCTAGCTAATGCAAAAGTCTTCACAACGCTTGATACTAAAAATGGATTTTGGCATGTGGTATTAGATCAAGTAGTCTTCTAGCAATACTTTGGACATCTTTCGGCAGGTATTGTTGGCTTAGAATGCCTTTCGGAACCGGAAATCTGGCAGCAAAAACAGCAAGAGATTGTAAGTGAACTAAAAGGAGTAGAAGTTCTTGTAGACGATTACTTAATTTACGGACGTGGTGGCACAATGGAGGAGGCGGAAGGTTAGGTTAGGTAAGTGGGCAGGTGTAGGGGGATAGAAAACCTCCACACCACACTCAGGTCAGTATAGACCCATTGTGATACCCAAGGGGGGAAAGGAGATAGAAAAAGGAAATCCCTACCTCGTGGAAAAATACCGTCTTGTAAGTATCCTAAAGAAAGAACTAAGTACTCACTGTGTCCTAGATACAAACCATCCAGAGAATTTGATGAAGTTTGCGATGTCGTTTATTGGTCTGTTGGACAACTCTTCTAGATCCTCAAAGAAGTGTTGCCCAAGGATCTTATTTCTCAAATGATAGAGGCCTGGGCAATGACAGAGAAAGTGGGCGGTGTACTCCTGAGCCTCCTCGTCGCCGCAGCATCTACAAAGGTCTTCGCTAGTCACACGTAGTTTTTTCATGTGGTACCGCATGGTGTTATACCCCGTAATAACTCCAATTAGAGTAGAGAGGGATTTTCTGTGCCTCTGTATGAGTCTATTGGTTCTTACTCTGTCAAAAGCGGGCCACAGCTTCCTCGTGGTGACACAAGTATCTAAACAGGTCCTCCTATTGTTAGCCTCCGTTATGGCTTTGTTTCCTGCTACGAGCTAAAGGGCGCAAGGCGGGATGTACACCGAGGGGTCGGATTGGTCCGAGCTTAGTGCTGAGCCACCTCTAGCCAGTTCATCGGCTTTCTCATTCCCTGGTATGCCTTCATGACCAGGGACCCAGCAGAGCTTTACCTCGTGCTGTGTTCCAAGAACCTTGAGCTCTTCTCTACAACACTTCACAAGCTTCGATTTTATTTCTATAGCAGATATTGCTTTTATCGCTGCCTGGCTGTCGATGAAAAAGGTGATATCCTCTCGTGGTATTGCCCTCATCGCAGTCTCACGAGCTGCTATTGTAACTGCTAGGACCTCCGCCTGGAAAACGCTGCTATAGTTTGGAAGCCGAGCTGACATGGAGAGGCCAAGCGTTTCAGAGAAGATGCCTGCGCCTACACCTATTTCCATTTTGGATCCATCGGTGTAAACAGCTAAGGATCGCTCGTTAGGCGTTCTGTCATTTTTCCAGTCTTCCCTGCTCGGATAGGTGCTAGAGAATGGTCTTAAGAAGTCTAGGTAAGGCGTTAAGTAGTCTGTATTAGATACACTGCCTAGATATCTCTGCAGGATCGTGGTGTGACCCATTGCATTTGGTCTCCAGCTATCTGTTTGGCTTAATCTTACGGCACTATGAGCTGCCGATACTTGTATAAAGATGTCTAGCGGAAGCAGATTGAGAATGGCCTCGAGTCCTGCTGTAGGTGTCGTTCTCATCGCACTGGTTGTGGCGATGCACGCTAGTCTTTGTACTTTTGTGATAGCAGCTAGGTTTTTTATTTTGCTGGCTGCCTGCCACCATACAAGGCTGCCATACATTAGTATTGGCCTTACTATAGCTGTATACATCCATAGGATGATTTTGGGGCTCGGTCCCCAAGTCTTCCCAAATATTCTATTGCACGAGTAAAAAGCTATCGGGGCTTTTTTGACTCTTTCGTTGATGTTTAGTCTCCAGTTCAGTTTCCTGTCGAGCACCAGGCCAAGGTATCTCGCACTATCGGAGATACTCAGGGGAGTACCCCTTACGGAAGGAGTTACGAATTGTGGAATTATTCTTTTGTTAGTGAATAGTACTAACTCCGTCTTCTGTGGATTAACCGCCAGCCCACATCTCTCCGTCCAGGAGTCAATGATTTCCAGCGCCCCTTCGATTTGTTCGCTCAGGGTCGGGAGAAATTTACCTGTTGCTAGCAGCACAACATCGTCCGCATATGCAATGGCCTTGACGCCGCTGTTTCTAAGTTTAAGAAGGACTTCGTTCAGGACAATAACCCACAGTAGTGGGGATATAACCCCTCCCTGAGGGGTGCCTCTTGAGGCATAGACTTCGAGCTTAGTACCTCCGAGTTCAACTTTGATATGTCTTTCCTTTAGCATATTGACGATCCATTTTATCACAGAATTGTGAATATTAAGGTTCGTTAGAGTTCTATTGACCGCTTCCGTTTTCACATTGTTAAAGGCTCCTTCAATGTCCAGGAAAGCGGCTAGTGTATATTCTTTATTTTTCAGTGATTTTTCTATTGAGCCGACTACACAGTGCAGCGCTGTCTCTACGCTTTTTCCTTTCGTATAAGCGTGCTGCGCTGGGGATATGTCACCTGGGCGTAGTTTACTACGGATGTATATGTCAGCTAGTCTTTCAAAGGTCTTTAGGACAAAGGAGGTAAGGCTAATTGGCCTAAAGTCCTTTGCAGTAGTGTGGCTTGCTTTACCGGCCTTGGGTATGAAGACCACTTTGACCTCTTTCCATGATCTAGGTATATACCCGCACATGAGGCTGTTGAGGTACAGTTCTTTAAGTACCGGGATGATTGTGGTTATTGTTTTCTGTAGCATGATCGGGATAATCCCGTCGGGTCCTGGGGATTTAAAGGGAGAGAATGATCCGATTAACCACTCAATACTTTCCTCTGTGATAAAATCCGTCGGAGTTTCCGTTACAAAACTACTGTTAGTTACGATGTTATTATCTGGATGGGTCGTACAACCCGGAAAGTGCGCTTTTAGCAGGGAGCTAAGCGATTCTGCACAGGATTCAGTCCACCTTCCGTCGGATTCCTTGAGAGATCCAAGAGTTTTTGATTCCCTGGATAGAATTTTTCTCAGTCTCGCAGATTCTGTCGTACCCTTGATTTCATTACAGAAGTGCTGCCAAGAGTGGCGTTTGGCCTTCTGTGTCTCGTTTTTGAAATTTCTCTGACTGGACTTATATTGTTCCCAGTCCGCTTCTAGCATAGTTCTTTTGGCCTTATTTAGAAGGTGTCTAGTTACTCTCCTAATTCTAGCTAGTTCAGATGACCACCAAGGTGATGATTTTTTATCTTTTCGTTTGGTTTCTGGACATGCTTTGACATAGGCTTCATTAAAAATGGATGTAATATCCTCCGCCTTGCGGTCAATGTCGGCAGGTCCGAGCCAGTTGCTATCCTGCAGGGATCTTACACCTTTCCTCACCTCGTTGTTAAATAGATCCCAGTTGGTTTTCCTGGGGTTCCTGTAAGGTTTGGGAGAGTCAGAGTTGTTACCCACGAGGAATTCGATCAATTTGTGGTCGGAGTAGGACTCTTCCCCTATCACGTTCCACTTGTCAATAGTTAGGGTGCTCGAGTTACTGGCTAAAGTTACATCTATAACTTCTTGCCTGTTCTTTACTACAAAAGTAGGTTCGTTACCCCTATTCGCTACAATAAGGTTATTTTCAATTATAAACTCAAATAAAGACTCACCGCGTAAGTTTGTGTTGCTGCTACCCCATTGAGAGTGATGAGAGTTGGCATCACACCCCAGCAGCAAGTCCCATCTTTCCTGTTCCGCCTTTTGCACAAGAGAGCGGGTCAGTGTGGATGGCCCCCTCCGCTCAAGCCTTGCCACTGTTTGGTCCTCATTGCTGTAGCTAGATAAAAGAAAAAGGTTAATTTGTTTCCTAGCTACGATGCACGTTCTGTTCTTACATTCCGCGTGTAGCGGTTCGATGCTGTATGTAGTAAGGTCTTTATGCCTTAGCCCACTTATTTTGCCACGGGAGATCCATGGCTCTTGAATTAGGGCAATGTCTATGTTTCTATCTCCCATGAGATAGATGAGGTTGGCGCTAGCTGCTATGCTATGGTGAAGGTTTATTTGAGCAATCTTCATCATTGATTTACCTTATCACCCGCCTTCCTTCTTTTCTTTTCGTCCATCCCAACTAAAGGTCTGACCTTGCGAACCTTATAGTTGTATCTCCTTAGGATGGGCATGGACTTGTGGTTAAGCAACACCACTATCTCAGTTCCGGCTTCTGTATGGGTACCCACTTCTAACACCTCCCAATTTTCGCTATATAGCTCGGGGTTGAGGTGTTGGAGGTTTCTTTCCAGCCGTTCTCTAGGAATGTGTGGGCCCGGAATGAGAATGCGGCCTTTAGGCCTAGTGAATTCCAGCAGATCTGTTTTTTCCACAAGTCGCAGGTCGGCATTCGCCCAAGGAGCCTGCGTGCTGGTTACAAAATTCTTGAGCCAATTGAGTGTTGTCTCGTTGTCACACGACATGACCTTGAAGCCTTTGAAGGTGGTGAGCTGCTCAAAGAAAGGGATAGTTCCCTGATTCTTGACTATGGCGTCGTTTACTCCGTCGAGTATACGCAGTTCCACCAGCCTCCATTGGTCTCCGGATAGCTTACGGTCAGGGCTCGACGATCGCCACCTGAAGATTAGCTCTTTCTTTTCGTGATGCCATCTTGGCTTTTTTGCTTATTCTTCGTGTTGGCGGCGATGTCGTGTCGTCGTGCCTACCTCTCTTGGAACACCGCGCAATCGGCTCGGCCGTGAGCCTTGCGGCCCCATCCGAAACGGTTGGCGGGGGCTTGAGTCTGTCCGAGACTGAGGTGGATGGCAAGAGGCTTTCCTTCCTCGACTCGAACAGTCTCCTGCCTGTTCCCCTAGTCTGCCCTATGCTACGTCGATTGTTGCCTGAGTCAGCAACAGAACGCTAGGCGGTAAAAGATAACAATCGGAATTTGAAAAAACTGCTGATAAGACTGTGAGAGGCAAATTTGAAATTAAATCCAATCCATCTAGAATTGGACTGAGGAATGTATCTTTTTACCGATTCACATTATAAGCGGATGGATTAAAAGTGGACAAAAATAAAGTGAAAGCTATTATATATTATATATAATTATGAACATGGAACCTCCGAAAGGCGTTAAGGAAACACAAAAGTTCGTAGGCTAATGCATATTTTTTAACGAAATTTATACCCATAATTTCAGAAGTTACCGAACCATTAAGAAAAATATATCGAAAGGACAGTGAGTGGCGTTGGGGGCAGGCGCAGGAGGTGGCGTTTTCGAAACTGAAAGAGATGATAGTAAATGCTCCTATTCTGAGGTACTTCGATTTCAAAAGGGACACAGTTATTGAATGCGATGCATTAGTAGTATTGCATTCTGAGCTGTCGTAATACTATAAGGATATCCTATAATCTATGCTTCGAGGATTTTGACTCCGACGGAAAAAAAGTATGCTCAAATAGAGAAAGAGTGCCTTACCATGGTCTTTACTTGTAAACGTTTTGATCAATATATCTGTGGAAAAAATCAAATTTTCGTAGAGACAGATCATCTTCTGCTGCAATCTATATTTAAAAAATCGTTACTTAACGCACCTTAGAGATTACAACGGATGCAAGTCAGCTTACAACGTTATAACTTAAATGTCGCATATAAAAAAAATGGAAAGATGAATACATCGGACGTACTATCAAGAGCACCACTCGGAGTTCCGGAAAAGCACGAGGAATCTGAGGAGGAAGTGTACCGAATACAAGAAATTGAAAAAATGCTGTTACAGATCTCAGAAATAGATCCACTTAATAACTAGCGCATAAAGGATTGGCGTTTGCAATGCATTTGGGAAGAAACTATAAAAGATAAGTAATTAACAGTACTCAAAAAACAACATATTCAGAGGACAGCCAAATACCAAGTCATTTTTAAATGAAACAGATTGTCTATATTAGAATTATAGAGATGAGCTGACCATTTTGGCTGAACTTATTCTTAACGGATCGCAAAAACTTGTTCCACAAAGCATATGGCAGGACTTTTTTTTTTATTTTAGACTTTTATTTCATTATAAAAATTTCTATAGAAGAATAATTAATTGCGAAAAATGTACAATACATATGAAGTTGCAATGCAAATTAGAGTACTTAAGTGTATGATTTGTCTACCAGATTGACATTTATTGTTCACTACATTAAAGGTATTTGTTTATTATGTGTATCTATTATACCAAATAAAAGCAAGTGTCTTAGATGTTGCCATCTATAATTCGTTTTCGGTATCGAAGTGTACTTACAGCGTAATTATAGAGTTGATCCAAACCTTCTACCCCATTTAGTATACCCATTGCTTTGTCTTCGCACAAAGATCCGAAGTATCTGAATCGAAATTCTTTGAGGATAGGACAGGTTGCAATAAAATTAATGACGTTCTCTCTCTCCTTAAGATTGTAAAGGTAACACAAGATTGGCAGGTCCGGTCGATGAGGAATGAAGTTAAGGTGTATTAGTTCACCCCTTAATTTGAAAATCGTGCTAATCATATCTATTTTATATGAGTTAAGGAGATACGTGTTTTCCTGAAGATTGTAGGCTAATTTACTGTAGATCATTCTATATTGAGATTGTTTAGCCTGATTTATAAATTGAGCATACATCCTCTGTCCAGTTGCTAATAGCAACTCGTTAAACTTCTTCCTTGCGGATGCTGGGTGCTCCTCATTGTCGATTGTTATATTTAAACAGCAGGCGGATGCCAAATGGTCCCACTCTTTAACGAAGCCTCCTCTATACAACAACATTTGCGACAAAATAAGCTTTGGAAGTCTTTCATTTTTCATCATCATAATTTTAATGACATAATCGAAATGCAGTTTTAAAGTATCTAGATATAAGGGTGGCACTCCGCATTCCAAGCGAAGCATGTAGTTGGGAGTACTGTTTGGCAGTCTGAAAATTCTTTTCAAAAAGTAACGGAGAAATTTTTCGGGAGCCTCAAAAGTACTGTGTCCCCACACTTGAGCCCTATATAACAGTACAGCAGCAGCAGTTGTCCGAAATATCTTTTGCTTCGCATTATGGAATCGAAAGCAGAGCGGAAGTCCACGAAGAAGGTGTACAGTTTTTTATGCTTATTTTTGAAGATTTCAGCTATATTGATGAGTATAAAGATTTGATCAACCGTCGAATATTGCTTTCTGAAACCAGCTTAAAACTCTTTCAATATGTTAGTACTCTTCACCCATATAGCAAGTCTTCTATACAATAAAGTGCCGATCAATTTCGCCAATGTGTTAAGAAAAAATATTCCTCTGTAGTTTCCTGGGTCATCTAAGGAGCCCTTTTTATGAAGCGGAAATATTACAGATTTTTTAAACGAACTTAGGACATCGCCTGTTTCGAAAATTCGATTAAAGTCATTTGTTAACGCCGAGAGAAATTCTGAAGTGCAGTTTTTATAAAATTCGAAGGGGATCCTGTCGTCTCCGGGTGCCTTATTTAACTTGGCTGCTTCAATAAAGAAGTTAACTTATTTCAAATCAAATGGAGCATCTAGGAATTCATCGATGGTAAGTGGTGCTGGGTGTTGAAAGGCTGGGGACAATTAAATTGTATTGAAGAGAGCATGTAGTGATTTAGCAATGCTTTTGGAATGTCCGTTGACATACTTTACTGCTTTCCAGAAGTCAGCAGATGACCTTGATTTGTTGACTACTTCAAAAATGTTCTCATCATAAGCCAATTTTTTTGCATAGCAGATGTACTTAAATTCTTTATTTGCTTCACCGTAAAGCGTTTTAAAAATGTCTATATTGCAAGTTCTCCAGAGTTTAAGAAACGCAAACGATTTAGCTTTTGCACTCGAGCACTCTCTATCGAACCACCTTTGTTTTTCTCGATTTATATTTTCTTGACAGTGTAGTTAATGGCCATGAATTCTTGATTGTTTCCGTTAGAAGTTCCACTGTTGGTGGTGTACTTGATACATGTAGCTTGCACAGTTCCATATTCAAATTGTTTTGAAACGACGAACGCATTTTATCATTCCAAATAAGTTTTGGCAGAAGCCCAATAGGTCTTACGTTATACACATCAGCAGTCCCAAAGATCATGCACGAGATTTCCATTGACATATGGTCTGAAAAATTATTCATTCCTATCAAAAATCCGAGATAAGGGTGTGCCAATTGCCTGCGTTAAGACAGTAGTCTACTATGGACGGTGCAGTTCCTCTGATAAAAGTATATTCTCCTTCACAATCTCCTTCACAGCTCCTGTTTAGAACTCTGCAATCGTATTCGTCCGCAAGGTCGAGAATTTTGTTGCCCTTAGAGTCACAAATCACGTCCTTTGAGTTACGATTAGTTTTGCCTATGGCAGGATATTTTCCAGAGACTTCACAGTAGTCACCAGAGCATAGAATCGTGCTTAAGGAGAGCTCGCGACACAGTATTTTGGCCAAATATATCTAATCATATTAAGCAACTATCTCCTAATTGTTCTCTTTGGTTGCCGAATTCCAACGGACAAACTAAGATGCCATTGCAATGTCCTATTTTACCTAGCTATCCTTTTCAACGCATCGGTATGGATTTGTGCGAGGCAGAAGCAGCTGTGAAGATCGTCAAAAGGTTGTTCAACCAAGCCAAATAGGCAAAACAGAATTTTCGGAAATTCTGAAAGAATGGTAGACAACAGCAAATAAGATGGACTCAAGTCCTGCCCAAAGGCTAATGAGTAGACGCCCGCATTCAGATATTCCCGTTACAGTCGACCAACTGAAACCACAAGTACCCAGTAGGGTTCAAAGCAAAATTCAGAAACAACGGCAGCTCAGCAAAAAATATTATGATAAAGGTGCACGAGATCTACCTGAATTAGAGTTTGGACAGGATGTTTATTTATTTATTATTTAGAATTTATTATTATTTATTTTAGCTTAATACAAGCAATTAACTTAAAGCTAAGCTTTAAAACTAACAGAGAGAATTTAAAGCTAAGCTTAAAAACTAACAGAGAGAACTTACATCTAGAGGGCCTTACTAAGAAGAAAGTGTGGGGAAAATTATGAGGAGGTGTGAAGGAGCTTTCTAAGGGAGGATCGACTGAGATGAAAATCAAAGGTCATGTGTGCGCTATTGGCCAAACGCAACATTCTGGACATGGGTTCAAAGTGGCCATAATTGGTCCGGTGACAAGCGAGGGGAAAGAAGGGTACAGATCTAAGGTTATGGGGGTTAGTATTTAGGTAGATCGTGTGTAGTAAAGCGGGAGAACCAATCGAACCTACTAATAGTTGATGCACGAAGAGTATGTATGTCAGCGAGATGACGGCGATTTGCAAGAGCTTGTAGATTAATCAGTTTTAACCGATCTTCGTATGGAGGCAAATTATATTTATCATCCCAAGAAAGATCACGTAGAGCGAAACGGATAAATCTTCGTTGGACAGCTTCAATTCTCAAGGAATGCGTAACTTGATGGGGTTACCAAACTTGACTAGCGTATTCAAGGATGGGTCTAACAAAGGTAACATACAGGGATTTAGTAACATAAAGATTCGAGAATTCTTTAGACCAGCGTTTGATGAAGCCTAGGATGGAGTTGGCTCTGTTAATTATGTGATCAATGTGCGAATTAAAGTTGAGCTCTCGGTCACAAATAATACCTAGATCGCAGATTGAATTGACTGAGGGAATGGGTTTGTTATCGAAGAAGTAGATCCTAGGAGAGGGAGGAACACGCTTGCGGGAAAAGGTAATAGCTTGGCATTTACTCACATTCAGCTCCAGGAAGTTACATGTGAAGAACAGATTCAAGTCGCTTTGTAGAAGGAGAGAATCCGAAGGGGAGGCAATTATCTTAAAGATTTTTTTATCATCCGCGTACACAGATAGGTCGGACTCCTTTAAGATGGAATCAATGGCATTAATAGTTAGGATAAAGATCATGGGTCCGAGATGACTACCCTGAGGAACCCCAGAAGTGGCTTTGATAGGGTTGGATATAGAACATCTGAAAAGGACTCTATAATGGCGACCCTCTAGATATGACCTAAGCCAAGAAATAAAGGAGGATGGAGAACCTAGGGCTTTGAGTTTGAGGTAAATAACTTTGTGTGAGATTTTGTCGATCGCTTTGCTGTAATCTGTAGAAATTACATCGACTTCATTGCCGTTCTCTAATGAGTGTAATGCTCGGGAAACAAATTCAGTTAGGTTGGTCGTGGTAGATCTATCTTTTAAAAAACCATGTTGAGATGGGGAGAAGATTGGTTTACAATGGAAGTACAATGAATCATAAACAATACTTTCAAAGAGCTTTGGGATGCATGACAGTTTGGCAATGAGTCGATAATTTGAAAGAGTCCTCCACAGAAAAGGGAAGACAGTTTGAGAAAGTGGCTGTGATAAGACATTCATACATTTCATTAAAACAATAGCGGGCAGCCCGTCAGGGCAAGGAGAATAGTTGTTCTTGAGCCTACTGATCTTTTCAAGAACCATGTTTATCGTAACCTCAATTGAAACAAAAGAAATTTGCGCACAGTTGTTCAAGTAGCTGAAATAAACAGGATCTGGTTCGTGCAAGTGATCGGTATAGGACTGGCTGAAGAAGGTTGCAAAGAGATTTCCGATCGATCGTTTCAGGATTGGCTGAGGATCTGCTAGATAGTTTTAAAGCAGAAGCGATGCCAGCGGATTTTCTTTTAACATTAATGAATTGGTAAAACCGTTTGGGGTCAGAAATTAGACTCCGTTGCATTCGGATTAGAATTAACGGAGATAAAGTCGAAATAAATGTTACTAATTAGGTCAGTAAGTTTATCGAAGTAAGCTTTTCGAAAATTAAAGTAAGAAAAGCCGACAGGGTCGATATAGGTATTCCCATTTTCGTAAGAGAAGGTAAGAGATAAGGGGGGTGAAAACGATCTAAAGTTGATAGAAGATGAGTGCTCGATGATGCCACACAATTGCCAGAATCGGAGGAGAAAATAAGATCGAGATTCATATCCATATAGTTGGAAATGCCATTCACTTGCTGGAGTCCTGAGTCAGAAAAGCAGTGTGATAGTAGGACTTCTTTGTCGGAGGAGGCATTTAAAGCAACGAAATGGGACCCATCATCAGAATGAGCCCATTTCAGCCGAGGGAGATTAAAGTCGCCCATAACTATTATCACTATTATCGTCGGGTTGTGCGACATCGAACAGGAAGTCAATCCCATCAACGGCAAGTTGGTAGGCCCCGATGGGTTGGGACGGGCGAATGTAACAGCAAAGAACAAAAAGGCAGTTTGGAGAGTTTAATCATAAAAAAAAAAAAAAAAAGAGTTTAATCATAACACATACGAATTCGAAGTCTTTGGAGATGGGGATATCAAGAGAGGTCACGTCGTAGCGGTTGTGAATTGCTAGAAGAACGCCACGACCCGAGAGATCGTCTGCGATCTCCTCCCCGTCCTTAGTTTATGTACAACTAAGGCCTAAGAAGCGAAACGCACAGTGGAGTCAGAGTGAAGTTATAGATGTACCATCGAAATGCATTAGTTCGAGTTAATGGGCAAGACTACCCGAAAAACAGGCAGCATATCAAATCCTATAGCGATGATGAACTGAAATAGTCAGAAAGCAAACAACAGCGTATGGTAGCAAATTCTCAACACTCAGCCGAAATAGTAGAATCACAACCCAGCATCGAAACACCTAGTACCTCAGTTTCTGAAGGAAATGAAACGAAGGATAAACATATCCAAGACAAGCCCGATGAACTTAGACGTTCAATCCGTGAAAAAAAGCAACCTGATCGTTCGATGTACCTATTGACCAGATAAGACTCTTTATTACTGAAATATAAAATTAAATTTGAATTTGAATTATGAATTGAATTAAGAAGCCAGTCAATGAATTTAGAATACTTTGGTTAAATTATTTCAGTACTTATAATATCGTACATAATGGTAGTACCATTAATAAAAATCTTAAAATTTTTGAAGTAATTTATATTTTCTTAAGAAAAGGAGATGTTATAGTATTTGTATACTGTAATTTCATTATATACATTATTCACATATTTCATGATTCATATTTCATCACTAATGTAGATTTTACATAAACCCAATAAATCAGTTCTTGTCTTGACTTCAATAAAGCAACATTTATATATGGCATCGATTCAGTTTTGTACTCTCTAACCTGTAGTTTCGACAAGATTCCAGGCGATTTTAAAATGGTTGTTTTGAAAAGTATAAATACCTATGTATAGGTTATGTAAATAATAACATTT
The DNA here is from genome assembly GCA_945910035.1 of Brachypalpus laphriformis. NCBI lineage: Eukaryota > Metazoa > Arthropoda > Insecta > Diptera > Syrphidae > Brachypalpus > Brachypalpus laphriformis. The sequence goes on along the minus strand of OX246753.1, from coordinate 312,989,447 downwards.
TGAGGATCTTATATACATTTAAAACCAGACAACCATAGGTGCAAGTACATGCGACCCATTGTGGACTTTATTTTAAATTTGAATGTCAAGCCGACAAGTTTGGCGACAAGGAAGGACTTTGCCCCTAAGAGACCACGATTTCAAGATGATCCACTGACTGCTTCAAAGAGGACTAGGGTCTCCGTTTCGGCGCCCAAGCCTATAAATGAGGTGATGAAGGACCATCTGATCATGGCGATCATAGATCGTGGTCACGAGGAGTGCAAAATCGGCCGAGAGTATTGGAAGATTCTGGAGTGCAGGTTTAATCTTAGCCTCTTCTCTTTATGCAAATTGGATCCTACCAAACCGATACCGTCTTTAAGGGAAAGGCGCTGACACCCTGGGGGCTACAAACTAATCACCTACGAGGACGACAGTGCAGTCGACTTTATTAAATCTGCCTTCGCCGCCGCGGGGGATTTGTGGGTGGGTGATAAGCTTGAGGCTGGTAATAGGGATGGTATTCTGCTCAGGCCGATAGCTCCCGCTTGGGTCCCCATGGAGCCAATTCAGAGGCAGAACCCAGATATTCCAACTCACAATTGGAAAATAGTAAAGACGGAGGTAGTAAAGGACACCGGGAGATCTACATATTACAGTTCTCCTTAATTCGGAATCAATTGCTCCTCTGCAAAATAAGGATAATGACGTTAGATATTGTCTCAAGACCATCCGCCTCAAAATCTACGAGGAAGATGTTAGGCAAGCACACGGCTCAGACCCCACTGCTTCCTCATCCTTTAGAAAGACGCAAGACACCGACGACCCTTCTCCTAATTCAGAGGACACAACATGTTTCCTTCCCTTCAAATCGGCAGGACCAGATGGAGTTATCTTAGTGGACATGCAACATGCATACAGCATTCTTCGACTTTGGTTGATTAAACTATTCCTGCCTAGATAATGGTTACATATATAAACTTTGGAGAGAGGTAAGAGTAGTTTTTATACCGCAGACCGGAAAAGCCTCGGACGTTTGATGGATTGTGGGATGTGATGAATTATCCTTTCACTCAGGCCACATGATGGCCCATTTTGCGAAGAAGGTATGTACCTTGGCGCTGTGGCGTAAGTGGTTAGTGTGTCGCATGAGGTTCCAAGTTCGAATCCCAGAAAACACCAAAAAGTTTTTTCACGGTCCCACCTCTCGCGAGCGTCTGACAAACATCCGAGAGTATTGTTGTCACGAAAAAGCTTCTCAAATCGCCGTTCGGATTCGGCATTAAACTGTAGGTCCCTTTCCATTCGTGTGAAAAATATAACGCACACAACATGAGTGGTTGCGAGAAGCTAGGCCCTGGCACTTTAAAGAGCTGTTGTGCCAAGTATTTGTATTTTTGTACTTTTTTGTTAGATTGTGCTTCTGATCTGTGAGTTCCGCGCAATCCATTCAAGTAAAATAAAGAAGTCATATGACATAACGCGCTGTCAAAAACTTTTTTTGACATCAAAGGTCTGAGTGTGGTAATTACCGATCTTGGTAGAATCGCGAACGTTGTCCATCGTCATCCTATATAGACGGGCATGTTTGGCAGGGATGTCAAAACTAGACATGGCTCTATATAGTTCTTCTCTATAGAAGTTGCCATAGGCGCCCTTGACATCGATATAGAGATGATAAGTATCGATTTGGACTTTTTGGGTTTTCTCCAGGATCTTACTTACTTACTTAGGTGGCGCTACAGTTCGGGGTGTACCTGGGCCTCAACCAACAAGGCTCTCCATTTAGCTCGGTCTTTAGCTAATTGCCTCCAGTTGCGCACTCCAAGTTGGTCGAGGTCCCCTTGAACTTGTGCGCGCCACCTACGGCGATGATTCCCTCTACTGCGTCGTCCCTCGGGGTTAGATTCGAAGACTCTGCGGGCCGGAGCGTTGGTGTCCATTCGCTCTACATGTCCTAGCCATCTCAGACGTCCAATACGCAGTTTTTTGACTAAGTCGATGTCGCTGTACAGCTCGTATAGTTCGTGATTGAATCTTCTCCTCCAAAACCCGTCAACGCAAACGGGACCGAAAATCTTACGAAGAATTTTTCTCTCGAAGCGACCAAAGATATCTTCATCCTCTTTTAATAAAGTCCATGTTTCAGCGCCGTAAAGCAGGACTGGGATGATCAAGGTCTTATACAGAGTCTCCTTAGTTGTTCGAGAGAGGGCTTTACTGTTGAATTGCCTTATAAGCCCAAAAAAACAGCGATTGGCAAGAGTTATTCTTCGATTGATTTCTGCGCTGATTTTGTTTGCTGAATTGATAGCAGAGCCAAGGTAGACAAAGTCCCTTACTACCTCGAAGTTATAGCTGCCCACGGTGACGTTTTGTCCAATTCGTCGATGTTGGTTTTCCCTTCTAGTTGACAGCATATACTTGGTTTTGCCCTCGTTTATCGCCAAACCCATTTTGGCCGCTTCCGCCTCAATGCTTGCAAAAGCACCGGTGACAGCCCGCTGAGATCTTTCGATAATGTCTATATCGTCGGCGTGTGCAAGCAGTTGTACAGACTTGTAATAGATTGTGCCTCCGGTGTTGGCTTGTGAGTTCCGCACAATCCGTTCAAGTACAATATTGAAGAAGTCACATGACAGCGCGTCACCTTGTCTAAAGCCTTTTTTGACATCAAAGGTCTCGGTGAGGTCATTACCGACCTTGATGGAGCAGCGAGCGTTCTCCATCGTCAGCCTGCACAGACGGACAAGTTTGGCAGGGATGTCAAAACTAGACATGGCTCTATAAAGCTCTTCTCTATAGATGCTGTCATAGGCGGCCTTGAAATCGATAAAGAGGTGGTGAGTATCGATTTGGAATTCTTGGGTTTTCTCCAGGATCTGCCGAAGTGTGAAGATTTGATCGATGGTGGACTTTCCTGGCCTGAAACCGCACTGATAGGGTCCAATCAGGCTGTTGATAAAAGGTTTCAGGCGTTCACACAATATCGCAGAAAAGATCTTGTATGCGATGTTGAGGAGACTGATGCCTCTATAATTGGCGCAGTTGAGGGGGTCTCCTTTCTTGTGGATCGGGCAAACGATGCTGAGATTCCATTCATCAGGCATACACTCCTCTGACCAAATATTAGAAATGAGTTGATGTATGCACTCTACCAATTCATCCCCAGCTGCCTTGAAAAGTTCGGCCGGTAAGCCGTCAGGTCCAGCAGCCTTGTTCGATTTTAGCTTGGATATTGCTATCCTCACTTCGTTTTGGTCAGGTGGACGGAAATTTTGACTATCATCGTCTATGTTGAATGGTTCATTCTGCCTGACAGCGGGATGTTGGTCTTCGTCGCCGTTATACAGTCTGCAGAAGTAGTTTTTCCATATTCTCAGCACCGACTGTGATTCTACTACGAGGTTTCCATTCTCATCTCTACAGGTTTCTGTACGGGTATTACTTCTCTGACACGTTCTTTTTACCTTTTGGTAAAACTTCCGTACATTGTTCCTGGAGTATAGACTCTCGATATTCTCAAACGCGCGCTTCTCATGCTCTTTCTTCTTCTTTTGGAGAAGCCGATGTTCTTCCCGTCTCTTTTGCTCGTAGAGCTCACGAGCAGCTCTCGTCTTCCTTTGCAGCGCCGCTTTGTATGCCTCTTGTTTTGCTGCATGCACTCGCCGGCATTCTTCGTCAAACCAGGGGTTTCGCGGTGGTGGGCGAGCGAGACCCAGCACATCAGTCGCAGCGTTTCTGATGGCATGTTGGCAGCGTTGCCACTGGTCTTCGGCACTTGATGCTAGCGGTATAGGGGTGATTGAGAGATTTCGGGATACGCGTTCAGCGAAGAGTCTGGCGGTCTCTTGCGATTGTAGCTTTTCTCCAGGATCAGCCAAAGTGTGAATATTTTATCGATGATGGACTTTCGTGTCCTAAAACCTTACTGAAGACAAATCAGGCTGTTAATGAAAGGCTTCCGGCGTTCACATAATATCGCAGAAAAGGTCTTGTATGCAATGTTGAGGAGACTGATGCCTCTATAATTGGCGCAGTTGAAGGGGTTTCCTTTCTTGTGGATCAGGCAAACGATGCAGAGATTCCCATCATCAAGTATGCATTCGTCTGACCAAATCTTATAGATAAGTTGGTGTATGCTCTCTACCAATTTATCACCAGCTGCTTTAAAAAGTTCTTTAGTACTCGCCATGTGTATTCAATGACCCGGTCTACGATTCTTTTGAAACTTCAATTGAGCTCCCAGGAGAGGCGTGATGTTAAAAACTTCAAGTCTTGATTTCAACCACATTTCTTTATATTAGTTTACGCAGTTTCAAACCCTTTTTTGATGGCTATTCATCCACAATATTCCACAGAGAAGTAACATTTACGACAAGCCCTCTGCCACAAGCGATAAATATGTTAATTACTACTGCACCCTAGCCGTACTTTGCCTCTCATATGACTCCCAATTCATCAATCACCACAGAGCATGTACACGCAGTACATTAAACAAAGTAGTTAGTCCAACATGTCACCATTACAATGTGCTTAAGTGTATACATCAAAGCCAAAAACCCTCAACCACATTAATGTGTCTGGCTCCCCGAACGCGCGAGCGATGACAAAACATGTGTGGAAGGGGGACCGCCCACTACCACTACACCATACCAACTTTCGTCCACACATTCACGTGAAACACATCACCAAACCGCGCAAGTAAATTTCAAAACTATTTTAAAGAGCTCAAAACCACAAGGCTAAAGTTTGTTACCCATGCTCAGGCACAAAGCCTCCGACTCCTGCTCCTCCTACGCGCACATCCTTTACTCGTAGGTATGTGTGTACGCTCAGTCACATCTGGAAGACAATTTAAAACTTTTCCCTCTGTCAACGAAACAAAAGTACACAACCCCCCTTCCCATCCTCGTCGTGTGTAAGCTGCGGCTCGTCCTCCTGACTATTCGTACCTATTCGTCTGCAACATTACGATTTTCAGAGGACTTTTCCCCGAGAAAATGAATGATGGCAGCGAAAACTTTGTTTATTGTCTCTCACTGGAACAGCAACAAAATAGAGAAAAAAAAATTAAGTATAGTAAAAGGGTGCGAATAAGCACACAAAGGGGGATATAAACCAGAAATAGGGTCTTTCAGTGTTTTAACCTTTTATTCCTTTAAAAAAGTTTTGCGCGTTGGATGCTTCCTCAGTAGGTAGTAGATGCTCCCTGTTATGTAATTTCATTTCAAAGGGGAAGAAGTTCCTTTCCTTTCCACGGAATTGGAATTTTGCGAAATTTGTGACTGTTCGTGGGATGAATATAATTTTTTTGTTTGCTAAAGTTTCCATTGATTTAAAGTTCAGCTGGCAGATGTCCTTTTATTAAGAAGTCCTTATTTCATTACGTACCTTTGGTTAGTTCCTTTACGAATGCAAATTGCAGCAGAAGCTAGAGGAACCTCGTTACGACTACAAGCGTGTCCTACAGATAATAATACAAGGACAATAAAGGTCGGAGATAACAAATGAGGTTTTGACAAATAGTTTTAAGATAAATAATGAAGGACCGGAAGGAAACTCAATTATCTGAGCAAACTTAAAAAAAAACACAAAAGATGAAGGAAAATCTCCACTCCTCAGCACTTAATTAGAGTGGATCTCTGACCGCTTTTGTAATATAAGTGCATCCTGGGAAAAACTAAGTTGGGAATTTTATTCAACGCATAGCGAAGGATTAACAAACTTTTCAGTTGAGATTAACTCTATTGGAATACTGAAGCCATAATCGAAAATATTTTGCATTTCTCCTCAAAATTACATCAGAACTTTCCTAAGGGAACTTTCGCGATTAATGCCATGGCCCACACTGGACTGCAGTGGTTTCTATTAACATATATACATACATGTAGGACTGGGGCCAAACAAAGGACAACACACGCTACAGACAACAGACCAACTACCTAATATACACACATTAACCCAGAAAAACATAAGAACCGCTAACGTTGACAGACGGACGACAAGAACATTACGCAGCTGTAACATCACACCAGTAAATAAGCAAACGAACGGACAAAGGAAGAAACAAAGAAACAGATACACACGAACACGAGAGCTTTTACTTTTCCTTTCCTTTTGCATAGTCCAGTAAATATACAGTCTGTGTGCGAGCGTGTAATGGGCAACAACCCTCTCGTGTAAGCTTAATTAATAAATATCCATTGAATTATAACGTAGTAAGAGTGTTTTTTTCCGAGACAACGAGCCAGCGATGAGGATCGTAGGATCCTGTCCAAGAAATCCTACATACATATAAATACATACACACATTTTCAAAAGCCTGCTAATCCCTGATGAGGGTCTTAGGGGTAGGATGCTCAGATGGACCCCCATCCTTCTCAATCCTCCGCCATTGACTCCAACTCATCAGGAGGAATCACTAGACGGCGCCAAAAGACATATCGGACTTCATCCAACTATCTATTTCTAGACCTACCAAGGCATCGCTTACCTGATAGCATGCCAATCATGACACGTTTTGGAAACCAGTTTAGGAGCATATGCTCTACGTGACCCAACTAGCGTAGATCGTTCCATTCGGAGAAGTAGCTACTTAACACTGAGCGCCTCGCGTACTCTGATATTGCACACTCCATCCCTATCGATCGAGTTATCCCAGCAACACCGCGAAGGAACCTCATTTTAACAGCTGGTATCCGCAATTTTATTCTTTCGGTCACTACCCACATTTCATGCCCATAGGTGAGATCGAACATACACCGAGTTAAAAATTGATAATTTAGCTTGAACACTAAGTTCGGCCTTCCTTATAACGGATTGACTAAACTCTCTCAAAATTGATCGAGCCAGACCAATTCGACAGGATATCTCGGCATTGCTCTTCCCATCACTCGTGAATAACACCCCGAGGTACTTAAACTTATCCACCTGATTCAGTGGAACTCCACTAACATGCAGAGTGCACCGAATGAGGTTTATGGAAAGGACCATCACTTCCGATTTGCTCACATTTATCTTCATTCCAGCATCGTCACAAACGGCTACAAACCTTTCAAGTGTGTGCTGAAGTTCGGTTTGAGAGGACCCAAGAAAGACCAAATCATGCGCAAAGAGCAGATGACTAATCTTAAGCGTTCCACTTTGAGGAATTCTCCGCAACATCCAATCCATATATACAGTGAAGAGGAGAGGTGACAAAACGCCCACAGTGAAAGGTATTGATTTAACGCCGTTTATCCGAGCACAGCTTCTACAGCTTGCATATACCATAAACACTGAATCACCCTTAACAGGAAACCATCAATCCCGTACTCCTGCAGGACACTCCAGAGCTTGCCTCGATGAATCCTTTCAAATGCTTTTTTGAAATCAACAAAACAAGTGTAGACAGGTTAAGCATACTCCCAGTGACTGGTCGGTTGCGCTTTTACCGGGACTTACTTACTTACTTACTACTCAGGTAGCGCCACCTGTTCGGGGTGAACCTGGGCCTCAACCAACAAGCCTGTCCATTTAGCTCGGTCTTTAGCTAATTCCCTCCAGTTGTGCACTCCAAGTTGGTCGAGGTCCCCATGAACTTGTGCGCACCACCTACAGCGAGGAGGTCCCCTACTGCGTCGTCTCTCGGCGTTAGATTCGAAGACTCTGTGGACCGGAACGTTGGTGTCCATCTCAGACGTCCAATACGCAGTTTTTTTACTAGGTCGATGTCGCTGTACAGCTCGTATAGTTCGCGATTGAACCTTCTCCTCCAAAACCCGTCAACGCAAACGGGACCGAATATTTTACGAAGAATTTTTCTCTCGAAGCAGAGAGAGCTGGGATGATCAGAGTCTTATACAGAGTCTCCTTAGTTATTCGAGATAGGGCTTTACTGTTGAATTGCCTTATAAGCCCTAAAAAAAAAGCGATTGGCAAGAGTTATTCTTCGATTGATTTCTGCGTTGATGTTATTTTTCGAGTTTATAGCAGAGCCAAGGTAGACAAAGTCCCTTACTACCTCGAAGTTATAGCTGCCCACTGTGACGTTCTGCCTAATTCGTCGGTGTTGGCAGCAAATACTTGGTTTTGCCCTCGTTTATCGCTAAACCCATTTTGGCCGCTTCCGCCCCAATGCTTGCAAACGCACCGGTGACAGCCCGCTGAGTTCTTCCGATAATGTCTATATTGTTGGCGTATGCAAGCAGTTGTATAAACTTGTGATAGATTGTGCATCCGATGTTGGCTTGTGAGTTCCGCACAATCCGTTCATGTACAATGTTAAAGAAGTCACATGACAGCGCGTCACCTTGTCTTAAACCTGTTCTGACATCAAAGGTCTCGGTGAGGTCACTACCAACCTTGATGGACTTGTCCTGCACAGACGGACAAGTTTAGCAGGGGTGTCAAAACTAGACATGGCTCCATAAAGCTCTTCTCTATAGATGCTGTCATAGGCGGCCTTGAAATCGATAAAGAGGTGATGAGTATCGATTAGGAATTCTTGGGTTTTCTCCAGGATCCGTCGAAGTGTGAAGATTTGATCGATGGTGGACTTTCCTGGCCTGGAACCGCACTGATAGGGTCCAATCAGGCTGTTGATAAAAGGTTTCAGGCGTTCACACAATATCGCAGAAAAGATAGTTTATGCGATGTTGAGGAGACTGATGCCTCTATAAATGGCGCAGTTGAGGGGGTCTCCTTTCTTGTGGATCGGGCAAACGATGCTGAGATTCTATTCATCAGGCATACACTCGTCTGACCAAATCTTAAAGATGAGCTGGTGTATGCTCTCTAACAATTCATTACCAGTTGCCTTAAAAAGTTCGACCGGTAAGCCGTCATGTCCCGCAGCCTTGTTGGATTTTAGCTGGAATATTGCTATCCTCACTTCGTTTTGGTCAGGTGGATGGAAATTTTAACTATCATCGTCTATGTTGAATGGTTCACTTTGCCTCACAGCGGGATGTTGGTCTTCGTCGCCGTTATACAGTCTGCAGAAATAGTTTTTCCATATTCTCAGTACCGCCTGTGATTCTACTACGAGAGTTGCATTCTCATCTCTACAGGCTTCTGTACGGGTATTGCCTCTCTAACACGTTCTTTTTACCTTTTGGTAAAACTTCCGTACATTGTTCCTGGAGTATAGTCTCTCGATATTCTCAAACGCGCGATTCTCATGCTCTTTCTTCTTCTTTTGGAGAAGCCGATGTTCTTCTCGTCTCTTTTGCTCGTAGAGCTCACAAGCAGCTCTCGTTTTTCTTTGCAGCGCCGCTTTGTATGCCTCTTGTTTTGCTGCATGCACTCGCCGGCATTCTTCGTCAAACCAGGGGTTTCGCGGTGGTGGGCGAGCGAGACACAGCACGTCAGTCGCGGCGTTTCTGATGGCATGTTGGCAGCGTTGCCATTGGTCTTCGCCACTTGATGCTTCTACCGGGACGAAAGCCGAATTACTCCTCCCCCAAACCGCACCGTGGCGTAAGTGGTTAGTGTGTCGGATCACTGCGCGTGAAGTTCGATGTTCGAATTCCAGAAAACATCACAAACTTTTTCACGGTCCCACCTATCGCGAACGTCTGACAAACATCCGAGAGTATTGTTGTCTCGAAAAAGCTTCTCAAAACAAATTGCCCTTCGGACACGGCACCAAACTGTAGGTCCCTTCCATTCGTGGGATAAATATAACGCACATAATATGAGTGGTTGCGGGAAGCTAAGCCCTGGCACTTAAAAAGCTGTTGCGCAAAATTTTTATTTTTTTCATCCCTCAAACTATTCTCAACCACAGCTCTGGAACGCGTTTCTAGCATCTTAGCAAAGACTTTTCCAGGGAGACCATATAGTTTGTGCAATCTCTTTTGTCCCCCTCTTTAAAAAGAGGAGTATTTAACTCTATTTGCCAATATCAGGTGTTTCACCACATTCTCAGGCCACTTTAATGACTCGCGAGAGCCATTGCACACCCTCTTTACTAAAGCTTTAAGCATTTCTAGTCGGCAGATTTGCCAACTTTAACGATTTGATTGCCAAAGTTACTTCCTCTACCGTAGGACTACTCTCCGCCCTACTCTCGACCATAGGTCTATCATCTTCGGTGCCCTATTCGGGATTGAGCAATTCTGTCTGAAAAGTGCTCGGTCCATCTACGTAAGATACCCTCCTCATTGGAAACCAGTGTACCGATATCACTCCTTTCACAATGTTTAACTTTCTTCCTCTGAGTCGGCGAACGGTCTGCCAGAACATCTCCCTTCGGGTAGGGGTTAGAATATACCCGAGGTAGGCATGCCTGTCGTAAGAGGCGACTAAAATCCACCCTCCGTATACCGAGTATGGCGTATACAAAAAACATGCAATGAACAAAACAAAAGATTTAAATACCCCAGGTGGCAGTCCAGGTAAACTGGAAAATCCACCCTCTTCGGAGGTCGGCTCTACGGATTCTGGGGAGAGCCATTTATTGCACCTTATAAATCCCTTCTCAAAAAGTACAAGGGTATCTCGATCTCCACCAACAAGATCGAACGTCTCCGGAAAAAGAAGTCCGCCGGAAGCGCAAACGCATGAAAAACGGGACTCAGCGAAATCTAAAAGCATTGAGGAGGAAAACGACGTACTCCGTACCAAGCTTAGCGAAATGGAGCTACTCTATCGTGAGCTCAAGAAAGAGGTAGATTTACTCAGGCAAGAAAATAATGCCCTAAAAAACACGTACCTACAAAAAGAAAATACAGTTAGCTCACATCGCTCACCTAGTCGCGAATACCAGACGGATGAAGAAGAGCTAACACGCGAAACGAATTGGGTCGAAAAGAAACGACCTAGCAAAAAACGAAAAGCTGGTTCCTCACCGGAAATCGAGCCACAAAAAGATGAAAATCGCAAGGAGATGCAAGAAAAGCAACAACAACCAAAATTACGTCCTCCGCCACCGATAAACGTCGTTGGAATTACGGACTATAATAAGTTGCATTGCCTCCTTAAAGGAACTCTGGCATCGAAGTTTAAGGTGACATCTCTGCGAAACAATACGTGGAAAATCAATGTCGATGATGCCGACGGTTACCGATCAGTATCTAAAAAATTGAATGCCGAAAAGATTCAGTGGTATACTTATGAAAATAAGTTAGAAAGACCACTGCGTGTTGTAGCAAGGGGACTCCACCCCTCGTGCACTAAAGAAGATGTAATGCACGACCTTCAAGACAAAGGCTTTAAAATTCTTGATGCCGTCAATATTATCAAGAAGGAGAAGCAACAGTCGGAGGGAGATCATGAAAAATTGGTAAAGCGCGGTCTTCCACTATTCATGCTTAGTTTTGATAAAGACGAAAATAAAGATATTATATATGGTATCAAGTCTATTCTAAACATCGTGGTCAAAATCGAACCCATGCGTAAGACCTCCAGATCGATCCCGCAGTGTAAGCGCTGTCAAGGCTTCAATCACACGCAGACTTACTGCCAGAAAGAGCCGCGATGCGTCAAATGCGCAGGTAAACATCTCTCGGAAGAGTGTCACCTAACCAAGCAAACCCCAGCCACTTGTATAAATTGCAAAGGAAAACATCCTGCGAACTATCGAGGTTGCGAAGTGGCGAAAGAGCTTCAAAAACGCCGCGATACGCTAAAAAATTCGATGCGTCCGAATATGAAACCAATCAAGAACAGACCCAAAATAGCTACGAAAAAAGCAGCGAAAGATAGAAAGTCCGTCAATATTAACTTAAGATCGGTTAATGATAAAAAATCCGAAAGTAATAGAGATAAGGTAACAGAAGCAAAATCTCCGAATATTGGCGTGCAGTCTTATGCTCAAGCGGCGAAGACAGTTAAGGGTACGTACACGACCGACAACTCACGGGAGATCAAAGCAAGAAACCGTCCAAACTTTAATGTAAAGACTCCTTCTCAAGTTGCGACATTGAAAAATAGTGATAGAGGTAGTTCAGAAGATCATGTATCCAATGTTTTTTCCCTAATTCTTGCGAAACTTGAAGAGCAATGCAAAACAAATAAACTAATTTTCGAGAGACTAGTTGCACTAGAAAACAACATTCATAACACGCGCACTTCAACCAGAATATGAAAGAAACGCTTAAAATTCTTACTTGGAACGCTAACGGGCTCATACAAAGACTCGACGAGTTAGAAATATTTATGCGAGAGAAAGATATTGATATATGCTTGGTCTGTGAAACTCATCTGACAAAGCAATCGAATATTAAGATAAGGGGATATAGCGGGTATCACGCCTTTCACCCATCGGAAAGAGCCAGAGGCGGATCATCTTTGTTTATAAAAGAAAATATCGAACAATCAGCGGAAATAAAGATTGAATTAGAAGCAATGCAAGTAAGCACGGTACGCGTTAGAAATAGACATTTTGCTTTCAACATTTCGTCTATATATTGTCCACTGCGATGTAAACTTGAAGAAAGTGATTTCACAAACATCTTCCACTTCCTTAAACCAAATTTTATTATTGGTGGTGACTTCAACGCGAAACACCCCTTCTGGGGCTCAAGGTACGCCTCTCAGAAAGGTAGAAAGCTTTATAATGCGGGTATGCAATTCAGTTGTGATTTTTACTCGACGGGTAAACCAACATATTGGCCAACTGACAGAAATAAGATACCAGATCTGATTGATTTCTTTGTTGTTAAAGGAATATCTAGCAACTGTATAAAAGTTGAAGAAAGCTTTGATCTCTCCTCTGATCATTCTCCAATCATTATGACGATAAGCGAAGCTTTGATTAAAAAAGTAGGACCGGCCAGATTAACTGGCGCGAAAACTAATTGGGACGGCTTTAAAAAAGATATTGAAGCAAATATTGAGCTGAGCGTATCACTTAAAACGCCCTATGAACTTGAAGTTGAAGTAGATCGCTTCGTCGAAATCTTACAGGATGCCGCGTGGAAGAATACTCCCAAACTAAAGAGAACCCCGGCCAGTTACATTAAAATTTATCCGCAGGAAATAAAAGAGATGATTAAGGAGAAGAGAAAAGCGCGTAAAAGATGGCAACAAACTCGGGCTCCGCAACATAAAGCACATCTTAACCGTTTGTGCAACTCACTAAAAAGATCTATTAAAGACCTTAAAAATAATGAAATACAAACTTACCTAGAAAGCTTAACGGCAGAAAAAGATTCTAACTATTCGCTTTGGAAGGCTATAAAAGGTATTAAAAAACCTCAAATTCAAGCCGCGCCAATTAGGAAAAATCAAGACGAATGGGCGAGGCATGATAAAGAGAAAGCGCAAGTTTTTGCCGCCCACCTGGAAGAAACTTTCAAACCGTTTGATGGACAAGTTCTTATTGAAAATATAAATACGTCTTATATAGCCAATAGTGTAATAAGAAATGCAACGCTTACCGAACTTAAGGAAGAAATAAAGAAACTTAAACCTAAGAAAGCTCCTGGATACGACCTAATTACGGGAGAGGTTCTTAAAGCACTACCAAGAAAAGCTCTAATTAAGCTTCTGTTCATTATAAACGCCGCGATTAGACTAGAATATGTTCCCAGTCAATGGAAAGTCGCCGAAGTTATAATGGTCCTTAAGCCTGGAAAACCGCCGAATGAAAAAACCTCTTATAGACCGATTTCGCTTCTTCCAATTATATCCAAAGTGTTCGAGAGAATATTGGTTAGGCGAATACAGCCGGTTATAGAAGAAGGGCATCTCATCCCTGATCATCAATTCGGATTTAGAAGTAAGCATTCTACAGTTGAACAAGTACATCGAATAACACATGTAATCGAAAAATCACTTGAAGAAAAAAAGATTTGTTCAAGCGTATTCCTTGACGTTTCTCAAGCCTTTGACAAGGTCTGGCACGAAGGCTTAAAGTTTAAATTACGACAAGTTCTGCCACAGCACCTATATAATATTTTGAAGAACTACCTTACGAATAGGCTATTCCGCGTCAAATGTGGAAACGAATATTCAGATTTTAAGGAAATAATGGCTGGCGTGCCGCAAGGAAGCGTTCTTGGTCCAGTCTTATATCTATTATACACTCGTGATATACCGCAAGTAGAAGGCACTGAGCTAGCTACATTTGCCGACGACACTGCTATCTTGACAGTAGGTAAAACGGTCGAAGATACTACAGAAAAACTGCAAGAAGCTTTGAATAGAGTAAATGAATGGACAAAGATTTGGCGAATCGCACTCAACGAGACCAAATCTGTTCATGTAAATTTTACTTATAAAAAAATAAATAATTTGCCGATCTTTTCAAACTCGGTTCAAATCCCGTTTGCAAACGAGGCTAAGTATCTTGGAATGACACTTGATACAAAGCTGAAATGGAAAACGCACGTTAAGAAAAAACGCAAAGAACTAGATAACAAATATCGAGAAATGTATTGGTTACTTGGAAAATATTCCAAGCTTAATATATATAACAAACTGCTTTTATATAAGCAAGTGCTAAAGCCTGTATGGACATATGGTATACAACTCTGGGGTTGTACCAAAGTAAGTAATATTAAAATTTTACAAACTTTTGAAAACAAAGTGCTAAGAGGTATTGTAAATGCGCCATGGTATATCAGAAATAGCGATATCCACAGAGACCTTGGCATTAAAACAATCGAAGACGAAATTCAAACCTACGCGAGAAAGCATAGAAGTCGACTAGAAAGTCACGTAAATATTACAGTCCTCCAACTTTTGGAAGAACGAAATTTACTGCGCCGTCTACAAAGAACCAAACCTTTAGACCTAGCGCGATAAGTAACCGCATCTAAACTGCGGAGCTGGCAGGAACTTCTAATGGGAAGGTACCTGCAAAACGTCATTATTTCGCGAAACGAAAACTACTTGATAAGTCGAATACTTAGTTGTAGTAAAAATAAAAACAAGTCTGTTTTGAAGGGAGGTTTTTTAGTGGGTAAGAATCCCACACTACTATGAGCACGCGCTGTCGATCCTCATAGTGTCTTGTTGAAGATTTTCACCTACCCTCGGAAAAAAAAAAAAAAAAAAAAAAAAAAATCTTATTTGCAGATCTGTGATCACGTTCAAATTTCTCGCCCAAATCCTTACAAAATTGTTCTTTTGCTGTTTCCAAACAGCGGACCATCTTTACAGCGCTTCCAGAGTTAAATAATTGGGCACAATGGACCCGAACTGTTGATGACTCTTTTTTATCACAATTCACCCATCTACCTTACTTAACCTAACCTATTATCCAACAATGGCTTATCTCGGTTGGCCTGAAACTGGTGGAGAATAAGACTGAAGCAGTTCTTATAGAAACCATCACCATCACAGTCGGCGAACATAACATATAACAAATATTTAGGCGTTGTAATAGATACCTTTTAAGGACCAAATTAAATTTGTGATTCGGAAAGGTACCAATGCTAGCGTGGGTCTAGCGCGAATCATGCCCAATGCATAGGTCTACAATATAGCCGATGGCTGCTTTTAGTAAGAGAAATAGCAATGATAATCCTATACGCTGCGCCACTTTGAGCCGGGGCTATATGGATTAGATCGTACAAATCATACATTATGTCAGTGTACCGGGTGTATGCACTGAGAGGTAGCTGTGCATTCTGAAATGCCGACATGGCAAACTCTACTGCCCACATTGTACGGAATACCCACGATTGCCCCCTTGTAAGCACCAAGGAGAGCCCCCAATCTACCGCTTCGTCCTGCCGGGATCGGTTTGAAGACTTTCCAGGCCGGTGCCTTGATGTCCATCCGAACTACATATAAAAGCCATCCATGCGTACTCTTCCGCTTAGGCCGATAACCTTGTATAGGCCATATAATTCGTCATTTTATTTTCTCCTCCACTCCTCGTCTATGCAAGCAGGACCAAAGAACCTTTCCTTTAATTTCAGCGCTTGAATTTATGGTGGAGTCTAGGTAGACGAGGTCCTTACCTATCGTGACATTCTGACAGCGATGATTGTCGAAGCTATACGAAAGACTATTATCGACCTTGATACAGCAGCAGGAGTTCTTCAGCGTTATCCTGCACAGGCAGACGAGCTTAGTAAGGACGGCAAAAGTGAACATGGCTCTATATAGCTCTTTTCTCTAGATACTGTCTTAGGCGGCTGTAAAATCGATAAAAGTGCGGTTTACTCGTTGCTGGACGTTTCTCATATAAAGTTAGTTAGTTATTTAGACTATTTATCTCATTAAAAAAAATACAAATAGACACAAATTCATTGAAAATATAGTTTCTTGGTCTTTTATGGTTTGGCTGAAGGCCGTCTACCAGATTGACATTTAGAATTTTATAAAAAAAATTTAAATATTTGTACCTATTGTTCGTGAATCAAAAGTTTATTTTTAAAAAAGTTCCTCAATTATGCAATTCCTGTAGCGTAGGGCATTCGTCGTGTAAATATAGAGTGAATCCCAGCCTTTGTCGCCGTTGAGTATGCTTATCGCCTCCTCCAACTCAAGTGTACGTACTCCAAAGATATTTACGCGGAATTCTTGAAGAATGGGACATACTGCTAGGAAGTGGTATACATCCTCTCGCTCTTTCCGGTTGCATATATCACACAGTCTAGGAAGTTCTGGGCGGTGTGGGATATAATTAAGTGGTAGAAGTTCCCCTCTTATTTTAAAGATGGTGCTCATCATGTCGGTGGATTTACCAGCTAGAAAATATGTTTTATCTCGCGTGCTGCGACGCTTGGGCTTCTCTTAAGAATCTATCATACAACCTATGACCTGTTTTCTCCAGCAGGGTCTTAAACTTTTCCTTCAAAGTTGCTAACTGCTCATTAACTGTTAAATTGAAATCGCAATCGGAGGCTAATTTTTCCCACTCTTCTACACAGATTTCCCTGAGATATGGGATAGAACTATCTTTGGTAGTCTGTTCTCGTTCATCGTCATAACTCGTAACACATAATCTAAGTGGAGCTTTAGAGAATCCAAGAACATGGGAGCTATACCGGTCTCTAAGTGGAGCATGTGGATGGCTGAACTACTCGGCAGCTTAAGTACTCTCCTTATAAAATAGCGAAGAAACTTTTCCACCTCTTCGAATGGACGGTACCCCCAAACTTGTGCTCCGTAAAGAATAATAGCAGATGCAGTTGCGCGGAATATTTTTAGCTTCGCGCTGTGTGATATGTTTTTGTTGCTAATGCAACTTCCCCACACTGAACCAACTGCTCGCTTTGCTTGTGCTAGTTTCGATGTTAAGTGCTTCTTCATGTGAAGGTTTGATGCTTTCAAAAGTCCTAAGTAGTCATATTACCCCACGACTTCAATTTGCTCGCCCTGATACGTCCACTTTTCGCCTCGGCAGTACCTGCCCCAACCTTTTCTAAAAATCATCATTTTCGACTTTGCTAGGTTAAGTGACAAATTCCAAATTTTGCAGTAGTTTTCCAATATACGTATCATCAGCTGCATTCCTTCAATAGTATCCGCGAGGAGAGCCATGTCATCTGCAAACAACAGTGCCGGAATTTTCGTTCTGTTTATCTCTATTCATCCTTTAATGTCATCTACTATGTCGTTTATACATATATAAAATAAACAGCAATGTGCTAAGGCTGCACCCTTGTTTTACACCCATTGTCATTTGGAACTCCTCAGATAAGTGGACCCCATCCCAGATGCACGCCGTGTTTTTTTCATATATAGCCCTTAAAACGTTTATGACTTTTGTTGAAAATCTGATTTTGTAGAGCTTATAGAAAAGTGATTCGCGTGGTATAGTGTCAAAATCTGCTCGGACATCTACAAAAAATGCAGACAGCTTCTTGCGCCTCTTTTTATAGATCTCTGCTATGCTTACAAGTGTCAATATTTGATCCGTTGTTGAATACATTCTTCTAAAATCTGCTTGAAATTCGTGCAGAATTTTTTTGTTTTCAACCCAGGCGGAAAGCATTTCGAAAAGCACAGCCGCAAACAACTTGGTCGATGCGTTCAGGAATGATATTCCCCTGTAATTAGCTGGGTCCTCATGGCTTCCCTTCTTGTGCAACGGGTATATTATAGCTTTGCGAAAGCTCCCTGGGACGTCTTCAGAATTGAAGATTCGATTAAATTCAGTTTTGCTAGAAATTCCGTGGTGCAATTCTTGTGGAATTCGAAAGGCACACGGTCCTCTCCTGGAGCTTTATTAAGTTTAGCCTTCATCTGATGTGATAGGGGTATCTAAGAATTTATCATCAATCGAAGGGGGTGCATATTGAAACGACGGTAATATAAGTGCTGTGTTGAGGAGGTGGCTGAAATGATCTTTCAGCATATGTGCTTATAAGCCGGGGGCGATTACATTTATCTTTCCATTTATGAGCTTCACGGCTTTCGAGAATTTTGCTGTCGATTTCGCTCCATTTAGTAAGTCAACGTTTCTCTGGACGTATGCCTGTCTTTTCGATAAGCAAAGCTGTTTAAAGTATTTGTTAGCCGCCGAGTAGAGAAGCTTAAATGAAGTGGAATTGCTTGACCGAAGTAATCTAAGAAACGCGAAAAAAGCATCCCTGGCTCTCATGCAATCTTTATCAAACCACTTTTGCTTTTTAACTTAGCTATTAATTCCCAATTGAGCACTTTGAGGCGCAGCTATTTTTATTATTTCCGTTAGAGCTTCGGTACTGGTGGGAATATTAGATTCGCTCAAGCTAATGAGCTCTGCATTAAGATTTTGTTGGAACAAATGACGAAATCCATCCTTCCATGCCAATTTTGGCAATAGTTCCAGTTGCGAAAGATTCCCCTCGTTAGAAGGAGAAGAAATATTAAAAGGGGCCCTTAAGAGGCATGTGGTCGGAGAATATTTTCATTCCTACTCTAAACTCGCTGAGTGCGGAAATCCAAGATCCAGACAGAAAACAATAATCAATGACCGAACCCGCTGTTTCACGAAGTAAAGTAAATTCACCATGCATTCACAGCTCCCATTTAGAATTTGGCAGTCAAAAGCATCTGCTAGTTCGAGAATTCTGGTACCTTTATTGTCGCTGGTCTTATCTTTTAAATTGCGCTTTTCGAGTAGATAAGATGATGGATCAAACCCACTAGAGAAAATATTTTGCGATATTCCGATTCTTCCATTGAAGTCGCCGATTAAGATTAAATCTGTTGATCCTAACGTGTTTAACAGGTCCCTAGTTTTATCAAAGTCTTGCTGCCAATGACAACTGTTTAAATATACTGGGACAAAATGAAAGTTTTTCCTATCCTTTTTAATTTTCAGAACTATAGCCTCCTCTACTTTTTTTATGTTAATAGTTACTCCTTCTAGCAGCTTTTTGTAGCCAAATAGTTCCCCTCCGCTTACTCTTCCATGCAAATTTGTTTTTACTGCTGGTATGCCTTTTAATTCAAATTGTATAAAATTACTCTTAGTTTCTCCTATAAAAAGGAACTGATATGGATCAATCTGGTTGTTGACAAATGGCATTCGACTTTTTTTACAAAACAACAGATAAAATCTTTTATGAGTGGTTCGGGAGATTGGTGCCCCTGGTTATTGAAGCAATTTAGAGATCTTTCTTTTTTTAGGTAAGCGGTGCTAAGGTTCCACTTATCAGGCTAAGGTTCTACTTTCGCCCAATCGACTGTGTCTCTACCACTAGATGTCCGGCCTTTTGTTCTGGCTTTACAGCCTTGTATCGGCGTTATGGCACTATCTATAGATAGGCAACAAGCCAAGCCCAAATCACCAACAATAAGTTCCGTTGATTAAATAATGTCATTGATGGTAAGCGACTAACAAAGGCCTCGTAGGAGCAGCATGTCCCGATAGGTGTTGGTCCGCTAAATAACGAGGAAGTGCCACTGCAGCCGAACAACTTACAGCTCTGTTAGTAAGTCCTACTTCACCTCCTCGTAGTGCCATTTGGAAATTTCTTCGGAAATGTCGAACGGAAGAGGACGAATGGCGAGCTTCCTGCGCCACAAAACAGGATAAGTGTCGGTTGGTCTGTGGCCCATCGAGCCGCAACCGTAAAAAAAACAATTGCTCCGAAACGAAAACTAACGCCTCGGATACGGACGGATAATTTGATGACGACCTTTGGCTATCGAACATGGACAACGATCGGATTCTGGAACGTTAAGACCCGTCTGGACTCACTCCAGGAAGGGCCATATAACGCCAGATTCATCCAAATGGAACGCGAATTCGCGCGCTATAAAATAGACACCTTAGGGCTGAGCGAGATAAGATGATTCGTTGCTGGGGAATAAATCTTCCCAACAAAAACCACTGGTAAACCAGTTGGAAGTGGACGTCAGGAATAGGACTGGTGCCAACTCCAGCAGCACGAGGAAGCCTAATATCTTGGATACCTCACATTGACCGGATATTGATGGCTAGGTTCCACAGTAGGGTGAGAAAAAATACCATCATACAGTGCTATGCTCCAACTCAAGACGCGACTGAGGATGAAAAGGACAATTTTTATAGCCAGTTAGGCGCCGTCTACAACTAAACGGATAATGGGGACATCGTAATGGGGATGGGGGATATCAATCAATGCAATCAAAGGTAGATAGCGACAACACTATGCTTAATCACATGATGGGAGTTCGCGGCGTTGGAGACCGTAATGATAACGGTGAGCGGTTTGTGGACCTCTGCAATACCAACCGCCTAGTCATTGGAGGTACGCTGTTTAAGCATAACACCTGCCACAAGATCCATTGAGTCTCTACTGACAGGCAGCGAACATCCAACCAGATCGACCAAATCAGCCGTCGCTTTAGAAATTGTCTCCTGGACGTGGAGCTGACGTCGGACTAGAACGAGATCACCATCTCATGTTAGTTCATATACGCCTTCGTATTGCATCCGTCATTAGCCACCGCTCAAACTTACTAAACATAACCAGGTTTAATATCGACAGGCTTAAGGTTCCCAAAGTGCGCCAACAGTTCAGGGACCATCTTGCCTTAGAAGCAGAAGCAAGCAGCAGCACAATGCAGGAGAGCATGGATGACCACTGGAATGCTGTGAAATATGATTTTACGGTTGGGGCACGCACCTATGTCGGTAAAAGGCAGAATTACCATCGCACATGGCTATCTGCAGACACCTGGAGACGGATCGATTAGCGTTCAGCAATCAAGGCTCGGATTGCTGCATCTTCTGCAGTAGAGAGAACCGAGCTAAAAGCCCAATACCGTGCGAAGAAGAAAGAAGTGCAGCGTAGTGTGAGTCGTGACAAACTTCAACACGTCAACTCACTGGCTTCAAGGGCTGAAGAAGCAGCAAGCAGGTGCGACAGTAAGATTGCTTATAGCGTCACTAAGGAGCTGACTGGTGGTCGGAACTCCAAACAATACCCAGTGAAGAGCCTAGACGGTAACCTTCCGATCTCGGATGAGGACCAGCTCACTAGATAGAGAGAACATTTTGCTACAGTGCTAAGCCACTTAGACGATGGCGGTATGATCACGAATTCGAATGAGCAGTTCGAAGCAACGAATTCCCGAATTCGCACCGGACCTTCCAGTAAAACCGAAATAATAACAGATATCAAGTCCTTCAAGAATATCACGGCGGTGGGTATTGATGGCATCCCTATCGAACTATTTCAAGCGACGCCAAATACATCGGCAGATTTGCTGCACCCTCTAATATGGAGAGCTTGGGATAGTGAACAATTTCCGCAAGAGTGGAAAGGGGGGTTGATCATAAAACTTCCGAAAATGGGAAATTTGACAGAGCGCAAAAACTGGAGACGTATTTGTATTCTTCCAGCCGTAGCCAAAATAACAGCTAGAATAATTCTGGAACAATCAAAGAGCATTTAGATTCAATTCTCGACGTCGATCAGACAGACTTTCGTGCTGGATGCTCCTGCATCGACCACATAAACACCTTACGGATCATTATCGAACAGTGCGGTCAGCACAGGTCTCCGCTACATTTGCTGTTTATCGACTTCGAGAAGGCTTTCGACAGATTGAATCGAGATGCTATCTGGTTGGCCTTGCGCAGGAGAGGCATTCCAGAAAAACGTATAGCTGTTATCAGGGCTATATGCGAGGGCAGTAAGTGTCACCTTTTACACAATGGTATGGTGTCGGAGGATTTTGAAGTCTAAAGCGGAGTACTTCCAGGTTGCATAATGTCGCCACTATTATTCTTGGTGGTTATCAGCAATGTAATCCGTGCAGCATTGACGGGAGCTAATTATGGAATTCGTTGGACTATGACATCTTACCTTAAACACCTAGATTACGCTAACGATGTTTGTCTTCTTTCACATCGGATAATGGATCTTCCTTTGATGGCCCAAAATCTAGAAGCTGAGGTAAACAAAGTGGGGCTTAAAATAGACACAGCCAAAACAAAAGCCCTGAGCAATTCTAATACCCGCGCTCAACTTAACATTGCCGGACAGGAAGTCGAGAAAGTTGATAACTTTCTTCATTTAGGAAGTGTGCTCTCGGCTAATCGTGGTGGCATCGAACTGGATGTGTGCAGTAGAATCGGGAAGGATAAAGCTGCCTTCGGAATGCTATCCAAAATCTGGAGAAGCAGTGTGATTAGCTTAAGAACTAAGCTGCGACTGTTCCACTTCAACGTAGAATCGGTGCTGCTTTATGGGTGCAGTACTTGGAAGGTGGACACCATTAACACACGCAAGCTGCAAGTCTTCGTAAACAAAAGTTTAAGGATCATCTTGAGGATTTTTTGGCCGAACCGCATCTCCAACGAACAACTTTATACGAGAACGGGGCCAAGAACCAATAAGCATTACTATACGAAGGAGAAAGTGGCAGTGAATTGGACACACCCTACGGCGCGAAGACAACTCCATTGCGAATTACGCCATACAGTGGTATCCGCTCACCCAGGTAGACAGAATAGAGGGGCGCCCTCTGCAAACGTGGCGCAGAGCAGTTGAGGAGGAATCGATCTCTTAAGGAATGAGTTGGAGGCAGCTCAAACGCGTTGTAGAACTCCAAACAATATGGCGTGCAGGCGTGGTTGACGCCCTATGCCCCCCGAGGGGTTAAAGGATCTAAGTAAGTAAATAGTGTGGAAGCGACCAACACCTATGCTGGGTCATTAGCCTCAGGGATATTGCCGATAATTACAGAGGGAATAAGCGAGCAGTAGAAATCTCACTGAAAACAGCACTTTTGCTGTGCAAGTTGCCAAAGCGAAACTATATCAACACATGTCTTTCATCTAAACTGAGCAAATCTATCTAAGGCTGTAGAGACGGGGAGTTATAGACGTTGCTCACTCCAACCAAAGGTTAAACAGTAAAGACTTACTGTCTCTAAAGTTTTCGAGCTACCGAGGGACTCAAAAATCATGTGCGAGTGCGGGATGATCCAGATCCTACATACTGCATATATACTATATAGCACAATGGACTAAGCCTTTGGTTTAAGTATCCCCGCATTAAGCAGGGTTCAGCCTAGCTTCGAAATGAATCTAAATAACATCTAAAATGGATGATTCCAATTTTCGAACTTCAAACAGGATGTCCTTCTTTTACTAGGACACTATTTATATGAAAATAGTTGCTTAATCCTTTTAAAACAACTGTGAAACGAGACCATAGTCATTACCCTATTGCACCTTGCTATGAGCCTGTTCCAAGGACTTCATGCAAAATTGCGTCAAATGAAAGTAGTTCGCAAGATTTAATATAGTTCGGAGTTTTTTATTCAAAAAGAAATGGGATAAGGAGACATAGTGTAGACCGTACTATTTCAGACATCAGACACTCCATACATGCATATGTACACACGCAAGTCGTCGCATCCACTCACAGCGATATGACGTCCTGGATTGAGGTATCAATTTCGCAAAAAGCAAAATGGGGAGTCAAACGTACTGTAGAACAACGCCACGCCCGCAATTCTAAATTGGGCTACAAAATGTTTCCGTGGCATCCTTACGTGGCAGGCTTTGTGAAAAATCACGAGTGATTTTGCGAATGTCGGCAAAATGTTAAAAGCATGAATAATTCGCTAACAGCCGTTATGTAGTTTGGAATACGAGTGTAGTAGGAGTCCAGACTGCTGACATTGCCCGTTTTAGTGGAAATGGCGACGGAAATGGGCATTTTCAATTTCATTCGAGTTTTGAAGTAAAAAAAAAAAAAAAACATTGTACACGTTGGGGGAATCATTTTATATTGAGCTGTAGTAACAGCGATAGTTAGTGGTGAACAAACTTTAAGTTCGTGGACCAATTGCAAGGGTAATGGTCGGTGCTCGTACAGTTCAGTTCGAGTGGCAGAGAGTTCAAGTGGAGTTTTCAAGAGACTTATTTCAAACTCAGGGTGAATGGACATTTTTGAGAGATACTCGTACTTGCGAATGGCACTTGTGTTTAAATATTTTTTTTAAATTTTTACGCTTTTATGGAAAGGCTACTCAGCATAGTACAAGTAGCAAACCGATAGATTTCTGGATTTGTTAGTGCAGCATTAAGAAAATTTAAAGAGCACTTTTTAGATAGATATGCCACAGAAGCATCTACCGATCAAGAACTATAGATAAGTGTACCAGGAGATCGATGTCAATGGACTATACAAACACCCTGCCAGCTACAATGGTAGTGAGGGATGATACATGCACTTACAAAAAAAAAAAAAATGCACAGAAGTGCCATAAAAATCGTGTACACATGGGTCCCCGAAGATGGCAACAGGGCTCTAGCCGAAATGATATTAAACTTCATAAATTACGCAGGAATACATAGGTATGGATAGTAATGTTCGTGGAAACGTAACCGACGCCTTTATTTACTTTGAGTAGCGCTACAGTCCAAGATGTGTGTTTCTTAAGCCAGCTGACTCCAGTTTCAAACACCAAGTTGCTTGAAGTCCCTTTCTAACTACACGCGGCTTTTAATTTTTTCTGAGTTCAAGTATACCATCAGCAAGTTTTTTCGACTTTGCTAGTAGTGTTTGTAACTCGAGCGACCTTAGGTCTTCCTCGACTGGGTTGTCTTTCAGATTGGCCTCGAAAGCACTTCGAATAGCACATATCCTAGCCATCTTAGACGCTGAATCCGTACAGTTTATCATGGAATCCCCTCCTGCACTTAAATTGTATTTTTCAGGTTAAAAATTATACAAATACGATTTGTCTAAAGTACAGATAAGGCACAAAAATATTGTAAATACGTACATACTCGTACTTACGAGTATATTTGTTAAAACAAAAGAATAACATTTTTTTCATTTGGGGATGGCAATGGTGTAGTGGTAATGTCGTCAATTGGCACGCTAATGATTCATGGTTCAAAAACTGATGTCAGCAAGCATTTATTTATTTCTCATGATTTCATGTGTATGAGGTCAGTCCAACCGGTTGCGAAAGCTTGCGTGAGCACTACTCTGTAGGCATGAAACTAGCAGTAGCTTTGTCATTTGTATTTGGTTTATTAGTGTGCAGAAATCACCGATTTCATCATCTTTGCTTTTATATTTGTAGCATCAAGTGTGGTATTTGAGTCACTATTAAAAGGAATTAAAAGCAATATGTTCCGGATCTTCAACGCACTCAGGACATACTGGGCTTTCTAGCGAGTCGTCGAGTCTAAAGCGATGAAGGTATCGGTGATACCCACCATGACCTGATACAAATTGCGTCATTTGATAGTTTACCTCTCCATGGCTTCTATTTGTCCATGATTCTATCCTCGGAATAAGTCCATCTGTCCACCCTCACTGATGTGAGGCGTCCCATCGTTGTAGCCACACCCTTATTAATGTTGCCATTTCTTGTTTTCTTGATTCAGCAGAGTTCGGGTTTCCAATAATTCCATCCCGAATTCTCCTTACTTCATCAGCCAGGATATCGATGGGGGTTAAGCCCGCGATAACGTACACCACTTCATCCGATACAGTGCTATAAGCCGATATGACTAGTAGTGCGGTAAGTCTGCAGACACTATTTATCCGCAGCCGATTCTGCTTAACTTTTAGCGCTTCCGACCAGATTGGAGATGCGTAGAGCATTGTTGAGCTCTCGACTCTAGACATACGAGTCTCAGTTACCCTAAAACTATTAGTCTAGGGGTTCCCCGAAGGTCTGTTCTTGGTCCTATTCTGTTTTTAGTTTATATTAATTCTATATTTGATCAACAATTTGCTGGAAAAGTTAAGGCCTTCGCAGATGATTTAGGAATCGCTTATACATCAGTTAGCACCTTGAACTTAGTGGCTGATAAAAATCACCAAGTCCATATACTAAGAATTTGGTTTACTGGGCATAAACTATTGGCCATAGTACACAAGTGGCCCCAGATGTTGATGTTATACTCCATGTATAAAATTGCGCAAGATATAACTTGGTTAGCAATGCGTCTGATGCTCTTTTGATGCTAACGTGGCTTGTAACGTCAATTGCTTTAGAATTGAAAATTTTGACAGTTATAAATACCTAAGCGTTATAATTAACCGAAATTTCAATTAGTCTGAGCATAAGTACATCAAGTCTGAAGCAATATGTTCGTCACCTGTTGTGTGACTGTCCTGCCCTATCCGTCAGAAGAATGAGGACTCCTGGTAGTTACTTCTTCTCGGAACTGGAGGACTTGGGTAATGTTGAGCTAGCGGACCTCCTGAGATTCATATCACTTTCTGGGTGGTTCTAACGGCGGATTTTATTTACAGCGTTTCCAGGGTTAAATGATTGGGCACAATGGACCCGTACTGTTGGCCTGGGTGAGCAATATTTTCTTTCCACTATTCGTTGTTTTTTAAAAACAATATACTATAGGATTTTCCATTCAAAATTACAATACGGAATAAGCTGTTGGGGGAGCGCATACCTTAATAAACCCCAACAGCTAATTGTTTTACAAAAATGTGCAATTATGAGAGTTTAAAACGCTACGCGTCTATCTCATACCGTGCAGCTATTTAGGCTTACGAGAATTCTTCCAGTAAGACATCTTTTTTATTATAAGGTACTTAGAATTTTTCTTATGAGAGGTGCATACTTGCAAAATCCAATCTCTGACACATATATTTTACGAAGGAATTCCGGGTCTTATGTCCCATGCCCTGGCTTTCGCACAACAAGCTTTACAAATTCGTACTCCATTGTATCAAACAAGTTGTTTAACAAACTCCCTGTTGACATACGAATCATAACAACTCTGTCCCCTTTTTTAAAAAAAGTAAAATGTTGGCTTCTTGGTTTCTAACATTATGGTATTGAAGTTATGCTACGCTATATTGTTTAACTTACTTACTTACTTATGTTCTGTATCAACTTGTAAGTCCTAGGGCCTCTACTACGCCTACGCGTCATCGTGTACGGTTTCTGGCAATGTGTCTGAGTTCTCTCCAACTTTTCCCTAACTGCCGTGCCTCCTTCTCGACTGTTCTGCGCCATGTTCTCCTCGGACCGCCAGGTCTTCTGCCATCCGGAGTTAGAGGGTTCCATTGCATAGCATGGTTCGCTATGGAACTGTCACCCCTTCGGAACGTGTGACCAATCCACTGGCACTTCCGTCGTTGGATGGTTGTGCCTATTGGTTCCTGACCCGTTCTCTCGTCAAGGTGTTCGTTAGAGATACGATTGGGCCAGAAAATCCTTAAGATATTGCAGAAGCACCTATTAACAAACGTTTGCAGCTTTCTGGTGATAGTAGTGGTCACTCTCCAAGTGCTGTAACCACATAACAGCACGGATTCAATGTTGGAGCGGAACAGTCTTATTTTGGTGGTCAAACTGATTGCATTGCTTCGCCATATTTTGGACAACATCCCGAACGCGGACTTTGCTTTGGCGATCCTGTTGGCTATATCCAGTTCGGTTCCACCATCGGTCGAGACAATACTCCCATACTGGAAATCCTCCACTCTCTCTACCGGTTGTCCAAGAATGCATATTTGAGTCGATGAGTTAGTTCCAAGGCTGATAATTTTAGTTTTTGCCGTATTAATTTTCAGCCCGACGACACCTGCCTCCTTCTCCACATCTGCTGTCATTTGGTGGAGGTCCATAATCCTGTGAGAGAGTAAGCGTACATCGTCAGCGTAGTTAAGATGTTTCAGTTGAGATGTAAGAGTCCATCGAATTCCTCGGTTTCCTGTCGACAAAGCTGCATGAAGCACATCGATAATCACCAATAGAAATAATATTGGTGAAAGGATATGGCCTTGTCATGAGAACGTGACATTTGGAGCCTTCATATGTAGCTGTGATAATAGCAACTAGTTTATAGGGAATACCTCTCCTGCGTAAGGCACGCCAAATAAACTCCCTGTTGACACTATCGAACGCCTTCCCAAATTCGATGAACAGCAGGTGCAGTGGCGATCGATATTCAATGCACTGTTCGATGATAATCCGCAGGGTGTTGATGTGGTCGGCACAGGAGGATCCAGAGCGGAAACCTGCTTGTTCGGCATCGAGTGTGTCTTCGAGATGTTGTTTGATTCGCTCAAGGATGATTTTAGCTATTATCTTAGCTACAGCAGGCAGCACGCAGATACCCCTCCAGTTTCCGCACTCCATTAAATTTCCTTTTTCACTCGTTAGGAAAGCTCTCAGCTTCCCAAGCTCTCTCTATAAGTGGAAGCAGAAGCTCAACCGATGTTGTTGCCGCTGCTCGTAAGAGCTCTGCTGGAATACCATTAAGTCCTACCGCCTTGTTGGTTTTAAGTGCCTTGATCGCTGTAGTGATCTCATCTTTACTGGGAGTCGTGGTGCGTATTCGGGAACTTCTCACCTCGGGCATCTCAGTCTGATTTGGGAGCATATCGCTAGCGAATACGCAGTTCAAAACCATAGCAAAATGCTCATTCCATCTCTTGAGCTGGTCCTCATCCGACATGAGCAAGGAGCCGTCTAGGCTTTTCACTGGGTGTTGGCTGGAGCTGCAACCACCTGTCAGCTCTTTTGTAGACGGTCCTGCTGTCGCACCTCCGTGCTGCTTCTTTTGCTTCTGTGGCCAGCACATTGATGTAGTTACACCTGTCACGTTGCACGCTACGCTGAACTTCATTCATCTTCATGCGATATAGGAACTCTAGCTCGCTTCTCCCTGCTGCTGGAGTAGCTGCAACGCGAGCTTTCAGCTGTGTTCGTTCGTCAATCCGTCTCCAGGTATCCTCGAAAAGCCACGCCTAATGTCTTCCCTGCGATCGACCGACAATTCTTGCAGCACCAGATGTAAAAACATTTTTCACAGCACACCGATGGTCTTGGATGGTTGCGGGCAGTGAGCTGCTGATTGCTTCCACCTCTTGCGAAAGAGGCTCCCTTAATTGTTGGCGCACTGAGCGATCACTAAGTCTATCGATGTTGAACCTGGGCATTCTTGTGTTACCGTGGGATCTTCGAACTGCAACCGTGCGTAGTTGGAGAGTAGCTATCATAAGAGGGTGATCACGTACTATCCCTACATCTGCCCCTCGCCTGTTTCGGATGTCCAGGAGACTACTTCTAAAACGGCGGCTGATGGCAAAATTGTCAATTTGGTTAGAGGTTGCTTGCCTGTCGTTGGAAACCCAGCTGACTTTGTGGCAAGTCTTGTGCTCAAACATGGTGCCACCTATCACAAGGCGGTTGGCATTGCAGAAATCCACAAACCTTTCGCCGTTGTCATTGCGGTTGCCTAGTCCATGCTTCCCGATTACATGTTTGAGCCCTTCGTTGTCGTTGCCTACCTTGGCATTCAAATCCCCCATCACTATGACAATGTCTCCATTTGGTGTTGTATTGAAGACGGCACTTAAGAGATTTTAGAAGCTCTCCTTTTCGTCCTCAGACGAACCATTCGTTGGGGTGGAACACTGTATGATGGTGACGCGTCGTACTCTAGTCCGGAATCTGGCCGTCAAAATCCTATCACCATGGGGCTGCCAGGAAATTAGGCCCTTGCGTGTTGTTGTTGTTAGCAGTAGTCCGACTCCATATTCCCGCGGACTTCCGGATGGTCTTCCAGAATAGAGTAGTACAGTGTTACGCGTTGGAGACTGGTACTCGCCCGCTCCTAACCATCTTATTTCACTTACCCCCAAAATGTCCAGTTTATATCGCATGAATTCGTTTTCCAATTGGAGGAATCTGGCATAAGGACCTTCTCCTCCCGAGTCGAGGAGCGTCTTTACATTCCAGAAACCTATCTTTGTCCGGGTGCAATAGCCAAAAGTCGTCAATATGTGATCATTCCTTATCCGAGGCATAGTGTCGGTTTCTGTAGCGGGCAATATTCGGTAACGCAGGTTGCTGGCCCACGTTACCTAGCCTAGAATCAAGGCCCTAGACAACCTGCATTTACAATTTTAGCCTACACGTGTAAGGGTTTTCACTACGCATGAGGTTCCAAGTTCGAATCCCAGAAAATACCAACAAGTTTTTTCACGATCCCACCTCTCGCGAGCGTCTGACAATCATCCGAGAATATTGTTGTCACGAAAAACCTTCTCAAATCGCCGTTCGGATTCGGCATTAAAATGTAGGTCCCTTCCATTCGTGTGAAAAATATAACGCACACAACATGAGTGGTTGCGAGAAGCTGGGCCCTGGCACTTTTAAGAGCTGTTGCGCCAAATATTTGTTTTTTGTATAAGGGTTTATACGTATAGTTGCCCGGGTGCCACCACCAGGAGGTAAAGTAAGCACTACATCAGGAACTTGATTGTTGCGCTACTGGCCCAAGCCAAGTTTTGGGCAGTCAGTAGTTTCCCGTTCAATCGCTATGCAGGTCATCATACAGGGCAGGTAGATC
Organism: Brachypalpus laphriformis; assembly: GCA_945910035.1. Classification (NCBI taxonomy): domain Eukaryota; kingdom Metazoa; phylum Arthropoda; class Insecta; order Diptera; family Syrphidae; genus Brachypalpus; species Brachypalpus laphriformis. The sequence continues at coordinate 312,958,795 of OX246753.1, read as the reverse complement.
TTACCTGTGTACATACAATGAAGTTGCTTTTCAGTTGTTTATGCATGTTCTTCGACTTAAACCTATAAATAAGCGTGGTGAAGTGAATTCGATTTTATTGCAAAATACAAAAGGACGAAACTGTATAGTCCGTCTGACTCAAGTCGCTCTCGTGTTGGTTGGAATTAAAGAACATCTCTAGAGACCAAACACGATAGAGATGGCACAAGTGAGTATGTTGAAGTGTATAAGGATTATATTCTTTCGCTATTCCGGTGCAAATGTTAAACCTAAACAAACATTTGAACGAGTAGGTGACCCATCAGTTCGCTTCATTTCTTCTCTTATCATTCACCAAGACCGTATACATCTCAGACAGAGTAAAGCTTCTGAAGAATATAATTGCTAAAAATAAGCAGTTTATCGCGGTCGCTTAACCTGAGTGGTTTCGCGCTCGTTGCGATTGAGTCATTCGTTTCGAATTTTAGTTTAAAAAAAATAAAAACAAAGGATGCCGCAAAGTGTTGCTTTCTGGTCAGCATTGTGCATTGGAATTCTCGCTTTTGGTATGTACTACTTAAACTTGGGAGTTGCCACTGTAATGGTTGTCTTTATTGCGAAAGTTCTACATCTATGTGCACAAATATAAATAATGAGTTGGCCAACGAGTGATTTCTTATTATTTGTGATCCATTGTCTGCATAAGTACAGGGTGAGCCAAGGAAGTGTGACGTTTTTCAGAGCTTACAGCTTGAGCACATTTAATTTTAAAAAAGTTTCAGTTTTTTCTACTTACACGTGGGAAAGGGAGAATTGGGGTCGACTTGGTTTCGAATCTCATCTAGAGAATAAATCTGAAGAGTTTTTGACCTCTACTAAGCCTTTGCACCACAACAAGGTGTGTAGTCACGTAAGGGGACATCGAGGTAACGAGGTGCCTGTTTCAGGGTCTTCTACAATGACTACATTGATCACCGATAAATTGTCCATGTCACCACTGACGGCTGCTTCTAGATGGATTTATAGTTTTCAAATCCTTCTCTTATTACAACTTTCTTGCAGAAAAAAGATCAGAGTACTAAAATCTCTTTCAAATATTTGAATTTTTCTTTAAAAAAGCTTAACGATAAATATACATGTTTAAATTTAGAAAACATCGATTCGAGTGAAGGAATTAACTGCAGGGATGATGTAGGAGCTTGTCAGGATATAGTCGATACAGGAACAACACCCAGGTACGTTGTATTCTCTTTTAACCATCACCAGAATCATTGCCTAATGTATTTGAGTGAGCCATTGATGCATGTAGATCAATAGTGTTCAGTCCATCAATATTGCCATTGCTTAGGCAATGTAATCATTTATACCTTTCAGGTCCTTTGTATTAGGCCAAGAATGCATTGTGCCGACTATTCCAAACTCTCGTCTCTTCTACAAATCAAATGGCGTACTCGATTCAGTACGAGGTGGAACTGTGCCACATTTATCTTTAATAAACTATAGATGCCAATTTGATTACGAACTTGTGGGACCACTGCATAATTTTTGCAACAGAGGAAGTTGGCGCATAAAAACCCATCCCACCTGCGGCAGTAGGCTTCACTTAATTCGTCCAATTCATCAGCTCATTCTTATCATTTCAGAGTACTGTCCAAGTCTAAATAAGCATAAACGCTCCTATTCCTTTAAATCGAATTGTGAATGGAATGGATTCCCCATATTATGTGATGATCCAATTAAACCTGGAACTGTGGCAAGGATTAGCTGCAGAAAGCACTACAAAAAGCGCAACCTTGAGAATCCAGATACTTTAGTATGCCAAGAGGATGGCAAGTGGGACAACGAAATCTTTCACTGTGAGCAGGTTTGCGGAGATCTAGTAACTCGTAGTACGCCTTTCATCGCAAATGATGAGTTCATAAATATAACCTTTGTGCCATGGCATGTAGCAATCTATAAGAAGCAATCTACCAAATATCATTATCACTGTGGTGGGACGATACTAAACGCCGATCATATTTTTTCAGGTACAAGAGTGAAGAACATTTCAAGTTCGAGTACCAGTTAGAGTAGACTTGTAATGGTACTGCAGCACATGAATGTTGTTACTTGAAAACGCAAGTACCTGTACCCAAATACTGCACTACTTAAAGTGATGCAAGAACCTGAATTACCTTGGAGTACTTACAAGTATTTGAAAATATTTGAAATAGTGCTACAGTACTTGTATGCTAGTACTTGAGTACTTGGTACCTGTGCCCGAGTACGTGAAAAGTATCAGTTGATACTTGTCTTTTCTTGAGCATCGGTACCCGTATCCCGAAGTGTCAAGTACTCGTCATACTTTAGAATACTCAAGTTGTGAAACTACAGTACAGCTCTAGGAGAAATCCTTTTATCGCGGCTTATTGTGAAATTTTCTTACAGCTACTCGATGCTTCTTGGACGTGAGTGGAAAACTTCTCGAATACTCGCTCTTTTCAGTTGGAGCTGGAAAGCATCTTGGAGATTATAACGCCAATGATCCTGCTGCCCAATTAAGAAATATTAAGCTTATTGCAAGACTACAGTATGTCCCACAAAGTTAACCCTTTCTTGTGATACTAATACCTACTTTTGCTTTTGTAAATTCAATTTCCTTAGCTTAAACGATAACATTATCCTGATTGTGCTGATGGAACCACTTTATTTTACGCCGTTAATAGGACCTGCCTGTTTTTTTGATGATTTTCCATCTGCGACACAGAGTACCATTACAGAGGGTAGTATTGCCAACTATGGTCGCGAGGACGAGGATAAAATGTTCACCAGAGACATTCGTATTGTTAAAATGATGAAAAGTACTGAGTGTCCGTCCATCAGATGCGGTAAGACAGATACAACGATCTGTGTTACATATCCTTGTGTGAAGAATTCTTGTCGGGGATTTATTGGAAGCGGTTTTACTGTAGAAAAGCTCGTGAATGGCAGCATTAAGCATTATTTTTGGGGTGTTGCAAGCGATTGTTTCAGTCCCTCGGGAAATTTCTTTCGAACAAGACGTTTTGCTGTATTCGGCTTTGAGGATAATATTTATCAACAATTTCCCGATTTGCTATAAAACTTTTAATCAAATTATTAAACATAAATAAAGCTGTCTAGTGATTTTTGAATTTTATGAATTTTACTGGCTTTAGATTTAGCTATAGTTTTTTTTTTAATGTTCTGCATCACTTAAAACTATCAGGGTTATCGTGCATAAATGTTCCCTCTGAATTTTTCCCCCAAACAAAAATTAGGTATCTTCAAAAATAGGGAGAAAATTCACCAGGAAAAAATTAAATATCGCGATTGCGTGAAAAATACTTTCTTCGGAAATTGCTAACGGGAGAGGACGAATGGCTAGCTTCCTGCGCCAAAAAACAGGATAAGTGTCGGTTGGTCTGTGGCCCAGCGAGCCGCAACCGTAAAAACAAATCTTGCTCCGAAACGCAAACCAACGCCTCGGATACGGACGGATAATTTGATGACGACCTTTGGCTATCGGATACGGACAACGATCGGACTCAAGGAAGGGCCTTATAACGCCAGATTCCTCCAATTAGAACGCGAATTCGCAAGGTATAAAATAGACATCTTAGGGCTGAGCGAGATAAGATGGTTCGATGCTGGGGAATTCATCTCCCCAACCAAAAACACTGCCATGCTCTACTCTGGTAAACCAGCTGGAAGTGCACGGAGTTCTGGCGTAGGACTCATGCTAACTCCAGCAGCACGTAGTAGCCTCATATCCTGCAAACCCCATAGTGACCGGATATTGACGGCTAGGTCCCAGAGTAGAGTTAGAAAAATCACCATCATACAGTGTTATGCTCCGACTCTAGACGCGACTGAAGATGAAAAGCATGAGTTTTATAGCCACTTAGGCGCCGCCTACAACCAAACGCCTAATGGGGACATCGTAATGGTGATGGGAGACTTCAATGCCAAGGTGGGTAGCGACAACACTATGCTTAAGCACGTGATGGGAGTTCACGGCGTGGGAGACCGCAATGACAATGGTGAGCGGTTTGTGGACTTCTGCAATACCAACCGCCTAGTCATCAGAGGTACGCTGTTTAAGCATAACACCTGCCACAAAATCAGTTGGGTCTCTACTGATAGGCAACGAACATCTAACCAGATCAACCACATTGCGATCAGTCGCCGCTTTAGAAATTGTCTCCTGGACGTCCGAAACAGACGTGGAGCTGACGTCGGACTAGAACAAGATCACCATCTTATGGTAGCTCATTTACGCCTTCATACTGCATCCGTCAACAGCAACCGCTCAAACCTACTTAACATCACCAGCTTTAATATCGACAGGCTAAAGGTTCCCCAAGTGCGCCAACAATTCAGGGACCATCTTGCCTTAGAAGCAGAAGCAATCAGCAGCATAGAGAACATGGATGACCACTGGAGTGCTGTGAAAAATGCCTTTGCGACTGGGGCACGCACGTATGTCGGTAAAAACCAGAAACACCACCGCACATGGCTTTCTACAGACACCTGGAGACGGATCGATGAGCGTACAGCAATCAATGCTCGGATTGCAGCGGCCTCAGCAGTAGAGAGAACCGAGCTTGATTCCCAATACCGTGCGAAGAAGAAAGAAGTGCAGCGTAGTGTGAGACGTGACAAATGTCAATATATCAACTCACTGGCTTCAAGGGCTGAAGAAGCAGCGAGTAGGTGCGACAGTAGGACTGTTTATAGCATCACTAAGGAGCTCATCGGTAGTCGAAACTCCAAACAACATCCAGTGAAGAGTCTAGACGGTAACCTTCTGATTTCGGATGAGGATCAGCTCACTAGATGGAGAGAACATTTTGCTACAGTGCTAAATCACATAGACGATGGCGGTATGATCTCGAATTCGAATGAGCAGTTCGAAGCAACGAATTCCCGAATTCGCACCGGACCTCCCAGTAAAACCGAGATAATAACAGCAATCAAGTCCCTCAAGAAGAACAAGGCGGTGGGTATTGATGGCATCCCTACCGAGCTATTTCAAGCGGCGCCAAATACATCGGCAGATTTGCTGCATCCCCTAATACGGAGAGCTTGGGATAGCGAACAATTTCCACAGGAGTGGAAAAGGGGGATGATCATTAAACTTCCAAAGAAGGGAAACTTGATGGATTGCGGTAACTGGAGAGGTATATGCGTTCTTCCAGCCGTGGCTACAATAATAGCTAAAATACATCTAGAACGAATTAAAGAACATTTAGATTCAACTCTCGATGTCGAACAGGAAGGCTTTCGCGCTGGATCCTCTTGCATTGACCACATAAACACCTTACGGATCATTATCGAGCAATGCGTTGAGTATAGGTCTCCGCTACATTTAATGTTTATCGACTTAGAGAAAGCTTTCGACAGATTGAATCGAGATGCTATCTGGTTGGCCTTGCGCAGAAGAGGCACTCCAGAAAAACTTATAGCTATTATCAAGGCTACATACGAGGGCGGTAAGTGTCACGTCGTGCACAATGGTAAGGTGTCGGAGGATTTTGAAGTCCAAAGTGGAGTACGTCGAGGGTGCATACTGTCACCACTATTGTTTTTGGTGGTTATCAGCGATGTACTCCGTGCAGCATTGACGGAAGGCAATTATGGAATTCGTTGGACTATGACATCTTACCTTAAACACCTAGATTACGCTGACGATGTTTGTCTACTTTCACATCGGATAATGGATCTTCATCTGATGGCCCAAAATGTAGAAGCTGAGGCAAACAAAGTGGGGCTGAAAATAAACACAGCCAAAACAAAAGCCCTGAGCACTTCTTCTAACAACCGCGCTCAACTTAACATTGCCGGACTGGAAGTCGAGAAAGTTGATAACTTTCTTTATTTAGGAAGTGTGGTCTCGGCTAATCGCGGTGACACCGAACTGGATGTGTGCAGCAGAATCGGGAGGGCTAAAGCTGCGTTCGGAATGCTATCTAAAATCTGGAGAAGCAATGTTATCAGCTTAAGAACCAAGCTGCGACTGTTCCGCTCCAACGTAGAATCAGTGCTGCTTTATGGGTGCAGTACTTGGAAGGTGGACACCATTAACACACGAAAGCTGCAAGTCTTTGTAAACAAATGCTTAAGAATCATCTTGAGGATTTTTTGGCCGAACCGCATCTCTAACGAACAACTTTATCTGAGAACGGGCCAAGAACCTATAAGCATTACTATACGAAGAAGAAAGTGCCAATGGATTGGACACACCCTACGGCGCGAAGACAACTCCATTGCGAAATACGCCATGCAGTGGAATCCGCTCACCCAGGCAGGCAGAATAGCGGAACGCCCTAGGCAAACGTGGCGCAGAACAGTTGAGGAGGAATCGAGCTCTTTAGGAATGAGTTAGAGGCAGCTCAAACGCGTTGCAGAACTTCGAACACGATGGCGCGCAGGCGTGTTTGACGCCCTATGCCCCCCGAGGGGTTAAAGGATCTAAGGACAAGATCTAAGGTTGAAAATTCTCCTGAATTGTCATTCATGATACCTTTTTCTTTTCCGCGGATTTATTTCCTCTTTTTTAAAGATACCTAACTTTTGTTCGGGGGAAAATTGCCGAGGGAAAATTTATTCACGATAATCCTGTTTGTCTTTTAAAGTTATAAGCCCAGTGGTGGAGTGAAAGAAAAGGGTATAGGGGAGAATTAGAGATTGGATAGGGAAAAACAAAAAGTGAGGTGACGATACGCGTTAACTTTGAATCTCTGTAGATTATAGGAATCAGGAAACACTCAGGAAGACAAGTTATTCCACATTCGTCTGGAGTGGCTAAAAAACGATCTTTTATATTACACGGCCGAAGACAGGTTTAAGTATATACGGATGTGCGAATGAGGCACGCACGTGTACTACGATTGAACAAACGGACAGGAGGGACACAACTATATATTTCATCCGAACACTTGTGATGGAAGTACCGATATGGGAGCGCTAAACATTCAACATTCCGGCGATGTTCTAGCTAAGGGATTTGGTTGCAGATAGACTGATCGCCAATCAATCTACAAGCTTGTCGCTGAATGCGACAATAGCAAAATCATGCAGGTGGCGGGAGCTCCCTCTCAAACATGTGAGTTATATTCAAGATTCGGGCGAGTGTATGCTTTATAGATCGTGACCAAATAAGTTGGAGTGAAAAAGCGTTTACATATTTTGAGAAAGCCAAGGCATCTTCAATTCAATTCAATTCAATTCAATTTCAATTTATTTCCTTATTCTAACATTTAGAGTAGTCTACAAATAGCAATGGTTAATATCAATATGAGTAAATTAATAAAGAATCTGCAATCTTATAGTGGGCAATCTTATATGTGGGCGCCGTGGCGTAAGTGGTTAGTGTGTCGGATTACTACGCATGAAGTTCCAAGTTCAAATCCCAGAAAACACCAAAAAGTTTTTTCACGGTCCCACCTCTCGCGAGCGTCTGACAAACATCCGAGAGTATTGTTGTCACGAAAAAGCTTCTCAAATCGCCGTTCGGAGTCGGCATTAAACTGTAGGTCCTTTCCATTCGTGTGAAAAATATAACGCACATGAGTGGTTGCGAGAAGCTCATCCCTGGCACTTTAAAGAGCTGTTGTGCCAAATATTTATATTTGTAATCTTATAGTTCAGAAGGAACTAGAGGCGAAAGCAGCAGGCAAAGCATAAGAAAATAACATAAAAAAAAGCTTAGAATGTAGTGAGACGGGGTCACGACAAGATCTATATATATAGATACATTTATTTTTTCCTTTTGCTAAATAGCATAGACATAAATTTAAATACAATAGAATAATGAATTAAATAGTAACACGTAATAGGTCATAAATATCTTTATAATTTGGGTCTAAAAGCCATAGTTTAATTTTTTTAAGAAAAATAGATTCAATTCTTATACTTCTAATGCTATAAGGAAGGCTATTAAACAGTCTCGGAGCAATTGGCCTAAAAAAAATTTGAAAAAATTGCAAATTGTGATGAGGTGCTAAAGCAAGATTTTGATTGTTTACTCTAAGGCTATAACTAGAAGGGCATCTGTTCAATAGATAGCCCGATCTGGCGAAAAATATTTTCAAACTTTGTAAAAATATAAGTGTTTTAGAGGTAGATCTTTAAGGTTTCGGAAAAGTATTGAACTATTAAATCTGCGATTTTTACTACAAATAAGACATATGACATGTTTCTGAGAAAGTAGAAGCGGGTGGATTTTGCTGTTGTGTGTACCACCCCAGAAAACTATGCCATATGTTAGCTTAGAATGCACTGCACCGTAATAAATACACTTAAGAAGAACTCGTGAGCAATACGGTTTTAAAAGGTACATTTGGCTTGTGGCAGCCATAAGATACTTCTTTAGTGCATCGATATGAGCAGACCAACTCATCTTCCAGTCAAGCAAAACTCCAAGATATTTAAACGACTTAATGTGGTAAAGGGAAACTAGTTTGCCGTCGATGTGCTTAATAACGAAACTTTATTCAAACTGACTCTTACAACATGACGATGAGCTTAACAATTGCTGTTTCTTTTATAGATCATTTATGTGCAGTTATACATTTAATTCATACAGTGTGTACCAAAAGCTTACTTACAATTCGAATTATAGTTACAACATTTACCTTTTTTTTTCAAAACCATAATTAACAATTCAGATCTTGGTAAAGGACTTACTCAATACAGATTCTTAGTTATTACTGAGAACTACATACTAATGACTACCTATTAAAGAATTAACATAATTAAAATTAAAACTGATTTACATAGAAGTACTTTTTGTAGTCTTTATATTTATTATTTCTGATAGGCAATTTTCTTGAAATTAATGGATCCCCTTTGTTTTGGTTATTTCTAGAAGCGTCCTCATTCGGCTCAGTTTTAATACTTCCTTCAACATTTTCACCGGGCTTTTTATAACATCCTGGTACCGAAAGTTCTTTCTCAAATTTACGAACTTGATTTCGGTGAACTTTCCTTATATTTCCCCCTACTTCAATCTCGTATGTAACAAAACTTAATCTCTTTCTAACCTTTCCTGGGATCCAGTTTGCAAAATCATTGTTTGGATTCAAAAACAAGACTCTTTCCCCTACATTTAGATATGCGTGGGTCATTGCAATCAATGGCACACCAGTGGAGTGCACGCATATTCATGTTCATCAAACAAACTACATCGTATAGAAGGAAGTCCCCAAAACGTGAATGACTGGGATAATCTCGGGAACAAAAAAAAAAACAAATATTTGGCGCAACAGCTCTTTAAAGTGCCAGGGCCTAGCTTCTCGCAACCACTCATGTTGTGTGCGTTATATTTTTTTACACGAATGGAAGGGACCTACAGTTTAATGCCGAATCCGAACGGCGATTTGAGAAGCTTTTTCGAGACAACAATACTCTCGGGTGTTTTTTAGACGCTCGCGAGAGGTGGGACCGTGAAAAAAACTTTTTGGTACTTTCTGGGATTCGAACTTGGAACCTCATGCGTAGTGGTCCGACACACTAACCACTTACGCCACGGCGCCCACTAAAGGGATTTGGATGCAGTTTTCACTGTTATGATCTGCATTTCCCGGGGAAGATTGTATTAAAAATTGCTCGAATTTTCCTTTAATGAAGACTACTGTCAGCAGCCATGCAGAGGCTTTTTTTTTTTTTTTAGGTTGCGCCGGGGGTGTGTAATCTTCATAGATACTAATAGCCCGAGTGCTACTAGCATGCACGATTCGCAAACCTGAATAATCGATTTCAGGAATACGTCTACGTACTAAACACACACCCTACACACTTCAACCACTCTCCCCGCGGGACTGCCGTTAGGTATTACTTCGCGGGGCTGGTTAGCAATTTATGCTGTACTTTCTGCTTCTCGACGTATTCTTTCTTGAATTCGAAGCTGCATTTGCACGTGCGTAATAAACGCGCAAATTTCCATCCATTTTTCCTCATATTGTACCATATGATCTATGAGGAATGGGGGACTGGGAAGTTCGTTTCTCCAGTTTTCAAATCGCCTACAGTAGAAGACTGCATGCTCCGTATTTTCCTCATGGGCTGGACATTCTGGACACAACGACCGTGTCCAAACCGGTAAAGATATTTGCGGTAACCTCCATGGCCAGACAGGAACTGCGTGAGGTGGTAGGTGCAGTTCCCATGTGCTCGGTTTATCCAAATGTCGATGGTGGGGATTAAATTATAGGTCCATCTGCCTTTAACCGCATTATCCCATCGATCTTGCCACACAGCTCTTGAAGCTGCTTTTTCTTCTTCTATAACCCTTCTTCTTTCGCTAGCCTCTTGATGGCTCGAGCCTCTCCGATTGTAGATTCTCTGCATCTCGTTCGCGAGGATGTCGATAGCAACCATTCCTGCTATGACAAAGGCTGCTTCGTCAGAGATAGTTTTAAAACCACTGATGGTCCTTATAGCGCAGAGTCTGTAGGCTGATGTAAGTTTCCTCCTTGTTTCTTTCTTTTCGCGAGAGCCCCCGCCCAAACCGGAGCCGCATAAAGAAGGACTGAGCTGACAACTCTGGATAGTAGGATCCTCCTAGCGTATCCAGGTCCTCCAATGTTGGGCATTATCCTTGAGAGTGCTGCCTGAAGTCGTGACGCTTTTTTGCTCGAATAATCAACATGGTGTTTAAACCGCAGTCTATTGTCGAGCATTACTCCTAGGTATTTGATTGCTTCTTTGGATCTGATGATTTGGGTTCCAACCTGGACATTCATATATTCCACAGATTTCCGACTGGTTATTAGAACAGCTTAAGTTGTGTGGTCAGCTAATTCTGAACCGGCGGATCCTAGCCAGCTTTTGATTTGACTGATTGCCACATCTGTAGCTGATTCTACTTCACTGATTTGTTTTGCTACTGTAACAACAGCGATGTCGTCAGCAAATCCAATTATATTCACTTTAGGTGGCAGTGGTAGTCGTAAAACTCCGTCGTACATTATGTTCCGTAGTAATGGGCCCAGCACCGAATGTCGGTTCGATGTCGATTCGATGTCGGTTCGATGTCGGTCCGATGTCGGTTCGATGTCGGTTCGATGTCGGTCCGATGTCGGTCCGATGTCGGTTCGATGTCGGTCCGATGTCGGTTCGATGTCGGTTCGATGTCGGTTCGATGGCGCTTCGATGTCGGTTCGATGTCGGTTCGATGTCGGTTCGATGTTGGTTCGATGTCGGTTCGATGTCGGTTCGATGTTGGTTGGTTGTTGGTTGGTTATTGGTTGGTTGTTGGTTGGTTGGTTGGTTGGTTGGTTGGTTGGTTGGTTGGTTGGTTGGTTGGTTGGTTGGTTGGTTGGTTGGTTGGTTGGTTGGTTGGTTGGTTGGTTGGTTGTTGTTTGGTTGGTTGTTGGTTGGTTGGTTGTTGGTTGGTTGGTTTTTGGTTGATTGGTTGTTGGTTGGTTGGTTGTTGGTTGGTTGGATGTTGGTTGTTGGTTGGATGTTGGTTGGTTGTTGGCTGGTTATTGGTTGGTTGTTGGTTGGTTGTTGGTTGGTTGGTTGGTTGGTTGGTTGTTTGGTTGGTTGGATGTTGGTTGGTTGCTGGTTGGTTGTTGGTTGGTTGTTGGTTGGTTGTTGGTTATTTGTTGGTTGTTGGTTGGTTATTTGTTGGCTGTTGGTTGGTTGGTTGGTTGTTTGGTTGGTTGGTTGGTTGGTTGGTTGGTTGGTTGGTTGTTGGTTGGTTGGTTTTTGGTTGGTTGGTTGTTGGTTGGTTGGATGTTGGTTGTTGGTTGGATGTTGGTTGTTGGTTGGATGTTGGTTGGTCGTTGGCTGGTTATTGGTTGGTTGTTGGTTGGTTGTTGGTTGGTTGGTTGGTTGTTGGCTGGTTATTGGTTGGTTGTTGGTTGGTTGTTGGTTGGTTGGTTGGTTGGTTGGTTGTTTGGTTGGTTGGATGTTGGTTGGTTGTTGGTTGGTTGTTGGTTGGTTGTTGGTTATTTGTTGGTTGTTGGTTGTTGGTTGGTTATTTGTTGGTTGTTGGTTGGTTGGTTGGTTGGTTGGTTGTTTGGTTGGTTGGTTGGTTGGTTGGTTGGTTGGTTGGTTGGTTGGTTGGTTGGTTGTTGGTTGGTTGGTTGTTGGTTGGTTGTTGGTTGGTTGGATGTTGGTAGTTGGTTGGATGTTGGTTGGTTGTTGGGTGGTTATTGGTTGGTTGTTGGTTGGTTGTTGGTTGCTTGGTTGTTGGTTGATTGGTTGTTGGTTTGTTGGATGTTGGTTGGATATTGGTTGTTGGTTGGTTGGTTGTTGGTTGGATGTTGGTTGGATGCTGGTTGGTTGTTGGTTGGTTGGTTGTTGGTTGGTTGTTGGTTGGTTGGATGTTGGTTGTTGGATGGATGTTGGTTGGTTGTTGGTTGGTTATTGGTTGGTTGTTGGTTGTTGGTTGGTTGGTTGGTTGGTTGGTTGGTTGGTTGGTTGTTTGGTTGGTTGTTGGTTGGTTGTTGGTTGGTTGTTGGTTGGTTGGTTGTTGGTTGGTTGGTTGTTGGTTGGTTGGATGTTGGTTGGATGTTGGTTGGTTGCTGGTTGGTTGTTGGTTGGTTGTTGGTTGGATGTTGGTTGGTTGGATGTTGGTTGGATGTTGGTTGGTTGTTGGTTGGTTGTTGGTTGGTTGTTGGTTGGTTGTTGGTTGGTTGTTGGTTGGTTGGTTGTTGGTTGATTGGTTGTTGGTTGGTTGGTTGTTGGTTGGTTGTTGGTTGGTTGGATGTTGGTTGTTAGTTGGATGTTGGTTGGATGTTGGTTGCTTGTTGGTTGGTTGTTGGTTGTTTGTTGGTTGGTTGGTTGGTTGTTGGTTGGTTGTTGGTTGGTTGGTTTTTGGTTGATTGGTTGTTGGTTGGTTGGTTGGATGTTGGTTGTTGGTTGGATGTTGGTTGGTTGTTGGTTGGTTATTGGTTGGTTGTTGGTTGGTTGTCGGTTGGTTGGTTGTTGGTTGATTGGTTGTTGGTTGGTTGGTTGTTGGTTGGTTGGATGTTGGTTGTTGGTTGGATATTGGTTGGTTGTTGGTTGGCTATTGGTTTTTTGTTGGTTGTTGGTTGGTTGGTTGTTTGGTTGGTTGGATGTTGGTTGTTGGTTGGTTATTGGTTATTTGTTGGTTGGTTGTTGGTTGGTTGTCGGTTCGATGTCGGTCCGATGTCGGTCCGATGTCGGTCCGATGTCGGTTCGATGTCGGTCCGATGTCGGTACGATGTCGGTTCGATGTCGGTTCGATGTCGGTCCGATGTCGGTCCGATGTCGGTCCGATGTCGGTTCGACATCGTTGTTGGTTGATTGGTTGTTGGTTGGTTGGTTGTTGGTTGGTTGGTTGTTGGTTGGTTGGATGTTGGTTGGATATTGGTTGGTTGTTGGTTGGCTATTGGTTTTTTGTTGGTTGTTGGTTGGTTGGTTGTTTGGTTGGTTGGATGTTGGTTGTTGGTTGGATGTTGGTTGGTTGTTGGTTGGTTGTTGGTTGGTTGTTGGTTGGTTATTGGTTATTTGTTGTTTGGTTATTGGTTATTCGTTGGTTGTTGGTTGGTTGTTGGTTGGTTGTCGGTTCGATGTCGGTCCGATGTCGGTTCGATGTTGGTTCGATGTTGGTTCGATGTCGGTTCGATGTTGGTTGGTTGTTGGTTGGTTATTGGTTGGTTGTTGGTTGTTGGTTGGTTGGTTGGTTGGTTGGTTGTTTGGTTGGTTGGTTGGTTGGTTGGTTGGTTGGTTGGTTGGTGGTTGGATGTTGGTTGGTTGTTGGTTGGTTATTGGTTGGTTGTTGGTTGTTGGTTGGTTGGTTGGTTGGTTGGTTGGTTGGTTGGTTGGTTGGTTGGTTGGTTGGTGGTTGGATGTTGGTTGGTTGTTGGTTGGTTATTGGTTGGTTGTTGGTTGTTGGTTGGTTCGTTGGTTGGTTGGTTGGTTGTTGGTAGTTTGGTTGGTTGGTTGGTTGGTTGGTTGGTTGGTTGGTTGGTTGGTTGGTGGTTGGTGGTTGGATGTTGGTTCGATGTCGGTTCGATGTTGGTTGGTTGTTGGTTGGTTATTGGTTGGTTGTTGGTTGTTGGTTGGTTGGTTGGTTGGTCGGTTGTTTGGTTGGTTGGTTGGTTGGTTGGTTGGTTGGTTGGTTGGTGGTTGGATGTTGGTTGGTTGTTGGTTGGTTATTGGTTGGTTGTTGGTTGGTTCGTTGGTTGGTTGGTTGGTTGTTGGTTGGAAGTCTGTTGGTTGTTGGTTGGTTGGATGTTGGTTGGTTGTTGGTTGGTTGTTAATTGGTTGGTTGATTGGTTGGTTGGTTGTTGGTTGGCTGTTGGTTGGTTGGATGTTGGTTGTTAGTTGGATGTTGGTTGGTTGGATGTTGGTTGGATGTTGGTTGCTTGGTTGTTGGTTTGTTGGATGTTGGTTGGATGTTGGTTGTTGGTTGGTTGGTTGTTGGTTGGATGTTGGTTGGTGGGATGTTGGTTGGTTGGATGTTGGTTGGATGCTGGTTGGTTGGTTATTGGTTGGTTGTTGGTTGGTTGTTGGTTGCTTGGTTGTTGGTTGGATGTTGGTTGGTTGTTGGTTGGTTGTTGGTTGGTTGCTGGTTGGTTATTGGTTATTTGTTGTTTGGTTATTGGTTATTCGTTGGTTGTTGGTTGGTTGTTGGTTGGTTGTCGGTTCGATGTCGGTCCGATGTCGGTTCGATGTTGGTTCGATGTTGGTTCGATGTCGGTTCGATGTTGGTTGGTTGTTGGTTGGTTATTGGTTGGTTGTTGGTTGTTGGTTGGTTGGTTGGTTGGTTGGTTGTTTGGTTGGTTGGTTGGTTGGTTGGTTGGTTGGTTGGTTGGTGGTTGGATGTTGGTTGGTTGTTGGTTTTTTATTGGTTGGTTGTTGGTTGTTGGTTGGTTGGTTGGTTGCTTGGTTGGTTGGTTGGTTGGTTGGTTGGTTGGTTGGTTGGTGGTTGGATGTTGGTTGGTTTTTGGTTGGTTATTGGTTGGTTGTTGGTTGTTGGTTGGTTCGTTGGTTGGTTGGTTGGTTGTTGGTAGTTTGGTTGGTTGGTTGGTTGGTTGGTTGGTTGGTTGGTTGGTTGGTTGGTGGTTGGTGGTTGGATGTTGGTTCGATGTCGGTTCGATGTTGGTTGGTTGTTGGTTGGTTATTGGTTGGTTGTTGGTTGTTGGGTGGTTGGTTGGTTGGTCGGTTGTTTGGTTGGTTGGTTGGTTGGTTGGTTGGTTGGTTGGTTGGTGGTTGGATGTTGGTTGGTTGTTGGTTGGTTATTGGTTGGTTGTTGGTTGTTGGTTGGAAGTCTGTTGGTTGTTGGTTGGTTGGATGTTGGTTGGTTGTTGGTTGGTTGTTAATTGGTTGGTTGATTGGTTGGTTGGTTGTTGGTTGGCTGTTGGTTGGTTGGATGTTGGTTGTTAGTTGGATGTTGGTTGGTTGGATGTTGGTTGGATGTTGGTTGCTTGGTTGTTGGTTTGTTGGATGTTGGTTGGATGTTGGTTGTTGGTTGGTTGGTTGTTGGTTGGATGTTGGTTGGTTGGATGTTGGTTGGTTGGATGTTGGTTGGATGCTGGTTGGTTGGTTATTGTTTGGTTGTTGGTTGGTTGTTGGTTGCTTGGTTGTTGGTTGATTGGTTGTTAGTTTGTTGGATGTTGGTTGGATGTTGGTTGTTGGTTGGTTGGTTGCTGGTTGGATGTTGGTTGGTTGGATGTTGGTTGGATGCTGGTTGGTTGTTGGTTGGTTATTTTTTGGTTGTTGGTTGGTTGTTGGTTGGTTGGTTGGTTGTTGATTGGATGGTTGTTGGTTGGTTGGTTGTTGGTTGGTTGTTGGTTGGTTGGATGTTGGTTGTTGGATGGATGTTGGTTGGTTGGTTATTGGTTGGTTGTTGGTTGTTGGTTGGTTGGTTGGTTGGTTGGTTGGTTGTTTGGTTGGTTGTTGGTTGGTTGTTGGTTGGTTGCTGGTTGGTTGGTTGTTGGTTGATTGGTTGTTGGTTGGTTGGTTGTTGGTTGGTTGTTGGTTGGTTGGATGTTGGTTGTTGGATGGATGTTGGTTGGTTGTTGGTTAGTTATTGGTTGGTTGTTGGTTGTTGGTTGGTTGGTTGGATGTTGGTTGGATGTTGGTTGGTTGTTGGTTGGTTGTTGGTTGGTTGTTGGTTGGATGTTGGTTGGTTGGATGTTGGTTGGATGTTGGTTGGTTGTTGGTTGGTTGTTGGTTGGTTGGTTGGTTAGTTGTTGGTTGGTTGTTGGTTGGTTGTTGGTTGGTTTTTTGTTGGTTGATTGGTTGTTGGTTGGTTGGTTGTTGTTTGGTTGTTGGTTGGTTGGATGTTGGTTGGTTGGATGTTGGTTGGATGTTGGTTGCTTGTTGGTTGGTTGCTTGTTGGTTGGTTGTTGGTTGTTTGTTGGTTGGTTGGTTGTCGGTTCGATGTCGGTCCGATGTCGGTCCGATGTCGGTTCGATGTCGGTCCGATGTCGGTTCGATGTCGGTTCGATGTCGGTCCGATGTCGGTCCGTTGTCGGTTCGATGTCGGTCCGATGTCGGTTCGATGTCGGTCCGCTGTCGGTCCGATGTCGGTCCGATGTCGGTCCGATGTCGGTTCGATGTCGGTTCGATGTCGGTTCGATGTCGGTTGGTTGTTGGTTGGTTATTGGTTGGTTGTTGGTTGGTTATTGGTTGGTTGTTGGTTGTTGGTTGTTGGTTGTTGGTTGGTTGGTTGGTTGGTTGGTTGTTTGGTTGGTTGGTTGGTTGGTTGGTTGCTTGGTTGGTGGTTGGATGTTGGTTGGTTGTTGGTTGGTTATTGGTTGGTTGTTGGTTGTTGGTTGGTTGGTTGGTTGGTTGGTTGGTTGGTTGTTTGGTTGGTTGGTTGGTTGGTTGGTTGGTGGTTGGTTATTGGTTGGTTGTTAGTTGTTGGTTGGTTCGTTGGTTGGTTGGTTGGTTGTTGGTTGTTTGGTTGGTTGGTTGGTTGGTTGGTTGGTTGGTTGTTGGTTGGTTGTTGGTTGGTTGGATGTTGGTTGTTGGATGGATGTTGGTTGGTTGGTTATTGGTTGGTTGTTGGTTGGTTATTGGTTGGTTGTTGGTTGTTGGTTGTTGGTTGTTGGTTGGTTGGTTGGTTGGTTGGTTGTTTGGTTGGTTGGTTGGTTGGTTGGTTGCTTGGTTGGTGGTTGGATGTTGGTTGGTTGTTGGTTGGTTATTGGTTGGTTGTTGGTTGTTGGTTGGTTGGTTGGTTGGTTGGTTGGTTGGTTGTTTGGTTGGTTGGTTGGTTGGTTGGTTGGTGGTTGGTTATTGGTTGGTTGTTAGTTGTTGGTTGGTTCGTTGGTTGGTTGGTTGGTTGTTGGTTGTTTGGTTGGTTGGTTGGTTGGTTGGTTGGTTGGTTGGTTGGTTGGTGGTTGGATGTTGGTTCGATGTCGGTTCGATGTCGGTTCGATGTCGGTTGGTTGTTGGTTGGTTATTGGTTGGTTGTTGGTTGGTTATTGGTTGGTTGTTAGTTGTTGGTTGGTTCGTTGGTTGGTTGGTTGGTTGGTCGGTTGTTTGGTTGGTTGGTTGGTTGGTTGGTTGGTTGGTTGGTTGGTGGTTGGATGTTGGTTGGCTGTTGGTTGGTTATTGGTTAGTTGTTGGTTGTTGGTTGGTTCGTTGGTTGGTTGGTTGGTTGTTGGTTGATTGTTGGTTGGTTGTTGGTTGGTTGGTTGGTTGTTGGCTGGATGTTGGTTGGTTGGATTTTGGTTCGATGTTGGTTGGTTGTTGGTTGGTTGTTAATTGGTTGGTTGTTGGTTGATTGGTTGTTGGTTGGTTGGTTGTTGGTTGGTTGTTGGTTGGTTGGATGTTGGTTGGATGCTGGTTGGTTGTTGGTTGGTTATTGGTTGGTTGTTGGTTGGTTGTTGGTTGTTGGTTGGTTGTTGGTTGGTTGGATGTTGGTTGTTGGTTGGATGTTGGTTGGTTGTTGGTTGGTTGGTTGTTGGTTGGATGTTGGTTGGTTGGATGTTGGTTGGATGCTGGTTGGTTGTTGGTTGGTTATTGGTTGGTTGTTGGTTGTTGATTGGTTGATTGTTGGTTGGTTGGTTGTTGGTTGGTTGTTGGTTGGTTGGATGTTGGTTGTTGGTTGGTTGGTTGGTTGGTTGGTTGGTTGTTGGTTGGTAGTTGGTTGGTTGGTTGTTGGTTGATTGGTTGTTGGTTGGTTGGTTGTTGGTTGGTTGTTGGATGTTGGTTGGTTGGTTGTTGGTTGCTTGTTGGTTGGTTGGTTGTTGGTTGGTTGTTGGTTGGTTGTCGGTTCGATGTCGGTTCGATGTCGGTTCGATGTCGGTCCGATGTCGGTCCGATGTCGGTCCGATGTCGGTTCGATGTCGGTCCGATGTCGGTCCGATGTCGGTTCGATGTCGGTCCGATGTCGGTCCGATGTCGGTCCGATGTCGGTACGATGTCGGTTCGATGTCGGTTCGATGTCGGTCCGATGTCGGTACGATGTCGGTCCGATGTCGGTTCGATGTCGGTCCGATGTCGGTTCGATGTCGGTCCGATGTCGGTCCGATGTCGGTCCGATGTCGGTCCGATGTCGGTCCGATGTCGGTTCGATGTCGGTCCGATGTCGGTCCGATGTCGGTCCGATGTCGGTACGATGTCGGTTCGATGTCGGTTCGATGTCGGTCCGATGTCGGTACGATGTCGGTTCGATGTCGGTTCGATGTCGGTCCGATGTCGGTTCGATGTCGGTACGATGTCGGTTCGATGTCGGTTCGATGTCGGTCCGATGTCGGTCCGATGTCGGTTCGATGTCGGTCCGATGTCGGTTATTTGTCGGTCCGATGTCGGTCCGATGTCGGTTCGATGTCGGTCCGATGTCGGTCCGATGTCGGTACGATGTCGGTTCGATGTCGGTCCGATGTCGGTTCGATGTCGGTACGATGTCGGTTCGATGTCGGTTCGATGTCGGTCCGATGTCGGTCCGATGTCGGTTCGATGTCGGTTCGATGTCGGTCCGATGTCGGTTCGATGTCGGTTCGATGTCGGTCCGATGTCGGTCCGATGTCGGTCCGATGTCGGTTCGATGTCGGTTCGATGTCGGTCCGATGTCGGTCCGATGTCGGTACGATGTCGGTTCGATGTCGGTTCGATGTTGGTTCGATGTCGGTCCGATGTCGGTTATTTGTCGGTCCGATGTCGGTCCGATGTCGGTTCGATGTCGGTTCGATGTCGGTCCGATGTCGGTCCGATGTCGGTTGTTTGGTTGGTTGGTTGGTTGGTTGGTTGGTTGGTTGGTTGGTGGTTGGATGTTGGTTGGTTGTTGGTTGGTTATTGGTTGGTTGTTGGTTGTTGGTTGGAAGTCTGTTGGTTGTTGGTTGGTTGGATGTTGGTTGGTTGTTGGTTGGTTGTTAATTGGTTGGTTGATTGGTTGGTTGGTTGTTGGTTGGCTGTTGGTTGGTTGGATGTTGGTTGTTAGTTGGATGTTGGTTGGTTGGATGTTGGTTGGATGTTGGTTGCTTGGTTGTTGGTTTGTTGGATGTTGGTTGGATGTTGGTTGTTGGTTGGTTGGTTGTTGGTTGGATGTTGGTTGGTTGGATGTTGGTTGGTTGGATGTTGGTTGGATGCTGGTTGGTTGGTTATTGTTTGGTTGTTGGTTGGTTGTTGGTTGCTTGGTTGTTGGTTGATTGGTTGTTAGTTTGTTGGATGTTGGTTGGATGTTGGTTGTTGGTTGGTTGGTTGCTGGTTGGATGTTGGTTGGTTGGATGTTGGTTGGATGCTGGTTGGTTGTTGGTTGGTTATTTTTTGGTTGTTGGTTGGTTGTTGGTTGGTTGGTTGGTTGTTGATTGGATGGTTGTTGGTTGGTTGGTTGTTGGTTGGTTGTTGGTTGGTTGGATGTTGGTTGTTGGATGGATGTTGGTTGGTTGGTTATTGGTTGGTTGTTGGTTGTTGGTTGGTTGGTTGGTTGGTTGGTTGGTTGTTTGGTTGGTTGTTGGTTGGTTGTTGGTTGGTTGCTGGTTGGTTGGTTGTTGGTTGATTGGTTGTTGGTTGGTTGGTTGTTGGTTGGTTGTTGGTTGGTTGGATGTTGGTTGTTGGATGGATGTTGGTTGGTTGTTGGTTAGTTATTGGTTGGTTGTTGGTTGTTGGTTGGTTGGTTGGATGTTGGTTGGATGTTGGTTGGTTGTTGGTTGGTTGTTGGTTGGTTGTTGGTTGGATGTTGGTTGGTTGGATGTTGGTTGGATGTTGGTTGGTTGTTGGTTGGTTGTTGGTTGGTTGGTTGGTTAGTTGTTGGTTGGTTGTTGGTTGGTTGTTGGTTGGTTTTTTGTTGGTTGATTGGTTGTTGGTTGGTTGGTTGTTGTTTGGTTGTTGGTTGGTTGGATGTTGGTTGGTTGGATGTTGGTTGGATGTTGGTTGCTTGTTGGTTGGTTGCTTGTTGGTTGGTTGTTGGTTGTTTGTTGGTTGGTTGGTTGTCGGTTCGATGTCGGTCCGATGTCGGTCCGATGTCGGTTCGATGTCGGTCCGATGTCGGTTCGATGTCGGTTCGATGTCGGTCCGATGTCGGTCCGTTGTCGGTTCGATGTCGGTCCGATGTCGGTTCGATGTCGGTCCGCTGTCGGTCCGATGTCGGTCCGATGTCGGTCCGATGTCGGTTCGATGTCGGTTCGATGTCGGTTCGATGTCGGTTGGTTGTTGGTTGGTTATTGGTTGGTTGTTGGTTGGTTATTGGTTGGTTGTTGGTTGTTGGTTGTTGGTTGTTGGTTGGTTGGTTGGTTGGTTGGTTGTTTGGTTGGTTGGTTGGTTGGTTGGTTGCTTGGTTGGTGGTTGGATGTTGGTTGGTTGTTGGTTGGTTATTGGTTGGTTGTTGGTTGTTGGTTGGTTGGTTGGTTGGTTGGTTGGTTGGTTGTTTGGTTGGTTGGTTGGTTGGTTGGTTGGTGGTTGGTTATTGGTTGGTTGTTAGTTGTTGGTTGGTTCGTTGGTTGGTTGGTTGGTTGTTGGTTGTTTGGTTGGTTGGTTGGTTGGTTGGTTGGTTGGTTGTTGGTTGGTTGTTGGTTGGTTGGATGTTGGTTGTTGGATGGATGTTGGTTGGTTGGTTATTGGTTGGTTGTTGGTTGGTTATTGGTTGGTTGTTGGTTGTTGGTTGTTGGTTGTTGGTTGGTTGGTTGGTTGGTTGGTTGTTTGGTTGGTTGGTTGGTTGGTTGGTTGCTTGGTTGGTGGTTGGATGTTGGTTGGTTGTTGGTTGGTTATTGGTTGGTTGTTGGTTGTTGGTTGGTTGGTTGGTTGGTTGGTTGGTTGGTTGTTTGGTTGGTTGGTTGGTTGGTTGGTTGGTGGTTGGTTATTGGTTGGTTGTTAGTTGTTGGTTGGTTCGTTGGTTGGTTGGTTGGTTGTTGGTTGTTTGGTTGGTTGGTTGGTTGGTTGGTTGGTTGGTTGGTTGGTTGGTGGTTGGATGTTGGTTCGATGTCGGTTCGATGTCGGTTCGATGTCGGTTGGTTGTTGGTTGGTTATTGGTTGGTTGTTGGTTGGTTATTGGTTGGTTGTTAGTTGTTGGTTGGTTCGTTGGTTGGTTGGTTGGTTGGTCGGTTGTTTGGTTGGTTGGTTGGTTGGTTGGTTGGTTGGTTGGTTGGTGGTTGGATGTTGGTTGGCTGTTGGTTGGTTATTGGTTAGTTGTTGGTTGTTGGTTGGTTCGTTGGTTGGTTGGTTGGTTGTTGGTTGATTGTTGGTTGGTTGTTGGTTGGTTGGTTGGTTGTTGGCTGGATGTTGGTTGGTTGGATTTTGGTTCGATGTTGGTTGGTTGGTTGTTAATTGGTTGGTTGTTGGTTGATTGGTTGTTGGTTGGTTGGTTGTTGGTTGGTTGTTGGTTGGTTGGATGTTGGTTGGATGCTGGTTGGTTGTTGGTTGGTTATTGGTTGGTTGTTGGTTGGTTGTTGGTTGTTGGTTGGTTGTTGGTTGGTTGGATGTTGGTTGTTGGTTGGATGTTGGTTGGTTGTTGGTTGGTTGGTTGTTGGTTGGATGTTGGTTGGTTGGATGTTGGTTGGATGCTGGTTGGTTGTTGGTTGGTTATTGGTTGGTTGTTGGTTGTTGATTGGTTGATTGTTGGTTGGTTGGTTGTTGGTTGGTTGTTGGTTGGTTGGATGTTGGTTGTTGGTTGGTTGGTTGGTTGGTTGGTTGGTTGTTGGTTGGTAGTTGGTTGGTTGGTTGTTGGTTGATTGGTTGTTGGTTGGTTGGTTGTTGGTTGGTTGTTGGATGTTGGTTGGTTGGTTGTTGGTTGCTTGTTGGTTGGTTGGTTGTTGGTTGGTTGTTGGTTGGTTGTCGGTTCGATGTCGGTTCGATGTCGGTTCGATGTCGGTCCGATGTCGGTCCGATGTCGGTCCGATGTCGGTTCGATGTCGGTCCGATGTCGGTCCGATGTCGGTTCGATGTCGGTCCGATGTCGGTCCGATGTCGGTCCGATGTCGGTACGATGTCGGTTCGATGTCGGTTCGATGTCGGTCCGATGTCGGTACGATGTCGGTCCGATGTCGGTTCGATGTCGGTCCGATGTCGGTTCGATGTCGGTCCGATGTCGGTCCGATGTCGGTCCGATGTCGGTCCGATGTCGGTCCGATGTCGGTTCGATGTCGGTCCGATGTCGGTCCGATGTCGGTCCGATGTCGGTACGATGTCGGTTCGATGTCGGTTCGATGTCGGTCCGATGTCGGTACGATGTCGGTTCGATGTCGGTTCGATGTCGGTCCGATGTCGGTTCGATGTCGGTACGATGTCGGTTCGATGTCGGTTCGATGTCGGTCCGATGTCGGTCCGATGTCGGTTCGATGTCGGTTCGATGTCGGTCCGATGTCGGTTCGATGTCGGTTCGATGTCGGTCCGATGTCGGTCCGATGTCGGTCCGATGTCGGTTCGATGTCGGTTCGATGTCGGTCCGATGTCGGTCCGATGTCGGTACGATGTCGGTTCGATGTCGGTTCGATGTTGGTTCGATGTCGGTCCGATGTCGGTTATTTGTCGGTCCGATGTCGGTCCGATGTCGGTTCGATGTCGGTTCGATGTCGGTCCGATGTCGGTCCGATGTCGGTTCGATGTCGGTTCGATGTTGGTTCGATGTCGGTTCGATGTTGGTTGGTTGTTGGTTGTTGGTTGATTGGTTGTTGGTTGATTGGTTGTTGGTTGGTTGGATGTTGGTTGGATGTTGATTGGTTGTTGGCTGGTTGTTGGTTGGTTGTTGGTTGGATGTTGGTTATTTGGATGTTGGTTGGATGTTGGTTGGTTGTTGGCTGGTGGTTGGTTGGTTGTTGGTTGGATGTTGGTTGGTTGGATGTTGGTTGGTTGGATGTTGGTTGGATGTTGGTTGGTTGTTGGTTGGTTGTTGGTTGGTTGGTTGGTTGTTGGTTGGTTGTTGGTTGGTTGGTTGTTGGTTGATTGGTTGTTGGTTGATTGGTTGTTGGTTGGTTGGTTGTTGGTTGTTTGTTGGTTGGTTGGATGTTGGTTGTTAGTTGGATGTTGGTTGGTTGGATGTTGGTTGGTTGTTGGTTGGTTGTTGGTTGGTTGGTCGTTGGTTGGTTGGATGTTGGTTGTTGGTTGGATGTTGGTTGGTTGTTGGTTGGTTATTGGTTGGTTGTTGGTTGTTGGTTGGTTCGTTGGTTGGTTGGTTGGTTGTTTGGTTGGTTGTTGGTTGGTTGTTGGTTGGTTGTTGGTTGGTTGGTGGTTGGTTGATTGGTTGTTGGTTGGTTGGATGTTGGTTGTTGGATGGATGTTGGTTGGTTGTTGGTTGGTTATTGGTTGGTTGTTGGTTGTTGGTTGGTTGGTTGGTTGGTTGGTTGGTTGTTTGGTTGGTTGTTGGTTGGTTGTTGGTTGGTTGTTGGTTGGTTGTTGGTTGGTTGGTTGTTGGTTGATTGGTTGTTGGTTGGTTGGATGTTGGTTGGTTGTTGGTTGATTGGTTGTTGGTTGGTTGGTTGTTGGTTGGTTGTTGGATGTTGGTTGGTTGCTTGTTGGTTGGTTGTTGGTTGTTTGTTGGTTGGTTGGTTGTTGGTTGGTTGTTGGTTGGTTGTCGGTCCGATGTCGGTTCGATGTCGGTTCGATGTCGGTCCGATGTCGGTTCGATGTCGGTCCGATGTCGGTTCGATGTCGGTTCGATGTCGGTTCGATGTCGGTTCGATGTCGGTCCGATGTCGGTTCGATGTCGGTTCGATGTCGGTCCGATGTCGGTTCGATGTCGGTTCGATGTCGGTTCGATGTCGGTCCGATGTCGGTTCGATGTCGGTACGATGTCGGTTCGATGTCGGTCCGATGTCGGTTCGATGTCGGTCCGATGTCGGTTCGATGTTGGTTCGATGTCGGTTCGATGTCGCTTCGATGTCGGTCCGATGTTGGTTCGATGTCGGTTCGATGTTGGTTGGTTGTTGGTTGGGTATTATTTGGATGTTGGTTGGATGTTGGTTGGTTGTTGGTTGGTTGCTGGTTGGTTGGTTGTTGGTTGATTGGTTTTTGGTTGGTTGGTTGTTGGTTGGTTGTTGGATGTTGGTTGGTTGCTTGTTGGTTGGTTGTTGGTTGTTTGTTGGTTGGTTGGATGTTGGTTGGATGTTGGTTGGTTGGATGTCGGTTGGTTGTTGGTTGGTTGTTGGTTGGTTGGTTGGTTGTTGGTTGGTTGGTTGTTGGTTGGTTGCTGGTTGGTTGGTTGTTGGTTGATTGGTTGTTGGTTGGTTGTTTGTTGGTTGGTTGTTGGATGTTGGTTGGTTGCTTGTTGGTTGGTTGTTGGTTGTTTGTTTGTTGGTTGGTTGTTGGTTGGTTGTTGGTTGGTTGTCGGTCCGATGTCGGTTCGATGTCGGTCCGATGTCGGTTCGATGTCCTTTCGATGTCGGTCCGATGTCGGTTCGATGTCCTTTCGATGTCGGTCCGATGTCGGTTCGATGTCGGTTCGATGTCGGTCCGATGTCGGTCCGATGTCGGTTCGATGTCGGTCCGATGTCGGTTCGATGTCGGTTCGATGTCGGTCCGATGTCGGTACGATGTTGGTTCGATGTCGGTTCGATGTCGGTTCGATGTCGGTCCGATGTCGGTACGATGTCGGTTCGATGTCGGTTCGATGTCGGTCCGATGTCGGTTCGATGTCGGTCCGATGTCGGTTCGATGTCGGTCCGATGTCGGTTCGATGTCGGTTCGATGTCGGTCCGATGTCGGTTCGATGTCGGTCCGATGTCGGTCCGATGTCGGTCCGATGTCGGTTCGATGTTGGTTCGATGTCGGTTCGATGTTGGTTGGTTGTTGGTTGGGTATTATTTGGATGTTGGTTGGATGTTGGTTGGTTGTTGGTTGGTTGTTGGTTGGTTGGTTGTTGGTTGATTGGTTGTTGGTTGGTTGGTTGTTGTTTGGTTGTTGGTTGGTTGGATGTTGGTTGTTAGTTGGATGTTGGTTGGTTGGATGTTGGTTGGATGTTGGTTGCTTGTTGGTTGGTTGTTGGTTGTTTGTTGGTTGGTTGGTTGTCGGTTCGATGTCGGTCCGATGTCGGTCCGATGTCGGTTCGATGTCGGTCCGATGTCGGTCCGATGTCGGTTCGATGTCGGTCCGATGTCGGTCCGATGTCGGTCCGATGTCGGTACGATGTCGGTTCGATGTCGGTTCGATGTCGGTCCGATGTCGGTACGATGTCGGTTCGATGTCGGTACGATGTCGGTTCGATGTCGGTTCGATGTCGGTCCGATGTCGGTTCGATGTCGGTACGATGTCGGTTCGATGTCGGTCCGATGTCGGTCCGATGTCGGTCCGATGTCGGATCGATGTCGGTTCGATGTCGGTCCGATGTCGGTTCGATGTCGGTTCGATGTCGGTCCGATGTCGGTCCGATGTCGGTCCGATGTCGGTTCGATGTCGGTTCGATGTCGGTCCGATGTCGGTCCGATGTCGGTACGATGTCGGTTCGATGTCGGTTCGATGTTGGTTCGATGTCGGTCCGATGTCGGTCCGATGTCGGTACGATGTCGGTTCGATGTCGGTTCGATGTTGGTTCGATGTCGGTCCGATGTCGGTTATTTGTCGGTCCGATGTCGGTCCGATGTCGGTTCGATGTCGGTTCGATGTTGGTTGGTTGTTGGTTGGGTATTGGTTGGTTGTCGGTTCGATGTTGGTTCGATGTCGGTTCGATGTTGGTTGGTTGTTGGTTGGGTATTGGTTGGTTGTTGGTTGGTTGGTTGTTGGTTGGTTGTTGGTTGGTTGGATGTTGGTTGTTGGTTGGATGTTGGTTGGTTGTTGGTTGGTTATTGGTTGGTTGTTGGTTGTCGGTTGGTTGGTTGGTTGGTTGTTTGGTTGGTTGTTGGTTGGTTGTTGGTTGGTTGTTTTTTTGTTGGTTGTTGGTTGATTGGTTGTTGGTTGGTTGGATGTTGGTTGGATGTTGGTTGGTTGTTGGCTGGTTGTTGGTTGGTTGTTGGTTGGATGTTGGTTATTTGGATGTTGGTTGGATGTTGGTTGGTTGTTGGCTGGTTGTTGGTTGGTTGTTGGTTGGATGTTGGTTGGTTGGATGTTGGTTGGTTGGATGTTGGTTGGATGTTGGTTGGTTGTTGGTTGGTTGTTGGTTGGTTGGTTGGTTGTTGGTTGGTTGTTGGTTGGTTGGTTGTTGGTTGATTGGTTGTTGGTTGATTGGTTGTTGGTTGGTTGGTTGTTGGTTGTTTGTTGGTTGGTTGGATGTTGGTTGTTAGTTGGATGTTGGTTGGTTGGATGTTGGTTGGTTGTTGGTTGGTTGTTGGTTGGTTGGTCGTTGGTTGGTTGGATGTTGGTTGTTGGTTGGATGTTGGTTGGTTGTTGGTTGGTTATTGGTTGGTTGTTGGTTGTTGGTTGGTTCGTTGGTTGGTTGGTTGGTTGTTTGGTTGGTTGTTGGTTGGTTGTTGGTTGGTTGTTGGTTGGTTGGTGGTTGGTTGATTGGTTGTTGGTTGGTTGGATGTTGGTTGTTGGATGGATGTTGGTTGGTTGTTGGTTGGTTATTGGTTGGTTGTTGGTTGTTGGTTGGTTGGTTGGTTGGTTGGTTGGTTGTTTGGTTGGTTGTTGGTTGGTTGTTGGTTGGTTGTTGGTTGGTTGTTGGTTGGTTGGTTGTTGGTTGATTGGTTGTTGGTTGGTTGGATGTTGGTTGGATGTTGGTTGGTTGTTGGTTGGTTGTTGGTTGGTTGTTGGTTGGATGTTGGTTGGATGTTGGTTGGTTGGATGTCGGTTGGTTGTTGGTTGGTTGTTGGTTGGTTGGTTGGTTGTTGGTTGGTTGGTTGTTGGTTGGTTGCTGGTTGGTTGGTTGTTGGTTGATTGGTTGTTGGTTGGTTGGTTGTTGGTTGGTTGTTGGATGTTGGTTGGTTGCTTGTTGGTTGGTTGTTGGTTGTTTGTTGGTTGGTTGGTTGTTGGTTGGTTGTTGGTTGGTTGTCGGTCCGATGTCGGTTCGATGTCGGTCCGATGTCGGTTCGATGTCCTTTCGATGTCGGTCCGATGTCGGTTCGATGTCCTTTCGATGTCGGTCCGATGTCGGTACGATGTTGGTTCGATGTCGGTACGATGTCGGTTCGATGTCGGTTCGATGTCGGTCCGATGTCGGTTCGATGTCGGTCCGATGTCGGTTCGATGTCGGTCCGATGTCGGTTCGATGTCGGTTCGATGTCAGTTCGATGTCGGTCCGATGTCGGTTCGATGTCGGTTCGATGTCAGTTCGATGTCGGTTCGATGTCGGTCCGATGTCGGTTCGATGTCGGTACGATGTCGGTCCGATGTAGGTCCGATGTCGCTTCGATGTCGGTCCGATGTCGGTTCGATGTCGGTCCGATGTCGGTTCGATGTTGGTTCGATGTCGGTTCGATGTTGGTTGGTTGTTGGTTGGGTATTATTTGGATGTTGGTTGGATGTTGGTTGGTTGTTGGTTGGTTGCTGGTTGGTTGGTTGTTGGTTGATTGGTTGTTGGTTGGTTGGTTGTTGGTTGATTGTTGGATGTTGGTTGGTTGGATGTTGGTTGCTTGTTGGTTGGTTGTTGGTTGTTTGTTGGTTGGTTGGTTGTTGGTTGGTTGTTGGTTGGTTGTCGGTCCGATGTCGGTTCGATGTCGGTTCGATGTCGGTCCGATGTCGGTCCGATGTCGGTTCGATGTCGGTCCGATGTCGGTACGATGTTGGTTCGATGTCGGTTCAATGTCGGTTCGATGTCGGTCCGATGTCGGTTCGATGTCGGTCCGATGTCGGTCCGATGTCGGTTCGATGTCGGTTCGATGTCGGTCCGATGTCGGTTCGATGTCGGTCCGATGTCGGTCCGATGTCGGTCCGATGTAGGTCCGATGTCGGTCCGATGTCGGTCCGATGTCGGTTCGATGTCGGTTCGATGTCGGTCCGATGTCGGTTCGATGTCGGTCCGATGTCGGTCCGATGTTGGTTCGATGTCGGTTCGATGTTGGTTGGTTGTTGGTTGGGTATTGGTTGGTTGTTGGTTGGTTGTTGGTTGGTTGGATGTTGGTTGTTGGTTGGATGTTGGTTGGTTGTTGGTTGGTTATTGGTTGGTTGTTGGTTGTCGGTTGGTTGGTTGGTTGGTTGTTTGGTTGGTTGTTGGTTGGTTGTTTTTTTGTTGGTTGTTGGTTGATTGGTTGTTGGTTTTTTGGATGTTGGTTGGATGTTGGTTGGTTGTTGGCTGCTTGTTGGTTGGTTGTTGGTTGGATGTTGGTTGGTTGGATGTTGGTTGGATGTTGGTTGGTTGTTGGTTGGTTGTTGGTTGGTTGGTTGGTTGTTGGTTGGTTGTTGGTTGATTGGTTGTTGGTTGATTGGTTGTTGGTTGGTTGGTTGTTGGTTTTTTGTTGGTTGGTTGGATGTTGGTTGTTAGTTGGATGTTGGTTGGTTGGATGTTGGTTGGATGTTGGTTGGTTGTTGGTTGGTTGTTGGTTGGTTGGATGTTGGTTGTTGGTTGGATGTTGGTTGGTTGTTTTTTGGTTATTGGTTGGTTGTTGGTTGGTTGTTGGTTGGATGTTGGTTGGTTGGATGTTGGTTGGATGTTGGTTGGTTGTTGGTTGGTTGTTGGTTGGTTGGTTGGTTGTTGGTTGGTTGTTGGTTGGTTGGTTGTTGGTTGATTGGTTGTTGGTTGATTGGTTGTTGGTTGGTTGGTTGTTGGTTTTTTGTTGGTTGGTTGGATGTTGGTTGTTAGTTGGATGTTGGTTGGTTGGATGTTGGTTGGATGTTGGTTGGTTGTTGGTTGGTTGTTGGTTGGATGTTGGTTGGTTGGATGTTGGTTGGATGTTGGTTGGTTGTTGGTTGGTTGTTGGTTGTTGGTTGGTTGGATGTTGGTTGGTTGGATGTTGGTTGGATGTTGGTTGGTTGTTGGTTGGTTGTTGGTTGGTTGTTGGTTGGTTGGTTGGTTGTTGGTTGGTTGTTGGTTGGTTGGTTGTTGGTTGGTTGGTTGTTGGTTGGTTGTTGGTTGGTTGGATGTTGGTTGTTGGTTGGATGTTGGTTGGTTGTTGGTTGGTTATTGGTTGGTTGTTGGTTGTTGGTTGGTTGGTTGGTTGGTTGGTTGGTTGTTTGGTTGGTTGTTGGTTGGTTGTTGGTTGGTTGTTGGTTGGTTGGTTGTTGGTTGATTGGTTGTTGGTTGGTTGGATGTTGGTTGGATGTTGGTTGGTTGTTGGTTGGTTGTTGGTTGGTTGTTGGTTGGATGTTGGTTGGTTGGATGTTGGTTGGATGTTGGTTGGTTGTTGGTTGGTTGTTGGTTGGTTGGTTGTTGGTTGATTGGTTGTTGGTTGGTTGGTTGTTGGTTGTTTGTTGGTTGGTTGGATGTTGGTTGTTAGTTGGATGTTGGTTGGTTGGATGTTGGTTGGATGTTGGTTGGTTGTTGGTTGTTGGTTGTTTGTTGGTTGGTTGGTTGGTTGTTGGTTACTTACTTACCTAGATCCTTTAACCCCTCGGGGGGCATAGGGCGTCAACCACGCCTGCGCGCCATCGTGTTCGAAGTTCTGCAACGCGTTTGAGCTGCCTCCAACTCATTCCTAAAGAGCTCGATTCCTCCTCAACTGTTCTGCGCCACGTTTGCCTAGGGCGTCCCGCTATTCTGCCTGCCTGGGTGTGCGGATTCCACTGCATGGCGTATTTCGCAATGGAGTTGTCTTCGCGCCGTAGGGTGTGTCCAATCCATTGGCACTTTCTTCTTCGTATAGTAATGCTTATAGGTTCTTGGCCCGTTCTCAGATAAAGTTGTTCGTTAGAGATGCGGTTCGGCCAAAAAATCCTCAAGATGATTCTTAAGCATTTGTTTACAAAGACTTGCAGCTTTCGTGTGTTAATGGTGTCCACCTTCCAAGTACTGCACCCATAAAGCAGCACTGATTCTACGTTGGAGCGGAACAGTCGCAGCTTGGTTCTTAAGCTGATAACATTGCTTCTCCAGATTTTAGATAGCATTCCGAACGCAGCTTTAGCCCTCCCGATTCTGCTGCACACATCCAGTTCGGTGTCACCGCGATTAGCCGAGACCACACTTCCTAAATAAAGAAAGTTATCAACTTTCTCGACTTCCAGTCCGGCAATGTTAAGTTGAGCGCGGTTGTTAGAAGAAGTGCTCAGGGCTTTTGTTTTGGCTGTGTTTATTTTCAGCCCCACTTTGTTTGCCTCAGCTTCTAGATTTTGGGCCATCAGATGAAGATCCATTATCCGATGTGAAAGTAGACAAACATCGTCAGCGTAATCTAGGTGTTTAAGGTAAGATGTCATAGTCCAACGAATTCCATAGTTGCCTTCCGTCAATGCTGCACGGAGTACATCGCTGATAACCACCAAAAACAATAGTGGTGACAGTATGCACCCTTGACGTACTCCACTTTGGACTTCAAAATCCTCCGACACCTTACCATTGTGCACGACGTGACACTTACCACCCTCGTATGAAGCCTTGATAATAGCTGCAAGTTTTTCTGGGGTGCCTCTCCTGCGCAAGGCCAACCAGATAGCATCTCGATTCAATCTGTCGAAAGCTTTCTCGAAGTCGATAAACATTAAATGTAGCGGAGACCTATACTCAACGCATTGCTCGATAATGATCCGTAAGGTGTTTATGTGGTCAATGCAGGAGGATCCAGCGCGAAAGCCTGCCTGTTCGACATCGAGAGTTGAATCTAAATGTTCTTTAATTCGTTCTAGAATTATTTTAGCTATTATTTTAGCCACGGCTGGAAGAACGCATATACCTCTCCAGTTACCGCAATCCATCAAGTTTCCCTTCTTTGGAAGTTTAATGATCATCCCCCTTTTCCACTCCTGTGGAAATTGTTCGCTATCCCAAGCTCTCCGTATTAGGGGATGCAGCAAATCTGCCGATGTATTTGGCGCCGCTTGAAATAGCTCGGTAGGGATGCCATCAATACCCACCGCCTTGTTCTTCTTGAGGGACTTGATTGCTGTTATTATCTCGGTTTTACTGGGAGGTCCGGTGCGAATTCGGGAATTCGTTGCTTCGAACTGCTCATTCGAATTCGAGATCATACCGCCATCGTCTATGTGATTTAGCACTGTAGCAAAATGTTCTCTCCATCTAGTGAGCTGATCCTCATCCGAAATCAGAAGGTTACCGTCTAGACTCTTCACTGGATGTTGTTTGGAGTTTCGACCACCGATGAGCTCCTTAGTGATGCTATACACAGTCCTACTGTCGCACCTACTCGCTGCTTCTTCAGCCCTTGAGGCCAGTGAGTTGATATATTGACGTTTGTCACGTCTCACACTACGCTGCACTTCTTTCTTCTTCGCACGGTATTGGGCTTCAAGCTCGGTTCTCTCTACTGCTGAGGCCGCTGCAATCCGAGCCTTGATTGCTGTACGCTCATCGATCCGTCTCCAGGTGTCTGTAGAAAGCCATGTGCGGTGGTGTTTCTGCTTTTTACCGACATAAGTGCGTGCCCCAGTCGCAAAAGCATTTTTCACAGCACTCCAGTGGTCATCCATGTTCTCTATGCTGCTGATTGCTTCTGCTTCTAAGGCAAGATGGTCCCTGAACTGTTGGCGCACTTGGGGAACCTTTAGCCTGTCGATATTAAACCTGGTGATGTTAAGTAGGTTTGAGCGGTTGCTGTTGACGGATGCAGTACGAAGGCGTAAATGAGCTACCATAAGATGGTGATCTCGTTCTAGTCCGACGTCAGCTCCACGTCTGTTTCGGACGTCCAGGAAACAATTTCTAAAGCGGCGACTGATCGCAATGTGGTCGATCTGGTTGGATGTTCGTTGCCTATCAGTAGAGACCCAACTGATTTTGTGGCAGGTGTTATGCTTAAACAGCGTACCTCCGATGACTAGGCGGTTGGTATTGCAGAAGTCCACAAACCGCTCACCGTTATCATTACGGTCTCCCACGCCGTGAACTCCCATCACGTGCTTAAGCATGGTGTTGTCGCTACCCACCTTGGCATTGAAATCTCCCATCACCATTATGATGTCCTCATTAGGCGTTTGGTTGTAGGCGGCGCCTAAGTGGCTATAAAAATCATCCTTTTCGTCCTCAGTCGCGTCTAGAGTCGGAGCATAACACTGTATGATGGTAATTTTTCTAACTCTACTCTGGAACCTAGCCGTCAATATCCGGTCATTATGGGGTTTCCAGGATATGAGGCTACTACGTGCTGCTGGAGTTAGCATGAGTCCTACTCCGGAACTCCGTGCACTTCCAGCTGGTTTCCCAGAGTAGAGCTTGACAGTGTTTTTGGTTAGGGAGATGAATTCCCCAGCATCGAACCATCTTATCTCGCTCAGCCCTAAGATGTCTATTTTATACCTTGCGAATTCGCGTTCTAATTGGAGGAATCTGGCGTTATAAGGCCCTTCCTTGAGTGAGTCCAGGAGGGTCTTAACGTTCCAGAATCCGATCGTTATCCGTGTCCGATAGCCAAAGGTCGTCATCAAATTATCCGTCCGTATCCGAGGCGTTGGTTTTCGTTTCGGAGCATTAAAAGTTTTTACGGTTGCGGCTCGCTGGGCCACAGACCAACCGACACTTATCCTGTTTTTTGGCGCAGGAAGCTCGCCATTCGTCCTCTCCCGTTAGCAATTTCCGAAGAAATCCCCAGATGGCACCACGAGGAGGTGGGAGTAGGGCTTACTAACAGAGCTGCTAGGTTTTCGGCTGCAGTGGCTCTTTCTCGTTACTTAGCGGACCAACACCTATCGGGAGATGCTGCCCCTACGAGGCCTTTGTTAGTCGTTTGCCATTTGTTGGTTGGTTGGTTGGTTTTTCTTTGATTGGTTGTTGGTTGGTTGGTTGTTGGTTGGTTGTTGGTTGGTTGTTGGTTGGTTGGATGTTGGTTGTTGGTTGGATGTTGGTTGGTTGTTGGTTGGTTATTGGTTGGTTGTTGGTTGGTTGTTGGTTGGTTGGTTGTTGGTTGATTGGTTGTTGGTTGGTTGGTTGTTGGTTGGTTGGATGTTAGTTGTTGGTTAAATGTTGGTTGGTTGTTGGTTGGTTATTGGTTGGTTGTTGGTTGTTGGTTGGTTGGTTGGTTGGTTGGTTGGTTGTTTGGTTGGTTGGATGTTGGTTGTTGGTTGGATGTTGGTTGGTTGTTGGTTCTGTGTTGGTTGGTTGTTGGTTGGTTGTTGGTTATTTGTTGGTTGTTGGTTGGTTGTTGGTTGGTTGTTGGTTGGATGTCGGTTCGATGTTGGTTGGATGTTGGTTGGTTGTTGGTTGGTTGTTGGTTGGTTGTTGGTTGGATGTTGGTTGGTTGTTGGTTGGTTGTTGGTTGGTTGTTGGTTGGTTGTTGGTTGGTTGTTGGTTGGTTGATGGTTGGTTGATTGGTTGTTGGTTGGTTGTTGGTTGGTTGTTGGTTGGTTGATTGTTGGTTGGTTGGATGTTGGTTGGATGTTGGTTGGTTGTTGGTTGGTTGTTGGTTGGTTGTTGGTTGATTGTTGGTTGGTTGGTTGTTGGTTGATTGGTTGCTGGTTGGTTGGATGTTGGTTGGATGTTGGTTGGTTGTTGGCTGGTTGTTGGTTGGATGTTGGTTGGTTGGATGTTGGTTGGTTGGATGTTTGTTGGATGTTGGTTGGTTGTTGGTTGGTTGTTGGTTGGTTGGTTGGTTGTTGGTTGGTTGTTGGTTGGTTGGTTGTTGGTTGATTGGTTGTTGGTTGGTTGGTTGTTGGTTGGTTGTTGGTTGGTTGGATGTTGGTTGTTGGTTGGTTGTTGGTTGGTTGTTGGTTATTTGTTGGTTGTTGGTTGGTTGTTGGTTGGTTGTTGGTTGGTTGGATGTTGGTTGTTGGTTGTTGGTTGGTTGGTTGGTTGGTTGTTGGTTGGTTGTTGGTTGGTTGGTGGTTGGTCGATTGGTTGTTGGTTGGTTGTTGGTTGGTTGTTGGTTGGTTGGTTGTTGGTTGTTGGTTGTTGGTTGGTTGGATGTTGGTTGGATGTTGGTTGTTGGTTGGTTGGTTGTTGGTTGGATGTTGGTTGGATGTTGGTTGGTTGTTGGTTGGTTGTTGGTTGGTTGTTGGTTATTTAGTTGGTTGTTGGTTGGTTGTTGTTTGGTTGGTTGTTGGTTGGTTGGTTGTTGGTTGGTTGTTGGTTGGTTGGATGTTGGTTGTTGGTTGGATGTTGGTTGGTTGTTGGTTGGTTATTGGTTGGTTGTTGGTTGTTGGTTGCTTGGTTGGTTGGTTGGTTGGTTGGTTGGTAGTGCTTCAAAAAGAGCTCAATTAGCGCTATTGCGCCATTTGGATATCACAAAACTCGTGCACACCTGGTTGTATGATGGAGAATTCGGTTCAAGAAGATGGATATGTTAGACCCAGCCTGTCGAGTTTATTTAAAGAATGAGAGCTCCAATCCTTTTGTCAAATATATCTCCCAGGTCGTCGTAGAGGGATTTACCTAGGGTACGCTGTCTGGTTCTCGCTAGTTTTGTATATAAGTGAAACAAGTTCTAGGCTTATACCTAAAAACTAAATCTGATGGTGTAAATTGTGTGGAAGTGACTGGCGTATTGCGATATTTAAACAGGAAGTTTAATATTTGTTGTTGGATGGACAAACTACTTACGCACTTGGACAGGACATATTTTTTTAAATTAGTTTTAATGGTACCTACTCCCCTCTCAACTAATCCATTACTTTCTGGATGGTATACTGGGGATGGGCTGTACTCAATACCATTCATTTTACAAAAGGTACCGAACTCTCCACTTGAGAACTGAGGTCCATTGTCGGACACAATTATTTTTGGAAAACCGAAAACAGCCATGAAGATCTTCAACTTTTCTATTACTTGCCCCGAGGAAGTCTTCGTTAATAAAAATGCGTCAAGCCATTTACTGAAATCATCTACGATGATTAAAAAATCATATTTCCTGAACTGAAGCAGATCTATGTGGATACGCTCAAATGGAAAAGACGTTGCCGGCCACGTAAAGTTCGGACAGTCACGCGTTGTCCTCTGGGTAATTTGACATATGTCGCAATTTTTCGCAACATTTTCAACGTCTTGGTCAATTCTAAACCACCAAACCAAAGTTCGAGCAAGCATTTTCATGCGTGTAATTCCGATATGCTCTTTATGTAGTAATCTCAAAACTTTATCCTTACACTTGTTGGGTATAACTAGCCGATTTCCGTAAAAGATACAATCCCTTTCTACTTCGAATGAATGCCTTAACCGGAAGTAAGGCGTAAGATCTTTTTCAGTATCTTTTGGCCAACCAGAGCGAATGAATCCTAGAACCTTACTAAGAATATTATCCTTTGCCGTTCCAGAAGCTATTTCATCTGAATTAACAGGCAACTCATCAGAGTAATTGAAAAAATTCAAGCAAAAATTTAGTTCCTCTACTTCAGTCGTTTCTTTCAGCGGTAACCGAGATAGCGCATCAACATGACTTTGCTTCGATGCCTTTCTATACTTGATCGTATATTGATAATTTGCCAAGAGTAAAATCCATCTGTGAAGTCTTACTGACGACACAATTCCTAAAGATTTCTTGTCACCCAAGAGGGTTTCCAATGGTTTGTGATCGGTGTAAACTCCATTCTCACAAATGATACTCAAAATGGCACCAACCCCAATAGGTGACGCATCACAAGCAATAATAATTAGACGTTTCGGATTAAAGTGCACTAAAAGATTATTGTTCACTAGGAGCTGCTTACTTTCATTAAATGCATGTTTACATTCCATCGACCACTTCCACTCAGAGTCTTTTCGCAACAATTGGTGCAAGGGTGCTAACACATTAGATCTACCCGGCAGAAATCTGCAATAGTAATTTAACAGTCCTAGATACGACTGTAATTCTTTTACACAGGTGGGTTCTGGGCTTTCCAGTATAGCTTTCTCTTTATTCGGTGAAGGTTTAATGCTCTCAAAACTAACAACATGGCCAAGCCACTCAATTTCCCTTACAAAAAACTTACATTTCTCTACGTTTATTTTAATATTGTGGTCGTTAAGACGGCAAAGAACTAAAAGCAAGGTTTCTTTGCAATCGACTATGCTGCAACCCCCTATTAAAATATCGTCAATATATATTCCAATGTTTTTTATACCTTTTAAGATTGTTTCCATTACTTTTTGAAAATACATAGGAGCAGAACAAATTCCATAAGGAAGACGTGTGAACTGATATAATCCTTTATGTGAATTAACAGTTAACATCGGCCTAGAACTTTTCTTTACCTCTAATTGAAGATATGCTCCAGTGAGATCAAGAGAACACAAAATTTGATTTCCATTCCCACCGATCAAGTTTAGCAAGTCTTCAGTTAAAGGTAACGGGTATACCTCTAAATCGACATACGGATTTATGGTAACTTTGAAATTTCCACATAGCCTTAATTTACCATCCCTTTTCTTGACACATACTAACGGTGCAGCCCAGTCACTGTTTTTTACCTTTTCGATAATTGCCTCCCTTTCCATTCTATCTAATTCGCACTCTACTTGGTCTCTCAAATAGGGAATCGCTGCCACCACTTGAAAAGACCAAAGGGATGGTGCGATATAGCATGGGGAAGGTCATGCTAAAGATCATGACCAAGGGTGTTGAGGAGGAGGAGGAGCCCAAAGATGATGGAGGTGATGCAGATAAACCTGCATCACAGTAAGGCTGCGACGGCATGCTTGACCAACTATATCATCAAGCATGACGTCTCGGCCATACTGGTACAAGAGCCATGGATCAGCGACAACAACCAGATCCAAGGGCTCAAAAACAGGAATTACACGTTGTTCTACAAAGCCAACGAAGGTAAAATCAGGGCTTGTATACTTTTAAAAAACAACATAAGGGCATTTCTTTTGAATAATTTCAGTGACGGAGATCTAGTAGCAGTCTCCTGTGAAAGAGAGGGAAGTAAACCGCTGTGTCTGGTCTCTGCATACCTCCCGTACGAGCAGGCAGAGATTCCATCTGTGAAGTTGAAGCAGTTGGTAAGGAAGGACAACTGGCTCTTCATCGTGGGCTGTGATGCAAATGCGCATCACTCACAATGGGGTAGCAGTGATACTAATACAAGAGGTGAGTGTCTTTTTGATTTCATCCTTTCGACCAAGCTCACCATGGGGCGCCGTGGCGTAAGTGGTTAGTGTGTCGGATCACTACGCGTGAGGTTCCGAGTTCGAATCCTACAAAACACCAAAAAGTTTTTTCACGGTCCCACCTCTCGCGAGCGTCTGACAAACATCCGAGAGTATTGTTGTCTCGAAAAAGCTTCTCAAATCGCCGTTCGGATTCGGCATTAAAACTGTAGGTCCCTTCCATTCGTGTGAAAAATATAACGTACACAACATGAGTGGTTGCGAGAAGCTAGGCCCTGGCACTTAAAGAGCTGTTGCGCCAAATATTTATTTATTTAAGCTCACCATATGCAACAAGGGTTCTACGCCAACTTTTGTAGTAAGGAACAGACAAAAAGTGATTGATATAACCTTAGCTTCTTGTTCTGTTCACCTAACGGTAGAAAAGTGGAGGGTTTTGGAGGAGGCATCTCTGTCTGATCACAGGTGGATACGCTTTCAAATTAATTTCGAGACTTGGGTTAGCAACAGCTACAGAAACCCTAAAAGTACAGACTGGGGTATGTATACAGAGCTAGTAAGGAAACATCTTAAGGATGGGCCTATTCGCAACGGCGATCCTCAAGATATAGATAAGGCGGTAGATAACTTAGGCAAAGTAATGAACATGGCATTCGAAAGGGCCTGTCCACTAAGAAAGAAGTCCAAGAGGTCCCAACCTCCTTGGTGGAGCAAGGAAATCAACTCCAAGAAAAAACAGGTTAGGCATTTCTACAACAGGGCCAAAGAAATAGGAGACGGTACCACATGGGATGAATATATGGACCGCAAGCGGGAGTTTAAGTACTTAATCAGGCAATCAAAAAGAAAGTCCTGGAAGGAATTTTGTCAGTCCATTGCGGATACTAGTGAAGCTTCCAGACTTCGCAAGATGCTAGCCAAAGACACTTCTGTCCCAAGCTTCATCAAAAACTCTGACGGCTCGTGGGCAGAAAGTAGCGAAGAAGTTTTAGAAACGTTAATTGAAGCTCACTTCCCAGGAAGTAGATCGCCAATGGATTCTACTACTAATAGCTACTCGTACAATGGTAGGTCAATAGGGGACGACGTAGAGAATCTCATTACATGGAAGAATCTGCGATGGGCCATTATCTCATTCGCACCATTCAAAGCACCAGGCCCTGATGGAATTTTGCCAGCTATGCTGCAAAAAGCTCCAGCCAAGGTCAGAAGTAGGCTTAGGGAAATTTTTAAACATTGTTTAAGGTCATGTTACGTACCAGTGGCATGGAGGGAAGTGCGGGTTATATTCATACCTAAAGCAGGTAAACCAAGCCACACTTCAGCGAAAGACTACAGACCCATAAGTCTCTCGTCATTCCTCCTCAAGACACTTGAAAGACTTCTTGATATTCACATCAGAAGTAAGTGTTGCAACGCGATTCTATGCAAAGCTCAGCACGCATATCTGAAGGGGAAATCGGTGGAAACAGCTTTACACGACGTAGTAGGGAAGATAGAGACTAGCCTTCACCATAAGGAATATGCACTAGCAACCTTCCTAGATATAGAAGGGGCGTTCAATAACGTAGAAGGAAGGGCCATCAAACAGGCCCTGGAAACAATGAACGTCGAGCATAGCATTACCAATTGACTCTGCAATATGCTAGGCACTAGAAACATTAACTCCACTATCGGAAACAGTTCAATAAGAAAATCCGTTACCAGGGGGACTCCCCAGGGAGGCGTTATCTCACCCCTCCTCTGGGTTCTAGTCATCGATGAGATACTTAAAGAACTAAGCAACACAGGCATAAGCGTCACTGCTTACGCAGACGACGTGGTGATTTTAGTTCAGGGCAAGTTCCTTGACACATTAAGTGAAATTATGGAATCAGCTCTTAATAGTCTAGAAAAATGGGCTAGAGGGTGTGGACTACACGTCAACCCGGATAAAACCGAATTGGTACTCTTCAGCAAAAAATACAAGATACCACGCTTCAAACTGCCTAAGCTAGCAGGGGTGGAGCTTTCCCTTTCGGATCGCGCTAGATATCTTGGGATAATGCTAGATAGGAAACTAAATTGGAAACTTAACATACAGGAAAGGGTCCGCAAAACTTATAATGCTTTTTTCATCTGTAAGCGGACCGCGGGGAAAAAATGGGGCCTGAAGCCCGCAATGATGCACTGGCTATACATCATGGTAGTCAGACCCATACTCACGCATGGGGCTCTTGTGTGGTGGAAGGCAACGAATACGAAAAACACACGGGATATGTTGGCCATGGTACAAAGAACAGCTTGCATTGCCATCACGGGTGCTCTACGCACAACACCTACGGCTGCACTCGAGATCTTTCTGTATCTTTTACCATTAGACCTACAAATTAAATTTCAAGCGGGCAATAGTGCGCTTCGGCTCACTAACGTTGGTCTCTTCAGGACTAATAACATAGGACACAGCTCCATTCTCAAGGAATCTTTTCCCGGTATCCCTGGCGAATCGGACGATATACTTGGCACCTTAGACTTCGACACACCATACGAAGTACTGTATCCAGTTAGAGAGGACTGGCGAAGGAAGACAGTCTCTGTCCATAACGAGATTGCAATAAACATAGATGGTTCTAAGACCAACGAGGGCACGGGGTCAGGTATTTACTCGAGAGATACGAACCTACAGGTGGCCCTGAGACTTCCGGACACATGCAGTGTGTTCCAAGCAGAGGTTCTAGCTGTACTTAAAGCTGCGGAATTACTTGAAATGGGATCAATATCCGATAAGAATATCGCCATCTACATTGACAGTCAGGCTGCGCTAAAGGCGCTAGAGTCTTACGTCACCAAATCTGATATAATCAGGAATTGCCGCACAATGCTTAGGGCATTATGTACGCAGAACCGAGTCAGATTATGCTGGGTACCTGGACACTGCGATATTGAAGGCAACGAGCAAGCCGACGCGCTGGCTAAAAGAGGAGCGGGGCTCCCACATAGCGATATAATTGGTAGCATTAAGCCACCAGGGTGCGTGGCCAAGGGAATTATTCGGGATAAAATCATTGACACGGCTAATCTAAGATGGTCAAACATAGATGGTCACAGGGTGTCTAAGACCTTGTGGCCTGTGCTAGATCGCAGAAAATCTGGGGAGATAATCAAGTTAGATAGATCGCGGTTAAGAACAGTGATAGGAATACTCTCTGGCCACTGTCTCCTAAGGAGGCATGCCATGAGACTAGGGTTATCCGATACGGATGTTTGTAGGTACTGCGACGACCTACATGTCTCAGAGGATATAACTCATATACTCTATGAATGTCAAGGAATTTCCAGGACAAGGCTAAAGCATCTTGGAAGATACTTCTTCGATAACCTTGAAGAGGTGAGGTCCCTAAACCATAACAAGGATCTTTTCAGATTCTGTAGGGAGATTAATTGCTTGGGAGAATGGGTTTAGGTCTTCTGCCGTGAAGGTTCCCTAGGGATCGCGAAGGGCCCACTTTGGTGCCTAGTGTTTTATGATAACCTCATAACCCTACCTAACCTAACCTAACCTAACCTGGTCTCTCAAACTAAACGGTACAGCATAAGGCTTATGAAACCGAGGAACTGCATTGTCTTTTAAAATTATTTCGGCAGAAAAGTTTTTTATAGGCTCTTTCGATTTTACAAACAAGTTAGGAAAACTACGTTTAGCTTCTCTCAAAAATGAACTGGCCGTACTACTAATTCTTACCACTGCTACTGCTACTAGAAAATTTAGCAACAACACACTCACGCCAACTTGGGAATAACTTGTCCAACCAATTTCTTCCAATCAACGGGTTAAAATTAATTGTGCCACTAATAACGGTCAACATTACTTTCTCCATAAAGTCATTTACTTCCACCCAAATTTCACCTTCAACTTTTACCGTTTGACCTGTAATAACCTGTAACGGGGATGATTCAACTTTAACTAATTTAACATTTGAAAAATACTTATTATAATCATGGATTGATACTACCGAAACTGCAGCACCACAATCAACTTCCATCAGCATCGAGATTTGATTCACCATTACATTAACCATTACCGGACCTTCTAAATGACTGACGTAATTTAACATCCCCAACCGATACGTGATGTTGCTTTGCTGTCCACCTCTGCCTTTTGCACTGCCACGCTGTTCACTGTTTCGACCTCCAAATTTGCTTTGATTTCTGGACTTTCTAGTATTTGATGCTGGTATACTGCTTCTACAGGCATTGGCTGAATGTCCTACTCTTCCGCATTTAAAGCATTGCCAATTCCTAGGGGGGCAAGCGTTGAGCTCATGGTTACTGAAATAAAACTAAAAACATAAACTCCACTTTTACGGCAGAAACAAGTTCGGTAAGACTCTTTGATTTAGGTGACGAAGGAGCCAAGATGTCCTTAATTTTTTTATAACTCTCCGGTCCTATTAATGTTAAGAAAAAGGCCACTTTTTTATTTTCAGGCGTATCGTTGATTAAAAATAACTGCTCCATTCTCTCGATATAATCTTCGAAATTATCGCCGGGGAAAAACTGTTCGATTGAGCCGATGAATCCCACGTGTGCAGCTTTATCGCTGTTCTCAGCATCGTTTTTTGTCATATCGTTTTTATTTATTAACCGTACTTTTTTTTTGTACCGTTCCCATTCTTCAGCTGCCTTGACGTGGCGGAACGGCTTAAGAGTCAATGACCCTAAGGGTCCGAAAGGACCCCAGGTGAGACATCGAACTAAAGGCTGAAGACGTCTTGACTGTGACGCAAAACCTGTTGAAGATATGATGGAAGAAACTTGTACGGTATCTACTCCAGGTGGTACTCGTGAAAACGATAATCCACCCGTGGTCTTTTTGACTACGGCCGGGACGAGGATTCTGGAGGTCCCAACCACCATACTTTTACCCCCCGCCTCTGGCGTTGAATCAGAAGTAGTAGCGACGCTTGTTTCAGAAGACTCCTGCAACTCTGTCTCTGACTCGATTGGTAGACTGGGCTGGAATGGCAAAGAAAGTGGCAGAAAGGCTTCGGCTGGAACGTCTAATCTCTGTCTCTGGGTAGCTGGTCGAAGTTGTGTCGGTGACGGTTTGACTCGGGAAACCAATAAGGCTGAACGAGCTCCCGAAGCGGCACACTCCGATGGGCTCCTGACTAAGAGTCAATTGAAAAGGAGAAGAAGGAAGGCGGCGATGGCGCGGTGCAAAGAGGCTGCAGAGTCAGCTGAAGGCGCAAGCGCCGAAAGCAGTCATCCTTCAGTAGCGACAGGAAAGAAGCCTAGGTCGGCAGAAAGTATTCCAACTGGAGCCGATCAATCCCTCAGACCTAACGCTGGCTCCTTTTCGGTCGGCTCGAACAGGTCCAATCTGATGGAACAAGTTTCGCCTGCTCTTCATAGTGGAACCGTGTGCGCATCTGATGCGCGGTCTTCTGCCGGGCACACTCTTACCGGTGGCGTTATCTGCGCACAAAATCTGGTGGATACTGGTGCTGTTACCCCTAAAGGTCCCAGCACTAGCGGACAGAAAATGG
The DNA here is from genome assembly GCA_945910035.1 of Brachypalpus laphriformis. Taxonomy (NCBI): domain Eukaryota; kingdom Metazoa; phylum Arthropoda; class Insecta; order Diptera; family Syrphidae; genus Brachypalpus; species Brachypalpus laphriformis. Next base: position 312,915,931 of record OX246753.1, on the reverse strand, counting down.
CAATGCCACGGGTAGGGGCGCTCGCCTCGCCGGAAGCATGTGCGCACCTGGTGCGCGCCGTTCTGCTAATAAAACTGCGACTATATCTTTGATATTTTCGCAGATAAACCTCCACCACTCAAAGGCTACTACCGCTCTCTCAAGTAGCACACTTTCCGTGGTGCGTACAAAACCCCACATAACATCTATCCAGGAGCCATACGTGCGGAACAAGCGCATATGTGGTTTTGCGGGTGTTCGTGGAGTAACGGTGCTATGTGACGAGCGATCTGAAAGACCGAGAGCTTGTCTAATTGTGCCGAATTTCCTCTCAGTAACCAAGCTTGGACAATTTTGTGGACAGGACCTGGTTGCTGCAGCTGTAAGCTACGAAACGACCGGAAGTTGGAAAACCTTCGTCGTTGCGTCGGCTTACTTCCCTTATGATTCGGTAATGCCTCCACCACCGAAGGCGGTTGCCGAACTCATAAAGTACTGTGACACTCAGGAGATGGGACTAGTCATGTGTTGCGACGCGAATGCTCAGAATACAGTCTGGGTCAGCAGCAAATGTAACACACGAGGAAACCATCTCCTAGACTTTATACTATCGTCTGGCATGGTAATTAACAATGTGGGCTCCCAGCCAACTTTTGTTACGGCAAGGAGGCAGGAGGTAATTGATTTGACTTTATCTAATAGGTATTTCAAGTCAATTACTAACTGGAGGGTACTGCCGGAGGTGTCCTTGTCAGACCATAGATACATCGCTTTCCAAATCGAATGCGAGGCCATAACTTTGCAGGAGAGGAGGAATCCACGGAAAACCAACTGGGTGCGGTTTAGGGAAAAGCTAGACAGATCTGTCAAAACTCCAACTAAACTCAGAACGAAACGAAAGGTTGAGGATGCTGTTCAAAACCTGACTAGTGTCCTTACCAGCTGTTTTGAACTGACGTGCCCATTGACAAAAACCCCCTGCAGAACTCCGGTTCCCTGGTGGAGCCCTGAACTGCAGCGATTTAGGAAGGAATCCAGAAAACTTCTAAATAGGTCACTCAAGACAAATTTAGAAGGTGACTGGAATCTTTTTAGATCGAAGCAAAAAGACTACAAGAAGTTAATTCGGTTGTCGAAAAGTGCTTCTTATAGAGATTTTTGTGAAAAGATCGAGACACTCGGTGAAACCAGCAGGTTGGTTAAAGTTCTCAAAAGGGGCAAGCCGACCAAACCGGAGTCACTCAGACGGTCTGATGGCAAGTTTACTGAGACGAAAGCGGAAACTTTTAGTCTTCTGCTGGAGACTCACTTTCCTGGCAATCGGATAATCACTAGGTCGCAGCTTGGCCCGCTTACCCAGGCTGAGCTTGATCTAAGTCAGAAAACTCGGCGCAGCTGGTATATTGCATCAGCCGTGGTAACAGATGAGGCCATCAAATATGCTGTGGCATCTTTTGATGGTTTCAAATCGCCTGGCACCGATGGAATATATCCAGCTATGCTGCAACAGGGTATAGATCAGCTATTGCCAACTCTGAAAAGAATTTTCACCGCTGGCTTGGCGCTGGCATATATTCCTACACCTTTGCGGGCAGTCAGAGTAGCTTTCATACCGAAAATTGGTAAGGAAGACTATTCGCTCCCCAAGAGTTTCAGACCTATAAGTTTGACATCCTTCTTACTGAAAAGTATGGAGAGACTGGTAGAATTTCACGTGCGCAAAGTTGCTTTGAAACTGCATCCACTATCGGAGATGCAGCATGCCTATCAGCGTGGGAAATCCGGTGAGACCGCACTTCAAAATCTAGTGGCCAGAATTGAATACGCGCTTGATATGAGAGAATACGCGATGGGTATCTTCATCGACATTGAGGGTGCTTTTGACAATGCGACTTTTGACTGCATGTGCGACTCTGCCAGGCAACACGGGGTAGATGAAACATTAGTGTTGTGGATTAAAGCAATGCTAATGAATAGAACGTTGGTAGTGGATGCGGATTGTGGCCAATATGTTATGACAGGGGTAAACAGGGGCTGTCCGCAAGGTGGCGTTCTGTCTCCATTGTTATGGTGCATGGTGGTCGACTCTCTGTTGAACACTCTAAATAGTTCTATCGTCTACGCTCAGGCATATGCGGATGATGTCGCCGTACTTTCTGTCGGGCCATGCCTGGCGACGGTCGGTGCTAACGCGCAGGCGGCTCTGGACATGATCGATGAATGGTGTACTAGGAGTGTGCTTTCGGTGAATCCTCTTAAAACTGAGGTTGTTCTTTTTACGAGAAGAAGGATTTTGACCGGTCTGACTCAGCCAGTACTAAAAGGCGTCACCATTCGCATTTCCATTGAAGCCAAATATCTGGGAGTGATTTTAGATAAGAAACTTCATTGGTCCAAACACGTCGAGTCGAAAACATCCAAGGCGCTCTCAGTCTTCTGGCAGTGTAAGGGTGCTTTTGGCAAGACTTGGGGCTTATCACCGAATAAGGTTCTCTGGATCTACACGGCTATGATAAGACCATTCCTCGCATATGCGTCGGTTGTTTGGTGGAAGGGGCTCTCGCGTAAATATGTGGTTGCCTTTTGTGCGAAACTCCAAAGAACGGCTTGTCCGGGCTGCTCGGGAGCTTTCCCGAGTACGCCTGGCTCTGCTCTAGACGCTTTGCTGAACTTACCTCCCCTTGATACTTATATCATGGGTTGCACTATCAAAGCCATCCATCGTCTTAGGCGAGGCGGTTTTTGGTATACTCAACACTGGAACTTTGATGAACTTGCGCGACACTTATCTTACGACTCCTGTCTTATGGATATGCCGTCTGATGCACTGACACCAGAACTCCAGCTGATGCGCAAATTCAGAGTCGACTTTCCTTGTGTCCAGGACTGTCTTCGGTCAGAGTCTGAGCCGGGAATGGAATGTAGTCGTATTTTCACGGACGGTTCCAAAACCAGTCAAGGGTCTGGCGCTGGTGTCTTCGTGGAAGTCGACAACATTAGACTTCACTTCTCGTTAGGCAAATATGCGTCTGTTTTCCAAGCGGAAACTTATGCAATCCTAATGGGCATGAACTATGTTGTGAAGAACAGGTGGAATGGACGTAGCATTTGTGTCTGTAGTGACAGTCAGGCCGCGCTTAAGGCCTTGCTTAACCCTTTAACCACTTCCAAAATAGTTCGTGAAACCAAAAACTCTTTGAACTCGGTCGCAAGGCTGAATTCTCTGTCTCTTATCTGGGTCCCAGGTCACACTGGGATCTTGGGGAACGAGATCTCCGATGAGATTGCTAGACAAGGCTCAGAGGAGGCTTTCTCAGGTCCCGAACCCGCGTTGGGTCTTCCAGCGTCCTCGGTTAGGGCTTCCATTGACGATTGGGTCTCTCACGAGCACAATTGTGTGTGGCATGACTCTCCAGGTTGCAGGTTGACTAAACGCATGCTCCCGGACGTCTGTAAGAAATCAGCGGCATTCTTGCTGTCTCTCAGCAGAAAAGACTGTAGACAACTTATCGGCGTCTTGACAGGCCACTTCGCTTTTTCCAAGCATCTTAACGTGTTAGGCTTAAGTTTTTTTTTTTTTTTTTTTTTTTTTTTCCGAGGGTAGGTGAAAATCTTCAAGAAGACACTATGAGGATCGACAGCGCGTGCTCATAGTAGTGTGGGATTCTTACCCACTAAAAAACCTCCCTTCAAAACAGACTTGTTTTCATTTTTTTACTACAACTAAGTATTCGACTTATCAAGTAGTTTTCATTTCACGAAATAATGACGTTTTGCAGGTGCCTTCCCATTAGAAGTTCCTGCTAGTTCCGCAGTTTGGACGCGGTTACTTATCGCGCTAAGTCTAAAGGTTTGGTTCTTAGTAGACGGCGTAGTAAATTTCTTTCATCCAAAACTTGGAGGACTGTAATATTTACGTGACTAGTCGACTTTTATGCTTTCTCGCGTAGTTTTTGATTTCGTCTTCTATAGTTTTAATGCCAAGATCTCTGTGGATATCGCTGTTTCTGATATACCACGGCGCATTAATAATACCTCTTAGTACTTTGTTCTCAAAAGTTTGTAAAATTTGAATATTACTTATTTTGGTACAACCCCAGAGTTGTATACCATATGTCCATACGGGCTTTAGCACTTGCTTATATAAAAGCAGTTTGTTCTCTATATTAAGCTTGGAATATTTTCCAAGTAACCAATACATTTCTCTATATTTATTATCTAGTTCTTTGCGTTTTTTCTTAACGTGCGTTTTCCATTTCAGCTTTGCATCAAGTGTCATTCCAAGATACTTAGCCTCGTTTGCAAACGGAATTTGAACCGAGTTTGAAAAGATCGGCAAATTATTTATTTTCCTATAAGTAAAATTTACATGAACAGATTTGGTCTCATTAAGCGCGATTCGCCAAACCTTTGTCCATTCATTTACTCTATCCAAAGCTTCTTGCAGTTTTTCTGTACTATCTTCGACCGTTTTACCTACTGCCAAGATGGCAGTGTCGTCGGCAAATGTAGCTAGCTCAGTGCCTTCTACTTGCGGTATATCACGGGTATATAATAGATACAAGACTGGGCCAAGGACTCTTCCTTGCGGCACCCCAGCCATTATCTCCCTGAAATCCGAATATTCATTTCCACATTTGACGCGGAATAGTCTATTCGTAAGGTAGTTCTTCAAAATATTATGTAGGTGCTCTGGCAGAACTTGTCGTAATTTAAACTTTGGGCCTTCATGCCAGACCTTGTCAAAGGCTTGAGAGACGTCAAGGAATACGCTTGAACAAATCCTTTTTTCTTCAAGAGATTTTTCGATTACATGAGTTATTCTATGCACTTGTTCAACTGTAGAATGCTTACTTCTGAATCCGAATTGATGATCCGGAATGAGATGCCTCTCTTCTATAACCGGCTGTATTCGCCTAATCAAAATTCTCTCGAACCCTTTGGATATGATTGAAAGAAGCGAAATCGGTCTATAAGACGTTTTTTCATTCGGCGGTTTTCCGGGCTTAAGGACCATTATGACTTCGGCCACTTTCCATTGACTGGGAACATATTCTAGTCTAAGCGCGGCGTTTATAATGAACAGAAGCTTCATTAGACCTTTTCTCGGAAGTGCTTTAAGAACCTCTCCCGTGATTAGGTCGTATCCAGGAGCCTTCTTAGGTTTAAGTTTCTTTATTTCTTCCTGAAGTTCGGTTAGTGTTGCATTTCTTATTATACTATTGTCAATATACGACGTATTTATATTTTGAATAAGAGCCTGTCCATCAAGCGGTTTGAAAGTTTCTTCCAGGTGGGCGGCAAAAACTTGCGCTTTCTCTTTATCATGCCTGGCCCATTCGACTGGATTTTTCCTAATTGGGGCGGCTTGAATTTGAGGTTTTTTAATACCTTTTATAGCTTTCCAAAGCGAATAATTAGAATCTTTTTCTGCTGTTAAGCTTTCTAGGTGAGTTTGCATTTCATTATTCTTAAGGTCTTTAATAGATCTTTTTAATAAGTTACACAAACGGTTAAGATGTGCTTTATGTTGCGGAGCCCGAGTTTGTTGCCATTTTTTGCGCGCTTTCCTCTTCTCCTTAATCATCTCTTTTATATCCTGCGGATAATTTTGAATGTAGCTGGCCGGCGTTTTCTTAGGTTTCGGAGTATTCTTCCACGCGGCATTCTGTAGGATTTCGACGAAGCGATCAACTTCAGCTTCAAGTTCATAGGGCGTTTTAAGTGATACCCTCAGCTCAGTATTTGATTCGATATCTTTTTTGAAGCCATCCCAATTCGTTTTCGCGCTGGTTAATCTCGCCGGACCTACTTTTTTAATCAGAGCTTCGCTTATCGTCATAATGATTGGAGAATGATCAGAGGAGAGATCAAAGCTTTCTTCAACTTTTATACAGTTGCCAGATATTCCTTTAACAATAAAGAAATCGATCAGATCTGGTATCTTATTTCTATCAGTCGGCCAATATGTTGGTTTACCCGTCGAGTGAAAATCACAACTGTATTGCATACCCGCATTATAAAGCTTTCTACCTCTCTGAGAGGCGTACCTTGAACCCCAGAAGAGGTGTTTCGCGTTGAAATCGCCACCAATAATAAAATTTGGTTTAAGGAAGTCGAAGATGTTTGTGAAATCACTTTCTTCAAGTTTACATCGCAGTGGACAATATATAGACGAAATGTTGAAAGCAAAATGTCTATTTCTAACGCGTACCGTGCTTACTTGCATTGCTTCTAATTCAATCTTTACTTCCGCTGAGTGTTCGATACATTCTTTTATAAACAAAGATGATCCGCCTCTGGCTCTTTCCGATGGGTGGAAGGCGTGATACACGCTATATCCCCTTATCTTAACATTCGATTGCTTTGTCAGATGAGTTTCACAGACCAAGCATATATCAATGTCTTTTTCTCGTATAAGTATTTCTAACTCGTCGAGTCGTCGTATGAGCCCGTTGGCGTTCCATGTAAGAATTTTAAGCGTTTCTTTCATATACTGGTTGAAGTGCGCGTGTTATGAATGTTGTTTTCTAGTGCAACTAGTCTCTCGAAAATAAGTTTGTTTGTTGTGCATTGCTCTTCAAGTTTCGCAAGAATTAGGGAAAAAACATGGGATACATGATCTTCTGAACTACCTCTATCACTATTTTTCAATGTCGCAACTTGAGAAGGAATCTTTACATCAAAGTTAGGACGGTTTCTTGCTTTGATCTCCCGTGAGTTGTCGGTCGTGTACGTACCCTTAACTGTCTTCGCCGCTTGAGCATAAGACTGCACACCAATATTCGGAGATTTTGCTTCTGTTACCTTATCTCTATTACTTTCGGATTTTTTATCATTAACCGATCTCAAATTAATATTGACGGACTTACTATCTTTCGCTGCTTTTTTCGTAGCTATTTTGGGTCTGTTCTTGATTGGTTTCATATTCGGACGCATAGAATTTTTTAGCGTATCGCGGCGTTTTTGAAGCTCTTTCGCCACTTCGCAACCTCGATAGTTCGCAGGATGTTTTCCTTTGCAATTTATACAAGTGGCTGGGGTTTGCTTGTTTAGGTGACACTCTTCCGAGAGATGCTTACCTGCGCGTTTGACGCATCGCGGCTCTTTCTGGCAGTAAGTCTGCGTATGATTGAAGCCTTGACAGCGATTACACTGCGGGATCGATCTGGAGGTCTTACGCATGGGTTCGATTTTGACCACGATGTTTAGAATAGTCAAGATACCATATATAATACCTTTATTTTCGTCTTTATCAAAACTAAGCATGAATAGTGGAAGTCCGCGCTTTACCAATTTTTCCTGATCTCCCTCCCTCTTCTTCTTGATAATATTGACGGCATCAAGAATTTTAAAGCCTTTGCATTGAAGGTCGTGTATTACATCTTCTTTAGTGCACGAGGGGTGGAGTCCCCTTGCTACAACACGCAGTGGTCTTTCTAACTTATTTTCATAAGTATACCACTGAATCTTTCCGGTATTCAATTTTTTAGATACTGATCAGTAACCATCGGCATCATCGACATTGATTTTCCACGTATTGTTTCGCAGAGATGTCACCTTAAACTTCGATGCCAGAGTTCCTTTAAGGAGGCAATGCAACTTATTATAGTCCGTAATTCCGACGACGTTTATCGGTGGCGGAGGACGTTATTTTGGTTGTTGTTGCTTTTCTTGCATCTCCTTGCGCTTTTCATCTTTTTGTGGCTCGACTTCCGGTGAGGAACCAGCTTTGCGTTTTTTGCTAGGTCGTTTCTTTTCGACCCAATTCGTTTCGCGTGTTAGCTCTTCTTCATCCGTCTGGTATTCGCGACTAGGTGAGCGATGTGGGCTAACTGTATTTTCTTTTTGTAGGTACGTATTTTTTAGGGCATTATTTTCTTGCCTGGGTAAATCTACCTCTTTCTTGAGCTCACGATAGAGTAGCTCCATTTCGCCAAGCTTGGTACGGAGTACGTCGTTTTCCTCCTCAATGCTTTTAGATTTCGCTGAGTCCCGTTTTTCACGCGTTTGCGCTTCCGGCGGACTTCTTTTTCCGGAGACGTTCGATCTTGTTGGTGGAGATCGAGATACCCTTGTACTTTTTGAGAAGGGATTTATAAGGTGCAATAAATGGCTCTCCCCAGAATCCGTATAGCCGAGCTCCGAAGAGGGTGGATTTTCCAGTTTACCTGGACTGCCACCTGGGTTATTCAAATCTTTTGTTTTGTTCATTGCATGTTTTTGTATACACCATACTCGGTATACGGAGGGTGGATTTTAGTCGCCTCTTACGACAGGCATGCCTACCTCGGGTATATGCTAACCCCTACCCGAAAGGGAATAATAAGAAAATTTTGTAAGTATTTCTGGTTAAAAACGAGATCATGAGAGTCAACGTCTACGCAGTTGACAGATGGAATGTCTAAAAAATTGCACCACCTTTTGCAGCATCAGCAATCTGCTGGTTCTAACGTTGGTTTGGGATAATATGCATCCCGAGCATTGACAGGCCATTAGATTCCTCTAGATCAACTCCATCCATTTTTAGTTTGGCAACGTTGGTGTCACTCTTGAGAGATAGGAGACAACACTGAGTTTTTGACGTGTTGAACTCAACTCGGTTTTTAACACCCCAATTGACGATTGCATCAATATCAGAGTTGACATTCCCAGTCGCTGGGACTCTACAACTTGGGGCCCTTGTCGTAGAGTCACTAAAGAATAAGCGAAGTCAAGAGTGCTGTCATCCGCGAAGGAGTGGATTGGGTTGCGAGTAAGAAAGAGAAGGTCGTTGATAAATATTAGAAAAAAGGTTGGAGGGCGGACTAAACCCCGTGGAACACCACCATTAGTTGAGAACAGGGTAGAAGTATATCCATCTAACACAACTCTTATTGATCGATTACTTAGAAAGCTCGCAATCCATTTCGAGAAAATGTCACCAACGCCATAAGCTTGTAGCTTGTTAACCAGGGCAATATGCCATACCCTATCGAAAGCCTTGGAATTAACAAGAGCAACTATTCTGCATACACCATGTTGATGGATGCATTGGTTCCATTTGTCCGACAGGTAAGGCATTACGAGTAAGTCACCAGTGGAACGCTGTTGCCTGAAACTATACGTACAGTCATTAATGAATGATTTCTTTCTAGGTATCTCATGAGATGGTAATTGACAATGCTCTCCATGACCTTAGAAAGCACTGACGTTAAAGCTGTGAGTCGGTAGTTAAGAGGAGAGGTTTTATCACCCTTTTTGAGAATTGGCTGAACATGCGCCAGTTTTCATCTATCCGGAAAAGTGCCTGTGGAATAGGACAAGTAGAAGATCTTGCGTCGAGGTTTGGCCATGGTAGAAGAACACCTTTTCAAAACAAGGGGCGGAATTCTATCTGGAGCTGAAGATTTGTTGTAGCTGAGATCTTTAAGAAATCTAACTACTGAACGGGTTTGGAAAAATAGTTGTCCTAGAGAATATTGAACACTGTTCAGCATAGCTGGAGAAAAAGACCTGTCTGGTAAGGTGGAATATGCCACGAATATTGCAGCAAGCAAATAAGCTTTCTAAGGCGAAGCCCACAGGCGGATCAGTAGAAGTGCGGTGAAGTGGGAGGGTTATGATCCCTTGTTTTCGGAGCATAGCCTTGCTGATAAATCGAACGATATCCTTGGTACCTTAAACCTCGTCACACCATACGAAGTAATGTACCCTGTAAGGAAGATAGTATCTGTCCACACCTAGATTGCAATATATGCAGATAGTTCGAAGACCAGAGAGAGAACGGGGTCAGGTATATACTCTGCTGGACCTGAAGGCTTACCGACCAAGATTTGGCATCGTTTGCCCGATCCACAAGAAAGGTGACCCCGTCAACTGCGCCAATTATAAAGACATCAGTCCCCTCAACATTGCATACAGGATATTTTCAGCGATATTGTGTGAACGCCTGAAGCCTTTTATCAACAGGCTGATTTGACCCTATCAGTGCGGTTTCAGGCCAGGAACGTCCCCCATCGATCAAATCTTCACACTTCGGCAGATCCTGGAGAAAGCCCAAGAATTCCAAATCGATACTCACCATCTCTTTATCGATTTCAAGGCCGCCTATGACCGCATCTATAGAGAAGAGCTTTATCAAGCCATGTCTAGTTTTGACATCCCTGTCAAACTTGTTCGTCTATGCAAAACTAGGGCAAAAGCAAGTATATGCTGTCAACAAGAGACAACCAACACCGACGAATTGGACAGAACGTCACAGTGGGCAGTGGGCGAACCCCACATGCGGATCAGTAGAAATGCGGTGAAGTGGGAGGGTTGTGATCCCTTGTTTTCGGATCATAGCCTCGCTGATAAAAGGAAGAAGAAGGAGAAGAAGTCACAGTGGGCAGCTATAACTTCGAGGAGTAAGGGACTGTGTCTACCTAGGCTGCGCAATCCAAGTTGGTCGAGGTCCCCTTGAACTTGTGCGCGCCACATACGGCGAGGAGGTCCTCTACTGCGTCGTCCTTCCGGGCTAGATTCGAAGACTCTGCGGGCAGGAGCGTTAGTGTCCATTCACTCTACATGTCCTAGCCATCGTAGACGTCCAATACGAAATTTTAAGACTAGGTCAACGGGGGGCGCCGTGGCGGAAGTGGTTAGTGTGTCGGATCATTACGCATGAGGTTCCAAGTTCGAATCCCAGAAAAACACCAAAAAGTTTTTTCACGGTCCCACCTCTCGCGAGCGTCTGACAAACATCCGAGAGTATTGTTGTCACGAAAAAGCTTCTCAAATCGCCGTTCGGATTCGGCATTAAACTGTAGGTCCCTTCCATTCGTGTGAAAAATATAACGCACACAACATGAGTGGTTGCGAGAAGCTAGGCCCTGGCACTTTAAAGAGCTGTTGCGCCAAATATACGCAAACGGGACCTGAAATCTTACGAAGCATTTTTCTCTCAAAGCGACCAAAGATATCTTCATCCTCTTTTAATAAAGTCCATGTTTCAGCGCCGTAAAGCAGGACTGGGATGATCAGGGTCATATACAGAGTCTCATCCGTTGTTCGAGATAGGGCTTTACTGTCGAATTGCCTTACGAGTATTAGCCAAAAAAAAACAGGGATTGGTAAGAGTTATTCTTCACTTGATTTCTGCGCTGGTATCGTTGTCAGAATTAATTGCAGAGCCAAGGTAGACAAAGTCCCTTGCCCACTATGACGTGCTGTCCAATTCGTCGGTGTTGATTGTCCCTTCTGGTTGACAGCATATACTTGGTTTTGCCCTCGTTTATCGCTAAACCCGTTTTGGCCGCTTCCGCCTCAATGCTTGCAAACGCACTGGTGACAGCCCGCAGAGTCATCGGCGTAGGCAAGCAGTTGTACAGATTTGTGATAGATTGTGCCTCCGGTGTTGGCTTGTAAGTTCCGCACAATCCGTTCAAGTACAATATTAAAGAAGTCACATGACAGTGCGTCACCTTGTCTAAAACCTTTTTTGACATCACAGGTCTCGGTGAAGTTTTACAGACCTTGATGGAGCAACGAGCGTTCTCCATCGTCATCTTGCACAGCCGGACAAGTTTGGCAGGGATGTCAAAACTAGACATGGCTCTATAAAGCTCTTCTCTATAGATGCTATCATAAGTGGACTTAAAATCGATAAGGGGATGATGAGTATCGATTTGGAATTCTTGGGTTTTCTCCAGGATCTGCCGAAGTGTGAAGATTTCATCGATAATGAACTTTCCTGGCCTGAAACCGCACTGATAGGGTCCAACCAGGCTGTTGATGAGAGGTTTTGGGTGTTCGACTTTAAAGAAAAACTCTTGCATTGATTTTTGGGGAGACTGATGCCTCATAGTTGGTGCAGTTGATGGGATCTCCTTTTCTGTGGATTGGGCAAATGATGCTGTATTCCGTCCATCAGGCATACAGCCATCTGACCAAATCTTAGAGATGAGTTGGTGTATGCACTCTACCAATTCATCACCAGCTGCCTTGAAAAGTTCGGCCGTTGAGCCGTCAGACCCTTGTTAGATTTCAGTTTGGATATTGCTATCCTCACTTCGTTTTGGTTTGGTGGACGGAAATTTTGACTATCATCATCTATGTTGAATGGTTCATTCTGCCTGACAGCGGGATGTTGATCTTCGTCGCCGTTATACAGTCTGCAGAAGTGGTTTTTCCATATTCTCAGCACCGACTGTGATTCTACTACGAGGTTTCTGTAGGGGTATTGCCTCTCTGACACGTTTTTTTTACCTTTTGGTAAAACCTCCGTGCATTATTCCTGGAGTATAAACTGTCAATATTTTCGATCCTCGAACCTCGATTCTCATGCTCTTTCTTCTTCTTTTGGAGAAGCCTTTGTTCTTCCCGTCTCTTTTGCTGCTCACAAGCAGCTCTCGTCTTCCTTTGCAGCGCCGCCTTGTATGCCTCTTGTTTTTCTGCATGCACTCGCCGGCATTCTTCATCAAACCAGGTATAAACTTTTCCTTCCTGCAAGAACTGCTGTATTTTTTTCTCGTATATTACAAATTGTATAAGGATTCAATTTTCTTGAAGTATTAAATTTTCTCTTCAACCATGTGCCCGTAACGAAAATTGTGCATCCTGATTATTTGGTCCATTCATTTGGCTTCGATGTCATCACATTTCGGGTGTCATTGGTAAACATAAATACACATAATACGCTTCAATCACCTCTACCATGCTCGTAGTCCATCAAAACAAAAAAAGAACATTTATTTCAATGGATTTTTATCCAGATGCAGAATTGATCCATAAATTCCATGGTCATATGCGATGAACTTACTGTCACCCCTCCACAAAAAAAAAAGATACCATCCCCAACTACTGATTGTATGACGCCACCACTCATGACTCCAAAAGTCATGAGTCTATAAATTTCCAGCATTGACACCACTTTCAATACTGCACTTGGTTAACAAATGCAAATTTACCGATTGCAGTCCACTCACCCACCCTCCCTGACCGCCAGTCGTGGGAGGTGAAATCCAACCAATGCACAGTTGGGACTCCGCTTTTTTGGGGGTGTTCTGATTCGCCAGCTAATGGAGTGAAATTCGCATCCTTCCTAGTTGGGGGTAATTGGATGTAGCCGGAGGAGGTCAGGAGGTCGGTTTGGTTCTTGCTATCTGTCACGGAATCGTGGGCAGAGCGCGGCGTGGCACAGCGTTCAGTCCGCCCAAACACTAAATATATTTTATTGGCCAGAGGGTGTTATTGTTTCAGTATTTATTGAACATTAGAATGCAATAAATAAGGATTCGCTTTCCATCTACTCGTCCATGTGCCTTAGTGTTTGGCTACGGTGATTGTCGTGCGATTCTGATTTGTTTATCTACTAGTAGAGTACGAGTACGTCGATTCTATCTGCGTATGCTGTGCTATCTGGATATCCTCTCGATGGACTTTATGTGCAAATGTTGTTTATGACTGGATTTGTTGATGTAAGTATTGTAGGTTGACTTGATTAGGTGTGGATGATTATTTGGCTTTATTGAGAATCAATGGGAGTTCCATGGAATTGGGAAAATTGAAATGCATAGCAGTGGATCGAGATAGTTTCGTAATTGGAAATATTATAGAACATTGATTTTGAGAGGTAATTTCATTCATTCAAACTCGTATGTTCGAGTATGTAACATGAACGCTTTACGCTGAAAATAGCACAAATGTTACCGAACTAGAAAAAAGACTCAAATCGAGCGTGCCAAAAAATTAGGAATAAAATGCCGTGGTTCAATTTAGTGTGTCTGAAAAGTAGGAAGCGAGCGTTTTCATTTCTTCGACTATTTAGAAGGTATAATGACGCCATATTCAAAGAGCTTTATAGTGAAGCAGATGCCCATTTCAAACAAGTTTGTCATTTAAAAAGGTTTGAATACTATATAAATGAAGCGAAAAAGCTAGGAAATTGTAGAAACTCGACAGACTTCTGGAAAGCTGCAAGAAAATTAAATGGTGTCACTTCAAAAATTAGTAGAAACCTGACCGTCCAAACTTTAAAAACTCATTTTGAAAGTCTTTTAAACACACCAACCGATATAATGCCAATCTTATACGCAAGACCTTGTTTTTCGAATGGAACACTTGACAGCTCAATCTCTTAACAAGAAACCAAAGAAGCTATTTATAGATTCAAGAATTCTAATGCGCCTGGATCAGATAGGATTCCCGCTGAATTTTATAAATATACTACTTACTTATGTCCTTTAACCCCTCGGGGGGCATAGGGCGTCAACCACGCCTGCGCGCCATCGTGTTCGGAGTTCTGCAACGCGTTTGAGCTGCCTCCAACTCATTCCTAAAGAGCTCGATTCCTCCTCAACTGTTCTGCGCCACGTTTGCCTAGGGCGTCCCGCTATTCTGCCTGCCTGGGTGAGCGGATTCCACTGCATAGCGTATTTCGCAATGGAGTTGTCTTCGCGCCGTAGGGTGTGTCCAATCCATTGCCACTTTCTTCTTCGTATAGTAATGCTTATAGGTTCTTGGCCCGTTCTCAGATAAAGTTGTTCGTTGGAGATGCGGTTCGGCCAAAAAATCCTCAAGATGATTCTTAAGCATTTGTTTACGAAGACTTGCAGCTTGCGTGTGTTAATGGTGTCCACCTTCCAGGTACTGCACCCATAAAGCAGCACTGATTCTACGTTGGAGCGGAACAGTCGTAGCTTGGTTCTTAAGCTAATAACATTGCTTCTCCAGATTTTGGACAGCATTCCGAACGCAGCTTTAGCCTTCCCGATTCTGCTGCACACATCCAGTTCGGTGCCACCGCGTTTAGCCGAGACGACACTTCCTAAATATAGAAAGTTATCAACTTTCTCGACTTGCTTTCCGGCAATGTTAAGTTGAGCGCGGGTATTGGAAGTACTCAGGGCTTTTGTTTTGGCTGTGTTTATTTTTAGCCCCACTTTGTTTGCCTCAGCTTCTACATTTTGGGCCATCAAATGAAGATCCATTATCCGATGTGAAAGTAGACAAACATCGTCAGCGTAATCTAGGTGTTTAAGGTAAGATGTCATAGTCCAACGAATTCCAGAATTAGCTTCCGTCAATGCTGCACGGAGTACATCGCTGATAACCACCAAGAACAATAGTGGGGACAGTATGCACCCTTGACGTACTCCACTTTGGACTTCAAAGTCCTCCGACACCTTACCATTGTGCACGACGTGACACTTGCCGCCCTCATAAGTAGCCTTGATGATAGCTATAAGCTTTTCTGGAATGCCTCTCCTGCGCAAGGCCAGCCAGATAGCATCTCGATTCAAGCTGTCGAAAGCCTTCTCGAAGTCGATAAACAGTAAATGTAGCGGAGACCTATACTCAACGCATTGTTCGATTATGATCCGTAAGGTGTTTATGTGGTCGATGCAGGAGGATCCAGCGCGAAAGCCTGCCTGTTCGACATCGAGAGTTGAATCTAAATGATCTTTAATTCGTTCTAGAATTATTCTAGCTATTATTTTGGCTACAGCTGGAAGAACACATATACCTCTCCAGTTACCACACTCCATCAAGTTACCCTTCTTTGGAAGCTTAATGATCATCCCCCTTTTCCACTCCTGTGGAAATTGTTCACTATACCAAGCTCTCCGTATTAGCGGATGCAGCAAATCTGCCGATGTATTTGGCGCCGCTTGAAATAGCTCGGCAGGGATGCCATCAATACCCACCGCTTTGTTTTTCTTGAGGGACTTGATTGCTGTTATTATTTCAGCTTTACTGGGAGGTACGGTGCGAATTCGGGAATTTGTTGCTTCGAACTGCTCATTCGAATTCAAGATCATACCGCCGTCGTCTAAGTGATTTAGCACTGCAGCAAAATGTTCTCTCCGTCTAGTGAGCTGATCCTCATCCGAAATCAGAAGGTCACCGTCTAGACTCTTCACTGGATGTTGTTTGGAGTTTCGACCACCAATGAGCTCCTTAGTGATGTTGTAAACAGTCCTACTGTCGCACCTACTCGCTACTTCTTCAGCCCTTGAGGCCAGTGAGTTGACATGTTGACGCTTGTCACGTCTCACACTACGCTGCACTTCTTTCTTCTTCGCACGGTATTGGGCTTCAAGCTCGGTTCTCTCTACTGCTGAGGCCGCTGCAATCCGAGCATTGATTGCTGTACGCTCATCGATCCGTCTCCAGGTGTCTGTAGAAAGCCATGTGCGGTGGTGTTTCTGCTTTTTACCGACATAAGTGCGTGCCCCAGTCGCAAAAGCATTTTTCACAGCACTCCAGTGGTCATCCATGTTCTCTATGCTGCTGATTGCTTCTGCTTCTAAGGCAAGATGGTCCCTGAACTGTTGGCGCACTTGGGGAACCTTGAGCCTGTCGATATTAAACCTGGTGATGTTAAGCAGGTTTGAGCGGTTGCTGTTGACGGATGCAGTACGAAGGCGTAAATGAGCTACCATAAGATGGTGATCTCGTTCTTGTCCGACGTCAGCTCCACGTCTGTTTCGGACGTCCAGGAGACAATTTCTAAAGCGGCGACTGATCGCAATGTGGTCGATCTGGTTGGATGTTCGTTGCCTATCAGTAGAGACCCAACTGATCTTATGGCAGGTGTTATGCTTAAACAGCGTACCTCCGATGACTAGGCGGTTGGTATTGCAGAAGTCCACAAACCGCTCACCATTGTCATTACGGTCTCCCACGCCGTGAACTCCCATCACGTGCTTAAGCATGGTGTTGTCGCTACCCACCTTGGCATTGAGATCTCCCATTACCATTACGATGTCCCCATTAGGCGTTTGGTTGTAGGCGGCACCTAAGTGGCTATAAAAATTATCCTTTTCATCCTCAGTCGCGTCTAGAGTCGGAGCATAACACTGTATGATGGTAATTTTTCTAACTCTACTCTGGAACCTAGCCGTCAATATCCGGTCACTATGGGGTTTCCAGGATATGAGGCTACTACGTGCTGCTGGAGTTAGCATGAGTCCTACGCCAGAACTCCGTGCACTTCCAGCTGGTTTACCAGAGTAGAGCATGACAGTGCTTTTTGTTGGGGAGATGTATTCCCCAGCATCGAACCATCTTATCTCGCTCAGCCCTAAGATGTCGATTTTATACCGTGCGAATTCGCGCTCCAATTGGAGGAATCTGGCGTTATAAGGCCCTTCCTTGAGTGAGTCCAGGAGGGTCTTAACGTTCCAGAATCCTATCGTTGTCCGTGTCCGATAGCCAAAGGTCGTCAACAAATGATCAGTCCGTATCCGAGGCGTATGTTTCCGTTTCGGAGCAATAGTTTGTTTTACGGTTGCGGCTCGCTGGGCCACAGACCAACCGACACTTATCCTGTTTTTTGGCGCAGGAAGCTCGCCATTCGTCCTCTCCCGTTAGCAATTTCCGAAGAAATTCCCAGATGGCACCACGAAGAGGTGGGAGTAGGGCTTACTAACAGAGCTGCTAGGTTTTCGGCTGCAGTGGCTCCTACTCGTTACTTAGCGGACCAGCACCTATCGGGAGATGCTGCCCCTACGAGGCCTTTGTTAGTCGTTTGCCATCCAAATATAAATATAAATATAGTTCGAATGAATTTATGGCTGCCCTAACCTTGGTATTCAACAATGTACTTGAGTCGGGAAATGTACCTGACAGTTTTTAATATTTCCGATTTTTAAAAAAGGCGACTGTTCAAATCCCTCTAATTACCGTGGGATCTCACTTTTAAATGTCTCTGCGAAACTGTTTACCAGTGTTTTATAAACACGGTTAATGCGGTGGATACATGAAGGTAGTCTTCTTAAGGAATTCCAGGCTGGTTTTAGAGCCGGATATTCTTCGGTTGACCACAGCTTTGTGATGCGAAGTATAGCGAGAACATTCATCGAAAGGAAGGAAAAGCTGTATGCATTTATCATTGATTTCAGAGCTGCTTTCGATACAGTAGATCGCTCGAGACTGTTCTACAAACTGTATCAGCATGGAATGTCCTTTAAGTTTGGGAGAACCCTAGAAAACTTGTACACCAATACCAAAGCGACTTTTTGGAATGGAGATGAATTATCCGAGTGGTTTACTACAGCAGTAGGAGTAAAGCAAGGCTGCAATGCTAGCCCGCCAATATTTGCTCTATATATCGAGGATATTATTGATTATTTACCTGGAGGAATCGCATTTGCTGGTACACTCATTAAGGTTTTCTTATACGCCGACGACATTGTTCTTCTGGCACGATCTCCCGAATCTTTGCAGCTCATGATTAACAAAATGCAATGATACTGTGAGTTTTGGAAGTTACAGCTCAATTTAGATAAATCCAAAATTATGATTTTTAAAAAAGGTGAAGGAAGGCGATCAGGAATGGAAAAATGGACCTGTAATGGAGAGCTAATTGAAGTCGTGTCTCAATTTAAGTGTCTGGGAGTGGTTCTATCTAGAAATCTGAACATGCAAGCCCATTAAAGCGAAAAACTGGTACAGGCAATAAAAGCTATAACCATGACCTGGGAAAACTGTTTTAAAAACCGCTCTGTATCGCATAGTGCGAAATACAGAGCATTTGAAGCGGTGTTAAGATCGATACTCTTTTACGGAGTGCAAGCCTGGGGTCATGTGTACTATGATACCGTGGAAAAGTTGCTAAGGTTTTATCTTCGCAGAACATTTCGTCTCCCAACAACAGCACCGAATTACATGCTCATGATCGAAACAGGACTTACACCTCTGTTTCTACAAACGCTCAAGATGAACATCGATTATTTTCTCGGATTCTTAAAAATGAGTGATGAGAGGTTGACAAAAAAAGACGTAAGATTTGCAGTAAATAATCGAAGTCTATGGTACAAGGATTTACTAGACCTAGCGGAGAGGTATCATTTTGAGCTAAGCCTGGACTGGTATGCACAGGATAATTGGAAGCCAATGCTTGATGACTTCCTGTCCCACCTAGATGCACGATTTCGGACTGAATATATTGATCAAGCGCAGGAGTCAACTCACAGGGAACTATATAAGACCTTAGAATTTAACCTAGGCTCTCGGAACTACTTCCACGATTCTAACAGTATAAACTGTGTTTCTTTAATTTTTCGCGCGAGAGGTGAGGTGTTGCCGTTGAATTTTGTGCCGCACAGAGAAGGTCTACCTATTATTTGTTCTTTGTGCAATCTATCGCAAGGGGAAAATATTACACATTTCCTAGGGATATGTCCCAACCTCCGAGGTACTAGAAGACATTGCTTTGGAAAACCTATTTTAAATAACAATGAAGTACAAGATTTTTTAAATGGAAAAAACTGGAAAGCTCGTGTGTTGCATTGTGAATTAGCGTTAAAGTATGGAAGAAAAATAATTGAAGAAAACTTCGGAGTCAGTAAAAATCTCTGCAAAATTTTCGCAAGATATTTATAATTTGTATAAAGAAAAATTATATTTACGAACTGATAGCTCCTGGCAAACGGCCAGGTCATTAATACATTTTTGTAACTTTTTTTTGTATTGAAAAACATTATTTTTTTTTGTCTTAATAAAATGAATTACTACTACTACTACTACTTTCAGAATCTCGGGCTCTCAATAAGGCTTTTCAAACGGAGATCGTTTTGAACGCCACTTTTGGCATTCCAAACTCTGCGTTCTAGGCATTGTACTGAAATTCACAATACCCATCACACAGAAAGCATTCTATGACATACCATATGTATGTAGATCGCGCCGCCAAAACGAAGCATTGTTAGGAAAGATTTTTATTGCGAACGCTGCGTTCCAATTGGGCAATTATTGAGGCAATTGGATGACGAAATTTAGAAATGAATAGAAGGGAAGTTTTGTTTTTGGCATAGTGGTTTGAAACTCAGCTAATAATAGGTTTCAGTACATGCTTAGGTTAGGTTAGGTAGATGGATGCTTTGTGACGTAAGTTGACCAACAACGGGTCTAATTGTGCCCATTTTATGGTAAGTGTACAACCGCCTAGATAAGGATATGAATCTCAGAGGGTCTATCAGCTCGGAAATGGAAACAGCTGTTTTAGTTTAGAATCAGAGATATAAACCTCAGGAGGTCTTTCAACTCAATATGACGTAAGTTCTTCTACTCAATGAAGAGTAGCTACCAAGGGTCCTCATTCTTCTGCGGGCGAGGGCAAGACATTCGCACGGCAGGTGACACACACAATTTCTTCCTCGTCCCTGCAACGTCTGCAACAATCGTTGTGAGATTCGCCAATATGTTATGCATGAGCCCTAATGACACAGTATCCCGTGATTATGCAAGAGATGATCCGCGTACTGTTGCTATTAAGCCTAACCGGAGGACATGATCTTCTCATATCACAAACCGGCAAGAGAGTTCTGGTAATGGCGCACAGATCCAGATGAATCGCCTGTTGCCGACGAGGTTATTTATGGCGCTTATAGGAACATTTACAAAAGCGAGATCCTGCGAGATGTGCAGCGCTAAACCCATTTTAGCAAGTTCGCTTGCAGATTCTGACAAGTTTAGGTCTGATTACGATAGATTCTCGAGCTATAATAACTGCCTGGCTATCAATGGAAACAGTACTCAATTTGCCCATGATGTTGTTATAGGTTACAACTTTTGAAGCCTGGGTAACGCCTGTTATTTCAGCTTGATAGACACTTCATTTGTTTGATTCTGAACGAGTTGTTGACCCCAATTATTTTGCAATAGACTCCAGCACAAACACTGACATCCTTTTTGGAACCGTCAGTGTAGAAGGCCAATTACTCATTGCTAGTAACATGCTCGTTTTTCTAGTCGTTTGTGTCAGGAATTCTGATGAATTGAATCTCCTGTCAAAAATCAGCATCGGAGGCATGTGATCGGTTGCTATCTGCCTACTTGTGACCGCCCATCTTGATATTATGGGGGCATGACCATATGGTGCAGATGACCAAAGCCCTGCTTTCCTCAATCTGAGTGCAAATTTGGCCACAGTGCTTTTGCAGAATAGATCCAGCGGAATCAGACTTAGCATGGTCTCCATTGCTGCTGTGGGTGTTGTACATAGGTAGCGATCCCATGATCCCTATACAGACTGATCTCTGAATTTTGGTGAGGCTTGAAAGCTGATATTGCTTCTCCAGTGCCTTCCACCAGACTAATGAGCCATAGATTAGCATTTGTCGCACAAAGGCCGTGTATAACCAATATACCACGGCGGGCTTAATACACCACGTATTGCCGGGCGCCTTTTTGGAAGCGGAAAACGCTATACATGCTTTTTTAGCATGTAAAAAAAAAAAATTGCTCCCAAGTATCGCGCTGACTTCTACTGCTAATACTTTAAATTTATCACACGCGACTTAAGTTTCATTCTGATTCACTTACAGAAGCTGTAGTTCTCTAGTCTTTATTTTGTTTGGTTGTGCCTAATGAAATTTAGTCTCTCCGTTTCTATTTTGGTATACATATCAATCAAGAATTGGTTGAAAAGGTTGCGAAAATAAAGGAAATGGTTGTATTTGGTTGTATTTTCCTTCTCGCTCCATAATGCGGTATGAATAAAAATTAACAGCTGATATAGTCTTCTTAGGAAGTGCTTCTGTTGTTGGGTTGCACATAGGTTTATTTATAGTGTAGCCGTCTTCACCATGGCAAAATATAAGAAGATACTGAAGGGCGTCGTAGGCACGATGAGTCTCACAGATTCATGATAGCTTGTTGTCTCTGCTTTCAAGAACGATGTCCCTAATATCCTTTTATTTTTCGTCATCACTAACGAAATAAATCTGCAGATATTTAGCTTGATGTTGTGATGCAGGTAGTAAGCTCCCTATTCGATGGTAGATCTGCCCCTGAACTTTAAATGTTGGCATGAAGTTACCCTCTCTAACCACCTTAGTTCCAAAAGAAGTCATTTGAAGCAAGCATTATACTTTCTAGCCATATTAAGATAATGCTCTGCATATGTACCTACGCGTATATTCCCAAGTCTCTTAATTGCATGAAGTTTTTACAGCACATGGATATCTTAATTAATAAAATTTACAATATCTTAGATTTGGCACTGATAATGTATTTTTTTTTTTAATTTTAACTCTAGAAGAGATCGCACAATGAAGATCAAAACATAATCATGGGATAGCTCGCCCATATACTCACACACACATGCTGTTGCAACGATAGCCACTGCTGCACGACTGAAGGAAAATTGTGGGCGATGATTTGATTAATTGTTTTTAGCATTGCTCAGCTTCAGGACAATGCAGAAGAATGTTTTATACATTAAATGAATCAGCGGTGAATTTACTAAATTCATCTATTTATTATTTTTTTAATCCGGAGAGCCAGTACTGAGCTGCGGCTGTGGAATCAATATTTACAGATGGAAAATTCGATCTTAACCCCCTTTATGCCACTTAGACCTCAAACTTCGGAAAATCCCTTCTTATCTCGCATCTAGACAAAATAAGGAATAACTGTGCAAATACGTCTGTACATACGTCTAGTAGTTTTCGAGAGACGGTGTTCATAAGGAAAATCGACTTTGCTTTTATAGTACTCGTATTTAAGAAGATATACTCAGACATCAGTAGAAGTTAGCTCCTACTAGAGTACTAAAAAGCAAAATCGACTTTAAAACAAGAGAACTGATCAACTTCCCATGGATCATCAGAGGCGACTGTATTATATCTTGCAGTTTATGGCCGGTATTGTATAAAGGAAGAACCAAAAGCCTGCTGGCAATGAATAAAAAAGAAGTACGTACGTGCACCTAGCACTTACAGGACACTGCGCGATAAGGGATATGGCCATAAGACTAGGCATCAACTCACCCGGCCACAGCTGGAGCTCTCAAGACGCGAAAGAAATAGAAAGCATCAAACACTTGCTATATGACTGCTCAAATCTGCAAACCGCCGCCTACACCACATAGGTAACAGGTTTTTTTAACGAACTAAGTGACCTTGCGCAAGTTCCACTAAAGAACATGATACGATTCATAGAGGACTCAGGTTGGTTTGCTGCTGGACCGACCGAAAGAGCTTTAACAGGTTCCGCAAACAAAAAGGAAACACAATGAACCCTTTGGCCCCTGTGAGAAGCACCTAGGTGCACTGCCCTCTAATCTAACATAACATAGCATAGATACTTGAGCTCAATAGAGTCTAAGCAATTGCCTTAGATCTCTTTTAAAAAAATACGTAGAATCTCACATGTACAAGCACCAAAAACCAATAAATTTAGAAAAAAAAGCAAATAAAAGGCAAAATAGGTAACAAATTTAAAAAAAAATTTTAAAAAAATGAAAATGATATCATCATCATTATAATGATCATCTACGTTCGTCAAAGAAAAGGGCAAAGCAATGTCAACATGATCCGTTTCCTGTTTGTGAAGCACTGACCTGGTCTGTATGCATAGTTCCATGCAAACTTCAATGCTTTATTCTGAACTTCTAAAGCAGCATGATCTGCGCAAGACAAACCAAGACTTTAATATTGATCAAAATAGTAGGTACTAAAAGTAAAAAGAAATCTTTTGGTATACCATATTTGTTGAAAGAACCCGCAGAGGAAGAAACCTAGGAAATCATTTTCAAAATATCTATTTTTACAGCATCACTGTAGGTTATATTTATATTTTTCCGATAGAAATGGTCAAAAATAAAGTAACTGCAATACACATACATAAAATGCTTAGGAATTCTCAACAGCTAGCACTTAGAAACCGATCAAAAATTCACGTTCACCGATTAGAACCATACAAAACTATACATACAATTTGTAATCATTTTTATAAACTTTAATTTAACTTTAATCCTCAATTGTAGGGAAAAGTGCAGCACGTTGCAAGTTGCTTTTGCTTTGTGTACCATAGCGTTTATCCCTAAGGGCACATACTGTTTCAATGACAAGCACAGAGCCTTATTTAAAAATGTATTTCATTTTCCATTTGTTTTCACTAAAAATACTATGTACTCGTGCATGCACGCGCATCAATAAAAATATATGTTTCTGAAATATAAATTTTCTGTTGTGAAAAATGCATTGGCTCCTTTATCTGTTGGGCAAAATATGAACAACACATTTTAGATATTTTAAAACAATACAACATGTGCAAGAAAAAAACGCTGCACCAATGGCAATGTTGCTTTTGATTCTATAGGTATATACCTCTAACAAAATTTTGCAACAAATTTGACAGAATTGCTTGCAGGTAGGTGCTATCGAAAGCCGAAAACTAGCAATAATGAAAAATTAAGAAAATTGTGGTGAGGCTGTTCTTTCAACTTTTTTTTTCATAATTAGACGACCATTGAATATAAGAAATTATTATTTTGTGCAGAAAATTCAGTTATACAAGTTGTGTTCAAAAAGTATCCGACATTTATTGACACATATGTTACATACAACATTTTCAATGGTCTGCCAATCCTTCTCGCGGCGGTAGGATGCTGAGGCGGACTCTCCATCCTTCTCGATCCTCCAACTCATCAGGAGGAATCTTTAGACGTCGGACTTGATCCAATCATCTATTTCTAGGCCTACCGAGGGGTCACCTACCTGATGGCACGGCAATCATAGCAGATCTTGGAAGGCGGTTTAAAGACAAACGCAATACGTGACCAAACCATAGAAGCATAGATCACGACATTCAAAGAAGCAGCTTTGAGGACCTGCATTGGGATTGATCGGGAAACTACTGACTGCTGAAAACTTAGCTTGGGCCAGTAGCCCAACAATCAAGTTCGTGATGTAGTGATTGCTTTACCTCCTAGTGGTGGTACTCGGGCAACTATACGTATAAACTAGTGATGGAATAATTAGCATTAGCAAAATTAATTCACGATGAAAAAATTTTTTGCATTAGCAATATGAAAAGCAGTTGCTAAATTTGATGAAATTTGAAATTATTTTTTTCGCAGTGTGCGTTGCGTTCACAGAACAGAAAAAGAGAAGTAGAAGAGAAGGAAGTAGACTCATGCAAAAGGAAGACATACATTAGCGTACACACTCATACCTTATGTTCATTTCCATTTTAAATTGCTTCACTACTCTAGCATCATTTTCATTTCAATGTATTGACTGAATAACGGCCAACTAAGCTTTTCTTCATTCTTCTTCTCATTTGCATTAGCACATACACATTATGTTATGCATGGAAATGTGCGAAATATTGTTGTTAAGCAAATGAAAATTTGTTAACAGTGTGAGTGAATGTGAAATGAAATAGCATTATCTTTAGGAAAATAATGCGATTCACTTATAAGGCATCTCTTAGACTTTCAATGATATTTCATATTAATTTAGCATTAGCATTTCACATGCTAAGTATGAAATAATAGCATGCTAATTAAATTAATAGAAAATAGCATTAATTTCCACCACTAGTATAAACCATTTTACGTGTAGGCTCAAATTGCAAGTGCGGGTTGTCTAGGACTTTGACTCTAGACTAGGTAAAGTGGGCCAGCAACATGCGTTACTGAAACCAGTTCGCTACAGAAACCGACACTATACCTCGGATAAGGACTGATCACATGTTGACGACTTTTGGCTATTGTACCCGGACAAAGATAGGTTTCTGGAATGTAAAGACGCTCCTCGACTCGGGAACCGAATGTCCTTACAATGCCAGATTCCTTCAATTGGGAAAAAAATTCATGCGATATAAACTGGACATTTTGGGGTTAAGTGAAATAAGATGGTTAGAAGCGGGCGAGTACCAGTTCCCAACGCGTAACACTGTACTACTCTATTCTGGAAGACCATCCGGAAGTCCGCGGGAATATGGAGTCGGACTAGCTCAAGAAATGGAAAGAGCATTTTGCTACGGTTTTGAACCGTGTATTCGCTAGCGATATGCTCCCAAATCAAACTGAGATGCCCGAGGTGAGAAGTTCCCGAATACGTACCACGACTCCCAGTAAAGATGAGATCATTACCGCGATCAAGGCACTCAAAACCAACAAGGCGGTAGGACTTGACGGTATTCCAGCAGAGCTCTTACGAGCAGCGCCAGCAACATCGGCTGAGCTGCTGCTTCCACTTATAGGGAGAGCTTGGGAATCTGAGAGGTTTCCTAACGAGTGGGAAAAGGGAAAGGGAAAAATTTCCTAAAAAAGGAAATTTAATGGAGTGCGGAAATTGGAGGGGTATCTGCGTGCTGTAGCTAAGATAATAGCTAAAATCATCGTGGAGCGAATCAAACAACATCTGGAAGACACGCTCGATGCCGAACAAGCAGGTTTCCGCTCTGGATCCTCCTGTGTAGATGTGGAGAAGGAGGCAGGTGTCGTCGGGCTGAAAATTAATACGGCAAAAACTAAAATTATCAGCCTTGGAACTAACTCATTGGCTCAAATATGCATTGCTGGACAACCGGTAGAGATAGTAGAGTATTTCCAGTATCTTGGGAGTATTGTCTCGACCGATGGTGGAACCGAACTGGATATAGCCAACAGGATTCCCAAGGCAAAGTCCGCGTTCCGATGTTGTCTAAAATATGGCGAAGCAATGCAATCGGGTTGAACACCAAGATAAGACTGTTGCGCTCCAACGTTGAATCCGTGCTGTTATATGGTTGCAGCACGTGGAGAGTGACCACTACTATCACCAGAAAGCTGCAAACGTTTGTTAATAGGTGCCTACGCAATATCTTAAGGATTTTCTGGTCCAATCGTATCTCTAACGAACACCTTTACGAGAGAACGGGTCAGGAACTAATACGCACAACCATCCAACGACGGAAGTGGTAGTGGATTGGGCACACGTTCCGAAAGGGTAACAGTTCCACAGCGAACCCTTTAACTCAGGATGGCAGAAGACCTAGCGGTCCGAAGAGAACATGGCGCAAACCAGTCGAGAAGGAGGCACGGCAGTTGGGGAAAAGTTATGTAGAACTCAGACACATTGCCAGAAACCGTACACGATGGCGCGTAGGCGTAGTAGAGGCCCTAAGACCCACAAGCGAATACAGGACATAAGTAAGTAAGTAGGTAAAGAAGCAGCTACTCAATATTGAGCGCCTCGCGTGCTCTGCTGTTGCACACACGATCCCTACGAGTTATTCCAGCAACATTGCTCGATTGTTGCTACCACTTCGTGCAGGGCTGTTTCGACTGATCGGCCCTTGGATGGTTGCGGGCAGTGAGCTGCTGATTGCTTCCACCTCTTGCGAAAGAGGCTCCCTTAATTGTTGGCACACTGAGCGATCACTAAGTCGATCTATGTTGAGCCTGGCCATTCTTGTGTTGCCGTGGGATCTTCGAACTGCAGCAGTGCGTAGTTGGAGAGTAGCTATCATAAGATGGTAATCACGTACTATCCCCACATCTGCCCCTCGCCTGTTTCGGATGTCCAGGAGCCTACTTCTAAAACGGCGGCTGATGGCGAAATTGTCAATTTGGTTAGAGGTTGCTTGCCCATCGTTGGAAACCCAGCTGACTTTGTGGCAAGTCTTGTGCTCAAACATGGTGTCACCTATCACAAGGCGGTTGACATTGCAGAAATCCACAAACCTTTCGCCGTTGTCATTGTGGTTGCCTAGTCTATAATTCCCGATTGCATGTTTGAGCCCTTCGTTGTCGTTGCCTACCTTGGCATTCAAATCCCCCATCACTATGAAAATATATCCATTTGGTGTTCTGTTAAAGACGGAACTTAAGAGATTATAGAAGCTCTCCTTTTCGTCCTCAGACGAACTATTCGTCGGGGCGTAACACTGTATGATGGTGACGCGTCGTACTCTAGTCCGGAATCTGGCCGGCATAATCCTAACACCAGGAAATTAGGCCCTTACGTGCAGTTGTTGTTAACAGTAGTCCAACTCCATATTCCCGCGGACTTCCGGATGGTCTTCCACAATAGAATAGTACAGTGTTACGCGTTGGGGACTGGTACTCGCCCGCTTCTAACCATCTTATTTCACTTACCCCCAAAATGTCCAGTCTATATCGCATGAATTCTTTTTCCAATTGAAGGAATTTGGCATTGTAAGGACATTCGCTTCCCAAGTCGAGGAGCGTCTTTACATTCCAGAAACCTATGTATCTTTGTCCGGGTACAATAGCCGAAAGTCGTCAACATGTGAACATTCCTTATCCGAGGCATTGTGTCGGTTTCCGTAGCGAGCGGGTTTCAGTAACGCATTTTGCTGGCCCACGTTACCTAGTCTAGAATCAAGGCCCTAGACAACCCGCACTTGCAATTTGAGCCTACACGTATAGGGATTTATACGTATAGTTGCCCGCGTGCCACCACTAGGAGGTAAAGCAATCACTTGATCACGAACTTGGTTGTTGCGCTACTGTCCCAAGCCAAGTTTTGAGCAGTCAGTAGTTTCCCGATCAATCGC
Source organism: Brachypalpus laphriformis (assembly GCA_945910035.1). Classification (NCBI taxonomy): domain Eukaryota; kingdom Metazoa; phylum Arthropoda; class Insecta; order Diptera; family Syrphidae; genus Brachypalpus; species Brachypalpus laphriformis. Next base: position 312,887,689 of record OX246753.1, on the reverse strand, counting down.
AATGCAGGTCCCCAAATAGGTGCTATACTTGTTTTTCAATATTTAGAGGACTAAAGAAAAGTTCTGGTCTTCCTTAGATGCTGCTTTCGCTATAACGTTTTATACATTTGTCCTTAATCTGGCTCAAGATCAGCAAATTCATACAGACAGACAGACAGATAGATAGACATAACCGTATTTCCTCTTAAATCATGCAGTGTAAATACATTTAAACTTAAGAATTCCACAAGTAAAATATAATATAACAATGGACTGTATTATGCCGGTACTACCAGCACTTCCAAGTGCAGCCACCTCATTGAGAAAGAACATCATGGAAGGTGTGCACTCCTGTTCTTTCTTCTTCCTGTTCAATCTTTCAAAATCCAACTACTATCATCCACTTTATGGAAGTTTGCTAATACGTGAATAATTTCAAAATAACTTCAACTTTATTCACCAATAAAATGAGGGAAACTTTCAAAACATCTCAATTTATGAAATATTTAAGTGCGACACAAAAAACTTTGTTGTGTTGTGTCCTTGTGCGCCAAAGTGCATTTTCAAAGAGCCACCGAATGTCTTTAAGTGCCCCATTCACTTACAGTTCCAGAAGTTGAGAAGACAACGGTAGTTTTTATGGGAAACTTGAGTAAACATTTTTCAACTGTTTTTTTTAAAAGTTGGATGACTTTAAATTGGGTATCTCTTCTTACCTCAAATTACAATTTTCAGTAGAATTTCAAATGGGGGAAGCTGAGCTGCACAAATTGTGACGTGGTAAAAGTAAGAGAACTAATTGTACAACGCAACTTATGACAATCTTCAAAGAATTGTGGCTATGAACATGCATATGCGGCGTAAGTGGTTAGTGTGTCGGATCACTACGCATGAGGTTCCAAGTTCGAATCCCAGAAAACATCAAAAAGTTTTTTCACGGTCTCACCTCTCGCGAGCGTCTGACAAACATTCGAGAGTATTGTTGTCACGAAAAGCTTCTCAAATCGCCGTTCGGATACGGCACTAAACTGTAGGTCCCTTCCACTCATGTGAAAAATATAACGCACACAACATGAGTGAGAAGCTAGGCCCTGGCACTTAAAGAGCTGTTGCGCCAAATATTTATTTATTTATTTTTTTTTTATATGGTGTGGGAAAATCGCATCAATACCTCCTCGTGGTACCGCTGGAAAGCGTGAAAGTTCTCTTTATCTGATAGAGAACTAGCAATGAGCGTATACTGAGTCTGACGATATGTGTGTAACTGAACACTCGGACCTGCGCAACTGGTGAACTTCAGCACACATATGTTTAACCGGACGAGGCATCTCTTGTTGACCTTATTGGCTAAAATATGCGTCTCAAAAGTCTAGCGAGAGCTCCTTAGAAGGGGAACGTGCAGCAGATGAATTCTCCCGATGGAATCAACGGTGGCGCTTACAGGCCAACAAATACCTTACTTGAGCCCCTTCAACATATTTGGAGCTGAGGTCTGTGAGGATTTTCAATACTGGGTCCCAATCTTGATTCACACTTGAACACCGATATCCGATGCAGCATTGGGGGAATTGAAGATTTGATAAAAATATCGTACCCACTCTACAGACAGATTAAGAGAAAAAGCTCGTCTCAAAAGGAAAAATGGTTTGACAACGAGAGCAAAAAAGCAAGGCAAAAATCCTTCGGATGGCTTAAGGTTTTTCGGAAGTGTGGCGATCAGTATTTTAAAAGACTTTATACAGGGTGTCCCAATTAAGCAGTATAATCCTTTAGGAGGAGATATCTGAAGTGCCGTCGAACAAAAAATTAGTTGGAACTTCCCAGAACCAGAATTCACAGAACTCTACAGAGTAATAGATTACACCCTTTCCATTTAACACCGGTATAGGATTTACTCATCATCATCATCACTTAGTGCTGTGCAAATTGTATCTTAGCGAGAGAGTGCTTCCCCTACCAAAGCGTAAACCAAGGATGGTTACACGTATACGATGGGAGAGGTTACAGGACGATGAGATATGCGAGACATTTGCGCGGCAAATATCTGAGAGGTTTGAACGAATTCCAACTGTTCCATCAAATGTAGAGGAAGAATGGCAACTGTTTTCAACAGCGGTTATTGCCTCTGCGGGAGATGTTTGTGGAGTGAAGCGGCTTGGTGTGGCGGCTGGTGGTGAGAAAACAACTGCTTGGTTTAAAACTCCCGGAGTTCAAGAAGCCATCAGAGAGAAGAAGAGAGCCTTTAATGTGTGGATTCACTTGCGGAACTCCGATTCTCGAAATCGGTACACTGAGGCGCGAAGAACTTGCAAATTTACTGTGAAAACAGCGAAAGAACAGTCTTGGAAGGAGTTTGGCGAGAAATTGGAACGTGACCACAGATCTGCAAATAAGATGTTCTGGCAGACCGTCCGCCGACTCAGAGGAAAAAAAGTTGAATGTCGTTGAAGGAGTCAAATCCAAAGACGGTACACTTCTTTCCAATGAGGAGGACATCTTACGCAGATGGAGCGAGCACTTTTCAGAATTGCTCAATCCCGAACAGGGCACCGAAGATGACAGACCTATGGTCGAGAGTATGGCGGAAACAAGTCCTACGGTAGAGGAAGTAACTTTGGCGATCAAAGCGCTAAAAGTTGGCAAATCTGCTGGTGTGGATGAAATTCGGCCAGAAATGCTCCAAGCTTTAGGTCAAGAGGGAGTGCAATGGCTCTCGCGTGTCATTAAAGTGGCCTGGGAATGCAGTGAAACACCTAGTGATTGGCAAATGGGGGTGATAGTTCCCGTTTTTTAACAAGGGGACAAAAGAGATTGCGCCAACTATAGGGATATATCCCTTTTAAGTCTCCCTGGAAAAGTCTTCGCTAAGGTGCGAGAAACACGTTCCAGAACTGTGGTTGAGAACAGTTTGGGGAATGAGCAGTGCGGTTTTCATCCCGGTAGAAGCACAACCGACCAGTTGTTCACTCTCAGAATGGTTCTTGAGAAGGCCTGGGAGTATGCTAAACCTGTCGACACATGTTTTGTGGATTTGGAAAAAGCATATGATAGGGTTCCTCGAGGCAAACCTTGGAGTGTTCTGCAGAAGTACGGGATTGATGGTTCCCTGTTAAGGGCGATTCAGTCTTTATATACAAACTGTAGAAGCTGTGTTCGGATAAACGGTGTCAAATCAATACCTTTCACTGTGGGCGTTGGACTCCGCCAAGGGTGCGTTTTGTCACCTTTCCTGTTCATTGTATTTATGGATTGGATGTTGCAGCGCAGCCGTGGCGGGGAATGTTTCAAAGTGGGGGACCTAAGTTCCTCTCAAACCGAACATCAGCGCGCACTCGAAAAGTTTGTAGCCGTTTGTGATGATGCTGGAATGAAGATCAACGTGAACAAATCGGAAGTAATGGTCGTATCCAAAAAACCCATTCAGTACACTCTGCATATTAGTGGAGTCCCACTGAAGCAGGTGGATAAGTTGAAGTACCTCGGGGTCTTATTCACGAGTGATGGGAGGAACAATGCCGAGTTATCCTGTAGAATTGGTCAGACTGGATCAATTTTGAGAGAGCTTCGCCAATCTGTTATAACGAAGGCCGAACTTAGTGTTCAAGCTTAGCTATCGGTTTTTAACTCGGTGTATGTTCCAACTCTCACCTATGGTCATGAAATTTGGGTAGTGACCGAAAGAATAAGATCGCGGATACAAGCTGCTGAAATGAGGTTCTTTCGCGGTGTTGCTGGAATAACTCGTAGAGATCGAGTGCGCAACACCAAAGTACGCGAGGCGCTTAATGTTGAGCAGCTACTTCTCCGAACGGAACGATCTATGCTTCGATGGTTTAGTCACGTAGTGCGTATGCCCCCAGACCGGCTTCCAAGACGCGCCATGGTTGCCGTGCCATCAGGTAGGCGACTCCGCGGAAGGCCTAGAAATAGATGGTTGGACCAAGTCCGACATCTCTCCTGGAGCCGCCTAGGGATTCCTCCTGATGAATTGGAGTCAATGGCGGAGGATCGAGAAGGATGGAGAGTCCACCTCAGCATCCTACCCCCGCGACCCTCGTGAAGGATTAGCGGGCCATTGAAAATGTATATATGTACAGGATTTACTACCAGGAGATGCGCAAAGAAGAGTGGAATTTTGCCAATGACTACTGCGCAAATAAGCAGAAAACGGGCACTTCCTCAATAACATTCTGTTGACTGACGAAGCGCAAATCACAAGAGATTGGGTAACAAACCACCATAATTTGCACCATTGGTCAGACTCCTATCCCCATTTAATACGCACAACATCCTTTTTTCTTCTTCTTCCTTTTTTTTTTTATCAGCGAGGTTATGATCCGAAAACAAGGGATCACAGCCCTTCCACTTCACCGCATTTTTACTGATCCGCCTGTGGGGTTCACACAACATCCTTTCAAAGGTAGGGATTTAATTATTGTGAACAACTTCTTCAAAATGTGCTGCTTATTTTAAAGGAGGTTTAGCGTAAATGTTTGGGCTGGATTAATAGGAAACACTTTAGTAGGCCCGCACGGTCTTCCACAAAGAGTTAATTCCCATTACTACCTGGAATTTCTTGGAGAATAATTGCCGGAGCTCCTTGAAGATGTTCCTCTTGTTTAGAGAAGGGCGATGTCCTTTCAACAAGATGGAGCACCTTGTCACAGTAGCAGCGGAGTAACTTCGTTCCTCAACCATACTTTTAACGAACAGTGGATTGGTCGATTTGGCCCCAACCCTTGGCCACCCAGATCTCCTGATCTAACACCCATGGACTTCTTCTTCTGGGGCGCTATGGAAGAAAAAGTTTATTTAAGAGAAATGTCGAGTCTGGAAGAGCTCCAAGAAAAAATTAGTGCCGTTTCAGAAGAGATGAGAAGAAGTTTGCTGCTCGTTAATCTGCCATCCGAAATGCTTAAACGCGCACGTAAGTGTATTCAAATGGAAGGAGGGCACTTCGAACAATTGCTATAAACATTCCGAAAACTGTTCTGCTTTAAGACTAATTCAGTAGGTACCTACACTTCTTTTTGACCATTTTTATTTGACAAAAAATGGCTTTTACTACAACTTCTGTTGATCGTACGTAAAAAAGTTGCTTAATATAATTTTAAGGAAATTTTTTAGGGATAAAAGTTTCATAACAAAAAAAAATATTAAGTAAAAATTTTGAGTAAAATGCATTTTAAGTGAAAAAATGGAACAACAAATTTTCATTATTTTGATTTTAAGGAGCCATAACTTTTTTGTAGCTGCACAGCCGAATGTGTTTAAAATTTTGTATGCGCTACTAAATTGTCTTTCCAAAATGTATAAAACTATTTTTGTACCTATAATAGTTAAGAAGTTATAGCGTTTAAAGTGGTTAGACCTCCAAATAAGAGGTCACCCACTTTGATGGGATATAGGGATATATGGTAACTTGATATGTGGTGACAACGGACCTCCCCCCCCCCCCCTGCCATACAATTTTTTGTTCGGCGGGACTTCAAGTATCTCCTCTTAAAGGATTATACTGCTTAACTGGGACACCCTGTATACGAGCAAACACAACTTTTGAAAAAATCTGCAAGGAGAAGAAAAAGATTTATCTTGAAAACGAAGCTCTCAAGCTAACTTGCTGTAAAGATATGAAAGAGTTCTGGTCTGCGATAAAGAAGTTTAACGGCAAAACTCCTGAAATAGGAGCTCAATTGAGCGCTAATATATTGAAGAACCATTTCCGAACCCTTCTGAATCTAACAATGAATACTCCTCCCCTCCAGTACGCAGCAGCCTTCATTACCAATGAAATATTGGACGCGCCTATAACACAGGATGAAGTTTGTAAGGTTTTAGTAAAGCTCAAGGATGGAAAGGCACCAGGGGCTGATAGAATCTCCATGGAATTCCTTAAATATGCAACTGTCAACTTCATCGATAAAATAACCACGTTATTTAATGAAATCTTAGAAACGGGCCATATACCGCAACAGTTTAAAGAAGCTATTATATTACGAACTATACGGCCTATACAAGAACATCGACTTCGCCAGAAGAGTTCACATACATACAGCGGAGAAGATGGCTGAGTCATGTAGAGTGGATGGAACCCAGCGTTTCAGCCCAGAAAGTCCTCGAATCCACCCCAAATGGACGGCGCAGTGAAGGACGACCTCGCGGTAGGTGATACAAACCAGTAGATGGGCTGACTCGTAACCGGGCTGACTGAAGAGGTTTGTTGGTTGAGGCCCAGGTCCACCCAGGATTGTAGCGTCACCTAATAAGTAAGTAAGTTCGTGAATGGTACACTTAAGAATTTCCAAGTGAAGTAAGCAAACAATACTCATCCACCGCTGGTGCTGCTTCTAGGCGATCTCGGCAGCACGGAAGGTTTTCTGAGTGCGCCTAACTCTGCTCTATATGCTTTGCCGGAACTTACCTCCAAAAAAAAAAAAAAAATATTTGGCGCAACAGCTCTTTAAAGTGCCAGGGCCTAGCTTTTTCGTGACGCCAATACTCTCGGATGTTTGTCAGACGTTCGCGAGAGGCGGGAACGTGAAAAAACTTTTTGGTATTTTCTGGGATTCGAACTTGGAACCTCATGCGTAATGATCCGACACACTAACCACTTACTCCACTTCGCCCACTTACCTCCCCTCGATACTTATATCACTATCAAAGCCATCCATCCTCTTAGTTAGGGCGGTTTTTGGTATACTGCACGCTGGAATTTTGATGAACTTGCGCGACACTTATCTTACGACTCCGGTCTTATGGATATTCCGCCTAATGCAATGACACCAGAACTTCAGCTAATGTTCAAATTCAGAGTCGACTTGCCTTGTGGTCAAGACTAGCTTCGGCCAGAGTCTGAGCCAGGAATTGAATGCAGTCGTATTTTCACGGACTGGTATCTTCGTGGAAGTCAACAACATTAGACTTCACTTCTCGTTAAGCAAATATGCGTCTGTTTTCCAAGCGGAAACTTATGAAATCCTAATGGCCATGATCTATGTTGTGAAGAACAGGTGGAAGGGCCGTATTATTTGTGTCTGTAGTGACATTCAGGCTGCGCTTAAGGACATGCTTAACGCTTTTATCACTTTCAAAATAGTTTGCGTAACCAAAAACTCGTCGAACTCGGTCGCATGGCTGAATTCTCTGTCTCTTATCTGTGTCTTAGGTCCCACTGGGATCTTGGGGAACGAGATCTCCGATGAGATTGCTAGACAAGGCTCAGAGGAGGCTTTCTCAGGTCCCGAACTCGCGTTGGGTCTCCCTGCATCCTCGGTTAGGGCTTCCATTGACGATTGGATCTCTCACGTACACAATTGTGTGCGACATGACTCTCCAAGATGCAGGCTGACTAAACGTATGCTCCCGGACATCTGTAAGAAATCAGCGGCATTCTTGCTGTCTCTCAGTAGAAAAGACTGTAGATAACTTATTGGCGTCTTGACAGGCCACTTTGCCTTCGCCAAGCACCTTAACGTGCTGAGCTTAAGTTGCACTAGAATCTGCGACGCTTGTGGAGAGAGCAACGACACGGCGGAACATTACCTCTGTGAGTGTCCGGCCTTTGCTCGTGTCAGGTGGCAGATCCTCGGTGCTAATGTGGTTAGTGCTGGTACTGTAAGCTCCTCATCACTGAAGTGCTTGCTTGGCTTTCTTAGAAAGACAAGGAAATTCCAATAAAATGGGTAAATCAGGGTAGTACAATGGACCAGGTGCGTCTGAGTGCTCCAGTCGATCGTCTCCTATCCCGAGAAAAAAAAGGTGGTTTCGGTTGCACTAGTTGGGGACAATCATTTCACAGTTGGACGACTTAAAATTGGACAAACATTTCCAGCGTGAATGGTGCACTTTCGAATTTCCAAATGAAGTGAGCAAAGAACACTCATTCATCTCTGGTGTTGTTTCAAGTTCCAGCTTCAAGGTGGTTTCGGTTGCACTAGTTGGGGACAATCATTTCACAGTTGGACAACTTAAAATTGAACAAGTAGTTGCAGCGTGAATTGTGCACTTTAGAATTTCCAAATGAAGTTGGCAAACAACACTCATGACGCTGATTCAAGTTCAAGCTTGAGGGTAGTTCCGGTTTCTCTTCAACCGACTCCTTTTTTCGTGCACTGGCAACCGTTAGAGAGTGGAACAGACGATCCTTAGAGGAGTTTCTTCTTCGATTCGTTTCTTAATGTTTTCCCACTCAGAGCTCATCCGTTTTTATTTTCCAACACAACCACCACCCCCGGCTCTTCTCGGTTGTTGCGTGTTGTATTCAACGAGACTTTTTCTGATCCTTTTTTGTTTTTTGTTTTTTTGCATTTCTTCGCTTTTTCACCCTCTTTCGATGGCTTAAATCGTCAAAGTTGAAGTATGTAAACAAAATCTCAAAGCCGAGGGATGGCAAATATTGCTTTACGTGAACTTTTCAAGAAGATGACTTCTTTTCGAATGATGTGAAGAAAGACGAAGTAAAAAACGGTTCCTTTGTGGTATGGATGGAGCAATGGTACGAAGCGAGAAGTCTTCTTTCTCTTTAGGGGTTTATGTGGGTGATGCTGCTGGTTCCGCTTCTATTCTATGTCATTAATCATTTTGAATTTTCAATTTGTTTCGTTTTGAAATGTTTTGAGTCATTTGTCATTGTTGTTGGGTGCTGCTGCTGGTGCTGGTGCTGGTACTGGAGCTGGAGCTGGAGCTACTGCCACTGCTGCTGCTACTGTTTCATTTATATTCCTATTGACTTTGTAATGAGCTCAGGTGAGAGTGAAAAAGAGTTTTCCTTCGTTTTTTTTGTTTGCATTTGGGAAGCAGTTTAACGGCAGAGGGTTAATATAAGTTTTTTGGTTATGTATTGTATTTATTTTGAACTTATTGAAATATCTTCAAACGAAGGGAGTAAAGTGATAGTAAATAAGGATATTGGTTCTTGAAGTGTTTTGGGTTGGACAGCGGTCGATTTGTATTAGTTATTTGGAAAATTATTTATAGCTTTGGGGGGCCAATGACTGACCTGAGTATGGACTGCATAAGTATCAGGAGGTGATTTTTTATATTCGAAGATTTTCTGTTGAGAGTTTATGTATGTAGGAACTGGATAGAAAAATCCTGCCACTTGACAATGGATTGTGACGTCCATCAAAGAACTATGCATAAAAATATGCAGAGAACATAAGATGCTCATACGAGTATATGCCCTCAGGCAGTCAGAGAAATACCCTGTAAGATTCAGAAATTCAACCACAAACTCAAGAGTAGTCGCAACCTTTCTCGATCCTACACCCCTGACTCCAAGTCATTAAGAAGAATCGCAGACGAAGAGATGTAGGGCTTGATCCAATCATCTTAACGTAGGCCTTCCAGGGGTCTGCTTACGTGATGGCACCGCTTCCATGGTCTTGGAAGTCGGCGTTGAGAAATGCGCAACCATCGAAGTATTTTCTTTTTTGTCGAGATGGGAAACGCTTGGCTAGAGCTTTCAGACACAACTGATCCATTGTACTACCAGAGAGCATAACCTTGATTTGGCCATTTTACTAGAATTTCTTTCTAAGAAAGCCAAGCAAGCACTTCAGTGATGAGGTGCTTACAGTACCAGCACTCACCACATCGGCACCTGACCTGTTAAGAAGCCAATAAGTTGTCTGCAGTCTTTTCTGTTGAGAGACAGCAAGAATGCCGCTGATTTCTTACAGACGCCCGGGAGTATTCGTTTAGTCAACCGACATCCTGGAGAGTCATGCCACACGTAATTGTGTTCTTGCGAGACCCAATCGTCAACGGAAGCTCTAACCGAGGACGCAGGGAGACCCAACGCGGGTTTGGCACCTGAGAAGTCTCCTCTGAGCCTTGTCTAGCAATCACATCGAAAATCTCGTTCCCCAGGATCCCAGTGTGGCATGAGACCCAGATAAGAGACAGAGAGTTCAAAGAATTTTTACATTCAGGAAATATTTTGGAAGCGGTTAATGTGTTAAACATGACCTTAAACCCAGCCTGACTGTCGCTACAGACGGAAATAATTCGACCCTTCCACCTATTCTTCGCAACATAGTTCATGGCCATTCGGATTGTGGGCACCGTGACGCAGTGGTTAGTGTGTCGGACCACTGCGCGTGTTCGAATACCATAAAGCACCAACAAGGACACAAAGACACCAACACTAGAATCTTGACTGGTTTTGGAGCCATCTGTGAAAATACGACTACATTCCATTCCTGGCTCGGACTCTGGCCGAATCCAGTCTTGAACACAAGGAAAGTCGACTTTGAATTTGCTCCACAGCCGAATTTCTGGTATCATTGCTTGCGATGGATTTTCCCTTCCCGACGCCTTTTTTGATTATTCTTAAAATCGTCTCCTTTGTGCTTTTTTCTAGCACTATGTGTAGCGGAGGTAGTTCTACAATCACCTCTATGTAGTACTGCTGGGGGATAGGTTCTCATGGCGTCTATTATACAGATGCAGGCTAATCTCTGCACTTTGCTTAGGGATGTCCTCGTCGTGCTTAGCCTTGTTCTGTTGACTTATGATACTGCACAATATATGATGACTGGGACGCACCCCCAGGTTTTGCCTGAGATGTTCCTGCACATCATAAGTGCTCTAGTGGCTTTAATTACTACAGCGTCTACTTGATACTTCCAGAGAGTTTGCTATCTCGTGTTATGCCTACATACTTGACCTGTTTCTGTAGGTCGACCCTGATCGCTTCCAGTAGGTTAGCTTGCATACGCTTTAGCTACCTTTTCTTTGTGAAGGGTACCATAGTGGTTTTAGTAGTGTTCACTCTAAGCCCTACTATCTCACACCACTTCTGTATGATTCTTAAGCCCCTTTGAATAATTTCGCACAGCGTTTCTCGAAATTTCGTCGACGTAGCCTTGGCAGTTTATGCCAGCATCTGGCAATTTCTGCAGTAGTTTATCTACTTGTTGTTGTGGGCAGCCTCTTGTGGTGCTTATTGTGATGGTTTCTTGTGCTACTTCTGTCTCAGCATCTCACACATCCAATTATTTCTAGTGTGGTTTACTAATTGCTTTATGGGAGGTGTTGTCGATATCCTTCTATCCTTCGATATCCAGAAAGGTGCATACTGCCATCTCCTTGCTCTCCAGTGCATCCTGAACCCAATTTGTTAGCTGGTATAACGCATTGATTGTAATGGTGTGGTATTCTTTCCACTACAGTCATCGTAAGTCATATATGACTTTTTTTAACGTCTTTAGCATGAATATGGTCAGGCTGATGGACCTAAAGGATTTTGGCTTTATACCCACTTTCGGGATGAATAGCATCTTTGCCCTTCTTTAGATTCTTGGTATATACCCAAGTTCTTAACTGCTTCATTTTAATCCTTGGAGGAGTCTGGCCGCTACATGGGTGGATGATACCATATGTTCTCACAGAATACTTTGAAGCTATTTCTTTTAGATCTTCTGATTTCCGTGTTGTTCTCTTTGATTCCACGATGTAGGTTTGCCAATCTGCGTTGTGCTTTGTAAAGATCTTGCGCACTTTCGATCTTAATTCAACTAGCATTTTGTTCCACCAAGTGGTGTCTTTTGGATCTTTCTTACAGCTAACGGGACAATTGCTTTCATAAGTTTGTATGATAGCTCTGTTAACTTCTTCCACATTGTTTTCCAGAAATTGGCTAGCTGTTTTCTTTCCTTTCACGTTTATCAGTCTCCACTCAAGTGTGGAACTATGTTTGTCACAGTTTGTTTTGTTGGGGTTTCTTTTTGGGATTACTTCATTCCTGAGACATTTTATGTTGAAAGTTATACTGTTATCCGACATACTTATACTCGGGCTATCGAGTGTAATGTTGAGAACCTCCTCCGTTAAAAATATCTAGGTTTTCTTTAATAATAAATTCGAGAAGGCATTGACCTCTGACTTTATAATCGCTACTTCCCCATTCCAAACAATGAACATCGCATCCTAGCAAAAGGGGCAGTTTATTTCTTCTGCAGTGCCTTTGAACCTCTTCTGGGGTGTATCCCCGCCTCCATCTTCTTCTTCTTCTTCCTATTTTGGCGAGGTTATGATCCGAAAACAAGAGATAATAATCCTCCCACTTCACCGCATTTCTACTGATCCGCCTGTTTGACCTCAGAAAATATCGGCAGGCCTGCCGATTTTGGATAACTTGGTTACTGAGGCCAATGAAATGCCGATGTCGTCGCATTTGTGTGATCCAGGCATTAATAGGCCTGCCTTTCCTGCCTCACGATGTCTTTGGAACGTGTATTGATATTGCCTTTTTAACAGTGCTCAAATGGTCTCTTCTTTGAACGTGGTAATACCAGCTGAGCCAATCGTGCTCTATTTTTCGTAAAATGGTTTCCTTGATGTGAATACTTCCACGGATTTTCGAACTTCTTATTCGATCAAGCTTTGTCACTCCTGCTGTCATGCGAAGCATCTTCATCTCAGCTGCCGTTAATTTACTTTTTGTACATCGTCAAAAATTGTGAACCGTATGTGAGCGCTGGACGCACAACTATGGTGTAGACCCTTCCTTTCAACTTAAGGAGCATTTTTCGGTCACAGAAGTTAGCGGAGTTTTCTCACCGCTTCATCCAGCCTATGCTTACGCGATGATTGATGTCGTCATCGCAGGTAGCTTTGCTATTGATCATAGATCCCAGATATTTGCACTTTTCGCACTTGGGAAGCACTGTTCCATTCAAATAAATGTCTGGAATAGCCCTGAGTGGATCAGAGAACGGGAAGCGCAAGTACTCTGTCTTTTTCGAACTAATGCGATACCCATTTCCCTTCAGAGCGTCCACCCACATATCAAGTGCTCGTTGCACGGATGTAGGATGCTCACTTATGATGGCTCCATCGTCAGAAAAGAATACCTGATGTACCTTGGGGTCCATCACTTTACCTTCAAGCAGATAATCAAGGACTGTAATAACGAGCAAAGGACTGCAACAAGACGCTTCCCTGGTGCACCCCGACTTTGATTGGGAACTCTTCGGTTACTCCAGCGGGGCATCTTACTCTTGTCTTTGCTCCTTCGTTCATGTCCATGATCATCTGTACATAGGTTTCTGCAACACCTCGATGTCTTAGCGCTACCCATATCAGATCTCGTGGTTGTCTGTCGAATGCCTTTTCAAAGTCAACCAATACAATATGCAAATCCCTTAAGGAATCACGATGTTTTTCAATTATGATCCGTATACTTTGGATTGCATCTGTGGTTGATTTACCCGCGACAAACCCGCACTGATCATCAGATGGCCGTATTATTTTTCGCAGTCGGCCACTTAATACCTGCTCAATAATCCGCATGATGTATGGCATCAGCTTGATCGAACGGTAGTTATCACAGTTTCGCGTATCACCCTTCCCTTTGTATATAGGGAGAAGGTAGCTTTCCCTCCATTGATTCGGCGTTGAATCACCTCTCATAAATTTGGAGATGAGAATTCTGAGCCATCTGAACCCAAATCCCCGCCTGTATCGAAGTAGGCTGATGTAATTAGGTGGCACAGTGAGTGCCTTCTAGGTCGATGATGATAGTTGTTAGGTCCTGCATCATGAACTCTGAAAAACCTTGGGAGGTCCTGTCTATTTTCCCAGATTACATATGCATTCTTGCTTAAAGGGCCTCTTTCCCTTGAAGAGGTGGGGTTCCTGTATCAGAACAAGTCCAAGGTGTTGTTTGATAAATAATCTCGCAGTTACGGCCGAGGCCGAAATTGACTTGTTCCATACGAGTGAATGGTTTGTCTTCCACTTAAGGGAAAGTCGTAAGAGGGCCAATACCGACCTCCATCTCTTCTTCCATCATGTTGAGGCTGGCGATGTCAATACTTTTAATATATTCCTCACTCAGGGGGATCTCCTTGGTCGTTGTTGGTACTGTAGATACTGCGGGGTTATCAGTTGGATTTCTAGTTCCAACTCCTACTTCTTTTGCCAATGATTCCGGGTCGACCTCGGATCTTACACCGTCCCCCGCGGGAGTTTCGGGTGCCTGCTTCCTCAATCCGTCAAAATTATTTTTTTCGAATCTGTACCGGATGATACAGTCTTGCTTTACTATGTTTGTTATGTTACGAGTATGTCCTGTATCCCCTTGTGGGTCTTGCTTTACTATCGTCTCTGCCGATTTCTCGTCGAGGAGGAAGGATACCACTCTGCCTTTAGCTTCTTCTCGACTACTGGTCGCTTTCCACATATCTGTGGCCACAACGTCGATTTTCACAGATTCTCAGAAAACGAGTTTAAAGTTTTCATTTTTCCCGAAAACGTATGCGAATTTGAAATTTTGGTAATGTTCTTTAGCTTATAACTCGGTAACGATAACAGATAATGAGGTACAAATTTGGTGAGATAAACTTCGAACAGTGGAGCATCTTCTGGTATCCTTAACTCAATTTTGTCCTAACTCGACTTAGGCGGTTTCACCTTGTAGCGACAGATATGAGTATTCAGCCCCACATTTTGTGTTTCTATTAGGTTAAACGACTTCTTCTATTCGCGCCCAGAGCTTCTAAGGAGGAGGTTAGGTTAGGTTAAAAGGGGTTAGCTGCAACGAATGAGCGCAGCCTGCACTCGTATCACAAACGGATCCATTGTGCTTTCCTGACGTGGAGTTTCCTGGTTGAAGAACTGCAAAGATAGGAAAGAAACAAAATATCTAGAGTTCTATGTTGGTGAAACGGCCTCCTCTGAACCACCCTGAAGAAGTTATAAATTTCATGATGGTGGTTGGTGGCTTTTCAGACAGGTCGTCCAGATGGTTCAAGAAATACTCTCCAAGGGCCGTCTTCCTGGTATTGCAGAGACTAGGGCATTTGCAGAGGAAGTGTTCCGAGTCTTCCTCTACGTCTGTGTTGTCGCATCCTCTGCAGAGTTCATCTGTACTTAGCCGCATTCTCTTCCGGTAGGCCGCCCATAGTTTGTGGCCGGTAATGATACCCACGAGAAGTGCCAAGTTTTGTCTATTTTGAGTAAGGATGAGCTTGGTTTTCATCTTGTCATGTTTTGTCCAGATGCTTCTGGAGACACGGCATGAAGGGAGCACTCTCCATCTTTCTTCTGCTTTTTGTTTGAAGTGCTATATTAGAGTTAACAAGTATTAGGGGAGGTTGGACTGAGCTTTGGACCATTGATACCATTCTTGTTCTGATCCCTTTCTTGCCAGTTCGTCCCTCATCTCGTTCCCTGGAATTCATTTGTGTCCTGGGACCCACCAGAGTGTTACATGGTGGCTCTGGCTAAGCACGTTAAGCTCCTCTCGGCAGTGTTTTATTAGCTTTGATTTTATAACCGCGGATAAGATGGCCTTTATAGCAGCTTGAATATCTATGTAAATATCAATCTCTTTCCTAGTAACAAGTTTCGTGGATAGTACTCGTGCAGCCTCTGCTATCGTCAGGACTTCTGCCTGGAACACACTCTGTGGTTCGGAAGCCTTAGTGATATATTGTAGCAATATCAGGTTCCACTGAGTAGATACCCGAACCCACTTCTTCGTTTGTTTTGGACCCGTCAGTGAAGACTGAAATACTGTGCGGGTTAATGGCCCCACCGTCTTTTCAGTATTCCCTTGATGGGATGACCGTTTTGACGTTTAGGCTGAAGTCGGGGGATGGCGGAAGATAGTCTGTGGTGGTGTCTAGGTGAGCCCATCTTAAGATGCTACGGTGACCCGTGTGGCCCTTTCTCCATAGATTGGATTCTTTTAGGCATAGGGTACTCATCGCGGCTGATTTCTTAACAAATAAGTCTAGTGGAATCAGTGCGAGAATTGTTTCAAGTGCTGTGGTCGGGGTAGTTCTAATGGCGCCTGTGGTTGCTATGCAGACAAGTCTCTGGATTTTAGTCAACTCTTGGAGATGAGTGTTTTTCTCTGCTATTGGCCACCAGTCAATGAACCCATATGTAAGAATGGGTCTGACTATGACTGTGTACATCCAATGGATGATGGCAGGTTTGGGTCCCCATTTTTTACCAAAAATTCTGCTGCAAGCATAGAACGCAATGTACGCTTTCATTATTCTTTCATTTGTGTTGTCTCTCCAGCTCAGTTTGCGGTCAAGTATACACCCAAGATACCGTGCTATATCCGAGACTTGGAGTGGAGTATCACCGTGTCGTAGGGGCCCGAAACCTGGGATTTTTCTTTTGTTGGTGAGGAGGACCACTTGTGTTTTCGTTAGATTAACGTTCAATCCACAACTTCTCGCCCAGCTATGGAGGGTATTCAGGGCCGATTGCTGAAGGTCGGTGATAGTGTCAAGAAATTTACCGGACATAAGTAGGATGATGTTGTCTGCATAAGCAACAGCTTTTGCTCCGCTGCGTCCTAATTTTAAAAGGATCTCATTTGCGACTAAAGTCTATAGTAGAGGAGATATGACCCCTCTTTGCGGGGTTCCCCTAGAGGCCAGTGCGTTTACTTGGCTGTCACCCAGCTCCGAGTTGATGTGTCTTGACTTGAGCATACTTTCAATCTAGCCGGAGAGTGTGAAATCTACTCTGAGTCGGTCCAGTGATAATCTTACTGATTCGGTTTTCACATTGTTAAAGGTTCCTTCCACGTCTAAAAAGGCCGCTTAAGTGAATTCTTTGTGGTAGAGTGATTGCTCGATTGTTGCAGGGCTGTTTCGACTGATCGGCCCTTTGTATAGGCATGTTGTGCTGGGGACATGTACCTAGGGCTTAATTTGAAGGGAATGTGTAGATCAATTAGTCTTTCAAAAGTCTTCAACACAAAAGAGGACAGGCTGATCGGCCTGAAGTCTTTTGGGTTCGTGTGGGTCGGTTTACCAGCTTTAGGTATGAAGATGACTTTAACTTTTCTCCAGGCTTCAGGTACATACTTACAGTTTAGGCACCCGCGAAAAATGGTCGCTAGCCGCGGAATGGCGTATTACTTACTTAGGGCTTTGTAGCATCATGGGGAAGATACCATCCGGCCCGGGCATCTTGCAAGGAGAAAAAGAGTCAATTGCCCATTTCAGTTTGAATCATCCACAATATCGGCGAATAAAGAGTAATTAGCCTGAATCATGTGACGTTGTTGTCTCCATATCAGGATCTATGATACTACACCCTGGGAAGTGAGTTCCAAATAGGAATTGCAGGGTATTAGCACATGCTTCTGTCCAGGTACCATCCGGTTTCTTGATGAATCTCGGAACCGTGTGTGCTTTGACAGGACTTTCCGGAGTCTCGCTGCGTCTTTCGTGGATTCAATTTCGCTGCAAAATGTACTCCATGAGGATCTTTTAGCGTAGATCGTCTTTTTCTTGAAAGGACCCTTGCTTTCTTTGTAGCGGTCCCAGTCTGCGGGATTTCTGGTGCGTTTTGCCAGATTGTAAAGTTTCTTGGTATTAGTGCGTAAGGTCGAGAGCACACTTGACCACCACGCGGGGTTAAGCTTCCATTTACCTTTACTTAGAGGGCAGGAACTTTCGAATCTACTTTGGATTGAGGTCAGGGTCTTGACCTCATGGTCAATCATATTTTTGTTTATCAGGGACAAAGATCGGGGATGCTCCGAGTTACCTAGGAGGGTTCTAAAAATGTCCCAATTTGTTCTCTTGAGATTGCGATAAGGTTTTAAAGATTTTATGTTTTCGTTAACAGAGAAGCAGATCATTCTATGATCCAAGAAGGTAATGGTATCGGACACCTTCCAGTCACTGACTACCAGGGACCGGGAATTAAGGATCAGGGTTACATCTAGGACTTGCTGTCTGTTTTTTATCACGAAAGTGGGTTCTGACCCAATATTTTCTACACACAGATTTCTACTAATAACCAATTCAAGTAAAGACTCACCCCTTTCGTTGATATTACTACCTCCACATTGTACGTGGTGTGAATTGGCATCGCAGCCGATTAGGAGATCCCATCCTACCTTTATAGCGTTATCCACTAGGTCGGCGAGCATCTACGGAGGAAGACGGTGATGGTCTGCGTTTTAAGCATTTCGTCTTCCAAGCATGGCATCAATTGCACTCCCTTCCACTTATTCAGTCGTGTTGCAATTTCTAACAATCATTTTGCTGTTTGCTCATTGTATTGGCGTATTCAAGCGCCGATAGCTCCTCGGTGCTTAGCGTCGCTACTGGGTAGTCTCTAGGGAGGACAGCCACTCGCAGATTTTTGACTACACAAATCCTTGCGCCTATACTGCCCCGTCCCTACCATCCATCCAGGGCTAATACGGCGTGCTGGAGATGTTCTCCTACGACTCGTGCTCGGCCTGTCGTAGTCATCGCTCCAGTCGATTAGCCATTTCGGTAGCGATAATGTCCCACATGTTTTTGTTTTTGCATTTATTCATGTTCCCACGAGTAGCTAGGGAAATATATATCGGCCATGATGTGGTAGGGCCATGACCCTGAGACGTGAACGTATGAACGTATGACTGGTCACGTAATTTGTATTGTGTTGTTGGTAGATCTAGCAACAACATACATACAAATTACGTGACGTTCACGGATACGGCGTTCGACCCCTGATTTCAGCTCCCCGCAGATAACATGCCCGATAATGCTGAAGTCAATAGTAGAACATCTTTTTCCAAGAAGAGCATCTACTATGTGCGCAATCACCAGAGAAAATTTCACGGAGGTAATTCCAGTGATTACAACAGAGGAATTGACAATCGCATCCAGAAAGATAAATGACAACAAGACGCCCGGACCTGACGGCATCCCTAACAAAGCAGTGAAAGCCGCTGTTCAAAAAAGGCCAGACATCTTTATTACAACGATGCAGAAGTGCCTAGAAGAAGGAATTTTCCCTAATCAATGGAAACTGCAACATCTCGTTTTATTGCCAAAAGGAAACAAACCCCCAGGAGATCCATCGTCGTATCGCCCGATATGACTACTGGACACAATGGGAAAGATCCTGGAGCGAATCATTTACAACAGATTGCTCACAATAGCGGAGGAGAAAGGGGCTTTGTCCAACCACAAATTCGGATTCCGAAAGTCTCGCTCAACAATTGACGCCATTAAAGCTGTAGTTAATATAGCAGCGGAAGCAATTGAAGGTGAAAGATGGCGATACGGCACCAAGGAATACTGCGCAGTAGTGACGCTAGATGTCAAAAACGCGTTTTATTCGGCAGACTGGTCCACTATAAGAAGATCTCTTGCTAGGATGGATACACCATCTTACTTGCTGCAGATAATGGCGTATACAGGAAACTGAGGTATGATACCGACGAAGTAGTGAAGTACTACGATGTTACAGCTGGGGTCCCGCAAGGATCGGTGCTGGGCGCATTACTATGGAACATAATGTACGACGGAGTTTTACGACTACCACTGCCACCTTAAGTGAATGTAATTGGATTTGCTGACGACATCGCTGTTGTTACAGCAGCAAAACAAATCAGTGAAGTAGAATCAGCAACAGATGTGGCAATCAGTCAAATCAAAAGCTGGCTAGGATCCGCCGGTTTAGAATTAGCTGACCACACAACTTAAGCTGTTCTAATAACCAGTCGGAAATCTGTGGAATATATGAATGTCCAGGTTGGAACCCAAATCATCAGATCCAAAGAAGCAATCAAATACCTAGGAGTAATGCTCGACAATAGACTGCGGTTTAAACACCATGTTGATTATTCGAGCAAAAAAGCGTCACGACTTCAGGCAGCACTCTCAAGGATAATGCCCAACATTGGAGGACCTGGATACGCTAGGAGGATCATACTATCCAGAGTTGTCAGCTCAGTCCTTCTTTATGCGGCTCCGGTTTGGGCGGGGGCTCTCGCGACCAAAGAAACAAGGAGGAAACTTATATCAGCCTACAGACTCTGCGCGATAAGGACCATTAGCGGTTTTAGAACTATCTCTGACGAAGCAGCCTTTGTCATAGCAGGAATGGTTCCTATCGACATCCTCGCGAACGAGATGCAGAGAATCTACAATCGGAGAGTCTTGAGCCATCAAGAGGCTAGCGAAAGAAGAAGAGTTATAGAAGAAGAAAAAGCAGCTTCAAGAGCTGTGTGGCAAGATCGATGGGATAATGCGGTTAAAGGCAGATGGACCTATAAATTAATCCCCACCATCGACATTTGGATAAACCGAGCACATGGGAACTGCACCTACCACCTCACGCAGTTCCTGTCTGGCCATGGAGGTTATCGCAAATATCTTTACCCGTTTGGACACGATAGCTCTCCGTAGTGTCCAGAATGTCCAGACCAGGAGGAAGATACGGAGCATGCAGTCTTCTACTGTAGGCGATTTGAAAACTGGAGAAACGAACTTCCCAGTCCCCCATTCCTCATAGATCATATGGTACAATATGAGGAAAAATGGATGGAAATTTGCGCGTTTATTACGCACGTGCAAATGCAGCTTCGAATTCAAGAAAGAATACGTCGAGAAGCAGAAAGTACAGCATAAATTGCTAACCAGCCCCGCGAAGTAATACCTAACGGCAGTCCCGCGGGGAGAGTGGTTGAAGTGTGTAGGGTGTGTGTTAAGTACGTAGGCGTATTCCTGGAATCGATTACTCAGGTTTACGAATCGTGCATGCTAGTAGCACTCGGGCTATTAGTATCTATGAAGATTACACATCCCTGGCGTAACCAAAAAAATTAAACCCCTGGTTTCATTACAGCCGGTATATTCCCTTGATGGAAACTATCCAATAGGCACAGTCTCGCTTAACACTCTCAATTAAGAGAGGCAGTTCTTGGTTCGTCACTCCTCAGTCAGCTCATTCGGGAGATAAAGCTCCCGCGACAAAGGACTCACTTAGTCCTTGCAACTTAAAGCTCTCGCGACAAAGTGCCTGCCAAGCGAGGGAGCTTTAGACTAAATTCGCACATTTCTAACTGAAACTACCGCATCATTCATCAACTCCTACAACTCAATCAAGAATGTTGCAAAATTTCTGAAAATCGCGACTCAGGCTGCTGGAGATGTTCACACCGACTGACGTCAAACGATTTCTGATTCTGAATCGATTGTTCACAGAAAGACCTAAAATAACATTCCAATCGCAAAGCGAAGTACGACAACGGGAATGGGAATAGGAATGCGCTATGATTAGTGTCGCTTAGAATTTGTTTTGATTTCCGCTTCACGAAAGCGATATTCAAAGAAGTATTCGCTCCCTGAAGACCTACTCTTTTTAAAGGATGCCGCAGTGAGTTCGTTTAACCGTTCTCCAGAAACAAAAATTTACAAAAATATCCATAAGTTTATTGTTGCTTCCACTGCTTAATACATACATAGCAAAGCCAATTCTAAGCTAGAACCGACGAGGATATTGCATCTGCTGTGCCTGTTGCTGTTGTCCTGGCATCTGCTGCTGCTGTTGCTGTTGATGACCGGATGGGTTTCTGTTCTGCGAGTACCCTTGCGTGATGCTTCCGCCCGGCTTTGCATTCTAAGGACAAAAAAATTATTAGTTTACCCCTCCCAAGCAAACGCAACTTCTCTTCCCATACCTGTGAAGGATTTCCCGTCATCTGCATCACACTCGGATGCATTGCCATGCCAGGAAGTAACGAGGTGTACACCACGCCTTCAGGCAGATGCGTCGGCTGCGGTGGTCCATGTCCCGACTGGTCCACCTTCAACTCAACATGATAACCCCGATCGGAGATCTTCTCCATCGTGACTTGCGGCTTGTGCTGTGGCACGCCAGACACCGAACCCGACGCTTGTGAAATGGGCGGCTGGTCCAGATTGATGTGGTACACCTGAGCGGGTTTCTGCGATTGCTGGTCGTTCTTGGACGGGTGACCCTGCCCGGGCGGTGGTTGTGGCTGCATTTCCATGTGATAGCTTGGTCTCAGCGGCAGATTTAGATTCGGATTATACGAAGGGTAGATGATGGCCGGTCCGCGGTTGTCCTGCTGGCTGTGGCTTGGTACATTGCTCGCCGTTTGGTAGAAGAGCGTCCCAGGCGGGTTCTGATACTGGGTAGGTGGTTCTACAGCGAAAGTACATGTAAGACGAAGGCTAATGGGAAACGGTGTCTACTCACTATTCCACAGGACTCTGGCGATCTCAGCTCCTCGGCGCCCATCGTCGTGCTCTGGAAGAAAAGGATTGGAAGACAAAGGAAAGCAATTAATTGGGGAGGCTCACTTTGTTGCGGATAGGCGGCACTCTTATAGTATGCCTGGTGCTGCGGCGGCGACGGGCTACGGGTGCGCTTCATGCCTTGATTGCTCACGCCAACGGGCTGCAAACGTGAATGTCAGATGGAGGAAAAGAGAGCACTAGACGAAACTTACAACTTTTTGGAGGACGTGCTGGTGCTGATGCTGGAGCCTCTGCGGGAGGAATACTTGCTGCTGAGGTACGTTCTGCGCCTGCATGGCCTGCATAGCAAAGAGCTCGCTAAACGAAGTGAGGGACACTATGACATACTATTGGCAGGATACGACACCTACTCACCTGTCCTTCTGTTGCTGCTGCTTCTTACGATTCTCGTCCTCGTTGAGAACTTTCTTGAGCTGCAGAAAAAGCTGCTGCTTCTGGTTCCGTAATTCAGTGAGCTTCTGGTCCAACTTCTGGATCTGTTCGCGCGTCTCGCCGAGAGTCATCACATCTTGGCGCTCGCGGGCCTCGCGCTCCTTACGTAGCCGCTCCTCTTCGATTTCAGCCTCGTGTTCTGTGAGGGAGAAAGTGGTAAATAGTAAAATTGTCCTAGAGGCGTGTCGACGCCAACACGAACCTTCCTTCTTCCGCTGACGTTCCTTAAGGATGAAGGACTTCAACGCCTCCCGCAGCCGTTCGTCGCGTTCAGCCTTGCCGGCCTGGGTGACTGCCGCAGCCGGTGGCATTTTATGGGAGGTTTTTTCCGAAATCTTGGCAATTTTTCTAAAATAAACAATTTTTACGAAATGTCAACAAATATATAGAGTCAGCGGAGCTAACCAAGCAACTTGGTGGTGAAAGCTAATGAAATGAGTGTTCGTGTGTTATCTGTCAAATGATGACATTTGCTAGTGGTTGCAGTCAGTGCTGCAATGTGGAACGTATTGGGGATATCAATTTTATGAGTTCGGTAGCATAAATGCCGATAGCTCACTTTCATAATATGTATACATTTGTTAAAAAAGTTTTTTCATAAACTAATAAAAATATTAAAAAATAAATTCTTCAAATGAAGCTTTTGCAAAACATTTTACAGAGCTATACGCAGTTCGCTAATTGCACGGCACGTTAATTTAACTGCCGCACACAGTAGTAGCATTAGTAAAAGTTGTTATCATTAAAGGCCGATTCACAGCTCAGCGACCTGCAAATGGAAATGAGCGAATATTCGACAATTTGGACATTTCATTCACAGCTGCTTTTTTATCTGGTCGCGGCAATCCGCGAATTTAAGTTGTCATTCATTTTATAACTAATTGCCTAAACGTGAAAAATGCATAAATACATAGCGTAGCTTTCAATCGTAAGGTAATATCTTACCTTTTTTCGATAAATTCAAGCACGATCTTACCCATCAAGAACAAAACAAAAGAATTGTGAGGTTAAACTCTCGCGAATGTTTTGGTCGCGGGCATGTGTACTAATTAGAATTCAACTTTTTATATATTAATCGATAGATAAATTAAGCTCCGTTCTTTTGGAAAAATAAAATTGCCAAGGGCGTGCTTATAAATGTGCTAAAAACTGGTTGTTCGCAGTTTGGGCATTCGCAGGTCGCTGAGCTGTGAATGGACCTTAAGTGACGCCACATAGCAAGAGAACGTCCACAATGCAGTAGGACATCTGGCATACGATTGAAATGTCTTCGTACTTTTAGTTGAATATAATATTAGGTCCGTTCGCGTACTTTCCGAACCAAAAACTAATCAATTGTCAAATATGACATGATGAGAATAAAAACTCTCAGAGACCGAAAAATCTAAGCAAAAGTACGCGGATGAAAAGCGATCCATTTCGAGCCATGTCGAGCCAACTGTCATTAAAAAAATTATGATGAGCACATCCTTCGCAGCTACCTACGAAGACCGCTCTTTGTTCACTATAGGGCTATTACCTTCAAGCGCATCTGTTTTTACCGCCGAAGCTTTAGCTATTCAAAAAACCACAGCAATAGCTATCAATATACGTGGCAAATATATTATATGCTCAGATAGCTTATCAGTACTCAATGCAATCAAAAATCCAAATCACAACTCAGCGATTATTAACAAAATAAGAGGCTGTCTTATAAGAACCCCCAATAAGCTGAAGCTAATGTGGGTCCCCAGTCACATAGGGATTCAAGGTAACGAACACGCCGACACCGCTGCCAATCTTGCACACCGCGCTCCAGTTCACAAATTTGCTATCCACACTAAACTGGACACGATACGAACCATCAATCACAAGATAAGATCCAGGCAACTTTCGGATTGGCATAACTACCAGCATCATTACTCGCTTATAAACACAGATATATCCCAGCCAACCTACCCCACCACAACTTCAAAAACAATGAACACGATCTTCGTGAGGATGCGTTTAGGACACACAGCTCTCACTCACCAACATCGTGCCAAGTTTGTCACTCCCAAATCAACATAAACCATATCCTGGGAATAGGTGAATGTCGTACCTGCCTACCAACAAACCAAACCGTACGAGATATTAAGAAATCCGAATCAGGAAAATATTCTAAAAATTAATAACTTTGTAAATATATCTAATCTGCAAACTTAAGTTAACCTCTATAATTTATACTAATATATTAACCTAGTTCTAACTATATATCATAAGAGCCGTAAGCCTCTGCAGCTAGTGCTCTTGCTATGTATTAATATATGTATTTTAATCATATGTTAATAAATTATAATAATAATAATAATATGATGAGCAAATTAAACTTGTGTGAAAACCAACAGGATCATATTAAGTTAAAAAGGAATGTTTTGGGAGAACATTCACGCAACACAGCATTTTCTTTTACATACTCTATTCTATCTATTTTTTTTATGTCTATTGACTTTTTGAAATGGAATCAATAACTCTTTGACTCATTTGACAATCAGCTGATTCCACTTGGCAGTTTTAACGTTTGTGTCGGCAGAATTTTTTCGAGCACATTCAAGCACAGAGGAGAAATACTCGCTACTCGTTACTTATCAATTTTTCTCTTTTTCTGTCATGTTCGCTCAGTACGCGAATACACTTCGAGCACTTTAGAGTACCTTAAAGCACTTGAAAGCGCTTTAGATTGTGTACGCGAATAGACCTATTATAAATAAAATTTCAACACTCACTAAAGTAGAAAAATTAAGGAAAATGGTAATACATCTGTCAGTTCGACTACTCAATACAGGTAAATATGCATTTGTTCTACTCAACTCGGCAACCTAAGCAGAGTCGAATTGTGTCATTCCCGTCTCAGCCCGATCAGCCAATACATAGAGTTCAAATTGATTTGAAGCCAGCTTCACATCTGCATATAAGCGTGGCATCTACCATCGCAGTGACCGACACAGCCCCAAATGTCAATTGTGTTCGCGCTATTAATTTTATATGCATTTCAACTTTTGGGAGCAACAACTACCCGCTGTGTAGTAGTAAAGTGTAATTTTGGCAGATCGGTAGAACGGTTTTTTCTTATAATTAAGAAAAATCTCCCCAGTTATCTGGATTCCACCTCCGGAAACATTAACATCTGAGTTTTAAACCACTACACCAACCTTTCTAACTCCCTCTCTCTCTCTCTCTCTCTCTCTCTAACCTTTCCAATGCCTGCAATGTGTAAAACATTTTAAGGGTATTTATAATTCCTCGAGTGCAAATTCTAAAAAAAAAACTAAATTGTGAGGAAATAGATCTTTTCCACAATTTCAGTGTTCGGTCCGCTTGTCGACGTTCAATGGCAGCCGTTAAAATAAAGATCTAGCTCCGTTTTCATTTTATTCAATCCTTTTAAAGAAAAGATTGATGATGTGCTTTAAGAGTTTAGCCAAATGTTTGGCAGAAATATTTCTAAGGCTAAGGAATAGTTATCCCAATCACAATATGTATACCTTTGCATAAGCGAACGTTCTGCAAAACACAAATACACTAGTTTACCTTTGTCAAACCATAATAGGAATAATACTATCTTCGTCATCTTTTGTCCATTTCGTTAGGTTTATGCAGCCCATTTGACATTTCTGAATATATTTAAACAAAGAAAGTTTGAAATGGAAGGAGGCACATTTTTTTTTGAATTATTGAAAAACTTATGAAGCAGTTATGAGTCCTTTTACAGTAAAAAGCATCACTTGACAGTTTATGAACTGTGTACGTAAGTTCACATATGCCATAGCGGATTAACTATGCATTGACTGTATATAACCATGCAGTTGTGTTTTCAACGATTTGTGTATGCAAAGTAATGCCCTTTGTGATTGGGCTACGTATTCTTAAGGAAACTCTTGTATATCGGATTCTCTAAAAAAAAAAGTCTTAGAAACACCGCCATTGAGGGCTGGCTATGGAGTAATAGCAACGTCACCGATTGCCACGATAATGGTTCATGGTTCAAATCCTGATATCAAGAAACATTTATTTGTTTCTCATGATATGTATATAGTTACTCCGATCAATTGTAAAAGCTTTGTTCGTCACACAAACCACACATTAAAATGGTTTCCAAACAATGTTTGAACAGTAAAAGGTCCCGAACTGCCCGATAACCGGAGTATTTGAGGCCCTAGGACCCCTCAAGGGGATACATGACATAAGTAAGTAAGTAAATATTTTAAGATTCTACTGGTTGACTCCTGGAAAGAATACCTATGTACATAAATTATTACTCCACAA
Organism: Brachypalpus laphriformis; assembly: GCA_945910035.1. Lineage (NCBI taxonomy): Eukaryota > Metazoa > Arthropoda > Insecta > Diptera > Syrphidae > Brachypalpus > Brachypalpus laphriformis. Next base: position 312,860,945 of record OX246753.1, on the reverse strand, counting down.
TGAACCCTGAAAGAGAATAGACAATCTTCCCAGCTAATTTTCGACCCTCTCGACCAAGTGTTTTTCTTGGCTTCGAGTGTGGCATACCAACATCACGCACAGTCAACTATTTTTCAAGATTGATCTACCACGATGTCATACATACAATGAAGACACGATCTCTATACCACACATTCTTTTTAATTGTAACACTACTAAGATTATACTTAGATAGATTAATGGTAGTAAGACTTTGCTAGATATCCTCAAACACCCAACAGAAGAAAATCTTAAACTCTTGTGAAAATTATTAAAAATAAATTTGGTATAAATATAATTAAATTTAAACACGTGAACAAATCGGTCGTATTCAGATGGACCATTCAGTGCACTCTGCGTGTTAGTGGAGTCCCACTGAAGCAGGTGGATAAGTTTAAGTTCCTCGGGGTCTTATTCATGGGTGATGAAAAGATTAATGCCAAGTTATCCTGTAGGATTGGTCAGAGTATGCTCCGAAACCAGCTTCCAAGACGTATCATGATTGCCGTGCCAACAGGTAGGTTAGGTTAGGCTAAAGGGGTTAGCTGCATCGAATGGGTGCAGCCTGCACTCGAATCTCAAACAGATCTATTGTGCTCTCCTGATGCTCTCCAGTTTCCTGGTTAAAGTACTAAAAAGAGGGTAAAAACAAAATGGCTAGTGTTCTGTGTTAATGAAACGGCCTCCTTTGAACCATCCCGAAGAAGTTATGAATTTCATGATGGCTTTTCAGATTGATTGCCAAGATGGTTGAAGAAATACTCTCCAAGGGATGTCTTTCTGGTATGGCAGAGAATGGGACATTTGCAAAGGAAGTGTTCTGTGTCCTCCTTCAACAGGTAAGCGACCCCTCTGTAGGCCTAGGAATAGATGGTTTGATTAAGTTCGACATCTCTCCTGGAGCCGTCTAGGGATTCCGCCTGATAAGTTGGAGTCAATGGTGGAGGATCGAGAAGGAAGGAGAGTCCTCATAAATGATTAAAGTGCCATTAAAAATGTATATAAATGTACATAAATTTGAACATTCAAATTAATTATTTTTGGCTGTTAGCCCCGATATCTAGTGTCATTAGTTTTTAATTTTACTCTGTAATTGATTTATTTTATAAATTATGTAGATTTCTCATGCAATATATAAAGTCAGCGAGAGCAAATGCGAAAGCTCTGCTTGTGCCAACGCTATTGCGAATGTATAACACTGGCAGTTGGTTAGTCATATAGCTGAAAATCCTTCGTGTTGTTTTTTTTATTTATCTTCTTTTCTTGCTTCTTTTTAACATAATAATAAATTTACCCATTTACACAAATTTTATTGTTAACACCGTAATTTCATGTTGAATTTAGATACTTAATTAAAAGATAAAAATCTTGTAGTATCCTGTAAATCTACTCTCATACAAATAAAATGAAATGAAATGAAAATGTTGTTTCATAATTGATATGAATAACATCGAGCGGCCGGGAAAAAATACTATGAATCATAAACAAGGACAAAATAGCAAATCAACTCACCCAGTTATCTAGACGCCACACCCGAAGTCTTTTCTGAAGTTTCACCCGAGTTTCAAACCACTACACCAATCGTTCTCTTTTTCTGTCTATTCCTCCAAACCTGCATCGTGCAATCATTTAACTGCATTCAAGTGATTGTTTCCTAGACGTTGTAATAGGTGAGGTTGTGCACGTGGACAACAATCCCTCGATTTCTGGCGAGTTTGGCCGTGCTTTAAAAGCGTGCCTTGTTCCCATGGTCCCATCCACATCCCAATTTCCTTTCAAATTCAAATCCCAATTCCTTATTGCAACGTAAGACCCTGTTTAGATGATTACTCTCCACTACGTGGCGGGCAGTCATGTCGTGTGTAGTGCTCACTCCTGCATTACTTTGATGAGATTTGGGCTAAGTGAATTGAAACACATCTGTATCGGACAGCATTCTCTCGTTCAAAAATTTCTATCAACCTGCTATCTTCACTACAGAGCGATCGAACTAATAATGATAAAATGGAATAGATGGGACATTTCGGGTGTGGAACTTGACTCTCCCTCGATTTTTATATTTTCTTCGTGACTGCCCCACGCTTCTCACCCACAAACCATGGAAAAAGCAGCATTATGAGTAACTATCTACAAACGGTCTATTTAAGCAAAACAAAGGTGAGGCAATGATCACATCTCCTAGACCGGCGATTTCACTTCAGCGCCACCTCCACCTGAAAACTTCAACCACTCTCTACCATCCACCATCCACAAATACATCCAGATCCTCTTTGATGCGCCATTCGTGTGCTCTCTTGTTTTTCCGGTTGCCCTTTCCCACTCATATTCGCCGCGGTCGCTGACTAGTTCTGTCAAATATCCTCACTGTGCAGAGAAAATCTTATTTTCTTTTCGTTCAATTGTGTAAAATTTTAAATGTAAATCGAACGCCGATCAACTTCATATATCTCTTGTAAATTCCCTAAAAATTTATCAAGAATTGCATTCGACCCTTTTTGGATTTTGATTGTTTGTTCTCAATTTTTTCCTTTCGGTGGTCTTCCCTGTGTCGTTGTCGTCGTTTGTCGTTGGTGGTGTCTCAAGTGTTCTTCTCTCCTCCGCCCGAATTCTTTCCCTTTCTTTCCTTCGTGTTCACGAAAAAAAAAAAAAAAACATCAAACGAAGGAAATTTTTCCTCCATTCCATCCCCGAGTGCATAAACAAAACGAAATCCCGAAACAAAAAATAAAAGAAAATTTTAAAATAAACATCGAACCATGGCAAGTAAGTACAAGAAGATACAATTTATGAGTTTCTTTTGAAAAGTAAAACACCAACTCGATTAAAATAAACAAACTTCCGTTCCACCTACGAAAAAAGGGAAGAGGAAGTCATCCATAAAATTCGGCCGAGATCGCCCATTTAGTTAATTTCTTTAAGAAAAATTATTCAAAATGGAGGTGGAACGTTGGTTCACCTCTATTTTGTCACATTTGTCCAGAATTGCAGTCGAAATTTGTGGAAAACAGGAGAATTGCTGTCGCTCGTGAAAAATCAATATTAACGACCTTTGTTGGGGCCATAAATAACATTGTCCTAACCTCACTTTTGCTGTCAGCAGCAGCAGCGCACTCGGAAAGTTGCTACTGCTAGTTGTTTGTTGTTGTTGTCTTTGGTGGTGTTAGTAGTGCGGCGCGTTCTGAATTTGCTACTTCTCCGGGATTCTTGTACTGCCAGTGTGACCAGAAGTTCCTACAAAAATATTCAATTTGCTGCACAAAGTGAAATTCATATATACACTTCCTCTCGCAGCGTAGAGTGTTGGTCCAGTACAACGAATGATTTAATGTCCAGGTTCCGGTCATTATTTAGAGCTATGGCATTTAAATAAAGCGTTTGTTACCCCTGGTCTCCATTGGCAATAATTCGTTGTCAAGCAATTGGAATTTCCAATGGAGACCGCAAATTTCTTACCCCCTAGTTTCCACTCGCAATAATTCATTGCAAGAAATATGTCAAGCAATTCAAATTTCCAATGGAGACGGCAAATTTCTTGAAATAATTCATTTCATTTGCGATCTCCATTGGAAGTTTCAATTGCTTGACATATTTCTCGCAATGAATTATTGCTAGTGGAGACTGGGTGTTAAGATAATTCATTTCATGAAATCAATTTCTGCTTTTATTTCTTGCAATCTCTGTGGACATAAATCCTAAAATAAATTTGACAGGGACTGTCAATTTGAGCTTTACTACGAAGAAAACATGGCTGATTGGTGCCTGACGTTCGGGGAAAAAATTCAGAGGGAAGAATAATTAACGAGTGTCTCCACGAACCATGACTCATGCTCGGGCATATGACATGTCTTCAAAATGTCTCAAGGAGACCGCATACTCGTATGACTCGTTCGCAGGCCCTGACATACATGTTTTGATTTATGGCTTTCCATCCATGCCTGCCATGAAGTTGGGCATGAGCTGTCACTTTGAACAAAATTCAGTCATGACCGAGTGGATTTACCCAGAATCAAGGTTTTTTTTTTTTTCTCTTTGTTTTGCAGGTGCTTTAAAGTTTTAATCGTCGATTCACAGCTCAGCGACCTGCGAATGCGAATGAGCGAATATTCGCAAATTTTGACATTTCATTCACAGCTGCTTTTTTTGTGGTCGCGGCAATCCGCGAATTTGAGTTGTCATTCATTTTATAACTAATTGTCTAAACGTGAAAAATGCATAAATACATAGCGTAGCTTTCATTCAAAAGGTAATCAGCCTTATTGTAAGCTTCACCTGAAAAATATTTCACGTGAAAATTTTTGTTCGCCCGGATTTTTTTTAGCTATTGTGAATTTCACGTGAACAAAATTTCACTTCGAATCAGCTGTGACATTTCGAACATAGATTCTGGTGCTTTGACAGTAGGCAAATAAAGAAGTTAAGAAACAAATGTGGGGGCAAAAAGTAACATTAAACAAATTAAAAAGTAAATATGTAATAAAATAAAAATAAAAATGAACTCTATAGCGCTACAAATATTAAGAAGAAGAAAGAAAAGAAGAACTCACAATTCGAAGGAGTTTAAGAGATAATTTCAATCCTTTGGAGTTGCCTTCCTCATTTTCGGCGTTTGCTGGTCACTGCTATTAGGAGGTATTTCTTCTATTTGAAAAATATGAGCAGTAGGTGAACGTGTCCCAATTTCAATTGTATTCAATACAATTTCGTCCACTGAAATTTCTGAAATAATATTTTCCTCACGTGTTTTTTTTCGGGGGGAGGCAATCCAAAGGACTGTGATGAGCCTACTCCCTTCACTGCTTCATTTATTCCAATCAATTGGAATATGGCTTCTTCTGTTGGTGAGAACTTTTGCGTTCTGTTTAATCCACCTCCTGTCCCTCTTTCATACACTTTCTCCCTATTTTCTTTTACAATTCCCCTAGCAATATCCGGTTTTTCAATGGTTTTGTTTAACAAAATATCACTGTTGCTTATTTAGAGTTTTGCTCCTGAAATAAAATTACATTTTCCGCTTTGTTGTTCTCTCTTTCGCCTACAAAAATCAAGTGAAAAATTTCCATGCGAATAGCGTCACATTCCACGCGAAATAAAAACTCACAATAAGGGGAATTTTTCGAAGATGAACAAATTTTCGCCCGAAACTCATGATAGGGGAAAAGTGAAAAGGGAATTTTTTCACGTGGAATGCTGTTCGGGTGAAACTCACAATAAGGCTGAATATCCTACATTCTTTCGATAAATTCAACCACGATCTTACCCACCAAGAACAAAGCAAACGAATTGTGAGGTTAAACTTTCGCGAATGTTTTGGTCGCGGGAATGTGGATTGCGTCCTACATGTGTGGAATGTGAATAAAAGTTCACAGTTCACAGAAATCATTCGCTTATTCGCGGAAAAAGCGGCGAATTGTTAATTTCTTCGCAGAAACTAATTACAATTCAACTTTTTATATATTAATCAATAGATAAATTAACCTCCAAGGGCGTGCTTATAAATGTTCTAAAAACTGTTTGTTCGCAGTTTGGGAATTCGTAGTTCGCTGAGCTGTGAATGGACCTTAACTGCAAAAATGAGCTCCATCTTCAGTGAAATGTTCAGACATGAACTACCCACCCTTTAAAATATGACAGCTTCCTGGGCATCATTTGACAGATGTCCGACGTATGCCCAAGCATGACTCATGGTTGTGGAAACACCGTGGCTGAATTTCTAAATGCAGCACTACCGCAGTACTGCAAAGTCAAGCGTTCCTAAACGTCAATAGTTTGCGGTGATGCAATGTATACCGTTCCAAAACGCATCGTGAATATATCTAGTCGCAAACAAAAGCAAACAGCGCATCATGAACTAATGTGATGCAAATGTCATTTGACATTTTATTGTTTTTTATTTCGCCAAAATGGAAGCGTCTCCAGATTCGTAAGAAATTATTGTTCATTCACGATGCGCATTATTTTGACGTTTAGGAATTCAGCCCGTGTTACACTTACGTGATATGGTTGAAAATGAAATGTCTTGACAAAATTTGCGCACCGAATAAAAAAAAATAAATTTCTGACATAAAGTCTGAAATAAATGTGTAGGTTCTTTCCCATACACAATCTAAAGCGCTTTAAGGTGCTTAACCCTAGAAAGATAATCATATTTTTTATGACGTAAAAGATAATCATACGTCTCAGAGACGTATGGCACTTTTTTAATGTATTAATGGAAACCCATGAGCTTTTTATAAAATATTAATGTTTTATTTATTAATGAAATTCATATTAAGAGAAATGAAGTTATGGTTCAGTAAAAATAAAAATTAATTTAAACAATAAAAACAAGAAACTTAAACTCCATTGCCAAAGGATATTACATTTTTTTGCGCGCTATACGTCTGGCAGACGTAGATTATCTTTCTAGGGTTAAGAAGTGTATTCGCGTTCTGAGCGAACATGACAGATAAAGGAAAGAATTTCTGCCAGCACGAGCGTAAGAACTACCAAGTGGAATCAGCTGATTGTCAAATGAGTCAAACAATTTTTGATTCCATTTCAAAAAGTCAATCGATATACAAAATAGATAGAATACAGCATGGACCGGTGAGTTTCAGTGAGCGGTGGGATGGCCCGTTCTGGTTCCCTAATCCCTCTTCTTATTTATCAAAATAAAAATAGCCGAAAGTCCTGGTAGCTAGTGCTGTAGTTGTAAGTTAAAACTGTAATTTATTTACATTTAAATAAATATTAAATGAATAAAAATAAATAAGAAGCAAAATATCTTGAAGAATACGTTGTGATGGTAGTGTTGTCGCAAAATTTGTTGTTGAGTTTAATTTGTTCATTATAATTTTTTTTAATGACAGTTAGCTCGAAATGGCTCTCTTTTCATTCGCGTACTTTTCCCTAGATTTTCCGCTCTCTGAGAGTTTTTTCTCTCATCATGTCATACTTGACAATTGATTAGTTTTATGGCTCGGTGTCGTTACATAGACATTCGTTTTATTGGTCCTACCACAGTGATTTCGTTATATCTATTGGTATATTTGTAACAAAGTGTCCAAAAAATTACATGTCTTAAGAAAAATGAGAAAAAATATATCCAAAACAAGTGCAATAAAAGTGTATAATGTAATCGTGAAGCCCCATTTTGAATATTGTGCCAGTCTGTTGTTCTTATGTAATGCCACTCAAAAAACTAGATTCCAAAGACTCCAAAACAGAGCTATGCGAACCATACTAAAATGTGATAGATACACCCCAATACCGTCATTAATAAATTCCTTGAACTGGCTTAACATAAACCAAAGACTTTACGCTATGACTATGATCCTAGTCTTTAAAATCAAAACCAATTTGTGTCCACAATATCTGACGTCTAACCTACCCCAAAGTAGAACAATAAACTACGATCTACGAAACTCAACTGAATTCAACATACAGAGGACAAGGACAGTACGAGCACAGAGAAGTATTCTGTATAATGGACTACAAACTTTCAACATGCTTCCTGAAATTATAAGAAACATAAGCAATCTGAATACTTTTAAAAGAACTATTTATAAATATTCTAAAAATAATGTCAATTAACAGTTTAAATTATCTCATTAACTGAACTTTATATGTGAATATCCAAATGTAAAAAGTTGGTAAAATGTATGTATTTTTTAAGAAATGGCTACTTAGTCAAATAAATTGAATAAACTAAACTAAACTAAACTATTGGGTTGGCCAATAAATTCCCCCTGCTTATCGTTAGTGTTCCCGTTAACTTTGAATGACGACGTTTGTAAATGTTGCTTCAAGTTGGCAGTTTTTTCTTCTTTAAATACACATCGCAGTGCATATGTGAAAGAAAATTCATAGCGGTCGGTTGTGTTTTACGCATTTGGTAAATTTTTGAAAATGGAGGCATATAAGGAGTATTTTCGGCATATTATGCTCTTTTATTTTCGGAAAGGAAACAACGCTGCAAAAACACTTAAGATTTGCGCTGTGCACGGGGATAACTCTGTAAGCGCTTGGACTCTTCGCGAGTGGTTCCGGCGTTTCTGTGATGGTGATTTTACATGTTCTGACTTGCCCGTTCTGGACGACCGGTTGAGATTGATGGGGACCAAATTAAAGCTCTAGTTGAAATAATGCATGCTACACAACCAGGCACATAGCTGATATATTGGATATATCGAAATCAAGCGTAGAAAATCACTTGTGTAAACTTCAATACGTAAATCGATACAATATTGGGCTGCCGCACAATTTGAGTGAAAAAAAAATGATTGGATCGTGTCTCCATCAGCGATTCCCTGCAGAAACGCAACGGAAGTTAACCATTTTAAAACGGATGATAACGAGCGGTGAATACTTTACAATAACGTGGAACGGAAAAGAAGTGAGCCACCTTTAGCCATTCCAAAAGCTGGTCTTCACCCTAAGAAGGGTATGCTCTGTATTTGGTGGAATTGAAAGGGAATTGTCTATTATGAACTTCTTCCGCATAACCAAACCTATGATTCCGATAAATACTGCTCTCAATTGGATAAACTGAAGGATGCAATCACCGAAAAAAGACCGGAACTGGCTAACCGTAAGGGCGTCCTGTTCCATCAAAACAACGCTAGACCGCATGTCTTTGCAGACACGGCAGAACTTGGTGCAGTTTGGATGGAATGTTTTACCTCACCCGCCGTATTCACCTGATCTTGCACCTTCCGATTACTATTTATTCCGGTCCCTGCAGAAGTCACTTATTTGAAAAAAAATTCGTCTCGTTGGAAGCTTGTAAAATCCATTTGGAGAAATTCTTCGCCAATAAAAATCAAACGTTCTACGAAAAGGGCATTATGAAATTGCCCGTAAGATGACATAAAGTGGTAGAAAATAATGGTGCATATATAACTGATTAAATTTTTTCCTAACAATAAATATTTAATCTTTCATTCCGCCTAAAAAAAGCAGAGGAAACTTATTGGCCAACCCAATAGATATATACATATACCGAACGGCGACTTTATGTGTGCTTCGCTTAGCATGTCGGGGATTTCCCCTTTTATATCAACCTCCTTTTGTTAACCTTTTACTTTTCGTACTTCCCCGCATTTAAAATTTATCCATGAGCCTACAAAAGTACATATGTATGTAATTCATTTTCTTTTTCTTTTGTCCTGAGTCTTTATATATCATCAGCGAAAAGCAAAATGGGTCTGCCACAAAAACAAAATTTTATAGGGCACAATTTTTTTGAATTACAACCACATTTCTTGACCCGTTGATTGCTCACGTAATTTTTTTTTTAAGTTCTCTTGCCCATTTAAAAAAAAAAAGGCTTTATAAATAGCTATCTACTACTTTTAGATTACTTTAAAAACACAAAAATGGAGATAGAACCAATCCAAAGCAAGTGTGCATCCTCCTGAAAAATAACATGGACATTGAACAAAATTCAGTTTGAGATAGACCAAAGGAGAATTCTTTGTCGCTTAGAACAAAATTAGGACTTAGAACATTTTGGATTTTTTAAAGGTGTATGCAAAATTCTTCTATTCCATACAATCATATCTCTTCGAACAAATTGGAATGATTTTCCCTTTAAAAGTTCGGCTTTTAGAACACAGGGGGTATATGATGATAAACAGAATGAGATAGGTACACCAAAACGGATTTCAGATTCGGAAAGAGCATCCCAAATTAGTAAAACTGCATTATTAACTCATTTTCGAAAAATAGGTGGACATAGAATAATTTTATGTACATGCATACATTGCCGTTCGTAAGTTTCTGGCCAAACCATTTTTTTCTTCCACAATTTATCTATCTGTGCAGGACAAAATTCTTTCAAATCTTGTTAGAGTCGACGGTAGACATTATTACGTCTCAAAACAGATAAATGGTCTTAAGAAAAAAGAGCGGTAAAGAGCAATAAAACAAAACCGCAAACGTCATTAACGTATCATAAAACCCACCGTTAAACATAAAACGAAAATAATTTGGTTTTTTGTATAACATTTCCCCAAAAAAAAAAAAAAAAAAAACTGCAATTCAGATATGTTTTGGGAGAACTAGGTTTGTTATCTATAAAAGCAGGTTGTGTATTCTTCCGGTGGCAGTTAGTTTTTAAACTTCAATATTTATAAATAAAATCAGTAAAAAAAAAAAGCTCCAATAGGATGAAATAAGGAAAAAAGTGAACCTAAACGTTTTGGGCATTATAACTTGATTAATATTCTAATTGATATATTCACCCTGATCATCATTTTATTCATAGCTACGACCTGCTGACCGTTAAACATTACTAAGCAATTGTTTGTCGTATAGAATACTATTACAACTCATTCACAGTCAAAAAGTTATGAAAATGGATTCGGGCTACATCCAAAGAATAAAACAACAATCGTCGAAAAGCCACAAGCGCCCACAACAATCAGGGTGATTATAAGTTTAGTAACTTCTAATTATATGTAAATCGCGTTCGGCTTATCTGTTCTTCTCCTATGCCATTTGCGTCTGTTTTATAGAACGTTTGCATTCAAGATCTATCTTAAGTCAAGCTCCTTTGATTTTATTTCTTCTCAAGTAGGCACCTTTAACAAAATATTGCATTGTTGGTTCGTTATGAACAACTCAAGCGCAGATAAACTCTAATGGAAAAAAAGTTCACTATTCATTGGTTTTCTTGCAGAAAGAAAGTGTGAATTGTAAATCGGATATAAAAAAAATTGCATTTTCCGCAAAAATATATATTTTCTAATATGCAAACTGTACAGGCGAATACCGCAGGCGGATCAGTAGAAATGCAGTGAAGTGGGAGGGCTCTTGTTTTCAGATCATAACCTCGCCGAAATAGGAAGAAGAATATCTAAACTGTTATAAATGAATACCCAAATAAATATTAAGTTATTCAAGCATGTGTTGTTTCCTCCAAATAAATTTCTTTAGAAATCAGAGACATTAATAATAAAGTGTTTTTTAAGAGCGTCACAACTTTTTTATTTTTTTTTAATAATCCACAAAATTATGTATTATAATTATTATAAGTTATTATAATTATTATAAGTTATTATAATTATTATAAGTTATTATAATTATTATAAGTTATTATAATTATTATAAGTTATTATATATTTTTTTTTTTAAGTTATTTTATGGTATTTAATATTTGAGGACAATTTCGCATCTTTTTATGTTTAGCGCGGCTACCTCTTACAAAGTGCATTTGGGAGGTCCAATTTTAGTCCATTTTTACGAGTGCCTTCCAAAGTGTCAATCGTCGTTGGTTTGTCCACATAGACCAGCGACTTGACATATTCCCACAAGAAATAATCCAGCGCCATGATCTTAGTGGGTAATTGACTGATCCATTTCGCGAGATGATGTTATTAACTGCATAGTTTTGCCGGGAATATGGCACGTTGCACCCACAGATAAAATTGGGTCCTCAGCAGCACTAGCCTCTACACCGTCGGTATTTTCTTTCGAAACGCACAGTTTTTAAGAATGTCCAATAGAGTGAATTGAGTGCGAAACTTATCAATAACACGTCTCATTGCGCGTTCTCTTCGCCGATTATGTGCACCATAAGATGGACGACGAAGCGCTCTGTAACATTGACGAATTGAGCACTGACTTTGGAAATAAATTTCCACAATTTGAAAGCATTGTAGCGTTGTAAATCTTCCCATGATGATTTGCCAGAGTGTATTGAACATAAATGCCACTTTGAACGCGAAAAATAACTCACATTTGAAAATTCATCCCTATTAAGCAATTAGGAAAGTTACAAGGACACCCTTTATATGTATGTATATGCACCTACAAATCTTCTGGTTTGTGTACCATGCATCGTTGTAACCAAAAACCGATTATAAATAAACATTTACTGTTTTATTTCTTAGAAAATAACAAAAAAAAATATAACCTCTAATTATTGCAAAATAAGGGACATTATGCAATGTTACAAAAGTATACATACGTTCAAGTGTAAATGATAAAATTAGTTTTTTAATATCATGTTGGACCTCCTTTGGCCTTGATAATAGCGTTCAGACGTGGTGGCATCGAAAGTGACAGTTTTTTTTTTTTTTTTATTTCGGAAGGTATTTTTTCCCACTCTTCTTTTGAAATGACTTTAATGCTCAAAACAGATGTTGCAGCTCTCTCTTTGATTTTTTGCTTAAGGTAAGCCCAAAGATATTCTATCACTTTGAGGTCTGGAGATTGCGGAGGGTGTTCCAACTTATTCCTCATATTATAGAGAAGCCACTCTTACTAAAACCGACGTATGTTTGGGTCGTTGTTGTGTATTAATGAGAAGTTCCCACGCAGGCTAAATTTTTTGTACTTGGGGCGAAATTTGTCTTTAATATATCAAGATACATCTGCCGATCCACTGTACCCTCTATAAACCTTAGTTAGGAGCCTCCACCATGTTTGACAGTGGGACATAGGTTTTTTCGGGAAGAGCTGTGTTTCGTTTTCTCCATATCCTTACCCTTCCGTCACGTCCAAAAACATTAAACTTACACTCGTCCATGAAAACGTCGCGTTCCCAAAGTGTAGGATAGGTTTCATGATATGTAATATTTTGTTTGCACGTGCCAATCATTTCTGCATATTTATAGCATGGCTTTTTTTCTTGCTTCTCGTGAGGCAAAGCCTGTTTTTTTTTTTTTTTTTTTTTTACAAGCAACGACGAATGCTTTGAGGATGAATATCTACACCCTCGTACTCCCGCAGTTCATTCGACAATCTTACAGCACTTTGTTTGGAATTTTTATCAACTATTCGGATAATTTTTAGGCGCCGTGGCGTAAGTGGTTAGTGTGTCCAACCACTGCGCGTGAGACTCCAAGTTCGATTCCCAGAAAACACCAACAAGTTTTTTTCACAGTCACACCTCTTGCGAACGTCTGACAATCACCCGAGAGTATTGTTATCACGACCAGAAAAATATGGTTCAAGCTTTTATGTAACTTTGCTGCCTGTCTGTTTGCTACAAATCTTCTTATTGTTGAGCTAGAGCTTTGAAATCTTGCATACGTACGAGTATACTGTATATGAGGCCGTTAAAGTCATAGTTGTATAAGTCGTACATATTTAGCTCATGTTCAAGATTTGCACCGCTGTAACTTACAACATATCGGCTGTTCCTTTTATCTATCAAACTTGTGCTACCATCTGTCGACGGGAGAAGTGAAATCTTTTACTTTACATTTTCATGCAACGATTGGGCATGTGTAGTATCATTTCTGGACTTACGCCAACATTTTTGAGAGTGACTTACACTTTAACCGCCTAATATGTAAGTCCGGTGACAATACGATATAGTATACCTAAACTTACCGTCATTTTTTGGTCGAAAAAAAGGAAAACCACTAAATAAGGCAATTTCGCGGGATATCGAAATGAAAAAAAAAAGGATATAAAATATAAAAAAATTTCTGCCGCAAATTCATATTTTATTCGTGAAAAATACTTATACGCTTATACCAACCAATCAACCAACATTATTACATCTTCGTCGTTTTCAACGTCAATCGCACTCGCATTGGCATCACTTTTGGTGGAATATTTCTACTTTTTAGTAATTTGGAGGAGTAAATCTGGCTTCGTTTTCAAAAACTGGTAAAACTCTACGCATGAATATGCCAAATGGCATTTCACCGTGAGTATCGGTTTCAATGTGTCGACTCTCGCGAACTTTTGCGTTGAAGATGCATTTTTGTTTCGGTTTCGTCATTCTTTTTTCTTTAGATTCACGAAACACTGATGCGAACAAGTTCACTAAAACTGACGTGCAGCAAATTCAACAAAAAGTGACGCGCACATGAATGATAGTAGTAATGTGTATGGTCTAAGGCTGAACTATAATAGAAGAATGGTTTCGTGCAACCACTTCCGAAACAGTGCAAATATTGTACAAAGGATTTGTATTGTGCGACAATATGTGCGTTTTTTTGTACGCGTATACCCGCGTAACTCAAAAATGACACAAAAAAACGACCATCCCCGCTTATCGGTTTTGTGAGAAAAACCTGGCAACACATACATTCTTATGAAATTTTCACTGACAAACTTAGAAATCCTTAATTTTTTTTTGTGAAAATTATAAACGAGCTATTTAAATGGAAAACATCGAAACATTCTTTGAAATAAAATTTGAAATTTTTTTTAAGAAATTCGATTTTTTATTCTTTGTTCTTGTTTTCTTTTTCGCGAAAAATAGCACTTCAGCAACCCCAAAGTCTCCTCCTTAGTCCTCAATTTTCGTTGGCTAATAAAATCTAGAATAATAACAACAAATTCTCTTTCATGTTTCTACGTACCTTTTTTCTGCTCCAGACATTTTTGTTTTTAAATTAATTTCCAAACGAAATGTCACATTTATATAAAATTTTTGACAATTATTCATAATTTACCGATTGGGGATAAGAAAAAGTATTCTGGTAGCATTGTTTTTATCGCCGCTAAGGACTTAGCGGCGTTAGTTGTCCCCGCTAACTTAAGCGGGTACACGCTATCGTCTTGTTGTAATTAACATGTACATTTTTGAGTTAGCGGGTATACGCGTACAAAAAAACGCACCTAATAATAGCTTTTTGCTTTGATACGTTAAGTTCCACACTTCATCCATTCGCTCTTTCATACGAAAATTTGACAGTTGCACAGTTGTGAATGGCTATGAACCACACAATTGCTTCCGAACACATACGCCTATTATGGGCTACTTTTGCAATTGACTGTATTGAAGGAAACTTAACGCAGAATTATGACATCAGCTTCCGATTATTATAATTCACTCGTTCGCTGTGAATGTGTATAATATTCGCCTGTTGTCATCGTTCAGTCTAACAATCTAATGTTCGCCACCTATCGAATTCAAAATATTATATACGTTAGAAATTTTGTATGAAAAAAAGGATTTAGAAAATGTTCGCGGGATAGGTTTTTGGGAGCTGATAAAATGGAGTATCTCGCGAAAAAAGGATAGATAGACACATTTCCGCCTCCTTGATCATTGTAGCGTTTTC
Source organism: Brachypalpus laphriformis (assembly GCA_945910035.1). NCBI lineage: Eukaryota > Metazoa > Arthropoda > Insecta > Diptera > Syrphidae > Brachypalpus > Brachypalpus laphriformis. The sequence goes on along the minus strand of OX246753.1, from coordinate 312,845,919 downwards.
CAGGCGGAAATCATGGTGATTAAGGAAGCCCTGTCCTGGCTGAAATGTAATGTATTATCTGTCAGGGATATTAGCATTTTCACTGACAGACAAGCGGCAATCAAGTCCCTGGAATCGTTCTCCTTCACTTTAAAGGCACATGTCCAGACCTGTCGCATAAAAGAATGCTCCATCTAGGGTCCCCCTTCCTTGACGACATCTGCGATCTGGCGTCCTTGGACGTCATGAGCATCCATCGCTTTGTCAAAAGATCCGGTTGGTTTTGTTAGTTTGATCCATGGTATCACAAAGGACCTTCACTGGTCTAAGTGTGTCACTCTCGTGTGGACAGCCAACCTAACCTAACCTAACATCAAGGCCGGTAATTATCAAGTGCTCTTAAATCGATTTTAATTTTATGAAGCTCTTAGTTTTAAATTTTTGTTGCGTATTCACCAAGCACTAATAGGTTTGTGTCCATGCTAATTCGAATATGCGAAAAATTAATTTTCGGATTTCAAACGCGTTCTGAAATGAGTTTCCGAACTCTCTTTCGAACTGGAAGAAATGTCAAAAAAAAAGGAAACATTGTATTTTCCTGATTTTAGTCAGAACTAATCAAGGCACATTTTATTTTTTATTTGGTTTGCAGTTCTTTTGACATAAATGCTGGAGGCATTAAATTCGTCGGCCTTTCTTCTTTTGCATTACGCCAATGTAGCCTGTCCTTTGTTTGGTCTGAGTAACAGTTCACAGCTGTTTTCGAAATTCCTAAGTTATGAGCTCTCCTAACTTAAGAGTAGTTGGGACCACTCATAAGTCTTATGATCGCTAATAAATCTGCACTAATATTCGTTGGTGAATAGGTTTATGAAGCTCTTAGTTTAAGATTGGTCGGTGAATACCGGCCTAAGTAAACCTAATATCGTTCTAAATCTAAAATGGCGGGCACTCCAAGATGGCGGATTACCTTTTTCTTCACAACCCCCTTGATACGGGTAGCAAATGAAAGGGAAGTAAAATACGATAACCTTTTTTTTTTAATCTCTATGTTTTCTTATTGAAAATCATAATATACCACTATTATTATTGTTATCGTTTATTAACATGTAATTAAAATTACAAGGTAATATACGAATTAAAAGAGCCTAGCTACGGAGACTATTGGCTCTTAATTCCGCTTTTATATGTGAATGACTATTATTTTTTTTATAAAACATATAACAGACGCCTTAAAAATATTGTACTCTGGTCACACTGTTTATAATTTATGTTGGTTAGATGTTTGTTGGCTGAGATGTGACGATGACTGCTGTTTCTAATGCTAGAACGATGACGATGCACAGGAATTAGGGGAGGAAAGTGTTTCTTTTGCTTTGGTTGATGTGTTTTTATAATGATGTGATGAAGGGAGGGGGTAACACGGTAACACTGTAGAAAATTGATGCAGAATACAATTGTATGGCATTCACCTGTACACATGGTTCTAGATACATGTGCCTTCGTTTTTTTTTTTGTTATTTTTTTTTTTTTTTTTTTTTTTTTTGTGAGCAAGTTGATTTGTTAATTTAATTATGTATATATGTAGGTACAGTGGCGGCCGACTACAAAATTTCAAATGACTCGATAAGACGTTCTTGTGTGTTGTATCTACTCGTTAAAAGATAGCAGAAGAAGGAGAGTCTATAGATGTGGGCAAATTATAAAGAGACTAAAGTTATATAAATAATAAAAAAAAAAAAAAAGAAGACACCTTCTCATAGCTCCGCCTGAAGTCTAAATCTAAGACTCCTATATGAAAGCCTGGTCATCGTCATACCAGACATTATCAGAATCGGGATGGACGGACTTTTCAGTTCTTTGGAAATTTGTTTAGATCTGTAGACGAGAACTCCATATTGCAATGCCTATGTTTATATGCCCTGCACCAACGATAGAAAGGCTATACTCGCATGTATCTACTAGTTAAATTCTTTCTCATCAATTTTAATGATTTCAATATGACGACAATAAAAAAAATATGTACATATATATTTTCGAAAATAAATGGTTCAAGGAGTAGGAACTTTTGTAGTTTTTACCCAGTGTTCAGTTTTTACCCAGTCCCAAGTTCGTTGTCGTTACGTGCGCCAGTAAGAACGTATGTACTCTACATACTCGTACATACGTAAAGAGCATTCACATTATCCATTTCTTTCTTCTTTTTTTCTGCACATATAACGGACACCGAAAATTTCAAGCAGCTTAGAACTTATTGTCTAATTTTGTAATTTACACTTTCGTTGTTGCGTCTATGAATTATTTACAAATTTAATTATTACTTTCACTAATTGGCACATTAATTAAAATCTTTGTTTAACATTATAGTTAGCTTTTATCAACAATAATGTGTAAATTCAATAAATAAAACATTTCATCATAATAAACTTCTGTTTACGTAACATAATGAACATTATATTGTTTAAATATATTTATGATGGTTTCCAATTTCACATCATTTGATAACTCATCATATATTTTCAATCCAAATAAACATCATTTCAGTCTGTTCAAGTTTCAAGGATTGTAAGATGTACTTATGTATGTGGATCCAACCCATTTAGATTAGATTTCGATTTTATTGATTTATTTAGTTAACATAATAAATAGCAAACAATCATTAAAGCTTGGCTTTGCCTTCTGCTTTGATTTACAAAATAAAACTGGAAAATAATAGTAACCCGATACATAGTTTTCTTCCTCTTCTTTCTTTTTCAGCGAGGTTATGATCCGAAAACAAGGGATCATAACCCTCTCACTTCACTGCATTTCTACTGATCCGCCCGTGGGGTTCGCCTATTTGACCTCAGAAAATATCGGCATGCTTGCCGATTTTGGATCACTTGGTTACTGAGGGCAATGAAATGCCAATGTCGTCGCATTTGTCTGATACAGGCGTTTATAGGCCTGCCTTTACTACTTCGCGATGTCTTTGGAACGTGCATTTATATTGCCTTTTTAACAGGGTTCAAATGATCTCTTCTTTGAACGTGGCAATACCAGCTGAGCCGGTCGCGCTCTATCTTTTGTACGATGGTTTCCTTGACGTGAAAGCTTCCACGGATCTTCGAACTTCTTATTCGATCAAGCTTTGTCACTCCTGCTGTCATGCGAAGACTCGTCATCTCAGCTGCCGTTAATTGACTCTCATACTTTTTGTACATCGTCCAACATTGTGAACCGTATGTGCGCGCTGGACGCACAACTGCGGTGTAGAGCCTTCCTTCCAACTTAGGAGGCATTTTTCTGTCGCAGAAGATAGCGGATTTTTCTCGCCACTTTTATCCACCCTACGCTTACGCGATGATTGATGTCTTCATCACAGGTTGCTTTGCTATTGATCATAGATCCCAGATATTTGCACATTTCGCACTTGGGAAGCACTGTTCCATTCAAATAAATGTCTGGAATAGGTCTGAGTGAATCAGAGAACGGGAAGCACAAGTACTCTGTCTTCTTCGAACTAATGTGATACCCATTTTCCTCCAAAACGTCCACCCACACATAAAGTGCTCGTTGCAGAGATGTAGGATCCTCACTTATGATGTTATGATGGCTCCATCGTTAGCAAAGAATAACTGATGTACCTTGGGGTCCGTCAATTCACCTTTAATCAGATAGTCAAGATCTGTAATAAAGAGTAAAGGACTTAAAACGCTTCCCTGGTGCGCTTTTTTTTTTACTAATAGCCCGAGTGCCCGCAAACCTGGACACAGGGGCGAACTATCGTGTCCAAATCTATGGAGGTATTTCCGGTAGCCAGCGTGTCCGGACAGGAACTGTGTGAGGTGGTAGTTACAGTTCCCCCTCGCTCTCTCTGTCCATGATTTCAGTACAGAATGAGTTTGTGGGTCCACCTGCCTTTTGTAGAGCTGTCCCACCTGGTTTGCCTATGCTTTGCTGATGCTGCCCTTTCCTCCTCCTTAATCCTTTTTACCTCTTGCCGGTTCGAGGGACGTCTAAGGTATACCCTCTGCATCTCATCAGTGAGGATGTCGATTGGGACCATCCCAGCTAAAACGCAGGCTGCATCGTCGGAGATAGTTCGGAAGCCGCTGATCACTCTGATTGCGCAGAGCCTGTGAGCTGATGATAGCTTCTTCCTGCACTCATTTGTCACCAGTGCACCTGCCCATATCGGAGCAGCGTATCCAGGCCCGCCGATATTCGGGAGCATTCGGGAGAGTGCAGAATGCATCAGCGATGCTTTCTTACTAGAATACTCAACGTGGGCTTTGAAGCGCAGCCTGTTGTCGAGCATGACTCCAAGGTACTTCAAGGATTCTTTGGACCTGATTGTCTGGTTTCCGACCCGGAAGCTGGCATATTCCACCTTTTTGCGGCTGGTTATTAAGACAGCTTCGGTCTTGTGGGCAGCTAGTTCCAGACCGGTAGACTCCAACCATTCCTTTATTCTTATAAGTGCCTCATCCGTGGCAGACTCCACCTCGTGTACGTGCTTGGCTACTGTAACCACTGCGATATCGTCAGCGAAGCCAATTACTTTAGCTCCCTTGGGCAGTGTTAGTCGCAGAACTACGTCGTACATAATGTTTCATAGGAGAGGTCCCAGAACCGACCCTTGCGGGACTCCCGCGGAATCACTGTAGTGCTTAACGCCATCGTCAGTATGGTATCTTAGCTTCCTATTGCTGAAGTAGTCCGTGACTATCCTCAGCAGGTAGTATGGTGTATCCATCCTGGCCAGGGATCTCCTAATGAATGACCAGCTTGCCGAGTTGAACGCACTTTTGACGTCGAGCGTTACTACTGCGCAGTATTTCTTCGTCCCCCATTTCCACCTTTTCCCTTGTATTGCTTCAGTTGCTATATCTACTACCACCTTTATGGCATCGACGGTAGAGCGTGATTTTCTGAAGCCGTACTGACAGTCTGACAGGGCTCCGTTTTCCTCCGCCACCGCAAGCAGTCTGTCATAGATAATACACTCTAGGATCTTTCCCAGCGTATTGAGCAGGCATATTGGGCGATACGATGATGGTTGTCCGGGCGGCTTATTGCCCTTTGGAAGCAGCACTAAATATTGCAATTTCCATGGTGTAGGGAATGCCCCCTCCTCTATGCACCTTTGCATCGTTGTTAGAAGATGTCCGGTCTCGTCTTAACAGCCGCCTTGATTGCCCTATTCGGGAGGGCATCTTACTCTTGTCTTTGCTCTTTCGTACATGTCCATGATAATCTGTACATAGGTCCTGGTACCCCTCGATGTCTTAGCGCCAACCATATCAGATCTCGTGGTTGTTTGTCGAACGCCTTTTCAAAGTCAACCAATACAATATGCAAATCCTTTAAGCAACAACGATGTTTTTCCATTATGATCCTTATACTTTGGATTGCATCTGTGGTTGATTTACCCGCGACAAACCCGCACAAAATGTCATTTTTATTATGTTAATCATTTTTAAAATTTACTCAATGAAGTTATTTCGTTTTTTTGGTTGATTTTTCTAAGTTTGATATTTAAACTTAAAACAAAAATAAATTTAATATAATTACAATGAATTTGCAGACTTTCTTGGGTATATTACGGTATGCTGGTGACCTTATTTTATTGTCCGTAACTGTATGTCGAATACTTTTTTTGATCATACATTTTCAATGGTCCGCTAATCCTTCATGAGAGTCACAGGGATAGGATGCTCAGGTAGAATCTCATCCTTCGCCATTGACTGCAAATCATCAGGAGGAATCCATAGACGCCTTCAGGAGAGATGTCGGACTTGATTCAATCATTTATTTCTAGGCCTACCGAGGGTCGTTTACCTGATGGCACGGCAATCATGACACGTCTTAGAAGCCGGTCTGGGGGCATATGCACTATGTATCAAAGCCACCAAAGCTTATTTGATAGTAAAGTCAAATAATAGCTTTAAAATTATACTCTTATATTTGTGGTATACCTATCCTGTGTTAACAAATAACTACGTGTATACAATACATAATGCGTAATGAACGTGAATCCATTGAAATGCGATCGATACTTAAAACACCAAACACAAAGTGGAAGTGTTCATCTCAAGGGTAATTACAAGGATGAAGTGCAGTTGAATTGCCTTATTAGCCCAAAAAAATAAACAGCTATTGGTAAGAGTAATTCTTCGTTTAATTTCTGCGCTGGTATCATTGTCAGAGTTAATAGCAGAGCCGAGGTAGACAAAGTTCCTTACTACCTTGCAGTTTTATTATAGCTGCCTACTGTGGCGTTCTGTCCAATTCGTGAGAAGTTGATTGTCCCTTTTTGTCGATAGCATATACTTGAATTTGCCCTCGTTTATCGCTTAACCCATTTTGGTCGCTTCTGCTTCAATGCTTGCAAACGCACCGGTGACAGCCCACTTAGTTCTTCCAATTATGTCAATATTGTCGGCGTATGCAAGCAGTTGTACGGACTTTTGATAGATTGTACCTCTGGTGTTGGCTTGTGAGTTCCGCACAATCCGTTCAAGTACAATATTAAAGAAGTTACATGACAGCGCGTCACGTTGTCTAAAACCTTTTTTTAACATCGAAGTTCTCAGTGAGGTTATTGACGACGTTAATAGAGCAGCGAGCGTTCTCCATCGTCATCCTACACAAACGGATAAGCTTGACAGAGATGCCGAGACTAGACATGGCTCTGTATAGCTCTTCTCTATAGATGCTGTCACAAGCGGTCTTAAAATCAATAAAGAGATGATGAGTATCGGTTTGGACTTCTTGGGTTTTCTCCAGGATCTGCCAAAGTGTGAAGATTTGATCGATGGTGGACTTTCCTGGCCTGAAACCGCACTGATAGGGGCCAATCAGGCTATTGATAAAAGGTTTCAGACGTTCACACAATATCGCAGAAAAGATCTTGCATGCGATGTTGAGGAGACTGATGATTCTATAATTGGCGCAGTTGAGGGGGTCTCCTTTTTTGTGGATCGGCAAAGTTCAGCCGGTAAGCTGTCTTCCAACGTAAATTTTAATGACTTATTTACTTCATAATATTATTATACCCCAAAAGCCTCTTGGAAATCATTCCGAGACAGACTTCACCATAAGTGGAAATCTGAAGAATAAGGCAGGAGGACAACTTTTTTTCCAACCGAACTCCTTTAATTGTGTGCATGTGGTCCTAGTTGTATTAGGGCGAGCGTTATCTTTATGGAATTGAACACCCTTTCGATTAACCAGACCTGGCCGTTTCTGCTTTAGTGCCGACTTTAATCTTCACAGCTGTTGGCAGTAGACTTCTGTGATGATACATAGTCTGGTTATGAGGCAACAGATCAAATCAAATTATTCCCTTAGCATCCCACCATACACACAGTAACACCTTGAGCGGGTGAAGTCCATCTCTGGGATGCTGTGTTGGTCTGTCTTCGGGCCCATGCCATAACCCCTTTTTCATCTCCGGTAACGACCCGGTTCAAAAACATGGTGACATGACAGACCGCAAGCGTCGTTTCTTTGCTAAAGATTATTTGCAATAGGTGGTGTGGTACCCATTTTCCCAACTTAATGATTTTTCCCTGCTTTGTTAGGTATCGATGGATGGTCATATGGCTTAAGTTCAGTTCTCCTGTGAATTCCCTTCGTAAAAGTGGGATTTCTTTCGACGGTGGACTTCAGAAGCTCATCGTCTAGCTCTTCTGACCTACCCGAACGAGGTTCATCTTTTAATTTTTTTTTTTTTATATACTTTTCAAAATGTAGCTTTTCACACGTCAACATTTCTGTTTTTTTTAATTTTTGTTCGTTTTACGTGTTTAATGGAACATCATCAGCTCGAAATATTAAGAAAAGTGGTTTAAACAAGGCGGCTGTGGCTCTCCAGTTTGCCTGTGCGTCTTTACCGATTTAAATAATCTTTCCAGTAATTGGGTGAAAATAGCCCTCTTACAAATCTTTACTTTAATTTTTACCAAAGTGTCTTCAAATCAGTACAAACATAGGTCATGTATGGTTCTTTGTATCAATTCTTTTGAAAGTACAAAAGGGAATCACTTGCATCTAAGTGCTGGTGAATAACTACTTTTCAGAATGGTTTGTGAGCTATCATCGTTTGTCCTACATTACATTGAGTCAGTAGAATAGACTTAAGTAAAAGCAGACAACACAATACCTAGAAACAGAAAAGATTGAATCACGGACGTTCGCACCTCAAGAATTTACGTATGTATATTGCCAATGACCTGCGCTTCACCTCGTTTACATTTGGAACATATTTAAGCAAACATCTTTACTATTACCTATAGTATTGTGGAAACATTTTTTTCTGTCTGAACCTAGAGCTATTTAACCTTGAGGAACTCGAAGATGATAAAGCCAATAATTTCCTTTTACTTCCTCGTCAAGTTCATCGCTCTAAAAAATGTGTGACTGGAAACAAACGGTATGAAGCACGGTACGGGTATACCAGTTGTCATGCAACTGATCGCTTACCAAATGTCCCAAAAGTAATAGTACAGCGCTCCAGGTCTTCCCAAGGAGAAAGTGGCTTGATTTACAAACCAGACATAACCATTTTCAGCTAGACTAGTGAATTCTGGAACCTGCTGAGGCCTACACTACGAGATGAAGGAGGGGTATTTCCTCTGTAAATATTATACTTGGTAACACTGGTGCTCATGAACTTGGGAAAACTCGTTCTCGGAATGATCAACAATTTTTCTGTGCTCCTAACAACTGTGAGGAAAGTACATAATAGAATGAAATACAAATTTTCTCTAGATGACATAAGACCCTGAATGCAAACCCTTTCGTATTATTGTAATTATTGCGACCTTTTCAAATTCATCAGCAAGTCCAATGTTGACAGTTGAACAGTTCTTACACAAGTTATATTGCAAGTGAGATAATGAGGCATACACTTGTACTTTATTTGGAAAATTTATTCATTAAAATTATTTTTAACAGTCTGCCATATTAACATATTGAACACCAGCTTATGTGTTGGGTAATATGTAGGTTCACAAGATTATTGCATCTGTGAAACGCATATACAGGCTTGCTTATAGAAAGAAGAGAAGAATACTCATACTTGTCTGATTCATCACTTTAGAAAAACCAAACCACTTTCTGTACCTACACCTAAGCAATCCGAGCGGGCTCATATATTATGCAACAATATGTAGAAAAGAAGGTCGAATGGCCTACCACTTTCAAGATACAGTAATAATTCAACGAATATCACTCAGCGTACGTACACTAAGCACCATCTGAATCAAATGAGGCATACGATTTCTGATAGATTAAACGTAGACTAATTAAGTTTTCAAAAAAATTCTGTTCATATTGCTCCTTTAGCGTGTCCGCATTGTCCGTTAAGAGCACTTCTTTTCCCGCTTTAGTAGTTGTTATGAGTGAGGGACAGGCCTTACGTTGGGCGCCACTTTTATATGTGTACCCTCGTTCTCTTCTTCTATACCGATGCCTATAACTCATAACATAGTTTCTATGTACACAACGTGTTAGCTATCACATTTTTGTCCAACCCTTTGAATAACAACATTTAACCTAAAATTTCATTTGAATTAAACAAGCTGCTGGATTGGATGGCAACCGTGACGAATCAAACCGTTGCATAGATATCGCATTAAGAGAAATCAATTGGGGCAACTATGAGAAGGCTATGAAATTCCTACGAAAAGCTCAGAATCTCTATCCATCCAAAGAGGCCGAGGAGCTCATCGAGAGCATTGCAAACTTTCAGTCGACCACAGATGGTGGCAACAACAAGCCACAACCCGAAAACTCCTCCACAAGTCGCCAGAGAAAGCCCAGTGAGGATTCGAATGAGCCAAACAAGGAACAATTAGCGGTTGACTATACCGTCGATCAGGTGGAACTGGTGAATAAAATCAAGAAATGTAAGAATTTCTATGAAGTTCTGGGCGTTACCAAGGACGCCACTGATTCTATTATCAAGCGAGCCTATAAAAAGCTCGCCTTGCAATTGCACCCGGATAAAAATCGTGCACCAGGCGCTGTAGAGGCCTTCAAAACCGTTGGCAATGCTGTAGCAATTCTAACAGACCCTCGAAAACGTAAAGAGTACGATATTCTAAGCTCTGATGCTTCTATCAATGGTTTAGGCACGCAAACCAACTTCCATCAACATAATCACCATCCGGGTTATCATCGTCCATTCGAGAGTGCATTCGAACGCGATAGTGACATCTCGGCCGAAGAGCTCTTTAACATGTTCTTTGGGAGTTTTCCGGCGAACAGACGACGTGCCGCCAATGGTGGACATGCTCACCGTGAGACCAGTCCTCAGCCAAGCCTGGCATTTGGCCTCATCCTTGTACTCATACTCATCTCGATGCTATCGTCCTTCTTCACCTCGGACCCGGTCTATAGCCTGTCTCAGTCCACGTAGGTTTTCCCAAAATCACACACATTGTAGCACCACATACACTTCTGGTAATGTCTTCCCATTGCAAATTTTCCAGAAAATACCCAGTGAGACGGGAAACCCAACACCTGTCCGTTCCATATTATGTGCGAGAGAATTTCCAAAGTGACTACCAAGGCTCGCTGGGGCGCCTAGAGAATTCCGTGGAAGAAGATTTCATATACACAATGAAACAGAACTGTTACCGTGAGAGGAGCTATCGTAAGTGTTGTGTTATTGTGACCACGATAATTTCTAATTTGATTTTTATTGATGTATCCAATGACACAAATTCTTACACTTACACACTCTCTCTCTCTGTGTTCTCTTTTTCTCCCTATTTCTCTATGTATGTGACGCGACGCGGTGCGGTGGTGGTATTGGTGGTTGACTCAGGTGAATCTATGATGGCTCGAGCTAGAAGTTTTGGCAGCCGAGCACAGTTGGCACAGGCACAAGGCCTCAAGATGCCGTCCTGTGATAATCTCTATAAAATTGGAATCACCCGTTACTCGTTGTACTAGAGTCAAGTCGAACGAATGCAATTCTAAGCAGAGTATATGTTATACCGGACCCACGGTACACGAATTGTTCTTAATCTCATGTGTCACCAAAATGTATGTCAAACCAAATTTTATTGTCTCTAAAAACAAATTATTAAGATAAAACCCTAATAAAAAAAAATAATAAAAAAACCGTTCTAAGCCAATAAATATTACAATATTCAAGGCGGCGATGTTTTAATTAATTTTTACTTTATAACTTAACGCATTTATTAATAATGTCGATGTAGCAGACTATAAGTGATGATTCAGAGTCCACATTTAGATTGAGTGTCAAGATGTCATGGGGTAATCATATTATGAAACAGACAAATTGGGAATGAAATTCGTTGTCTCTGATGATGGGTGAAATGAAAATGAAGGAAAATAGAAATGAAGATGCCCTTTGAGACTTTGAGTCAAAGGGGTAAAGTGGGTAAAGAAAAATATCTAGATGTCTGCAACCAGGCGACGAATTTTACAACAGAATACCGCTGTTGATTATAAACGCTTTGTCTGTGAATTTGTATATTATTGCTTGTTAAGTAGAATACTTCAGGAGTACTAGGCGCATAATTTGCTCTTATATAGGTTCTGCAGATTAAAATGAGTAAGTGACAAGAAACTTACCATGCAAGCCTTGGGTAAATGTCCCATAGCGTGCTATAGTGTCATCCAACTCAATTCCGTAACCAACTAAAATCAGCTCCAATAAATACTGTGAAGTAGGTTGAGCCTCTACAAGTCTTCAGGCTAGGTGACAACACTCAAAGGAAGACGTACAGATATCTTTGTAGAGGTAAGTAATGGCAAGCCGCCTTATAAAGGAACCTGCGTATACCATTGCTTGATATTTCAAGTAATTCTACCAATAAGTGTCATCATATATTGTCTGTTATGAAATCCAGAAGAAAAGATAATAATCAGATTGAAACAGGAGAGCTCCTGGTAATATTTATCCTAAAATATTCAAGTACATATGTTGTGTTTGGAATAAAACATACATTCCCACTTTCCAAAGAATACCCCTTTTAATCATTTTTCTACAATAGAAACTTTAAAAAAGTTACTTAGCTAATATTTACAGATTGTTGTGCGAACGATAGAAAAGACAATTCACTACAAACAATATAAGTATCCTAGCTACCTTTTTAGACGTTGAAGGCGCTTTCAATAACGTCAGAACAGAATCGATTCAGGAAGGTCTAATCCAACGGGGTGTGGAAGAGTTTATTAGCAAGTGGACTATGCTCAAAACTATAATCATTCAATTAACCCTCGGTAACAGCAGTTCCACCATATCTGTTGTTAGATCAACTCCTCAGGGTGGGGTCATATCTCCTCTTCTTTCGCTTATGATAATCAGCAAAATCCTGTGTAGACTTCACAGAGCAGGAGTCAAGGTTGTCGCGTATGCGGATGATGTGGTAATACTATTATCAGGGATGTGTCCTTCAGTAATCAGTTAGATTATGGAAGGTGCTTTAGACAAGATTGGCAAATGGGCAACTGGATGTGGAGTCAGCGTCAATCCAAGCAAAACGGAACTGATGCTGTTTAAAACCAAAATACCGACCTTCACGCCTCCATGGCAAAACAACCAATTACTCTCCTTATCCTCCAGTGTCAAGTACCTATGTGTGGTACTTGATCCAAAACTAAGCTGAAAGCTTAACATCGAAGAGCGGGTAAAGAAAGCCTGCATGGCTTTCTATGCTTGCAGCAAAACCTTCGGTAAGAAGTGTGGACTTCGCGCGGCTCTGGTGCGTCCTATACTCATATAGATCGCTAGTCTGGTGGCCGGCGTTAAGGAAAGCATACAACATCAAACTTATTAACAAAGTGCAAAGAACCGCGGCTGTGGGCGCAACGTTGTTGAACATGTTCAACAGAAGCCTTGAACGTAATACTGGAGTGGAATCCTCTAAGGTGATAGTTGATTGTTGACGATCACAATCATCCCATTTGCTCTCTCTAAGGTCAGTGTGATCATCACCCTTTTGCAATCGTTTTTGTGTGACTTTGCGATCGTTTTGCGGGGAGCTAACAAAGTGTGATCATCAGGGATAGGATTTTGCTAACTTTGCCTCTTTTTTTTTGCTTAATCGGAAGATAGTATCGACTTTACACAAACACGTTTCATGTCCTCCTGATTCTAAATATATGTATTTTATTTTGCCTTTTTTTGCCTTTTTATATCATTATTGCCTTTTTTTGCCTTTTTTGCCGTTGTTGCCTTTTTCTGCCTTTTTTGCCTATTTTGCTTTTTTCTCAAAGTTTGTTCGCTAAAAAAATTGTAAAAAATGCGCGTTTGCATGCATGTATATCTGTGCAAACATGCTTCTTACTCACACTACGTAATACACATACCTAAATTCCTAGACGCGTTAAAATTTAAAACGTCTAGTCCGTGGGGAGAGTCAACATGGAAATATGTACATGACCACAGACGACCGCAGACGTTACTGTGTATAACTCTATTACATATTTCTGGTTTGTATGCAATACATAATATGCGGATTATTTTGCTCGGATTAAAAAAATCGTCAGCGTTCTTGAAGACGATGCAAGCTGTGTTGTGTTTGCAAAGGAATTGATTGAAGATGAAGCAGTACAAGCGCAACTGGCGTACATCAAAGTCAATTTTAGGTTTTTAGTCGACAAAAAAAAAATGAATTTTTGAGAGTCTGTACTTATAATTTTAACTAGCATTATTCTGATCAAGGAACATCAATTGACATTCAGCAAAACTTGAAAAAAGCAAAAGGCCCGATTGCAAAGGAAGTCCTGGAGAAGTTTACCGCCGTTTTCAATGCAAATACGGGACTGAAAACTATTGAGCAGATAAATTCTGTAATGAACGGCGACTTGGATTCCAAACTTCCACAAAATATTGATGTTAATAATGTTGAATGCTTTAAATGGGCTCCACTCGTTTCAGCTGAAGTAGAAAGGTCATTTAGCTGTCTAAAGGCGCTTCTAAGAAAGAACCGGAGAAGATTATTACCAGAAATTTCAAAAAGCTCTTGGTAGTTCAATGTGCTATAACTAAATGTGCATTTACTTTCCTTTTCTTATTTTTTAATAAATGCCTTTTTTTTTGCCTTTTTAAGTGTTTTGTTTTGCCTTTTTTTACTTTTTTATGTCAACAAAATCCTAACCCTGGTGATCATCAATTTGGACTGTCAAAAGTGTGACCATCAACTATCACCTAAGAGAATTCCACTCCTACACCTTTTACCAGTCGATCTTCATATCATGTATTTATCATCATGCAGTGCGAATAGACTAAAAGAAGCAGGATGCTGGTACACCAATTCGTATGGTCACAACAGCATCCTGAATCTGTTACCACGGGATCTGGTAGCTAATCTAACCGATTACGTAACTCCCAAAGTGAATTTCAGAAATAACGTCACGGTCAAATTCTCAACCAGGACGGAGTGGGAGGCGTAGCGACAAACGAATTCGAAACGGGGTAGGGGCGGGGATAATCTCTGATTTCCTTAACTCCTCCATATCTTATATATATATTATATATCCGGCTTTCAGATTCGTGCAGCGTCTTAAATGGCAGAAGTTCTTGCTGTACGTGAGGCTTGTCACCTACTCAAGCAAACCTCTACACCCCTAAACACTATAGCCATTCTCATTGATAGCCAACCCGCTATTAAGGCTATTGTATCTGCCACTACAACCTCAAAGCTAGTAAAACAGTGCAAAGAGGAACTCGCATCGCTGTGTCTTCGGTTCAGGATAAGACTCCTTTGGGTGCTGAGTCACAGCAATATTGAGGGTAATGAGTGAGGTGATGATTAGCAAGTCGGGGATTTGCCCTTGATAGTTCCCTTGCAGAAGCGGTGAATGTCCCGTTAGGGACCCTTAAAAGTAGAATCTTTGTGCACTATCTATTTAAGACTGATAGTAGATAGCACGGGGTGCGGAACTGTGTCATATCCAAGCAAACGTGACTCAAATACTCCTGAGATAGAACACAAGATCTAGTAAACAGAAACCGTCCGGATATTGCAAGAGTTCTGGCAATCAGTACCGGCCCATCGAGGTTCATGCGGCCAGAATAGGCATAACGTTTAATGCACATTGTCGCAGCTGCAAGAATACTAACAAGAAAGAAACAATTCTTCACTTCCGTTGCAAGTGTCTAGGCAGGGCCAGACAGCGCACATTAGGTTAACCCTTTTGTTGATAACCTAACAGAGTTAGCGGAGATAAGCATTGGGAATATTAACAGTTTCCTCAACGTAACGCGGTGGATTTGAACAATCCCCACTCCTTTTCCCTATTCCATTAAGTTAACGCCCGTTTTTATATGCGTTTGGTCACTAAAACGCCGCTTTTGCGCTAATTATGCTTCAGCATGGTCGGCTGACAACCCCTTCTACCTAAAAAAATAAAAATAAATATTTGGCGCAACAGCTCATTAAGTGCCAGGGCCTAGCTTCTCGCAACCACTCATGTTGTGTGCGTTATATTTTTCACAAGAATGGAAGGGACCTACAGTTTAGTGCCGTATCCGAACGGCGATTTGAGAAGCTTTTTCGAGACAACAATACTCTCGGATGTTTGTCAGACGCTCGCGTGAGGTGGGACCGCGAAAAAACTTTTTGGTGTTTTGTAGGATTCGAACTTGGAACCTCATGCGTAGTGATCCGACACACTAACCACTTACGCCACGGCGCCCACACCCCTTCTACCTACCTACATAATATTTACAATTATTGATTTTCTCTACAATACACCTAAACATTATGTAAAGCCTTTTACTTTTAGGACACGTTTCTTGAAAATAACAGCTTTTGATAGCATTTCTAAGAATCGAAAAAAACGACGTCTATGTAACAAGCTATAATTGTACCAAAACTTGTACTGCCCCATGACCACTTTAAAAGTGTTAGATTAAAAAAGGGATAGGGTATCATACAGTCTGTTCAAAGTTAATTGCAAGTTTTCCATTTTTCCAAACAAATATGCATCAGTTCATCTTTTAATGTCACTAGGTGGGCGCCGTGGCGTAAGTGGTTAGTGTGTCGGACCATTGCGCATGAGGTTCCGAGTTCGAATCCCAGAAAACGCCAAAAAGTTTTTTCACAGTCCCACCTCTCGCGAATGTCTGACAAAAATCCGAGAGTATTGTTGTCTCGAAAAAGCTTTTCAAACCAAATTACCCTTCGGATACGGAACTTAACTGTAGACCCCTTTCCATTCGTGTGAAAAATATAATGCACACAACATGAGTGGTTGCGAGAAGCTATACCCTGGCACTTAAAGAGCTGTTCCGCCAAATATTATTTTTTTTTTTTAGGTGCAGCTGTCTTCAAGAGGATACAGAATCCCTGCACTACATATTCCTGGGGTCGAATCGCGTCCTCAGTGATCGGATAACTTGTCACATAATTTGTATGTATGTTGTTGCTAGATCTACCAACAACACAATACAAATTACGTTACCAGTCATCCGTTGACGGAGGACGCGATTCGACCCCTGATTTCTCCGTAAGCTTGAACCCATTCCTTCCATAACATCAAGACCCAAGGTACGCAGTCTCCTTCTTGTAAAGGCGAGACACTGGCAGAGAAAATGCTTATATCCTCGCTTTCGAGGTAAGACTCACACGTAGGGTCTACAATGAATTCCATGTTAGTCGGGTGATGACTACATGGAGTGTGTCCTGTGAAAAGTCCAACCACAGTTCTGTACTCCTTTCTATACTCAAATTGAGAAGAAATTTTGCAATGCTACTGTCAGGCCCTTTTACAAAACACTTGGTGGTTGTGCAAGAATACATCTCATTATGTAACATATAGAACATCATTTGAGGCGCATTTCATTTAAGTTTTTTCTTGAAACATGACCAGAAACTGTGTGACTTTGAATTGCACTTGTTTTAATACTCGTACATGTAGGGCAAGTACCAGTTTTGTTCAATTTTTTTGCCTCGCGATATCGGTCAAGAGGAACTCAATAATGAGAATTTTGTCTGTCCTATTATATATATACGAGTATACGCGAAACTACAGTCTAAACGGGTAGAAGGATGGATCTGTGTCAAACTTCAGAGAACAAACTTTCCAATTCATCCCAAAATCGAATGGTACTTAAGGCTGATTCAGAAGAAAGTACATTTTTTTCGAGAACGGCACTAACGATCTCGTTCAAGTTTTATATTTGCATTAGCATGCTAAAGGATGATATTCTAGGTTTTTCGCAAAAAGCGGTACAATGGTACCTTAAGGGCGGGTGCGTTATCGTGATGGAGCTGCCAATTGCCCGCTGCCCTTAGGTTCGGTGTCGCTGTGTTACACAGCTTCACAAAGGCGACGCAGAAATTCTTGGTGATGGTTGTGTTGCGTGGACCTGCCTTGCTTTTTCTGGCCTCGGGGATCTGTTTGATCATCAATTCGTCCCTGAAGGCTTGCAAACATTTTTTTTTTTGCCGAGAGCAGGTGAAAAATCTTCTAAAGACACCATGAAGCCCGACCGCGCGTGCTTATGGCAGTGTGAAATTTTGGGCTAAAATAGCCAAATCGCTCTACGTGTGTAAAGCTGACAATCAGCAAAATAACAGTACATTATAGAGCCAAATGTATATAAAAATGGACTACGCTTTTCGCTTTCGGTTGTATAAAAGCACAGTACAAATGCGGTTAATTATTACTGCTTTTCTCAAAAGCGATATTTTGTGCATGTACTGTTCTTCCACCCACCAATTCAATTACGTAGACTGTTCGATAAGTCTGCGACTTTGAAAATACTTGTATTTTTTCTCAAAATTGAATTATTTTTCAACGTAGTCTCCTTTCAGTGCGATATTCTAACTTTTTTAAACCTTCCAATAAATATGATTTCTCAAACCCTGCAAAATAGGCATTTGTTGCATCGATAATTTCTTCATTCGATGAAAATCTTTTACCGCCAGGCCATTTCTTCATATTAGGAAAGACGAAATAATCGAACGGAGCCAAATCTGGAGAATAGGGTGGATGAGGAAGCAGCTCATATCACAATTCAGCTAATTTTTCTGTTGCTCCCGCGGACGAATGAGCCGGTGCATTATCGTGATGAAACAGCACTTTTTTCTTCTTCAAATGGGTCGTTTTTCCATCAATTCTGCATTAAATTTATCTAATAAATTGGCATAGTACTCTCCGGTGATCGTTTTTCCCTTTTCCAAATAGTCAATGAAGATTACGCTGTGGGAATCCCAAAAAACGTTTTTGCCTTTTTTAGAGTACGCTCGCCTGCGGAAGTCAACTGTTTTGTTCATTTCTGAATCGTAGTGGTGTATCCAGGATTCATCAACTGTTACGAAACGCCGTAAAAATTCACTTGAATTGCACTTGAAGACTCCCAAACTCTGTTTTGAAATCTTCACCCGAATCCGTTTTTGGTCAACCATCAACAAACGCGGCACCCATCTTGCCGATCATTTTTTCATGCCCAAATGGTCATGCAGGATTCGAATGATGGTATCATTTGAAATTGCTACAATCTCAGCTATCTCACGAACCTTGACCCGGCGATCGTCCAACAAAATATCGTGGATTTTGTTGACCATTTCTTCCGTTGTGACGTCATTTGGACGTCCTGGGCGCTCAGCGTCTTTTGTGCTCGTACGACCGCAACGAAATTTAGTGAACCACTTGTGTACCATTTCATGCGAGGGATAGAGTCTCCATAATATTTTTTAAATCTGTATTCAGTCTCTTTAATGGTTTTACCGCCGAAAAGTAGTGCTTTATTAAAACACGAAACTCACTTTTTCCCAATTTGGCAAAATTTCACAAACCAAAGATCTTTCGATCACTGTAAAAAGCTAAGTGTTTGACATATCTATTTGATTTTTTTTTATGTTTCTATGCGATCCGAACGCCATCTTGCATCAAAGTCACTGACTTATCGAACAGCCCTCGTATATGGTATAGTCGTGACAATATATAAAAAAAAAAAATTATTAGATGCAATAGCAACTTTAACCTCTTTCCCCAGCCCAATTAATTAAAAATAAAGTGACTTCACTCATCTTTATATATTTTATGGTATTCCTCCTTCGAACTCTTTAAAATGATAAATCTTATAACAAACATATACTACTCCACATATATACATAGGTACATACATATGTGTATTCCCAATACTGCTCCGAAAGAGTTTTTATGTAATATTTACACAGTATTTCTTCGTTTCTATTAAAAGGTGCAGTACAACTCTATAAAGTATACATTTCTATTCACAAACAACAGAAACCATGGAACACCTTTGGCGTTCAAGAATGAGTATCAGAACAGGGTGTATACATGCGTTTCGCTCCAAGTAGACTGTTATACAAATAAAAATAAAAAACAGAAACATATCCTTTTGACTCTGAAACTCATTCAATGAAGGGTGCTTACCCTTGGATTGGACTCGAGAGCGCGTGGTGTGGATATCATTTGAGCGTGGTGCCTAAAATAGGGCATACTTAATGCGTCTGCCAGCGCGAACGGCTATAGATAGGAGTAGAGTGCTGTTTTTTTTTTTTTTTTTTTTTTTTATTATTTTCCAACTCATTGAACGAACTGCATATTTACAGAATTATTTATCTTTTTTTTTGAGGGGGATGAAAACGTTGTATCCAACAGCTCTTGGTTGTTGTTTCAGACACACTTGGGGGTTGGCATTTCTGGATCAGTTGTCACGTTTCATTTGTTTTTATTAAAGGGGATACAATAGTTAAAGTAACAAAAAATTCTTACTAGACTTTCATTTGAAGTTTAGAGAATTCAATTGGAGCGGGCGACTGTTTACATATTTTTGTGTGTACTGCTTATTTACACTTGAGCACGTAAAAAGTAAGTATATAGGCGAACCAGCTTACTTCTTCTGAAACAGTTGGATACAATCTGAATGAAAAGCAGACTTTAGAAGCACTCGTCTTGTCGGGCTTATCTTGTAAAGAATTTTTAAGAGTTTCCACTATGTATGTATGTAGGAGAGGGGTGACCAAACTTTAAATTTCGGCGTGACCGTAGTATAAAAAAGGCATCGTTCACTGAGGATCTTAATTCTTTTTCGAGGTGGCAATGGTGCAGTGGGTAGTGTGTTTGCTTTTTCCCACGTGTGCAGGTTCAAGCCCCAGCGGGGTAAATGAGCCAACAGCCGTTGGAACATTTAAAGGAAAAAATAGCATCAAAGGTTCTCCAATCACTGCACCAAAGAAATGTTCGTGCCTGGTAGTCCAGTCCAATGGACCGCATCGAATCTTGAGTGCCGTGGGATTTTAGTTTCCTTTCCCCATTAATCGAACTACAAAGCCATCTTATACCTCAAATAAAGAAAAGAATAGTGTAAACCAGTTTTGTGGCTATAGAAGGAATGCTTTGTCGCGAAAAGAAGGGTGGACATCTAGCTCATAAAAAAAGCTTTCGACACTGACTTTGTTTTTTCTTTTGGATCTGCATACATCTGAAAGTCGGCAAGGATTTATTGTAAATGATATTGTAACTATTCTATTCTCATTTGCTGGGTACTGAATGTTGATTGAGGTGATGTTAGAAAGACGATGATTCATCCCTCAACTGAATTTGTAGTGGCCTGCATACGATATAAATTGGGACACGGTATAGCCGAATATGAACATTGATGAGAAAGTTATCTACATATATCTACTTGAGTCTAAAGTGGAAGGTTAAAGCTTCGATAAGAGGTCCGCCCTATCTTGGTATTATACAAGTAGACTAGAATAGATCAGCTTTGGTCGGATTAACGATATAACAACTGTTTGTCTTTGTTTCTATTTTGTAGAGAGCAAATTGTAGACTACCTCTGAGTGTCGATTGGGTAACTAGATAGCTAAGACAAAACTGATTATGCAGGATCTATGGAATGTATGTTCTTACAGCAGCAAATATGGAGTACATATAGTAATTTAAGGTTCGAAGGCCGTCTCTATTTCGAGGACAAGCCTTGATTGAGAATTATTTTATTACTTTTAATTAAGTTGATAATTGTATGAATGGCACTCTCAACAGATTCGATTTTTGATAGTCATTTAAGCTTCCATGTATGAAGGTGCTGGAATACAGCCGTAATTAGATAGTCTAGCAAATGATGAGCTACTTTGATTCATTAAGTGAAGTATCAGATTAAAACGCTACAAATACAAATATTTGGCGCAACAGCTCTTTAAAGTGCCAGGGCCTAGCTTCTCGCAACCACTCATGTTGTGTGCGTTATATTTGTCACACGAATGGAAGGGACCTACAGTTTAATGCCGAATCCGAACGGCGATTTGAGAAGCTTTTTCGTGGCAACAATACTCTCGGATGTTTGTCAGACGCTCGCGAGAGGTGGGACCGTGAAAAAACGTTTTGGTGTTTTCTGGGATTCGAACTTGGAACCTCATGCGTAGTGATCCAACACACTAACCACTTACGCCATGGCGCCCACAGAGATTAGAACGTTGTTACCATATATTTTTTTAAGATGCATCCCAACGTAGGCTATAAACACTTAATATCGAACAAAACAGAATAGACGCAACGCGATTTCCTATACAACTTACAGATTGGTCCAAAACCGTGGATGGATCCTTTCGGAGGACCTGGCAATTCAAATCAACGTTAGTACCACTTAGACCAATGAAACACCGGATTAGTGTAAAGAATCAAAGATCAGGGAAGATTTATCGGACTTCTAAAACACAGAAAAGGAACCCCTTCAAAACTTACAAACGTTCTCGCCGGACACTGCACCATAGGGAAACATTTTTGATTAGATTTAAATCCTTGAACCCCTCGAGGGGCATAGGGCGTCAACAACGCCTGTGCGCCATCTTGTTCAGAGTTCTGCAACGCGTTTGAGATGGCTCCAACTCATTCCTCCTCGACTGTTATGCCTGCCCGGGTAAGCGGATTTCGCGATGGAGTTGTCTTCGCGCCGTAGGGTGTGTCCGATCCACTGCCACTTTCTCCTTCGCACAGTAGTGGTTAGTTGGAGATACCAATGGCCCAAAATATCCTCAAGATGATTCTTAGACATTTATTTACGAAGGTTTGCAGCTTGCGTGTGATAGTGGTATCCACATTCCAAATACTACGCCCATATAGCAGTACTGATTCAACGTTGGAGTGGAACAGTCGCCGCTGGTTCTTAAGCTGAGAACATTGCTTCTCCAGACTTTCGATAGCATTTCGAACGCAGCTTTAGCCTTCCCGATTCTGCTGCATACATCCAGTTCGGTACCACCGCGGTTAGCCGAGACCACACTTCCTTAGTATATAAAGTTGTCTACTTACTCGACTATCTGTCCGGCAATGTTAAGTTAAGCGCGGGTATTAGAAGTGCTCAGGGCTTTTGCTTTGGCTGTGTTTATTTTTAGCCCCACTTTGTTTGCTCAGCCTCTAAATTTTGGCCCATCAGATGAAGGTTCATTATCCGATGTTCAAATAGGCAAACATCGTTTGTCGAGGGTTTTAAGGTAAGTTGTTATAGTCCATCGAATTCCATTGTTACCTTCCATCAATGCTGCACGGAGCACATCGCTTATGACCACCAAGAACAATAGCGGTGACAGTATGCACCCTGATGTACTCCACTTTGGACTTCAAAATCCTCCGACACCTTAACATTGTGTAAGATGTGACACTTACTTCCCTCATATACATAGCTCAACGTTTTTCTGGGATACATCTCCTGCGCAAGGCCAACCAGATAGCATCTCGATGCAAGCTGTCGAAAACCTTCTCGAAGTCGATAAACAGTAGATGTAGCGGAGACCTATACTCGACTCATTGCTCTATTATGATCCGTAGGGTGTTTATGTGGTCCATGCAGGAGCACCAGCACGAAAGCCTGCCTGTCGAGAGTTGAATATAACTGTTCCTTAATGCGTTCTAATAGGATTCTAGCTATTATCTTGGTTACGGCCGGTAGGACATCGTTTATCGGGAAAAAAGTACTGTGAATCAGAAGCAATGACAATAGTAACGAAAATCTCCCCAGTTATCTGGACGCCACCCCCGGAGAATAGCTGAAGCATAAACAACTGAGCTTCAAGAACCACTACACCAAAAATCTTTCTCTCTCTCTCTATCCATCCTTTCCAACGCCCGCACTGTGTGTAAACATGTTAAAGGTATTCATAACCCTTTGAGTGCGAGCAAATTATAAAAAAAAAAAAAAAAAGGACGCATTTACCTCTCTACTGTCCACAGTCTATCAGTTTGCCCTTTTTCGTAAACTTGACGATCATCCACTCCTGGGAAAATTGTTCATTTTCCCACGCTCTCCGTATGAGCAGGTGTAGCAGTTCAGCCGATGTGTTTGGTGCCGCTTGGAATAGTTCGGCAAGAATACCATCAATATTGTTTTTCTTGATTGCTGCTGTTATTTCGGTTTTACTGGTTATGCATTTCACACAACGTTTTCTGCAGAAGCTGTAAAGATAAAAAAGAAGTAGAGACCATCGGTTACTCCTCAACATTAAGATGACAATGATTTAAGTGATCTCTCCAACGCCTGCACGGCTAAAATCAGTAAATTTATCGCCAACTTTCAGTAGTTCCAGTAGAAGGCGGCGTAATCCACCCGTATCTGCCTAGTAGCACAGTGAACATTTTCTGGTCTAAATGTACCTCATCGAGGACCAATCAAAACTAACCAATTTTTTTTTTATAAACGTTTATCTGAATGGGCAAATCTATATCATCATCCCAAGATGCTACTGCTCTTAAATAGATAAAGATTAAAAGCTTCTGGAAGAAAATTCTTAAGACTGTTTCCGTAAAAAAGAGGAATTTTCATACAGAGATGTTTGCATAGCTGCTAGGTAAGAAATGGGGTTGTGCTGCTTATATACCAGGGTAGTAGTCTCTTTAACGAGATGGGTGAGATAAAAGAGTTTATGGAAAGGTTTGGCTAGACCGAATACTTTTTTTTTTTACAGGATCCTTGCAACTTATCTGCGAAAAAGTGTCTCAACGGACAAGTTGTATAAAATGGACGGATTGGTAATACGCCTTTGGATCTCACGCCTCGTAACTCTAATTTATTATAAATTTATGACCAGGAACTAGAAACTTTTACCTTCAAAATCTGTGCTAATAGCATTCCCTTTCATTCTATTTCAGAAGAAATTGATGATCTCATAGAAAAACTGAAAGCGACCTCAATCGACAACACCACCGATGTGGACAAAACTGCCTCGCTTCTAAGCGAAATCTCCGCAACAACAGATCCAAAGAGCTTCGATAAATTCGAGCTAGCCGATTCCTTTCTCAGTCTCATCAAATCCGAGAACCAAGTCATACAAAAAGAAGCCGCCAAATGCATAGCAGAAATTACCAAATCCGAAGTACAACGAAAGAAATTCACAAACGAGACCGTCATCGATATGTTTGTGGATTGCCTCAGGAGTGTTAACAGCACCTCGAATCTGGAACTCCCAATACAAATATGCCGTGCTCTGGGCAACATTTGTTTCCTCAACGATGAGGCACGTGATATTATTCTCAATACCCAAGGTGATGAGCATCTCATTCATCTACTCGCCGTGACCACAGAGTCTGACAAAGAGAATGAAGTGCTCTTCATCAAAGTGCGTGGTGGTCTTATATCGAATTACTTGCTCGGCGGTGAACGTGTTGCCAAACGTGCCATGGATTTGAAAATCATGGACAAGATACAGAGCATCATCGACACAAGTATCGAGAATGTCGAGAAGCATGAGGATCTCTTGTTAAATACGCTGCCAATATTGAGTATTCTCACCGAAAACGTTGCCGATTTGAATTTTAGTACACAACTGAATACACAGTTGGCTCGAATACTGGCCGCATCAACAAATCCCGACTTAGCGGAAATGTGCCTTGAACTTCTGCATTATCAAGCGGAGAACGATGATGTGAAGCTTTTGCTGGCGAAAGATGGCCTTTGTGAGACGATCTACAATCTCTTGGAGAAGTATAAGAATCTGGCGAGCACCAGTGAAGCGAGGGCCTTAATGAAGCTAGCATGTGAGCTAATTGTGCTTATTCTGACTGGAGGTGGGTATAGTGTTCTACGTATGAGCTTTGAAACTCATTCAGCATAAATTTCTTTCTTTCAGATGAATCGATGCACTATCTGTACTCCACACCACTGCTGAAGAACATGGAGGATTGGCTAGATTCGGTGGACATAGACTTGCTGACAACAGGGGTCTTAGCACTTGGAAACTTTGCCCGCACAGACAGCCATTGCATTTACATGGTCGAGAATAAGATTATGAATAAGCTGCTCGGTAGGTTTAGTTCTTTGTTAGATAACACATTAGACTGATGGGAGGGATTCTTTCAGATGTTCTCTCTAAAAACAACGGTGTAAATAACGACGTTCGATTGCAGCATGCTCTTCTCAGTGCCCTGAGGAATTTAGTAATACCAAAGCCAAACAAAGGAGCCGTCATACAAGCCGGTCTTGTACAAACTATTCTGCCGATGTTGGAAATTCACCAACCCCCAGTTGTTTTCAAATTACTTGGCACACTCCGCATGACTGTGGATGGACAAGGTTCTAAAAACAACCTCCTCTATCCGCCTTCATTGTGGTCTAAAGTCGTTTTTATTCTTTTAGAACCCTTAGCGATGGAACTGCTAAAGAACAAAGCTCTCATCGAACAGCTAGTGCACTGGAGTAAATCATCAGACTACGCTGGGGTAACAGGAGAATCGCTACGTCTCATGGCATGGTTAGTTAAACACGCCTACCTTTCGAAAATCGCCAGCGTACTAACTAAAGATGACGCCCAACAACAGCAGCCATCATCTGCGAGTGCATCACCCACCGGCGCCGACTCACCGAATTTCGATGAAACAAGCCTGAAGGCGTTTGTTGAAATCGATGGAACAGTCGAATCTATGGTTAATATGTTAACCTCACAGCATTTGGTAATGCAGAACGAAGCCCTTATTGCCTTATGCATCTTATCCGTTGTGTACTTAAGTAAGAAGCCAGCAGATAGTGAAATCGAACTACCAGAGATACTAATCAAATACGAGCTGGGCAAGAAGTTGGCTGAATTAATTCGAAAATCATCGGACACAATGACAAAGGAGATCGTTGAGAATCTACAGAATTTCACTACTCTGCTAAAGACATCGGATAAGCTCGTCAGTCATTTAGATGAACACAATATCAATGAGTTGTTGAAGTCGATTCCGATTTTAACCGAGTATTGTACACTATAAGGGCTGGATTGGGTGTGGGAGGGGGGTGAATTCGAGATTGTTATTTAAGTATTGTAAGTAAAAGAGGTAAGAACAAGAGTGGTTAGTGGTAAGGTGTGTTCTGTAGCCAGTGTTTTAGGGGCGAATTGAAAAAGAAGTGGCAACAAATGTGAAATAAATGTATTAGGCAATATTTATTTAGCTCTAATCTACAATGTACGCAGTCATAGTATTGTTTAATTGTTTTAAACAAAGTCTCATTAATTTTTATAAGGATCTTATCTATATGAATACGTTCATAACTTTGAATTTATTTGATTTTCTATGTAACATATGCTACAGTGAATTTTATTACAACTAATGGCCAAGTACTCAGCAACAAGCAGGATTCTTAGAATCAAAAATTACTTTCTTGCATGTCCTGCTCTCTGCGGTACCGCCGTCGCTTGGTTTGGCTATGTTTTATTTTTAAGGCTGGTTGCCCCTGACACCAAGATAGTACCTCCTCTTCCGCCGCTGCTCTAAGATGCAGGATCCTACCGGACCCTGTACACTTTGATGAACCTTTAAACTGGAGATTTTAGAATAGCTTAACCAATGCTTGCTCTCTCGTAGACCCTGGTGGAGTAACCAAACCAACCACTGAGATTGGTTACTCCGTTTTCCACAGAGTTGCTTAGGTTTTTGGGGGGCACCAATAACAGATATGGGAGTGAAATTGGAGAAGAAGATTACTTATAGCTGGTTACCTCAGTTTTTTTTCACGGTCTTCCGTTTGCCACACCGAATAAGAACTGTCTATAGACATTTTTTTTTTTTTAGAAAAGAATGAATGCATACCTTCTATTACTAATCTGTTTCACCTCCTCGTCAACTAAATCGAATTTTGTCTCCTCGTGCACAGGGAGTCGTAGAACACTGTCGAACATAATACTCGGCAGAATATTACCCTGCTATCCCCTTTTTGTTTTTTTTTTTAGAAGTTTCAGAATTCATTCCCCTCGTTGTTCAAGTATTTGCTGTCTCCCTTTCCTTCTACCAAGGGGTAAAGCATGACTATTTATTTATTAAAACCCGACTCTCAGGCCTTTTTCACTTTTCAACATTTGTGTATATGAAATCGGCATAAAAGCAGGACCTTTTGCAGAGTCATATAGTCACATAAAGATTGGTAAATTGCATATAAAGGAATACAATAATACCCATCGAAACATTATACAATCCGAAAGTAAAACTCCAGTCACTATATACTTTTCCCAGTAACTGAAACTTGTGGAGGTGTTCGAAAGAACGGAAAATTTACAGCCACCCTGTCTCGCAAATCCCAAATCCAGACCTTTAAAGTTGTTTGCCGTGACTTGTATTAAAAGTGTGCATCGTTTTAGCCTCACACTTTAGAAAATAAATGTGTGCGAAGTTATGAAAATCTGTGTATCTCGTGAATAAATAATATGTATCCTTGCAGGATTAACTTAACCAATAAAACGCACATTTTATATTACTTTTTTACCTTTATTTATAAACATCAGTCTTAACATCACATTTCTCTCAACTGAAGAATTAATTTTACTTACAAGCACGTTGGCTCGTAATTATTGCATGCGAAACTTATTATTACAAAGTTAAGTTTCTTCATTCTGTTCAAGTCAGTATAAAAATCGTAATTAATTTAAATTTTATCTATATGTGGTTTCATCTACTATATAAAGATAACATTTAATTTTATTTGGTCAAAACCACCATCAGTCAACGTGCTAACATGCCAACAATTTCCCATATTGCGTACGTTTTTTTGTTTTTGAAAAGTATTACTATTTTTCATTTTTATATTAAAACAGTGATTAACTAATGATAAAAGTAAATGAAAAGCAAATGCAATTTAGACGGAAAGAAGTTTTTAAAATATGTACATATATATACATATATTATATAAAAAACGTCAGTGTTGTGAACATGATAACATATACATTTTTTCTATTTAAGTTTACCTAACATATTTGTCAAAGCACATTTTATAGAAAAAACAAAAAAAAAAAAAAAAACAAACGCAACGAGTTATGTTTTTAGATGTAACAAAAAAAAAAATTAAATTAATAAAAATTGTATCACAAATCGTTTGTGAACATCTTTTTAAAAGTATGCATTTATTTACGTTTACTTACTTTAATTATCTATAATTATTATAATTGCGTAGAATTCTTAAGTTTTAAGGTTAAATATACATACAGATGATGAAGGAGCAAAGTATTACATATTATAAAACTTGTTTTAGCAAAGTAGTTGATCCAACAATCATAATAATAATATAAAACCCTGAAGAAAATGTTTCCAAAACAATAAATAAAAATAAAAAAATATTTTACTTAACAAACAAAGAAAATTAAATGCAAACAATCAGCAACAAAACAAATTTAAATTAAATTCTGTCAAAGCAATCTACAATAATAAAAATAAACATTCTTTGAGTATTTTTTTCATAAAAAAATAAATAAAAAGAAAACATTTTGAAGCAAAGCAGAAAGAAAAGATTTAATTCAAATTCAATTTGAAAAGAAATAAAAATATATAAAATTATTTTTAAATTAAATATTGAGGACATTAAAAAACATAGTATTTATATTTATTCTTAAGTGGAGTGAAAGTTAAACTTAAGAAATATACATAAAACAAATTAATTTGAAGAAGAAAACGAAAAAAAGTAATAAATATTTAAAAATTATATTTAAATGAAAAATTTATTTGAATATATAGACAAAAAAAAAAACGATAATACTTTTTTTATTTTTACTTTTTAATTTATTTAGTGCAGCAACACTCTTGATGGTATTGTTAAGTCAACGGTGCATCCAGACCACCGAAAGGTATTTAAGTAAACACCGTAGCTGAACTAGGGGTCAATCACCGACAGTCGCGATAGTGGTAACAATTGATCACCGTGTCTTTACAATTAAATAAAGAGTACGCCTGTATAAATACGTTGTATTGTTGTTGTTATTTCGCCGTCGATTTCTTTCGCTATCGTTTCTCTCTCGCTTACAAAATCAGAAGTGGGATAAGAGAACTCAAATAGCGAACGGGACCATCTTGGGTTTTTTTTTGCTGATCTCGACAAGGGGCTCGACTCAGCTGGAAAATTTGCTGTGGTGCAAGCGAAGGAGGTGAACGAACCGAGGAAGCGAGGAACACGACAGCGAGTGCACGAGACAGTTTGCTTCGGTGTGTGTGAGCACCAGCAGTTGACCGTTGCAGAGATTGTCAATTTTGCTGCGACTGTGTCGTTGATTTGATTTGGAAGTCGATTCGGCGGTTGAGGAGGTCGTTGAACCGAGGCGTTGCTCTGGGCTGTTGATGCTGGGCGCTGAACTTTTGCCGTTGGAACGGGAGAAGAAAAATTGGCTGGCGACTGGAGAAGCGATTTGGCTTTTTGAGTGACTGAATTCCTTGGCTGTTGGGGTGACCAGATTGTTTTTTTTTTTTGACGAACAAATTTGGTTGAGCCGTCGGCTTTTGAAGGGAGCTCTACTACCGAGTACTGGACTTGGTGCTTGTTTTTGCTTGCGGTGGACGGGTGGTTGCAGTAAGTGTGACCATGGAAAGCAGGGTAGAGCGAGAGGAGAAGTACGGCGCTTTTACGTGGGACGAGCTGCGTGAGGAGCTGAGGCGACGTGGTTTGGACCAAGGAGGTCTGAAGGAGGACCTGCTGAGGCGGTTGCTCGATGCTACAGATTCGGGGGCGCTCGATGGAAAACCCTCGGGGAATGGCTCTGCGAGTGAATCGACTGAGCTTCAGCGGGAACTTCAGCTGCTGAGGGAGAAATTTGCAGAGCTCGCAATGACCAAGGCGGTCGAGAACGTAAGAACGAGTACACCTCCCCTTGTTCCAAAGGTTGAAGTGCCAGCAACTGCTGTCTCGTCGGCAGGGGATAGGTGCTGCACGCGGAATTTATACACGGTGCGAGACGTCGCTGAGATGCTGCCTGAGTTCGATCCTAAGGCAATTGCAGGGCTGTCGTCGAAAGCGTGGCGAAGGAAGGTGGTGGACACCCAGCGCATCTATGTCCTCGATGACAAAACTGGCGGGTGCCGCCAAATTATGGAGTCGGGGTACAACGATCGAGACGTTGGAGGAGTTTTTCGTAGAGCTGTGCCGAAACTTTCCCACAACCGATGATGGTGCGGACGTCCACGACCGATTGAGAGACCGGAGGCAGGCGCGGGGTGAAGATCTCGAAGAATATATCTTCGAGATGAAAATGATTTCATCGAGGGGATGTGTACAGGAGACCTCCCTGATGAAATATATAATTCAGGAAATTGCGGATGAGGAGTGCCGGGAAGCATTCCGGGCGGTGAGGCCAACGTCGGTCGACGACCTGCTACAAAGAGTCCGTTGGGTCGATGGACTAAGGCCCAGGAATCGAAGTGTGGCGGAGAAGTCTCGGCAGCGGGAGTCGGAACACCGCTGTGAAAGACCAGTGGCCAGATCGGAAGGTGTCGGAGAAGAACTAAGGTGCTTTGGGTGCCAGCAGGTGGGGCACTACAAACGGGATTGCCCACTGCAACATACCCAAGCTGCAAGGAATGGACGGACCACCGGTATAGTGGGGAACTCTGGGAGACCAACCCAGTTGCTGTTGAAGGAGGAGCCGACGGAGTACACGGCAACGTACATCAAGGATGCCACGGTGAACGGGTACCTAGTCCAAGCATTCATCGACTTGGGGAGTGATTGCGTCACTTTGCGTCGTTCAGTTGCTGATAAATCACACATCAAGTACGACGAGGACCGGAGGCGCCTGATGGGGTTTGGAGGAGGATCTTGCCAGACCATTGGGCGAGTCTACGCCGAAGTAGCGGTCGACAAACTTTCCTCATGGTGCGAGGTTCTGATCGTGCCGGATGAGAGCCAACCATATGCGATGCTGATTGGACGGGAGTTGCTGGACCAACCACAAGTGAAGGTTGTAAAGGCATACAAATGCATCTCTATCACAGACTGCATGACTGAATCCCACCGGGGGAGTCGCAGTGAATGCAGGAGCTGCTCAGGAAGTCCAAGTCGCGGTAGAAGCAGACTAAGGTGCAGGACAAATGGATCCAGGAGAGTTAGAAGCAAATTCAGGCAACCACGAAGGCGCTCGAGGCTTAGGCCTGGTATTGGGAGCCGCAGTCGCAGGAGAAGTGGTCTTCGCAAGAGTCGAAGTGGGTCAAGGCGTAGTAGAAGCGGATCGAAAAGCGCTCGAAGTGGTCCCAGACGTAGCAGAGGCGGTTTTAAATGCAGCAACAATGAATTAAGGTATTACAGGAGCGGCTCCAAGGCAACACGCATCAGTCGTCCAAGGTTCAAATCCCGATCGGAACCCAGCTCAAAGTCGCCCGTACCAAAAAAGAAGAGAGCAGCACAGCCTACGGATTTCGAGGACGAAAGCTTCGGGAAACAACCAAACCTGAAGAGCGACACCGAGGTTCGGATCGTGAGGATACGATCATTTAAGGATGGCCGAGTTGTTAAGTCAACGGTGCATCCAGGCCACCGAAAGGTATTTAAGTAAACACCGTAGCTGAACTAGGGGTCAATCACCGACAGTCGCGATAGTGGTAACAATTGATCACCGTGTCTTTACAATTAAATAAAGAGTACGCCTGTATAAATACGTTGTATTGCTGTTGTTATTTCGCCGTCGATTTCTTTCGCTATCGTTTCTCTCTCGTTTACAGTATGCTATCTCTCTATATCTATCAGGGTTATCGTGAATAAATTTTTCCTCCGAGCAAAAATTAAGTTTCTTTAAAAAAAATAGTGAATAATTCCCCAGAAAAGAAATAAGTATGTTCGCTTACTTTCTGCATCAAAATTCGCAGTTTGTCAAATTTCCACGAGTGGGGGTAATTTTCGCAGCATGGGGAAATTTCTAACTCTCTTGAGAGCACTCTCTTCCGTCAAAATCTGCGAAAATTCTCAGTACTCGAACAGGTTTTCGTAAAAATTTCTAGCTTTTCGTAAAAATTCGCTGTTTTGGAAGGGTACGCGAACAGACCTTAAATCTACTCACGTGAATTTCACTTATAAAAAAACTAATGACTTGCAAATTTTTCTGTACTTGACCCGAATACCTTTTGCAAACGAGGCCAAATACGGGAATGACAGTCGACGCAAGGCTGAAATGGATTTCGCACGTAAAAATAAAACGTAAAGAATTCGAAATCGTATGTACATATATACTCGGAAATGACGAAACCTTTCGACTTGGCGAGATATGGATTAACCGCGTGTAGATTGTGGAACATGCATGCAGGATCTTTCGGTGGAAAGTAGCCAAACGTTTCTATTTCATGATAGAAAAATTGCTTGGTAAAATATTTCTTAGTTGCAATATCTAAAAAATGTATATCGAAGGGTGGTGATTTTTTTTTTTTTTTATATATTTTGGTTGTAACGAAAGCGTTTTAGTAAAAAAATGAATATTAAGTTTATCTTCTTCTTCTTCCTTTTATCAGCGAGGTTATGATCCGAAAACAAGGGATCATACCCCCCCACTTCACCGCATTTCTACTGATCCGCCTGTGGGGTTCGCCTATTTGATCTCAGAAAATATCGGCAGGCCCGCCGATTTTGGATCACTCGGTTACTGAGGCCAATGAAATGCCGATGTCGTCGCATTTGTCTGGTCCAGGCGTTTATAGGCCTGCCTTTCCTACATCGCGATGTCTTTGGAACGTGCATAGATTTTGCCTTTTTAGCAGGGTTCAAATGATCTCTTCTGAGTCGGTCGCGCTCTATTTTTTGTACGATGGTTTCCTTGATGTGAAAGCTTCCACGGATCTTCGAACTTCTTATTCGATCAAGGTTTGTCACTCCTGCTGTCATGCGAAGCATCCTCATCCCAGCTGCCGTTAATTTACTCTCATACTTTTTGTACATCGTCCAACATTGTGAACCGTATGTGAGCGCTGGACGCACAACTGCGGTGTAGAGCCTTCCTTTCAACTTAGGGGGCATTTTTCTGTCACAGAAGATAGCGGAGTTTTCTCGCCACTTCATCCACCCTACCCTTACGCGATGATTGATGTCTTCATCACAAGTTGCTTTGCTATTGATCATAGATCCCAGATATTTTAACTTTTCGCACTTGGGAAGCACTGTTCCATTCAAATAAATGTCTGGAATAGGCCTGAGTGGATCAGAGAACGGGCAGCACAAGTACTCTGTCTTTTTTGAACTAATGCGATACCCATTTCTCTCCAAAACGTCCACCCACACATCAAGTGCTCGTTGCAGGGATGTAGGATCCTCACTTATGATGGCTCCATCGTCAGCAAAGAATAACTGATGTACCTTGGGATCCATCACTTTACCTTCAAGCAGATAATCAAGGACTGTAATAAAGAGCAAAGGACTTAAAACGCTTCCCTGGTGCACCCCGACTTTGATTGGGAACTCTTCGGTTACTCCAGCGGGGCATCTTACTCTTGTCTTTGCTCCTTCGTACATGCCCATGATCATCTGTACATAGGTTTCTGGAACCCCTCGATGTCTTAGCGCCACCCATATCAAATCTCGTGGTTGTCTGTCGAACGCCTTTTCAAAGTCAACCAATGCAATATGCAAATCCCTTAAGGAATCACGATGTTTTTCCATTATGATCCTTATACTTTGGATTGCATCTGTGGTTGATTTTCCTGAGACAAACCCGCACTGATCATCAGATAGCCGTATTATTTTTCGCAGTCGGCCACCTAATACCCGCTCAACGATTTTCATGGTGTGTGACATCAGCTTGATCGAACGGTAGCTATCACAGTTTCGCGTATCATCCTTCCCTTTGTATACAGGGAGAAGGTAACTTTCCCTCCATTGATTCGGCATTGGATCACCTCTCACGAATTTGGAGATGAGAATTCTGAGCCATCTAAACCCGACGTCTCCCATCTTTTTCCAGAACTCAGAGGGCATCTCGTCTGGCCCAACCGCTTTTCGTTTTTTTGGAGTATTTGACCACCTCACTAACTTCTTCGACTGTAATGTCGGGTATTTCTTCACAGTTAGGGGTGGCTCTTGGAAAGTGTAGCCGGGGAAACTGTTCATTTAAAAGCTCTTCACAATACTGCCGCCACCTCTGCAGAATTTTGTCGTCATCCACAAGAAGCTGGCCATGAGCATTGCTAATGAACTTTGGCGAACGAATCTCCTGAGCATTCCTCCTTCTTTGGGCGGCTATTTTGAAGATAGTGGCGCTCTTGTTCATGTTGTGTCTTCGCAGCTCCTGGATAGCCTGGTTTGCATTAGCAACCGGGAAAGATATTTTCTCCAGCTCCCGATACAGGCCCTCCGTACTCTCTGCTTGAAGCTGGGCACACTTCTTCTTCACTTTTTTCTTGCAGCATCTGTATTCCATCTCGAGGCGAGCTTTTTCGTCACTATTGTTAGAGGGGCACTTTGACCAAGCTTTGAAAGCCACTTTCTTCTCATTTATCACTTTCTTAGCTTCATCACTCCACCACCATGTTTCTTTGGCATGTTGATGGTGGCCTTTTGAAGCTCCTAGCAGTGATTTGGCCTTCTTTAAGCAAGTTCGCTGTATGGAATCCCACATATTTAGTGCTCTGCACTCTTCATCCTCAGCTCCGTTGATAGTGTGAGAGAGGTAATTTTTCATTACGAAAACAAAAGCCTCGCCTTTTTCTTTGTCCAGATTGTACCACTTGATTTTCTCAGAGACCCTTGTTTGTTTGCTTTTCTTTGGTGTTGTCATAAAAATTTCTGTTAGCAGGAGACGGTGTTGCCGAGCGATTGCCTCTCCCAGGGTCACTTTGCAATCTTTTACCCGAGGCTTCATGAAACTGCCTACCAAATGGTAGTCAATCTGAGTTTCATCTCCACCACTGCTGTAAGTGATCAGGTGTCGGCTTTGTTTGATGAACATGGTATTTAACACGATAAGACCGTGTGATTTGCACATGCTTAGGATGTCTTCACCAGGAAGGTTCCTGGTGCCATATCCTAGTCCTCCATGGCAGTCTTTATAGTCTTCGTTTAATTTCCCGACATGTCCATTCAAATCTCCTCCAACAAACAGAAACTCTTCCTTTGGGATGTTCTTAAGGAGATATTAAGTTTATCGTTGCATACATTTTTTTATAATTCGGAAAAAAGGATCCGGTCGATAGACATACATAAATAACAAGTTTTGTGTATTGAAATCAATTGGAATTTTTTCAGATGGATAATAATCAGTGTGGTATCAAAGGATTCGTAAAACAAATTGAAAAACTGAAATTCAACAAACTGTAGTTAATTTTTACGGTAACAGTATAACCTGGAGTATCACTACTGAGTGGAAATAAAGGTAGATGTAGGAAAAAATAAACCAGAGGGTGCCTCTCTTCGACCAGGGGGTATTCACTTAAACTCGTAAAACCCTCGTAAACCACGTAAACCATATAAATTTATCATCGCGTAAATGACCTGTTAAATTTTATATGAAAAATTATTTACGAGAGCCCCGTAAATTTCTGCGACTATTTTGGCTCGGAAATGATCCTTGGTAAATTACACTGCTGTCGAAAATGTTGCTCCTGTTAAATTTGATTGAAACTGTGGCAGAGGTGGGAATACAATCTACTCGTAATAAGTTTTTTCTTTTCATATGTTTGGGGACAGTTTGATGACAGTTGCAGAAAATCTGATTCAATTACGCAACTTGTTTCCGGGGGATATTCATTTAAACACCTCGTAAATTTATAGAGCCACGAGATGAGTAAATTTATCAGTTAAAGTGAATACCCTTAATTGTTTACAAATTCGGTTAGCAATGTCAAATGCCGTCAGCCAACTTGTTACTGCTCTTCGATGTACAATGTACAAATCTTATGGCTAAGTACAGTTTTCGCGAAAACGTTCATTTCAAAATTTTGATCAGCCTTGGTATTACTATTACAAGAAAACTAAAAAAAAAGTGAGTCCATCTGACCGACTGTCCGACTTAGAAAAAAAAAACAAATATTTGGCGCAACAGCTTTTTAAAGTGCCAGGGTCTAGCTTCTCGCAACCACTCATGTTGTGTGCGTTATATTTTTCACGCGAATGGAAGGGACAGTTACAGCTACAGTTTAATGCCGAATCCGAACGGCGATTTGAGAAGCTTTTTCGTGGCAACAATACTCTCGGATGTTTGTCAGACGCTCGCGAGATGAGGGACCGTGGAAAAACTTTTTTGGTATTTTCTGGGATTCGAACTTGGAACCTCATGCGTAGTCATCCGACACACTAACCACTTACGCCACGGCGCCCACCGACGGCGCCGTTCGACTTAACATTTTATATTTGGGGTCTGTGTGGTGAGAATTCGAGGAAAATTTCAATTTTCTTCCAACCCATATTTTGTTAATGTGAAATAAATTTCGAAAATGACTTTAACGGTCTTGTTTAAATTTCATATTTGGGTTAGTTTGGGAGGAGCTGTAAAGTGGAATTCTAGGTTGTTGCAAGACATCGAGTATAACGGTACTTTACTTGGTGATCAGTTTACAGAAAAAAAACTGTTTTACAGTTTTTCCGAGCCGATTTCGCTGAAAATTAATATCTAAGCAATGACTTGCGCATGAGCATAATATACTAACTTTTACTTCATATACAGCAGCTTAAAATCTACGAAAATTTTAAAAATCTGCTACTCTACTTCATGAACCCCTAATCTAGTACAAATATATCAATTAATTTTCATTTTAGAAAATATCTACACGAATTGCCTATGCAAAACCGTTTCAAAACGATTTCCATTCAAAAATATCGTTTTCAACAATGTGTATCATCCATGCGAAAAAAACAAAAACTCCTTTTGTTCATATTGGAGCAATCTCCAAAATAACTGTTGTTAAAAATATGGCACCGCTTATAGCTAAAGGCCAGTGTTCTACATACTCGTCGTAAAAATTGTACATGTAGCCTGTATAGTTCAGGGTCTAGAAGGTGGTGACAGACATACAGAGAGCAATAGGGTTTCCATAGTAGGTTAGGTTAGGTTAGGATCGGCCCTCGATGAGGATGTACTTAGACCAGAAAGTAGGTCCATTGTACTGCCGATGTGTAAGGCGGGTGGGTCACCCTCTTACTCTTGGAACCATCTGCTTCGTTGAATGAAGTCTAGAATTTTAGCCGTGCAGGCGTTGCCGAGATCATTAAGATCATTGTAGAAGTATTCACCCAGAGTGGCCTTCCTGATGTTGGCGAGCGCAGGACAGGCGCACAGGAGATGACTGATGGTCTCTTCTTCCTCTTCATCTCTGCAGCTTCTGCAGAAGTCGTTATGAGGGATACCTAATCTCTGGGCATATCTTCCTATGACGCAGTGTCCAGTGAGGACATTTGTTATTTTTGAGAGGGTTCCTCTCTTGTGCTTCAAGAGTCCGATGGACCTGGATTTATTGAGTATCGGCCAGAGCTGTCTGGCGGTATGACATTGGTCTAGATGTTGCCATCGATGATTGGCTACTTTCTCGGCATCAATTTGAATGAGGTACTTAACATAAGACGCTGGCGCTTCGATGTCGGTGATGCTTATGCTATCTGTACCAGAGGAGCCTTGTCGTGCTAGTTCGTCGGCTGCACAATTCCCCGGTATGTCACAGTGACCTGGTCCCCAGCAAAGGGTGAGGTTGTACTGACCAGCTATTTCGTTAAGAGATATGCGACAGTCTTTCACTGCCTTAGATCTCGTAGTGCTGGATGCGAGGGATTTGATGGCTGCCTGACTGTCGACATAAATAACAATATCAGGTGTTGATAGTGTGCTAGCCGCCAGCCAGTCAGCAGCTTTGCGAACCGCGGTGATTTCGGCTTGAAAAACGCTGCAGTAGTCCGGAAGGTTAAAGGAGAGGTGTATGTCCAGATCTTCCGAGAAAACTCCGGCACCGACTCCGTCCTTGGTTTTGGACCCATCCGTGAAGATTGACAGCGATTCGTTGTAAAGGACATTGCGTTGCGTCCACTAACTTCTGTCCGGTATCGAGTGCGTGTAGCCCTTGTCAAAATCATATTCAGTCGGCAGATGGTCAGTGGAATTGGGAAGATGACGGTGCATCGAAATTATATTGGCATGTCCCGTGTGTTGCTCCTTCCACTGCCTGGAGCCTCTCAGTCTTATTGCCGAGCTGACAGCCAATTGTTTACTGACGATGTCAATCGGAAGCAGGTGGAGCATGGTTTGGAGCGCCGCTGTGGGAGAAGTTCTCAGTGCACCGGTAATACTGAGACATGCAACTCGCTGAGTTTTTTCCATTATGGATAGGTTGGATTTCTTCTCCAAGGCGGGCCACCATACCAATACTCCATACATGAGAATCGGTTTAATGACCGACGTGTATAGCCAGTGCATGATGCTTGGTTTAAGGCCCCAGGTGGAGCCTACTGCTTTCTTGCAGATGTACAGAGCAGCCAGTGATTTCCTGGCCCGTTCGACGACATTCTCCTTCCAAATTAGCTTGCGGTCAAGCTTTAGGCCTAAATAGCTAGCACTATTTGAAAGCTTGAGGGTGGATCCCCTTATCTTGGGCGGAGTGAAGTCAGATAGCTTGTGTTTTCTTGTGAATAGAACTAGCTCGGTCTTCGTCGAGTTAACGGAGAGGCCGCATTTATCGGTCCATCTGAGCAGTTCTTTGAGAGCAGACTGCATGACATCGGCCAGCGTCTGCGGGTATTTGCCTGTTGTTAGAATGGCGACATCATCTGCATAGGCAATAACATTGCATCCAGTTTTTTCGATCTTTAGAAGGGCCTCGATGAGCACCAAGTGGAGACAGTACACCCCCTTGAGGGGTGCCTCGATGTGCATGTCGCTTGACAGTACTACTTCCGAAGGATGCTGTTATTACCCTGTTCTTTAGAATGTGTTCTATGAAACAACAGATGGGTTCGCAGATGTTGAGCCCACGTAAGGCACTGGTAATCGAATTTGTTTCAACGTTGTTGAAGGCTCCCTCTATGTCTAGAAATGACACTAGGGTGAACTCTTTGGTTGAGAGTGATTTTTCGATAGGGTGAATGATGGAGTGCAAAGCCGTTTCGACAGACTTACCTTTTTGGTAGGCGTGCTGTGACGTGGATAGCAGAGTGCTATCAATAGTGGCCTTGATGTGTAGATCCAGGATTCTTTCTAAAATCTTGAGAAGGAAGGACGTTAGACTAATAGGTCTAAGGTCCTTTGGGAGGGTGTGCGATGTCTTGCCTGCTTTGGGTATAAAGACCACTCTTACCTCGGTCCAGGCAGTTGGTGTTGTTCCGAGCTCAAGACAAGCCTTCAGTATACAGGAGAGATACTGACATACTATACTGAAGGCCGTCTGAATCTGGGCCGGAAAAATACCATCCGGTCCCGGGGATTTGAATGGTTCGAAACTGTTTACTGCCCATTTCAGCTTATCTTCGCTGATAAGATGAGGAGGTGCCTGTGGCGTGCAGCATTTACCAGGGCGCGATCATCGTTGGGGGTAGGCGTGCAGCCGGGGAAGTGAGTGTCCATGAGCAGGTTGAGCGATGCTTCGTCCGATTCCGCCCAGGATCCATTGGGATTCATGAGGACACTAGGTATAGTTGGTGTTTTGGAGAGAACTTTTCGCAGTCTAGAGGATTGAGACGTGTTGTCAATACTCTGACAAAAACCGCGCCAGGATCTGCGTCTAGCTTTCCGAACCTCTATTTTGAAGTTCTTCAGACTTTCTTTGTAGATCTCCCAGTCCAGTGGTAGCCTTGTTCGTTTGGCTTTATTGAATTGCTTCCTGCTTATGCAGCGAAGACTGTTAAGTTCTGCATTCCGCCATGGGGGACGATTGCCCACCTTTCTTCTTGTGATTGGACAGGATTCGATGAAAGCTGTATTAAGTGCAGACGTTAGAACGGTGTTTAGCTCGTCTAATTCCAGCTGTGTAGTTGGTGTAGTGTACACTTGATTGGATAGTTTAGCAGAGAGGGATTTATTGTGAAAGCACCAGTCGGTTTTCCGTCGATTGCGGAAGACCAAGGGTGCGGTACTATGACAAATTTCCAGTTCGTACTCCAGATAGCGGTGATCGGAAAACGAATGACTGTCAGATACAGTCCAGTTGGAAATCGCAGGGTAGATACATTGGGACGCAAAGGTGACGTCAAGCACCTCTTGCCGGGTCTTAGTAATAAAAGTGGGACTATTTCCTCTGTTACAAACTACTAGGTCGGTGCCTACTAAATACTCGAAAATAGACCTACCTCGAGGGTTAGTGTCGGTACTTCCCCATAGATCATGGTGCGTGTTGGTATCGCACCCCAATATGATGGCTTCTCTTCTCCTCCTTGCTTCATCTACCACTTCTTCCACTTCCTTGGATGGAGCAGACTCGGGGTCTTCGTATGATAGGTATCCTGATGCCAGCCAGATGGTGGTGTTTTTTGATTTGAGCAGTGTTACTGTTAGGTCTCTTGTGCTATGGTGGGGAAGAAAAGTTAAGTTTAAGGAATTTTTAGCGAGAATGCAAGCTCGGGTTCTACCTACATCCTTCGCGTGGTACAGCGTATATCCTGGGGCCCTCAATCCTATGACGGTGTCATCTCTTATCCAAGGTTCTTGGATCAGGGCAATGTCGAAGCCTCGTTCACTGAGGCGAAGTAGCAGGTTAGCGGATGCTAAGGAAGAATGGTGGAGATTAATCTGTATCAGTTTTAGCATCATTATGAGCTGATACGGACCTCTCCACGACGGTAGCGTTTAGGTCATCGGGGGATGATGGTTTATCATCAGGTACTACAACGCGGGGGAGGGCGGGAGTCGCCAAGTTAGAGGGACCTGCGATGCTATTTCGGTCCGCCGTGAAAAGCCTTACTTCAATTACCTTCAGACCACAACGGATCTTGAACTCCTTCGCGCGGAGTAGAGGTACTGATTCGGCAGTTAGAGAGATGACTAGCGAGCGGCCAGATCTCTTGGTGTCATTATCCGTTTTTTTAGAGCTCGATGGCTCCTCAAGTGCCTTCCAGTCTTTGACTGGAAGGTCCGGATTCTGATAGGCAATCAGGCTAAGGACTTTTGCTGGCTCGGGCGGTTCGAGCGGAACCCAGATCCTTGCTTTCGGCCTGTGGGGGATTTGGCTCCGTTCCACCGCCTTGAGCTTGGCTCCTGGCCAGATTTCACCTATGCTGCTAATGGCAGCGGCGATGAAGTCAACCGAGTTCTGATCGTCGCATGCGATCAGCTTGACAAAGCCTTGATGCCAGCCAGCATCTCGAAAGGTGGGTGGAGAGTTGGGATGAGTCAAAATACGCTCGTAAAGGCAGTTCATCACTCTGCCTTCAATGAGCCTCCACTTGTCGCAGGAGATCCTCCCTTCTTCGTCAGACAGGTCCACTATCGCGACGACGAGGCTGTCCTTGACCGTCTCGGAGAAGGGTTTGGAGCTCACTGAGCTCTTTGTCTTCTTCGAGGCGTTGGACTCCTCGTCTACGGACCTGCGTCTCTTGGGCGCTGAGTCTATCGCGATTACGGACTGGCCCCCAGCTTGGTTTGGTAAACCAGATCGACTCGATGTGTCGTTAGCATGGGAGTGATTCTTTCGAGGAGAGGGATTCACTCTTCGATTTGTGGGTTGGCGAGTGCCCCGGGTGGAGGACTGGCGTGAGCCACGGGTGGAAGGGTGGCGTGTGCCACGGGTGGTTGGGTGGCGTTGCCCACGGGTAGCGAAGTGCCGTAGAGGCCTTAGCTTCATAAGCTCGCTAAACTGTTTGGCAATGTCAGTTGCCCAGACGTAGGATTCCCGCTCTTGTTGACTCCACTCCTTTTCCGCCTTTTTGCCTAGTCGGTCAAGGATGCGGAAAGCCGCTTTAGTCTCACGACTTAGCGACTTCCTCTCTCGGTCAGTGAGCTTGGGAAGAGATGGAGGAGCTGAACTGCACGTGGGTGTGGCGCTGTTCAGTTCATCCGACAGCACGGAGCACTCGCTGACGGAATCGTCGATGCAGAGATTCTGCAAATGCTCTTCCACACGTGTAGTGCTTTTTGAGCTGCCGACGATGTCGGCTGTTTCCGGGTTTTTTTGTTGAGGTCCGGCCTCAAGGTCTGGTTTTTTATTAGGAAAAGAAATTTTGGTCCCACGAGTAGCTAGGGAAAGGGTGGTCAGTCTGCACAGAGCCCCGCATTATGCAGATAAGGCGGTTGATCCAGAGCGTGCCCGCTGTCTCTGGATACACCGTTAGCGACTGAGCTATTTTTGGTTGCCCTGGGCCCTCAGCCAGGCTGATCCTCGGCACGGTACGGTTGACACCTTGATCCAGCCCAGGGGGGAAAATTGGGGGAGGGGGGGGGATAGGAGAGACTAGGTAGGATGATTGTCCTTTAGTTTTTACTTCGAGCCTCTTCAAGTGAATCGCTCATCGTTGCGGCGGTACCGCTTGGGACGTGATACGTCCCCGATGTCGATTCCAAGCGTCTTGAGCTCTAGTATAAGCCATCACACCACGACAAGGTAGATAATCAAGTGATGGTTTTTCCATAGTATATGTACGGAATCGCTGAAAAGATCGGCTTGAGTTTCAAATGC
Source organism: Brachypalpus laphriformis (assembly GCA_945910035.1). Lineage (NCBI taxonomy): Eukaryota > Metazoa > Arthropoda > Insecta > Diptera > Syrphidae > Brachypalpus > Brachypalpus laphriformis. The sequence continues at coordinate 312,803,211 of OX246753.1, read as the reverse complement.
ACACAAGCTAACATATTATTCGTATTGCACGAATTTAAGAGTTACTTCAATAATTTAAACGGTGTTTGAATTCTATCAATCAATTTCTGAGCGACTGCGCTGGTTGCAATTTGTTCAATTCGATTAGAAGAAAAGATTGAAAGTGTGTACCGAAATTCATTTCAATTATTTGCGCATTGTATACCCTCAAACTACATATGTATTCAAGAAGATTGATATCGATTTCTATTCTTATTGAAGCGTGGGTGAGGGCAGGAATGAAAGAGCTCGGCATTATTTTTACAGTTTTGACTTCAGAACAAAGCATAAAAAAAATCTAAATTCTTGATTAGATTTACAGATTTACTGAACAGTGCTCGAGCACGTTGAGCATGCTCTGAACCGAACATAGGTCCAATTTAAAAATGCAGTGTTGCGGCAATATTGAAGCAACAAATTTAAAAAAAAAGCTACATTTGGGCAGTACTGCTCAAATCAAGAGTTTTTTTTGCAACACCAGCGCAACCATACGCCTACACAGCAACCTGCGCAACACTTGTTTTGCTGTTGCTTTCTTTTGTTTTACATAAGCTTTTGTTTGTTACATTTCGCTGGGTTTTATTATTTATCTTTTACCCTGTACTTTGTGGAAAAATGAATGAAAGGTAACTTATAATAATTTTAATGCATTTTTTTTTTTTTTTTGTGGGGGCCATGGCGTAAGTGGTAAGTGTGTCGGACCACGGTGCGTGAGGTTCCAAATTCGAATCCCAGAAAACGCCAAAAAGTTTTTTCACGGTCCCACCTCTCGCGAACGACTGACAAACATTCGAGAGTACTGTTTTCTCGAAAAAATTGCCCTTCGGATACGGCACTAAATTGTAGGTCCCTTCCATTCGTGTGAAAAATATAACGCACACAACATGAGTGGTTGCGAGAAGCTAGGCCCTGGCATTTAAAGAGCTGTTGCGCCAAATATTTATTTTTATTTATTTATTTATTTTTTTTTTGTCCATAAATGTCTTTAGTAGCAGGGCAACGGCAACACAAATCCTGTTGTGTTGCCGAAACACTGCACAATTTTTTTAAGGTTTTTGAATTCACCCATCCTTAGAGCGCTCTGATTTGTTTATGAAACGGACTTAAGCACTTAGTTGTTATTTGATTAGCAATCACATCGTTAGCTGTGAAAATGGATGTGCTCAGCTTTTTACTCGAACTGTTTAGTCAATGAACATATTCAGGTTTCCAGATGCTGGTTGCACAGGCACGTCAGATTACACTGGTTAGTCAGTTAGTGTTAAGCTTTTTCCTCGCAATTGGTGAAGACTATTCCATTTTCTTTTCTCCGAGTTTGTTGGTCAGCTGATTAAATTTCACATAGATTTCTGGAACGATAGCCTAATCAGAAATGCCCAAAATTCAGATATCTGAAGATCTGAATGTGCCCAATTTATTTTGAGCTCATAGAGTGCGCACTAAGGATTCTCTTTACGGCGTTGAATTGACTTTTGATAACAGAACAATATTTGGAACATTCTGAGTAGTGTGGAACATATTGAGAGGTTTACTTTAAATTTTGGTGCGAAAAATTAAAATTCAATTCATTGGACATCAGATTTCATCTGAACAACATTGTGTCCTCAAGCAATATTTTATTCAAGACATTCTACTGAAGATTCTGCATGAGCAGGTTGTGTCCTTTTCTTCAAGAACCGACTCAATATTTTGAACGTCAAAGTTGTGTCTTAAGCAAATCCTCAAGCAATATTTTTATTCAAGTTCGGCTCAAGATTTTGCACATCATTGTATCCTCATGAATAAGACAAGCAAAACTTTTTCTTTGCTTGTGTTTTCTTTTCTCAAGACTTTTAACTAGTAATAGTTAATAAATGTTAATAGTGAATTCAAATAATAATAAGAATAAGAAGCTCGAAGATCCGTGGAAGCTTTCACATCAAGGAAACCATCCTATAAAAAATAGAGCGCGACCGGCTCAGCTGTATTGCCACGTTCAAAGAAGAGATCATTTGAACCCTGTTAAAAAGGCAATATCAATGCACGTTCCAAAGACATCGCGATGTAGGAAAGGCAGGCTTATAAACGCCTGGATCAGACAAATGCGACGACATCGGCATTTCATTGGCCTCATATTTTCTAAGGTCAAATAGGCGAACCCCACAGGCGGATCAGTAGAAATGCGGTGAAGTGGGAGGGTTATGATCCCTTATTTTCGGATCATAACCTCGCTGATGAAAGGAAGAAGAAGAAGTGAATACAAATAATACAATTGCTGATATTTTTCTCTCATATACTGAGCACTTGATCTTTTCAAACAATAACTGACAGTGAGACAGCGCACGGAGTGCCTCGAACTCGTTTGACTCTGAACGAAGAAGGAACACAATTTCAAAGCTCTTATGTGTCTGAGCTAAAAAAGAAACATGAACTTTGTTTTGACAACTCAGACTCTGCTCTAAACTAAAAAAGAAAACGATGTGAACGATTTTTTCTGATTCTTTCATTGATTGAAATAAAACGTATTTCTCTGACGTCACCCTCGGAAAACGCAAACTTGGCATTACTAACTGAACACATTTTACCCACAAATCCCAACAGATGTCTCTCGCAATCAACCGCGGCCACGTCAAAATGTGCTCAATTTTTCCCATCCAAAAATTCACTTGAAGTTTTCACCCAAAACTCTGTGACTGCCCGTGGTTTTCTGTGCGTGCGAAAAAACTGAAATGCAAACGTTTTAACCGAGTCCAAATATCCATCCAACAATCGGTATAAACTCTCCACTATCCGTGTAATATATTGGCCGCCTCTATTTGTTCCGAAAAGCTTGTTAAAGTCGCGTTTTTCTCGAAGGAAAATCAATTTTTTTTCTGCTCTGTCACCGACAGATAGACGACGAGTTGTCGCTCGTACTTTTTGCAAAAATCTAGAGAAGCAGACCCCTGCCAGTGTGCGGCGAGAGGATTAATCGACAAACAAAAGCCCGGACAGAGGAACTAAATCAAATCAATCAGCCGAGCAGGAGCAGTGGGATGCGTTAAGGGTGAGCCAACGAAATCAACCAGCCAACCGACCATCATGAATGAAATTCAATCAAAGAAATTAGTCGCCCTTCCGGGGGGAGTGTGGAGCGGAGTGCGGGTGCTCTTTTTTTTTCTAATTAAGCAAATGTCAAACGTTAACGTCAGAGGAGCGGACATTGGACACTCGGCGTGGAGAGTACCTACTATCAGCTCTGCACACGGGAGTCACTATCATGCTCCCTTGGCCAGTGGCTTAGTGGGTCAATATCACGAGTGGTCTTTGGTTTATTAATAATTTAACGCTCTGTCCTCGGTAATGGGGTCATTATCATCGAAAATATTATTTTATCGGGGCGCTGGTGGGCATGGGAAATTTTGAATGAAATCGAAAGTGTGCGACAAACACTTCTGGTATGGCAACAAGTTCAAGTCGCCACCGATTCACACGTGTCATCGGTTTTGTTCTGGTAAGGCCAGGTAGGCTCAGGAGCGCTCCATAAACTCTTCACTAGTGGTTGACCTACATTCTATTGATTGTTGTCCATTTCGGGTGACGATTCACCCCACCCCATTCCGTGCATAATTGTTTTAATTTTGAGATTACCTGATGATTGTGTTCTCCATTACCTGAAGTATGTACGTGTGTTGAGTGCATATGAATCGATCTTTACCTTGCCTGACACTAGGAATTGTGAAACTTCCTTCTCTAAGGTATTTCTAGAGAGAGAGAGAGAGAGAGGGAGAGAGAGAAACACACGCAGAGCAGCCTCTTTAAAACTTAAAATAGTTTCGCGCGTTCAAATCAAATTTGAAGGACCATTATGATAGTGACCTCGAAAGTTAATTGATGTACAAGGCTGCTTCATACATGTGCTCGATCTGTTGTTGTCAAATGCTGCAGTATGATAGCACGATCATTACTGAACCCTAAGTGGGTTTCAATATAATTTAGTTGTCGCTTGCTGAAATGATTCAGCGGATTTCGTCATAATTTCGTTGGGATTCTCCATCGACTTGTAAATACATTTATAATTAAATTTCTTCCTTGTTTCTTTGTTTGCTTCCCCTTCATATCATCTTGATATTAATCTACTCATATACTGTACACTATAGGCAAAAAGTTTGTGCCCACTGTTAAAACAAGAAGCTACGGCTGGGGAGAATCTATTACACTACCGTTCATAAGTTCAAGACCACCAACAAGTTCTATGACAAGAAGGAGTTAATCATAAGAAGCGGTAAACTTTTTTTAAAAGCTTTTATATTTAATTGCTTTGCTGTCTGCCTGTCTGCTACAAATCTTGCAATCAAAGTTTCGTCCGGTGAAAATGCATGGATTTGACGAGTAAAATACGATAAGCTATATGAAGGCATTTCGCACCCAATATGGCGGACGCGTCAAGATGGCGTTTTGCTCTTTTCTTCACAACCCCCTTGACATGGGTATCAAATGAAGGGCTTGACCAGTAGAATACGATAAGCTATATGACCTAATATGGCGGACGCCCCTTATTTTTAGTTCTAGTACATCTATATAAAAGCTTTTTTTATAAAAGAATTTTTCACATACTTTTATTTCTTTATATTTATCTATTGAAGTGCACTATGTAGATACATTTTAAATAGTATTTGAATGAAATTAGAACATAAAATAAACAAAATAAGTTGTTTATAAAAAAAAAACCATTAAACTTTAACTTCGCCGAAGTATCCTCCTTGGGCTTTTATAACAGCTTTACCAAATCTGGGCGGATCTCTGAGAGGTTCTCTATCAATTTTTATATTGTGTCCGTTGGAATGCTATCCCAGGTGTCGTTCAGTTGCTACCAAAAGGTTCCCGGTGAAGGAAGTGATCCCATAAAAGTTCAATTGGTTTCAAATTCGGTGACTGGTGGTCAAACCGTGTTCATTAACACTCATCCTGCCTTCTGTTGCAAAAATCTTGAGCACAACTTTAATGTGTGTTAAGGGTCGTTATCTTATTGAAAGTTGAACCCTTCTTCAATTAACCAAAGACCACTTGGGATAGCAGTCTCCTACAATAGTTCTGTAGCCTTTTGTGTTCAAAATCAACGAGATTGCTGGTTCATCTGAAAGAGAAACTTCCCCAAACCAAAATCGGTACCACTTCTATGCTTCACGGAGGGCACACTACGTTGCTGCAAGGCCAAACAGCTCGAACTTAGATTCATCATTCCAAAGAAACATTTTCCAGTCTTTAATTCCCAATGTCCCAATTTTGGTCATTTCTACTCTACTTTAGTCATTTCCTCTTATTTTGCGCCCGAAGTAACGGATTGTTTTTGGCAACATGTACATATTTGGGGCAAACACCCAAGGGCCTAGACCATAGCTTCTCGCAACCCCTTGTGTTGTGTGCGTTATATTTTTCGCACAAATTGAAGGGACCCACAGGTTTGTGCGGTATCCGAAGGGCAATTTTTATTTTGTTTTTGAGAAGCATTTTCGTGACAACAATATTCACGAGAGGTGATACCGTGAAAAAACGTTTGGAGTTTTCTGGGATTCGAACCTTGAATCCCACGCGCAGTGGTCTGACACAAACAAATTGCCTCACAAAGACGCCTTGATTGTTGAAACGGAGACTAGGATTTTTCTATTCCTGTTGATCTCTCCGCAGATTTCTGGTGCAGTAAGCCTTCGATTCGAAAAAATTCAAACAAAATAGAAATGACTGTAATACCCACATTTGTTGTGTAAAATTCAAGTAAGACCAGAAATTGAGGCAACAAATTTCTACATTGTCCCAAAGGTAGCAGAAATTTCTAGTCGTTCGTAAAAAATGTTAAAAATTGTGCCTCATCATCCATCCCAAAGTTCGTTTATAATGACATTCCAGGTGTCTGCTCTTTAGGCAAGGCCAATCTACTCGTAACTCAATTCGCTGCAAGCTCCACACTTTGCCTCCCCCTGTACTTGAGCCCGTCGAATATTCTATGGGACAAATCCACTTTTGCACTCGTACATTAGCAACTAGCAAATCTGCTGGTCCAAATGATATCTGGCTTATAATTCTGAAGAGATCTTCTGCGTTGTCAAAACCATTGCGTTAGCTTTGGACACTTTCCGAGTAAATCGAGTAGATGGAAACAACTTTTGTCCAGTCCGTCCCTAAAAAAGGTGCATTTTCTTCTCCATCCATCTATCGACACAATGCATTTACGTCCCTTCTTTCTAGGGTCATGGAAACGCTGATAAATCGTCAGCTTATGAAATAAATCACAAAAATATTGTATATCATTTCATTGTGTTTTCCAAAACACCTACCGCTTCTTTCTCTTTGAGAAGTCTTTTAAGCAATTTACAACTATAGCCGTGTTTTTTTGAAACCTAGCCAGCCAGTAGTTGCTAGTAAAGTCAAATTTATACATAAAACAAATTCAAACAGCGGCTGGCTACTACGCTTGATTTAATCCCTAGCAAAAAGTTGCTGGCTGGGAATTTTGTGATGCCTAATTTCAGGCGACGCAAAAACGAATGTTTTTTAGTTATTTGTTGTTGCTGTCATTGCGAAGATGTTTGGTTCCTAGAGATATGTTCGTATAAAATCGGGTGGCTGGCAAATCGTTTAAATGAACGACCGGCTGGCTAGGTTTCAAAAAAACACTACTTATGTTTAGAATCGTTCTCTTGCTGCTCTTTTTTTATGTTTCCACCAAATCTGTAGATCATAATTTGCAGCCCCTTTTGTTCATCACAAACAAACAGCTCATTCATTAGTCCAAAGAACTCTTTTATTTTAATTGTCCTTCAGTCTTTAATCCTTTCTTCATGTTTTGAGGTCAAAGTACGACTTGTATCACGCCTATTTGTTGCTTAAGTGTACTCTCTCTTAAATCCGTTTTTTTTTTTGACATAAGAGACACTAGTTTAGACCGATTTTATTTTCTCTGCGCGAATTTCTAGGGCTGTCCTCCTTTTAATTGCTGGTTTTTTGCAACTTATTTCGGCCTTTATGACTGCCGTCCTGAGTGTACCTCTCTGATATCTTCATACGTAAGGCAATAGCATCCTCTTCGTTGTGGAGAATAATGATGCAGATCGCATCTGAACAATGTTTTCGCCAAACTTTTCCACTACCCGTATGTTTTTAGAATATAAATTGAAAAGCAAGCCTAGTTATTGGTTGCAGAATCATGAAACAAGGCGAACCCCACAGGCGGATCAGTAGAAATGCAGTGAAGTGGGATCCCTTATCCCTTATTTTCGGATCATAACCTCGCTGATAAAAGAAAGAAGAAGAAGAATCATGAAACAAGTCCAGCATAACATTGAAAGTCAAAAATAAGATTTTTCCACAAATTAACACAATCCGTTTGTTATTTATATATCTATATTATATCTTTCTCGAATGCAATTTCAACAACACGCCAAAGAAAAAAAGATGCTCTATTCACAAAGCTGATATGTACGGTGGTCAGACACTTCCGATCTACAGTGTACCTTGTATTTCTGACTGGTTTTTCCCCCTGACGCTATCTAATTCATTTATGCAGTTTCATGTTGTTTTTTTTGTTTTACTTTGCCCACTTCCGATACGAATAAATTAGATTCTAAATAAAAACCTGTGAACACAGCAATTTCTTATCAAACTGCCTAAACAATTTCGCACGTGGAATGTTATCGGCTTTCTTGCGTACATCAACGGCACTCGTGTGTGACTCACTAAGTTGGAACAGGTTTCTTCTCATAATCAATTCCCTCTTGACTACCATTTGTTTGTAGAAATGTATTTATTATATTTATTGCAGTATCGATATGGAAAGCCTGTGCGGGTTAGTAGGTTTTGTTTTTTGTAGCCAAAAATATATTTTTCTAGGTAAAGACATGGTGACAACGTTCTTCATTCCACTCGTGCGTATCACAGTTGTCATAGTGAAGATCAATTGAATATGATTTGTTGTTTGACTGTGTTTTGCTTGTTGTCTTTCGTATTGTATAGTTTTTGTATTCATTTTACATTAAAGGTCAAGTTGAACCTTTATTGTTTCATCAAGAAGTAAGGATATAAGTATATTCAATCGTATTAGTATTCAATCGTGAAGCGGGTGATTAACAAACATTCCAAGTGGAACTTGCAATTGCTTTGTGAATCATCCCGAACGTAGCTAATACCATGGGGCCCGCATCATTATGCTCCCTATAATTTTGGGCTAGTATGTCTGTCGGTCTATCGATACATCCGCTCAGACGCAGCCTAAACAGCTGGACGTTATCACTTCAGATCTTCATATTTGCCGTCAATGAGCGAAATTGGAGATTTCATTATAGCCCAAAAATTAACGGTATTCCGACCGATTTTAAAAAATCTTGTTTTGTCGAAATTCTAATGATTTCCCATGTTTGAAGTGGAACTTTTGTGAATATCACTTTGTGCCAACTAATGGCCGAAGTGAAAGAAATGGGAATATAGACTCTCTCCCTATATCAGGTCTCAATTATTGAGCGATTGAACGTGATTCAAAATCTCTCCAATGTCGTGGAATCAGCATATCTAATTACTCTTCATCCTACTTATTTTCCGATTAAAATTTGACAGGAGTACTTCTGTCTGTCTTTATTTCGCAAAGAATTGCTCTTTTGAATTTCTTCCTTCGTAGTTCTAGTCGGATGATGTATCCGTCCATATCTCAGTATTCTGTGCAGAGCTACCGTCCCTTTCGCCTACACTTCTCTTCTGAACAACAACACTCTGAAATTGTGGTCCCTCGGGAGGGCTATTGAGCAAACCTATAAGTGTCTAAGGTATGTTGTTGACTCGAGATGCTATCAAGAGGTGATTAAACTTCTCAGGGTGTTTCGATACGAGGGAAGCTAATGAATATGTAAAATCCTCTATCTTACGTATATTAAAGCGGAAAATTCTGTGAAAATGCGAAGTCAGGTCTCTCTCTTCAGGCATAATCTCTAGGTAGTTTCCGGTGTTAGTTTCAATCTGCGAATGTGTATTATTAATAATTTTTTTTTTAATTAAATTTCTTGTGGAATAATCCTACGGAAAAGTACTTTGTGCACTTATGGCATGGGGTGTCAATCCAAATTGCATTGGACCTATATGAATTCTGTTCCGTGGTGTTTTCCTTGAAAAAAACTCTTGCTTAATTCAGACAATACATTTGAATTATGTAGCAATGGGTGTTAATGTATCAATTTAAGAAGGTTGACCTTTATTTTCATGAATTCTGTGTTCGAAAGTAAATAGGTGGTTCGTGACGTTAACCCTGCTCACTTAAACCAACATTTGGGTCCATTGTGCCCATTTTAAATACTCCCAGATAAGGATATAAATCTCAAGAGGTCTTATGCTCTTTTTTACGTATGTCCTCCATCTTCGTGAAGAAGTAAAAACCTAATATTTGTATCAGCAAGGAATGACAATCACACAGCAGGTTACGGACAGATTCAATTTATTTCCCGTTTCTGCCGTAGTCGTTGTGAAAAATCCGACGACACATGCGTCACTTCGACTAAGTCTGGCCAAAAAGAGGGATCTCCTAGAACTATGGTATTACTAGTGGCTTTATCGCCAATTAACTTTCTTAAAGAGCAAATAAGAACCTTCACAAAGGAGACTACAACGCTAACACCTTCCTCCTAAGTTCGTCTGCATGGTACATGCATATGCCCTGGTACCCGGCAGAGGGTCGCCGTACTGACTATAGATATGTTATTTAGATACCGCTTGCAGATTATTACCAATCTTGTTCTTTTTAATACATAATCCGAAGCCTTAACGGCTACCAGGCTGTCAAAGTACAATATATAGTCATTTTCTTTCGGACGATATTGTCAGTGATGATGGTTTTTGCAGCCTGAATGAATTTCCATCAAAAACACTGTAATCTTTGTTTATTCTAAAAGAGTGTCTAACTCCTAGGGTTCACAGTAAACCTTAGCTTCTGTATCGTTATCGATCTAAGAACCGTCTGTGTAAAAGGTTCTTTGTTTGTCATTCTTTCAGTCATTCTATGAGGCATTCTGATAGTAAATCTTCTGTTAAACCTCAGCATCGGAGTAATATAACCAGTTTCTCTCTGTCTGTTTGCAGTATACTCTGGCACAGGACGTAGGCATGATCCAGTGTAGTTTGATCAAGCTTTTCTTTTCAGGAGTTAAGACTTCCAACTACATAGGAAAGTTTAGTTACATAAAATCGTATAACCTGCGCTAACGATGTTAACATAAAACAGGTAGCAAGTCGTGCGAAATTGCTGCCTGTGCATAAAAACTCTAGAGTATTGCTGAAGGTATATACTCGTAAACAGTCAATGGAGAAAAATACCCCAAAGCAATAGCTAGCCCACAGTCAGCTATTATTCTTTTGATGGGCGATGCCGCGCGTGTCTATTTGAGGCTGGCAAATTGTTAAAATAATGATAATAGTTTTGTAACATGGAATCTATGTTTGATATACCGACTTTGATGAAGTTTTTTTTTTAATTGGTTTGAAGATTTTTCTGCGCACTAGGGGATATGAAATAAACAATTCGTGAAGCGTCATAATCTCATATACTTAAAATTTAAAATATTTACTTTGGTATGAAACCAATGAAGCCGGGCGGGGAGCTAACTATGAATTAATGAAAACAAATTATATAAAGTTGCTCCGGTCAGCAGCAGGTAGTAAATAAATGCATAAAAATGTGTCATAATTGCTTCGAAATCACAATCAATTTGTTTTATTTTTTCGTTGAAGATTCATTGGAAACATATTTTATTTTGAATAATGCATACTAAGCAAAATATAAAGCTCCATAGCTTCGTTTATTGTTGACATTTGTGGTAACCTTGAACTTAGCTGTTACGTGATCAACAACCACTTTTAGCAAACAATTGCGATGTCTTCTTTTATCGAAGGCAGAAGTAACTTCATTATAGACCTTGATATGGTTGATAGTATTTGCAGCGTGTTTTTCTTTTCTGCGATCTGGTCTTTAATATTTAGCAGTGCAACTACTGTGTCCAGTTTTTTGACGATTTTCTTTAACAGAACACTAGCTTCTTTCTAAGCACACATTAGAAAGCATAACGAATAGATGCTAGATTTGACAAAATAAAATTAGAAATACTCACTTATGTAGGTTGTGTTAACGTCAGGGGTGGACCTGTGCGTCAACCAACAAATCTCTGTAGCAAGCTACGAGCCAGTTACGCACGTCAAGTTGGTTGACGCCCATCCTGTTACCGCGAGGTCGTCCACTACTACGCCGTTCATCTGGGATGGATTCGAGTATTTTACGGGCTGGAACGTTGGGCTCCATCCGCTCTATATGACCCAGCTATCTTAGTCGCTGTATGTGAACTCTTCTGGATAAGTCGATGATCTCATTGTATAGGCCATATAGTTTGGCATTGTACGTGGTCTATGCAGATGGAACCAAAGATCACCCAAAGAACTATTCTCTCAAATTAACCAAGGGAATCCTCATCCAATGTCCATACGCCATACAGTAGGACTGGGATGATAAATGTCTTGCACAGAGTTACCTTAGTAGTTCGGGATGATGGGGCTTTATTACTCAATTGCCTTCTTAGCCCATAGAAACAGCGATTGGCAAGAGTAATTTTTCGTTTGATCTCCCCACTGATGTCATTTGCGGAGTTCACCATAGAGCTTAGGTAGACAAAGTCTTTTACTATCTTTTAATTATTTATTTATAAAGAATCGTATAAAATAAATTTACAACCTCTTAAGTAGGAAGGTATGTAATGCCATTTTTGCAAAAAAAAATTGTTTTATTATTTTATATACATATGTGTTTTATAAATATATATATTTGTATATTAATAAGTAAATATAGTTCTTTATACTTTTTTTTTATCTCTAAATTTGGTTAAGTTTGCCATGCACGGATGTAGCAATTTTTATGTTTTTATTGATTGTACATTTACTGGGTTTAAGAGGTCAGGCAATTCTTGAGTACTTCCGGCTAGTCCCGATTTTGGGCAGTCCACTAGCATGTGCTGGACTGATAGCACTGTGTTACATTCTTCGCATTCTTCTTGCGCAGCTTGATTAAAAAGTTGCTTGGTAGAAAATATGGTTTTTCCAACTCCATCCGAAAGAGACTGATGCAGTCCTGCCTTGTGAATTTGCTTTTATATGGAATACGTATATTAAGTGGAAGGTGGGTTCGAAGAAAACTTGTGCTATTTCCCAAAGCCTACCCAGTTCTATTTTTTCCATTGCTGCGCAAGTTCTTCGTATCAGCTGCTGACAATTTGGTGTGTCTATTACCAGAGGGAGATTAGCTGCTTGCTTTGCTGCCAGTTCTGCTGCTTGATTGCTAAGATTTCGGTGTGCCCGGGTACCCAAGCTAGTACGACGTTGTCATTAAGTTCCCTTCTGATTGACTCTAGGGAGGGACATTTGTTGATCGTGTTTTTAAGCTCATACAGAATACCAAGGCTATCGGTGCAAATAAGGGTTATTTCTGACCTGTTGGAGGATAATTTAATTGCCTTTGTAATGACCATTAATTCAGCTACATAGTTTCCCGCCGTACCCGGGAGCATCCCTTGATGAAGGGTTATCGTTTGACCCGTGGACAGCAATTCTAATACAGCATATGCCGTGATATTTTCGGTGAATGGTCCATCGGTATATAGAATTCTATTTGGGTTGATGGACTGTATCATCTGATTGTGCAATCTTTTGAAAACGCTTTTGGGAGTTGATTCCTTTTTGTATTGTGCCAGGCTAGTGTCTATTTGGAGGAGACTTCTTTTTCAGGGTAGTATTTGAACAGAGTTTGATGCGGTTTCGTCCGTGGGTATAGTAGGATGAGTAGGTAGGATATTTGCAATATTTTTGAGTGCCGAAATAATACGCCGTCTGGTGTTGCGTTCTGTAGGTGCATTTTTTACTGCCTTGTGTAAGGGATGCTTTATATCTGACACCGCTTTAGAACCCAAATTTACGGCTCTTCTTTTACCTATATTTAAAAAAGGCTTATATCCCGCTTCGGTCCTTAAAGCATCAATCGGGGTGGCCATTAAGGCACCTGTAGCTGCACGGTAGCATTGGTTTATAGCGATATTGTATAGTGTTTTTTGTATTTTTCTATGCAGTCCACATGTAGACTGTTATGCCATTTTGAAGTGTTCGTTCAACTAAAGTTTTTGTAATGAGCAGTGCTGTTTCTATATGGGGTCCCTTTTTTCGTGAGCAGACCACTTTTAATGCATTATTGCGTAATCTCAGCTTCTCTACAATAAGTTTTGTTTGTAGGTTCCATTTTAGATTACCCGTGAGAGTAACTCCTAATACTCTGAGTTCCCTTCTGAGTGGGATTGTTGTTTCCCGGAGACGAATCGATGTCACTGCACATTTAGTTTTTTTGCATAAGTGTAGTGCTTCCATTTTTGTGACCGGTATAACTGCACCTGTTTCCTGTCCCCAGGCTACCATGGCAGCATCCACTTTAGCTAGTTTTTGTTCAACTATATTGTGATGACCTGAGGCTAAAGCGTATATCGTCGGCTTAGTGCAAAAACTCACTAAGTACATTTTTCAGTTTAAAGTACCTAAGTGCTTGTTTTAATGTTATTCACCCATGTAAAAACTCTTTAAGTGCATCAGATGAGATAATAATCATTTGAAAACAAAAAAAAAATCTTTGAAAATGTTTTAATAAATATTGAGCAAATGTACTTAATAACTTTTTGCACTAAGCCGACGATATGTTGTCTGAATAAATACCAACAAAATCTAGTTCGTAGGTTGGTTGGGTAAGTTCTCGTATTCGTGAGTCAATGTATACGTTATAGGCAATCACTGAGAGCGGTGACCCTTGTGGTAATCCATTTTCTAGATGAACTGGCAACGAATTGTACCCGTCTACATTGATGCGAAAAATCTTTAAATTATATTTGTTTAAAACTAGAAATATGATCGTTGGAAATTGAGTAGTTTCCCTTGTTGTTCGTTGATTTCCGATGTCTTTGTTAAGAGCTGGATATAATATCTGGCATCAGGTGTGCAGATATGATGCATTTTATCATATATGAGTCTTTATCAGATGAGTTTAGACTCCAATGCTCCTATAACATTTATCGTGTCATAGCTGTTACCTATTTTTATGGCGTAGTAAATCGAGCGATCAGTGAATTATTACGTGCAAATGGCAGACTAATGTCCTAAATGAATAAAGTTCTAAGCTGAATAAAGATAAACTAACACGTGGGAAGTGTACATGATACTTAAACGCTATTACTAAGTTATTAAAACCAAATTTATTAAAAGCACTTTTAGTCCGATGATAGGTGAGCCTATCCATGCACTTTTTCTTTTTTATTTATAAAAATACGAGTCAATACGATTGTCACTACTCTTATCATTATGCTTGTGGGGCTGTTTATAAAAGAAAGAAAATTGATTCAATCAGAAGAGCAAATCAGTTATGAACTTTGTTTTTGTGCTGATAAAGCCTAAACTTAAGTTTTCTTATAAACATGTTGGTACAATACGTATTCACAGGCTATGATCTCATAACTTCTGTCATTGCAAAGGATTACTAGAGCGCAATGAATATATGATTACTTGAAAGCCTAGAGGTCAGCGTGTATGCGCATTATTGATGCGGTCAGGACCACCCCTTTTTCGATGCTTTAGTTAGTTTTAAATGACTTATTTCGCTCTAAGAATAAAATATCACAAGTTAGTGATGAACATTTAAGTTTTGTTTGCTCTAAGGACTTCTACCAGATTGACAACAATACATAGCTACTGTTTATTTATTTATACTAGAGTGGTTAAAAAAACCTTCCTTTAAGATGCGTTTTCTGTAACGAAGTGCATTCACGGTGTATTTGTTTAACACGTTCCAGCCTTTTCGCCTGTTCAAAATGTTGATCGTTTCCTTCACAGTTAATACATATGTAAGTCCCGAAGAATCTTACACGAAGCACTCAAGGTGTTTATTGCGACAAAATGAAACAAATTTTGAGTTACATAGATCCCACAAGATATGAAGTTATGCTTGATGCAGAATATAGTTAAGATTGACTAATTCCACTTTTATTTAAAAAATAGTGCTTATCATATCCATTGTATTGCAATCTAAGAAGTACGTTCGCTCTTGAATCTTGTCTCGTATTTTGACCTGTGACCTGTATTCTCCAGGTTGGTGTTGAATTTTATTTCCAAGGATGAATACTCCTCGTTGGGTGTTATAAGTAGACTTATTCCACAATCAGACGCTAGGCGCTCTCACTCTTGGACGAGGTTTCCCCAGATTGAAAGAATACGAGAATGTACAATATTAATTTAGGTAGCCTCGTTCGTTCCATTGCCATTACTTTCATGACATTCAAAGTGCAGCCTTAACGTATCCAAGAAAAGCTGTGGCAATCCTGTCTCAAGGTCTGGTCTACTACTTGGCAATCGAAAGACTCGCTTAAGAAAATACCGTAGAAATTCCTCTACGATGAGATGGACAGATGTTGCTGTCATACGGAATAGTTTTTGCCTCGAAGCATGGGATGTATTGTCTCCAAACTGAAAGTCTTATGTCTATATAATTTCTTCTAAAAATGTTGGGAAGATTGATACAGAAATACTCCTAATTTTATTTCAAGCATTCATACTTTGATTGTCGGTCGGCAGGGACTAATTGCGAAAATTATTAGAGTGCAACGAGTATGAGATTAGCTTCTTCAATATTGTGTGCGTTTTTAACAACGGCGTGCCCGAGGCAAACATTTCAAACTGTGCGTCTATGAAAAGTTTAGAGATCAATGTCTGTGTATTAGTTATGTTCTCAGGACCATAGCCTGTGATGCGGTACATATTCCTTTCTATCTGATGCCAATACACTGTGCTACTTCCGTTATTAATCTAGAATTGATTTCAGAAAATACCCACTATTCCAAGCGTAAACCGAAAAAGCCCTATGTGGACGCAAATAGAATACAATACCTACCACATAGATTCTGGAGTGGAATCCTCTAAGGTGATAGTTGATTGTTGACGATCACAATCATCCCTTTTGCTCTCTCTAAGGTGACCATCAGCGTGATCATTACCTTTTGCGATCGTTTTTGTGTGACTTTGCGATCGTTTTACGGAGAGCTAACAAAGTGTGATCATCAATTTTGACTGTCAAAAGTGCGACTATCAACTATCACCTTAGAGGATTCCACTCCTTAATTCAATCATTTCAATCCCTCTACTAAGTTGTCTCTAGTTTCTTAACAAAATGGCTAAACAATTGAAAGAAACCTGTGCTGGGAGCCATTGCTTACAGGTATTCCAAGGAACTTTATGCTTATGATCTCGTCAGCGTTAGCACAACCTTGATTCCAAGGGAGGACTGATGAATCCTTAGATCCTGTGGTATTACAATGGATCTTGCCTATATCACTTCACCTATGTCTGTTCAAAAGGTTTATCTATAAGTGAGCATAGGTTGCGAAATCACCAACCAATACATGCAAGGCAATTATTTTACACACCTCCACTGATATGATCCTATAATCCTCTCCTCTCTATCTCTACAAGTGTTCGCATAAAATAGTAAACTTCACCTGTCTGCCTAGAATTTTTCGCAGATATCACTGACATAAATTAGCGAACCTAATATTTATGTGGCCTAGTGTCTAACTAGTTTTCATTCCTCGATAGTTCTCTTATCTCTACAAGTCGCCGGTCAGGTAACCGAGAGTGTGCCCACGTTCCACTTTTATCAGATGTCGCCCTTGAAACGCACACACTTAAGCAGGCTACGTTGTTTCTTAAACTCTTATCTGAGTAATGTTTTAATGTCATTTTGCACTTATCACCTCTCTTATCTGTTCTGTTTCTTTTAGGTTCTAACTGTACGCATGTAACAAGTAATTGGACTAATTAAATACAATAAAATGTCGTCATACTCGAATCCAAACTATGCTCCACCGCCACCGCAGTTATCCGCTGGAGGTAATATGATGGTTAATGGTATGACTCAGCAAATGATGCAGCCACCCGTAACACAGCAACAGCAGCAGCAACAACCGATGAAATCTCTAGTGCAGACCAATTTTCCCCCAACATCTAAGGCAATGCCAAGTCTAAACCAATTCATGCCACCAACGTCGCAGTATATGCCACCAATGTCATCAGCAGCAGCAACACCACCACTAACATCTACACCAACATCTACACCATATGGCAATGGACCACAGATACAAGGAGTACAGGGTAATCTTCCTCCCCATATGAGACCACCTGGAGGAGTACCTCTAACGAACGGTGGTAGCAGCAGTGTTAATTCATCACGTACCGCATCGCCAGCTCTGAATAGTTCGCCCAATCATTACCCACAACAGCCGCAGCAGAAGTATCCATTACCCAGTTCGCAGCAGTCGCCGGTTTTGCCTCCAGGACCAGTTAATAATCTCAGCAGTAGTATGCAAAATCTAGCAATTGGCAAAACGAATGGTCCCTTGATGCCACCTGCAACCACTACTGCGACCAGTAATGCTTCGACTTTTCCTCGGAATTTTCAGGGTAATTTCAAGACATCTGCATTGAATGCGAACGTGGGTAATCAGCCTTCAAATCAAGGTCAACTCCCCCTAGGTCCACGACAGCCAAACGTATATGGTATATCAACTTCCCCACTAATTCGTACTTCAATGCCACAGCCAAATCAGACAGCGCCTTACCCAACACCTCCGCCACCAGCACAGTTTGCTACCGCCACGCAGAATGCCAACTATCCTCCAACGAGTACTGCTCCGCCGCCTGCAGGTTTTACAAATGCATTCAATCAGAATCAACTTAATAATAATGCAACGAGTCAGATGCCACCACAGCCACAGCCGGTGGCGGATAATCAACAGCAACCGACACCTATGACCACACGGCGACCGATGTACCCACAACAGCAGAAGATCCAGCCACAGCAATCACAGGCTTATCAGCAGCAGGGATATCAGTCACAGCCAATAGTTCAGCAACAACCGGCGTTAAATGGTCAATCGCAGCCACAGTACCAGCAGCAACAACAACAACAGCAGCAGCAGGCCTATCCGAATCCATTGAGCGTAACCCATCAAGGTTTCAATCGGCTCTGGGGTCAGGATACAGTGGATCTAATGCAAAATCGTCATGTGTTGTCGCCAGCCACGTTGCCAATACCGAAAATCACTTTGCACAACCAATTTCACGAGTCCATCAATTGTCATCCCAAGTAAGAAGATTGCCCTCCTATCGTAATTAATGATCTTCTAATCCTTTTCCTTTTGCAGTATAATGAGATGCACCGTAACTAAAATACCAGAGAGTAATTCATTGCTCCAAAAGTCTAGACTGCCGTTGGGTATACTCATTCATCCGTTCCGTGATATTAATGTAAGTGGGATTGTTGTATATTTCAAAACTTGTAAATAGACAGTTTCTTACTTCGTAGAGCTTACCAGTCATTCAGTGTCCAAATATTGTGAGATGTCGCTTGTGCCGGACCTATATTAATCCGTTTGTCTACTTTGTAGATAGCAAGATGTGGAAGTGCAATCTCTGCTACAGGGTCAACGAATGTAAGTTCCTTTTCTTTAATTCTTGATTACTATGACTATAAGTTCGGGTTTCGATGAAGGTATTGTAGCAATGAATTTAGAGTTTAATTAAAGTACTAGGCCTCCAGGTTAGCTATTCTGCTTCGGGGTAACTGCTACGAAAACACTAATAGTTATCGAAAATACAGCTCTGGTCGAACATTTTACGGATCTTAATTGTCCTTGAAACGAGACTTTAAAAACGCAGCAACTGTTCGCAAAAAACGCAAAGATCTAGTTTATGAACAATTACCTTTACTTTGGTAGCTTAGTGGGTAAAGGAAGAACAGATCTCTGCTTAAATCGCGCCATAAATAATTTAAAGACACCCCTGTGTCTGCATAATGGATGCTTTGTGCTCTTATTAAGCCGCTGCTCTGGCACAGCTACGTCTTAAAAGTTCTCTTTACGCGCAACTTAAAACCAGTCCACTTGCGGATTTCAAGTCTGATGTCTTCACTTGCCAGTCCTGCGAGGTGATTCACTGACTTCATGCAAATAAGCCTAAATTTTAATTATCCTTTTCAAATATTTATCGTTAAACACGATGCATGGAAGAATTGAACTCTCACCTGCGGAAATGCACAATTATATGGCCTAAGCGCTTGGCCTAAATTGTTATTGCGTTGGGCTACTGAACGCAAGGTTTGGTCGTTGAATCCCAGCAAATATCAACGCTCCTACTTTTCGTAAACGTCTGACAATCATCACGAACAAAATACTCAAATGACTGCCCTTTGGATACGGCCTTAAAATAGTAGTAACTAGTGTAAAGCCGATATAAAACTCTACTCTACATACTACTCTACTCTCTACATACTACTTTGCTAAGAAAATTAAGCTAAACGCAATTAATTTCCTGTATTTAAAGTTCAAACTTAAGTGAAACTGTCTCAACGTTTTAAGCTACAATACTCATTGCCTTCAGCTAAGTCTCATGCACTTATGCATGATTGCTAGCAAATAGTTATTTGGCTTAAGGTATAGAGACACACTGTGGACGATATGATTAGTATTAGGTGGAGATTAATAATGCATATTGCTTGAAAGCAGTCGTGGCGAGAAGATACTGCTTTGCTCCTTGAAACAGTATGAAGTTGGTTTTTCCGTATGCTCCAAGAGACTATGCCGGGGTCATTTTAGAATGACGAGATCTCCAACAGGCTTTAGATTATAAGTAGCCAAAGGAAATTGGTCTTTTCTTTCTCAGTTTAAGGCGGCCTTTGAAGTGAAAGAGCACGATTCCGGGATCTTGATTGCAGCTTAACTGTCAGTAAAAATATTAAGCGCGACACTAAATATTGGTAGTACTCGTATGCTTTACTATTGTCCTAAGCCCCAGTTTACGATCAATACAGTAAAACTGTCCTTGTGTCAAGCCTATGCCGCATAAACTCTCTTTTTAGTTGGAGACTTTATTGTTTTGGAGATCTTCTTAGCCAAAGTCAATTAGGTTTCTCATATTCCATATTATTTATGGTGTTACCGGGTCTAAACTAAGCTTTGTACTATCATGACATAGCTGCGTTTTACTTACGATATACATAGCTTTGTGTTTCTAATATTTCGAATGTTTGTCTTACAGTGCCAGAAGATTTCCAATTTGATCCGGCAACGAAAACATACGGTGACGTCACACGGAGGCCTGAAGTTCGCTCAAGTACTATTGAATTCATAGCACCATCCGAATATATGGTAAGAACACTTACACCTAGGTCAAGTAACAATAGCTTTATGTGAAAGTTGTTCCTGTTAATAGTTGCGGCCACCACAACCAGCGATTTACTTGTTCCTTTTCGATGTATCCATAATCGCTCAACAGAGTGGATACCTGGAGAATGCATGCAATGTTCTTTCAAAACATTTGACCGATATGCCCGGAGATGCACGAGCGCAAGTCGGCTTCATTGCATATAATAGTGAGGTACATTTCTATAGCATGGCTGAGGGCTATAATCAACCGCACGAGATGACTCTGATTGATATCGATGGTGAGTTGGCTTACGAGATTTTTCAAAGCATATCTGGCTTAAATTAATTATTATTTGTCAGACCCATTCCTTCCACGACCGGATAATCTTTTGGTGAACTTAAAGGAATGTAAAGAACTCATCAAAGATTTACTTACACAATTGCCCGAAAGATTTGCAGGAACCCATGATCCGGGTTCTGCCTTAGGAGCGGCCTTACAAGTCGCCTATAAATTGATGGTAAGTGTGAAATGTGTGAAAGAGCTTTAAATAAATAAATGGTATAATGTGTGGCTTATAGCAAGCATCTGGCGGGCGAATAACCGTGTTCCAAACGTGCCTTCCAAATAAAGGACCCGGTTCTCTGGAGGCACGTGAAGACCCAAATAATCGTTCAGCAAAGGATGTTGCACACCTAAATCCGGCCACCGATTTTTATAAGCGATTCGCTCTCGAATGTTCTGGATACCAGATAGCAGTGGATCTGTTTTTGCTGAACCAGCAGTACAGTGATCTGGCTACAATGTGTAAGTTTTAATATAGAATTTGTTACAAACAGGCTGCTGATTTGCGATCATTTTTCTTAGCCGGCATTAGCAAACACAGTGGTGGAGCGGTTCATCATTTTCCTCTCTACCAGAAGACTAAGCCACAGCATGTGGACTCTTTTAAACAGTGCTTTAGGCGGTATCTAGTCAGAAAGATTGGTTTCGAAGCTGTGATGAGAATACGATGCACGCGTGGTCTTCAAGTTCATACATTCCATGGAAACTTCTTTGTGCGATCGACAGATCTTCTATCGTTGCCAAATGTGAATCCCGATGCCGGCTATGGCATGCAAGTAAGTTCTATAAATCATCATACGAGTATGCAAAATTTTGACTAGCTCTTATTTGCAGATCTCTTATGAGGAATCCCTAACGGATGTGAAAACCATATGCTTCCAAGCGGCCCTACTCTATACCAACAGTGAGGGTGAACGTCGCATTCGGGTGCACACACTTTGCCTTCCAGTCACCGCTAGTCTGTCCGAGGTGATGCATTCAGCGGATCAAGAGGCGATAATAGGACTCCTCTCGAAAATGGCTGTAGATCGGTCTATTTCATCGAATATCGCCGATGCCAGGGAGGCCTTCATAAACGCAACTGTCGATATATTGAGTGCATTCAAATTGGCACAGAATTTACCCTCCGGTCAGGGTGGATTGATTGCGCCACGAAATTTGGCACTCATGCCCATGTATATTTTAGCATTATTGAAACATGTTAGTACATCCTCTTGAAGAGAAGAACGCTTATTTGATTTGAATATTCTCTTTTAGCCCGCATTTCGTATTGGCACTAGTACACGACTTGATGATCGTGTCTTCGCAATGGACGAGTGCAAGACATTGCCGTTGGATCAACTAATGAAGTATATATATCCTGAGTTCTATCACATTGACGGACTTTTTTATAATCTTCAAAATTCGAACGATATCGATGACGATGATGACAATGTGCCCGATTTGCCACGCCTACAGTTATCTTCTGAATAGTAAGTTGCCTCGTTTAAATTTATACTCAATCTAATGGTATTTTTGTAATTTCAGTCTCGATTCACGGTCAATGTTTTTATTGGATTGTGGAAGACTAGTGATAATTTATGTTGGTCTCAATGTGCCCACAAATATTCTAGAAAATGTTCTTGGTAAGCAGAGACATATTGATTTGAGTTGTTGTTAGTTGTGGATGTAATAAGCCTTCTCTTCTTGTAGGTATTAAAGGAACGTCAGAACTACCGGATTATTGTTATGGTCTGCCAACAATAAATAGCCCAGAAAGTGCTGCACTTAAACGGTTTATGCTGAGATTAAATGACGAGAAACCGTATCCTCCCCTAATTCAAATTATAAGGTGAGTTAAATTGATGTAGAACAATTTTTGTTTCTTGCATCCACCATTCGGGGAATATTCTTGCTATGAGTCCTAATAAAACAACAAACGATTGTCTTAACCATGGAGAAAGGTTAGTGGAGTGCAGGGAGTGTATTTATCGATGATAACCAGTGGAGGCAATGGTGCAGTGGATAGAGTGTTTGCTCCTTAACCGATGTGTGCAAGTTTAAGCCCCAGCGGGGAACAGCAATCATCAGTCCACCGAGTATAAAAAGAAAAAAAAATTCCATCGAGGTTTTTCCAACCACTGCACCAACGAGCTCTCACGACGGTCGGTTCTATGTACCGAAGCAATTCGAGGACAGTACCTCGACCAAGGATCGTCTACCTCAGCTACACAGCTACTACAACAACAACAACCAGTTGAGACAAACAATTTAAAAATCTCCTGCAATTTCTTCCAATTTTATTAGTCTCTACCTGCTGAATTTGCTCCTTGAAAGAACGTGCTTCCAGGTTAAGTTTTCTGGGAAACACAATCGCTTGCTCACCCTTGTTTTCTCGATCCTTTGTGGTGGAATTCAAAAACCCTCTAAACTGTAATGTTGTCTATTCGCTCGATGTATCCGATCCTTTTGTACCACATGCACATCTTTGTACAGCTCATAGAGTTTGCGGTTTTATTTTCTTCTCCATTCGCTCTCTTCACAAATAGTACCACATTTTTGACGAAGGATATTTCTTTCGAAAGAGTTTAGTACACTAGAGTCTACTTAAATGCGTGATATCTTCTGAACAGAATTTTTGCTACGTGTTCCGAGAAGTACCTTTTTGTTTTTTTAAATCTCCATGAGGGTGTCATTTGTTGAGTTAGGTTAGGTTAGGTTAGGTAGGGTTATGAGGTTATCATAAAACACTAGGCACCAAAGTGTGCCCATCGCGATCCTTAGTGAACCTTCACGGCAGAAGACCTAAACCCATTCTCCCAAGCAATTAATCTCCCTTGTTATGGTTCAAGGACCTCACCTCTTCTAAGTTATCGAAGAAGTTTCTACCAAGGTGCTTTAGCCTTGTCCTGGCAGTTTTTTGGGCACTCACAGAGTATATGATTTATGTCCTCTGAGGCATGCAGATCATGGTAGTACCTACAAACATCCGTGTCAGATAAACCTAGTCTCATGGCATGCTTCCTTAGGAGGCAGTGGCCAGAGAGTATTCCTATCGCTGTTTGTAGCCTTGATCTATCTAATTTAATCATCTCCCCAGATTTTCTGCGGTCCAACACAGGCCACAAGGCCTTAGACACCATGTGACCATCTTAGATTAGCCGTGTCAATGATTCTATCACGAATAATTCCCTTAGCCACGCACCCTAGTGGTTTAATGCTACCAATTATGTCACTACGTGGGGGCCCCGCTCCTCATTTAGCCAGCGCATCGTCTTGCTCGTTGCCTTCAATATCGCAGTGTCCAGGTACCCAACATAATCTGACTCGGTTCTGCGTACATAATACCCTAAGCATTGTGCGGAAATTCCTGATTAACTCAGATTTGGTGACGTAAGACTCTAGCGCCTTTAGCGCAGCCTGACTGTCAATGTAGGTGGCGATATTCTTATCGGATATTGATCCCATCTCAAGTAATTCCGCAGCCTTAAGTACAGCTAGAACCTCTGCTTGGAACACACTGCATGTGCCCGGAAGTCTTAGGTCCACCTGTAGGTTCGTATCTCTCGAGTAAATACCTGACCCCGATATGTTAAGTCTAACTACTTTGACGTTATAATTACCGATAGTGACGTTCTGTGCTCGAAATTGTTACCAAGTTGCACAAAACACCATGCATTTTCCAGTGTGACTCAGTATAGCTGGATTTGTTTTCATGCCAAATGCAGCCATCGCCATCGAGATCAATACTGTCGAATGTTTTCAAGATTACGAAAGATAGAGGGCTTCGACTGTATATTTTCCATGATTGGTCTTCATTTTAAGGCAGCATGACAGGCTGAAAGCGTGACATTAGCTTTTCCTATTCGAGTGTATACTTCCGATTTGGTGCCACCGTCAGCCGAATCATTACTTCCAAGTTTGTCTCACTAAATAGATGATCATTTGGTGCATTATTCTGTGCGATAGTACAGTATCAACAGCAAGATATTTCGGGATATACAAGTATCTTCTGCGCAAGCAATAGCACATGTATTCTCTGTTCGCAGTATCAAATGCCTTTTCAAATTCATGAAAAGGAGGTGTGACAGAATCCTAAATCCGTATTCAGTAGGGAGTACCAAAAGTGCTTTTCAATGCTTTCAACAATCAATTCGAGGGAAACACACAAGTCTGTGGCCACAAGGAATAACCGCCTAACTCGGTTTTTACATATTCTCAGGAAACAAGTTTGAAGTTTTCGTTTTTTAGTCTTGCTTCTTTGCCCATAACTCGGTAACGACAACAGATAATAGAGTTAAAAGTTTACAGCATAAACTTAGAATAGCAATCCATCTTCTGGCATAATTAACTCAATTTTGTCCTAACTCGACTTAGGCGGTTATGGCTTGTGGCCACAGAAATATTCCTCCTGTTTTTGCACACTTGGCTAAGTTATCTTTCGTTTAAGCCTGACAATCATTCTCTCCCGCAACTCACCAGCGTAGGTATCAGTCCAAGTCCTTTCAATAAGTAGGTGTAGAAGGTGTTGACACAAGATGTGTCTGTTAGGAATGACAATTATCACAATTTTAAATGTCTGTACCATTTGCTAACACAAATAAGAGTTATTCACGATAACTCGATCTGTCTAACTTTTGGTTGAATGAACCACTCAGGTTCCAACCGTATCATACTATCACTGTACACAGGTTCACTGCCAAAAATCAAATACGTTTAATTTTTCTCTGATCAATCTGACACCATACTAAGAGAAATTGGCTGTTTTATGGCTGAGAATTACCTTGATCATATGGAAAATTATGTAAACGGCAAGAGAAGTACACTCTTACAAATCTAATCCTTCAACTATACTTTCTTTTTACAGGGACACCAGTACGGCGAAACCAACATTTACTGAAAAATTAGTTGATGATCGAAGTGAATCTAGTTTATCCTATTATGAATTTTTGCAACACATACGGACTCAGGTGAAGTAGTACTTTCTAAGCTAAACTAAATAACTAGTGTAATATCAAGTAAAAATAATTATAAACTAAAATAGAAGAGAAACAAAAATAATAATAAAACAAAAAAAAAAATAAAAAAAAAATGTATTTACGAAGCGAAACGAAATTTAAGTAAATATTAAATACAAAATATTCAAGTGATGTAGTAAAGACCGTTTTAAAAACAAAAAAACATATACCGCTCCTATGTGTGAAATTTGATATTTGGTATCCGCATTTGAAACACTATATATATTTTAATGCAAAAGTCAGTGGGTATGTTTCAATTTCCTTTCTACCCTTCCTTATACCCTCCCTATGCTAACAAATTTATATGATAAATCCTAAAACAGCGTACTAACTAAGCAAATTTACATCCAACATTGCTTTTGTAGAAGCAGAGACTTGATTATATAATAGAAAAAAAAAAAAGAAAAACAATTCAAACACTGTTATAGTTTATTTAAATTTATTGTTTAAGTTATGCATATTTTCGAAAGAAAAATAAACATAAATTTATTATTCGTAAATTAAGTAAACAAAGTTATGCCTTTCATTGGCCTATTTGCTGATTACAACTGCATGCAGTTATATATTTATTCGTAATTGGCAAAGTGATTTAAATATTATTTTTATTATTTCTTTGTTTCAATTGATTTAGGGGCATTTTATTGTCATGTAAATAAGTAAAATTTAATCTATTTTTATATATTTATTCTTTTGGTATCTTTCCTTTGTTTGTTTTGTGCTATTTTCATTCGAGTCGTTTTGGGATAAGCAACTTTAATACGAACGATTAAATTGTATTTTGCTCGTAATTATTAATTTAGTTTACTGTTCTGTTGTAGTTATTATCAGAGTGATTAAGGAGTAATATTATAGGTATATAAATATATATATTATATAAAATATATAAAATGAGTAATTATTATCGATTGTATCTACTGTGAAAGAGAAATATCATTTTAAATAATAAAGATGTTACTCACTGATGTAAAATGTAAAAATTGTTTTTTTTTTGTCGTAAGGATGGCCCAATTCAAAAGTGCGGCAGTGTTGCGACCACATTAAAGCAACATTTTGACAGTACTGTTTAAATCAAGAGCGCAACTAAACGTCAAACAGATCAACCTGCGCAACATTTGTTTTGCTGTTGCTTTCTTTTGTCTTGGATAAGCTTTTGTTTGTTACAGTTTGCTGGCTTTCATTATTTATATTTTACCTTGTATTTTGTGAAAAAAATGAATGAAAGGTAACTTATAACAGTTTTAGGCACGAATACGATAACTTTGGCGTCAAAAATTGATAACGATTTTTTGTAGAGGGGTCAAAAACAAGCATTTAGGTGGGGGTCTATCTCGCCCCGTTTAGGAGGTAGGGGCAATTTTAGAAAAAAATTACTTGAAATGAAAAAAAAAAATTACTAAAAAACAACGGCAACACTTACAATGAAGTACTATACCGGTTTTGAAAGCCGGAAACCTGTTCTTTAATCCTAAATTTAAATTAAATTATTTGTCTATAGTTTTCGAAAAATTCGCATGCAAACTCAAAAACCGTCATCAATTTTTGGCGCCAAAGGTATCGTACTCTCCCAGTTTTATGTATTATTATTCGTTTTCCTTTTTTTTTGTTCGTAAATCTCAAAACAAATTGCGCAGGGCAACAGCAATAGTGCAGTAGCATGGCAACAACAACAACACACAGCCTGTTGTGTTGCCGCAACACTGCACAGTTTTTGACGTTTTTGAATTCACCCGATTATTCATAATGGCAGGATAAATATCACAAGATCTGGAGAACTAGCAAGTAGAGTCCCAAATAATTTGAAGCAGCAGTAGTAACGAATCACAATCTTCGAACGACAATCTTCGAAAAGCAAAAAACGCCAAAGGTAATCGGAGTGAACGCTCCGACCGTTATTAGTAAAGAAACAGTAAGTATTCGATATACATATGTATGTATGTACATAATCATCCTGTGATGAAATGCAAATCGTAAACTGTATTCAAAACGAATAGAAATAAAAAGGGTGTGCTGAATTTCGGTCCAATTGTTGAATTAAAACGAAAAGAAAAACCTTACAAATGTGACTTAAAATGGCTGTTACCGCCTAAAAGCTGTCAAAGGGAGAATTTTTTTTTTCTCTTGATATTAGGAAAAAAAAGTGTTTCCAGGCGGATTTTGCCATTACAATTAGTTAAATTATTATTTAAGAGCAAAATGAAAGGAAATATAAGAATATCCATCTGTCTTCCCTCCAACGATACAGGGGAATGTTAACCCTTTCGGTACGTCTTTTTTGTTGTAAGGGTAAAATATACAATATATGTTTTTCTTTTTGTTGTTACGGAGGCTGCTAGTAACAACATTGAAATAGAATCTTTGCTTAGTATCGGTTCTAAAGTGGTTTTTATGGCAGCATCTATCTGAAATGGTAACGAAATAAATGAAAAATTCGATATAACTCAACTTATAGGCAACATTTTGCTATTGCCTTCAAATTGTATTCAAAAACTCAAAAAATGTATTTGATGATCATCTAAATACAAAAGAAATAATAAAAACAGCCTTCTTACCAAAAATGTTCACACAATATCAGACCTTTATTGCACAAGACCTAAAACCATACTGGCGGCAAACAGCAACCCATTTTTGTTGCCTCAAATGATTGAACATATACCGCAAGGTGTTCAGAAAAGGGCAAAAACGAAAAAAAAAAAACTCAGAGAAAATGGGCGCTTTAAGTATTAGTGTTGCCATATGGCAACAAAATACCGAAAGGGTTAAAGGACAGTTCAAGATTTGCAGCTCTTTTGTTATGTTGTTCCGTAAAGTGTTACATCAAGTAGCATTTTCACAAATCCTCCTGCAAAGTCAGGGTTTAGCTTCATGAATTTTACCAGAACAGAAAACTGATGTTTTTGTTTTCTCCTACATTACAACAAAAAAATATAATAATTTGCACTTCATTTTCCTTGTAAAACTTACAATTTTGCTACTTACGATTTGTCTTTCGGCGACAAAAACAACAATTTCGCTCGATTATTAGCACACCAGCGCATTTCAAAGATGTGCGAAATCATGAAAAGCGAACAGGCAGAACATTGAACAGAGCTCGAACACTTCGAGCATGCTCTGAACTGAACGTGCTCAGATTATGCTCTGATTTGCTTATGAAACACGCTTGGGCACTTAGCTGTCATTTGATAAGCAATGATATCGTTAGCTGTCAAAATGGCTGTTCTCACCTTTTCTCACTGCCGGAACATAATGGTGAAGCTGAAGCTCAGGTACGTCGCACAGCAGCTTCACTGCTGCGCACTTTTTTGGCATTTCCATACAAAAAAAATAAAAAATATATGGTACATCAGTAAACAGAAAAATTAATCGATCTAGTAAGAAGGAGCAATAGGAATATGAAATGCGATTTGAGTATTCCTCACTATAAAGAAATATAAAAAAAAGCCAAAAAAAAAAATCCAAAGCGTTTGGATTATCAACAGCAAACAGCCGTGCAGCACTTCACCATTGTGTTCGTACTCAGCTATATCAGTGACCGACTTTTTTTAACAGCGCTACAGCTTCAGCTTCACCATTGTGTTCGGGCAGTCAAACTCAGTCAGTTTATTTTGAGCTCATAGAGTGCGATCTGAGCATGATCTGAACGAAAAGAGGAAAATGCCTAACTGGCTGAACACAGTGCACGGTAGCTGTGGCGTAGCAGTAGCAGTAGTAAGAGCTATCAAGTGGTGTGGCGCTACACTCGCAAAATTCGCCCACAATGGTGTAGCGCGTAGTAATGGCAAATAAAGCCAGCTGATTGAAAATGCGTTTTTTCTTTTTGAGTGATATTGCAACGATTTTCCACTTGTATACCTTTTTTTAAATATTTTTGTAAGGCGCATAGCACAAATTCCATAAAATTTGTCTTCCTTTCACTAGCTCAATCAACTTCTCCACTTCGTGCTCTTTCATTTTGGCTGTAACGAATATTTCAAATTTGTTCCGCTACTGTTGAAATCAGTTCAAGAATCCACCACAAGAACATCGTATAGAGAAACAAAGCATACACAGCAAAAAAGTTACGCATGCCCTTTATTCAACAGTCGTCAATTACTCTGTCTGTCACTTGTAGCGCTACAAAAGTTAAAAGTTAACCAACTTCGTACTACTCGTACACTACTGCTACTGCTACGTCGCAGCTACCTCATTGTGGGCGCACTATTAAACTCGTACTACGCTACTGCTACGCCACAGCTGTGTGCATTATGTTCGACCAGTAACTCTGAATCCATTGTCGCAGATTATGAGCCACTCTCAACACTTCCAGACAGAGTTGCCAAATCTTTCTGGCGTTTGAGCACCGTTCTTAAAAATTCTAGCGCTAATTTCGACCTCTTGGGCAACGAAACGCAATTTTCTCAAATACAGCTTTAAAGTAGAATAAAAAGTAATTTAATAACAAAAAGAAATACATAACAAAAGTTTGTCAATAATTTAGTTATACATATGGCGACCGCACACAGTTGAATAAAAATGGTAATTATGTAATTATTAACCTTGTGTAATTTCGAAGATATAAGCCTTCAAAGTTCCCACAATAAATGCAGCTTGTTGCATTTACGATTTCGCCTGGAAATAAGCAATCATGTTTTTAATAAAAAAAAAAATAAAAAATTGTCTATAAGAAGATATTTAACGCCTAAATATGCAAGAATAGTATTTCAGCGGTTTAGAAGATACTGTATTTACTAACGACAAAAAATGATATCGAAGTTTTAAAATGTAGAAGATGATTGATAAATGACTTTAGCTCCAGGAGCCAGCCTGACAGCTGTTAACATGCCCCTGGCGGAGCGACTAAGTCACGTAAGCGACTAAACGCGCGAAGCGCGGTACTTACCCACTTTTAGCCCCCAACGATCCTTGCATACCATTAGTAGTAAAGAACGTAGCTTTAACTCAAAAGAAAATCGCTTTTATTTAAAAGCATGATTGGTTATTTCCAGACGAATCTAAAATTGAAACAAGTTGTATTTTGTATCGAAACTTTGAAGGCGTAGGCCAATTTCAAAAAGGTCAAATTAAAGTCAATTAGACCGTCAATTGATCGTCATTTTACGAGTATGGCGCAAAAGTTGCAATCGTCAAATATGTAATCGTTTCGCTTGCGCAAATCGTTTTTGATGAACGTCAAATCATTTTTTTGCAAGCGCATTTGACGTTTTCGAACAGAAAAGGTCTGTTCGTGTACCCTCCCAAAACAGCGAATTTTTACGAAAAGCTGCTCGAGTACTTAGAATTTTCGTAGTTTTTGACAGAAGAGAGCGCTCTCGAGAGAGTAAGAAATGACCCCATGCTGCGAATTTTAGTGCAAGAAATTTCTTTGGGCTGGTTTTGAAAACTGGCAAATCGCTGTATATGTGATATTTTGTTGGATTGTTCCTTCTCTTTCTTTCTTTTGTGTACAATTGGGTTTGAGGTTTGAAACATGGGCAACTTTTATAGTTCAACGCGTTCGTTTACTTTTTCGTAATTTTACCTCTCTCTGAGGATGAAGATATACTTGGTCGCTTCGAGAGAAAAATTCTTCGTAAGATTTTCGGTCCCGTTTGCGTTGACGGGTTTTGGAGGAGAAGATTCAATCACGAACTATACGAGCTGTACAGCGACATCGACCTAGTCAAAAAACTGCGTATTGGACGTCTGAGATGGCTAGGACATGTAGAGCGAATGGACACCAACGCTCCGGCCCGCAGAGTCTTCGAATCTAACCCCGAGGGACGACGCAGTAGAGGGAATTATCGCCGTAGGTGGCGCGCACAAGTTCAAGGGGACCTCGACCAACTTGGAGTGCGCAACTGGAGGCAATTAGCTAAAGACCGAGCTAAATGGAGAGGCTTGTTGGTTGAGGCCCAGGTTCACCCCGAACTGTAGCGCCACCTAAGTAAGTAAGTGAGAGAACTTACCCCCACTCGTGAAAATTTGACAAACTGCGAATTTTATTGTAGAAAGTACACGAACAGACCTAAAGTAAGACCAAACAAAATGGATCCCGTAGGAAGTGTAGAAAAAAATTATTTCTCGCCCCGGCACGACGATAACCAACTTTAGTCCGACTTGACAGATCCAAGGAAGCAATACAAGGAAAGAGCGTAGCGCACATAATTTGTTTTGATGAACCAGCAAGAAGCAAGTATGAAATTTTTGGCGATCACCTCGAAATTTTTACTGCACAGCTGCGCTGCAGATGATGTTTTCGAACATGTGACCTTAGTAAACTGCATTATCGAACACAATTCTAATGCAGTTAAGACTCGTATTTGCGTTTACGTTTTCGTTTTTTGCCATTTTCTAAAAAATACCCATAAACATTTATACATAATAAAAATATAAATAAAAAATATTAAATCAAATTTCTGTATTAAAATGTCTCTGTAGAATATGACTGCATAGCAGCAATTTTGGAAATGATATTTCCAGGAATGATATAAGCGTTACAACATTTTTTGAATTTCAATCGGCATTCAATTTCAAAAGAAATGGTATAATAAGATGGTTCCATTCAGACAAACAAGTGCAGCTGAAGTCACAGCGTTAAAAAAGTACTAAGATGTTTTTTTAAGCTCAAGAAAAACGCCCAAGTGCTATATCGACTTTTCCGGACGTCTGAAGTTACTATGTTTTCAACCATTTAACTGTTCCGCTCTACATGCTAACAACTTGTCTTTTGTTCATAGTTGAACATTCTTGAATGTCTTCAGTAGTGACCCACTCCTTAATTAAACTACGCACTCGACATTCTTTCCTGCGTCCTTTTATAGTTGACCAGATTGGGTTCGTTTCTTGTGACTTTTTTTTTTATTAGTGTCTTTACACACAAAAGCAGTTTCAACCCCCACTTTGTTGGTCAATCTGTAACTTTTTCCTTCCATCCCTTGCTAGCTTATTTATGAAAATCGTCAACTACTATTCCACAGTGACCAAGAACCCAACGTGGTCTTACGCGACCTTGTACCAATAAACCTTACACTTTTGTATAGTATTTATCTACACATATTTGTATAATAAACCTGTAGACAAGTCTTGGTTGTCCCCCTTGCACCATTAAAAAAAATTTGGGTGTGGGGGTGACAAAATCAAGACATGGCTAGGTCGAATTGAGACGGAGCTGAAGATCGTTTCGAGGAGTGGTTCTGCTGCAGTGGAAGTCAAATGTGTTTTCCATATAATAAGCCAAGCGCAACATTCTAGACAGTGGTGCGTTATAGCCATAATTGGTGCGAAGATAAGAGAGACGGAAGAGGGGAATCGACCTTAGGTTACGGGGATTGGTGTTAAATGAGATTAATTCAAGAAGCGCGGGGCAATCAATTTGACCAGTAATTAGCTGATGAAGGAAGAGTAAGTCGGCAACATCGCGACGAGTTTCGAGAGAGTGAAGATTGATGAGTTTTAAACGATAAGAGTAGGGAGGCAAGTCGTGTCTATCAAGCGAGACCGCGTATGGCGAAACGGATGAACCTGCGCTGAATGGCTTCAATACGTCGGATGTGTACAGCATAGTGTGGCGACCAAGCTTGGCTAGCATATTCGAGGATAGGTCTAACGAATGTGATATAAAGTGATTTGGTGACGTATGGGCTCGAAAATTCCTTGGGCCAACGTTGGCCCTATTTATTATGTGGTCAATATGGGAACGGAAGTTAAGTTCCTTCAGTTCTGGAAAAAGGGAATGATCGTCAAGCTTCCTAAGAAAGGAAATTTAATGGAGTGCGGAAACTGGAGGGGTATCTGCGTGCTGCCTGCTGTAGCTAAGATAATAGCTAAAATCATCCTTGAGCGAATCAAACAACATCTCGAAGACACACTCGATGCCGAACAAGCAGGTTTCCGCTCTGGATCCTCCTGTGCCGACCACATCAACACCCTGCGGATTATCATCAGTGTGTTGAATATCGATCGCCACTGCACCTGCTGTTCATCGATTTTGAGAAGGCGTTCGATAGTGTCAACAGGGAATTTATTTGGCGCGCCTTACGCATCAGAGGTATTCCCGATAAACTAATTGCTATTATCAATGCTACATATGAAGGCTCCAAATGTCACGTTCTGCACAGGGGAAGGTTGTCTGAAGAACTTGAGATCCAAAGTGGGGTAAGACAAGGCTGTATCCTTTCACCAATATTATTCCTATTGGTGATTAGCGATGTGCTTCATGCAGCTTTGTCGACGGGAAACGGAGGAATTCGATGGACTCTTACATCTCAACTGAAACATCTTGACTACGCAGACGATGTATGCTTACTATCTCACAGAATTATGGACCTCCACCAAATGACAGCAGAGGAAGAGGCAGGCATCGTCGGGCTGAAAATTAATACGGCAAAAACTAAAATTATCAGCCTTGGAACAAACTCATCGGCTCAAATATTCATTGCTGGACAACCGGTAGAGAGAGTAGAAGATTTCCAGTATCTTGGGAGTATTGTCTCGACCGATGGTGGAACCGAACTGGATATAGCCAACAGGATCGCCAAAGCAAAGTCCGCGTTCGGGATGTTGTCCAAAATATGGCGAAGCAATGCAATCAGTTTGATCACCAAAATAAGACTGTTCCGCTCCAACGTTGAATCCGTGCTGCTATATGGTTGCAGCACGTGGAGAGTGACCACTGCTATCACCAGAAAGCTGCAAACGTTTGTTTATAGGAGCCTGCGTAATATCTTAAGGATTTTCTGGCCCAATCGTATCTCTAACGAACACCTTTACGAGAGAACGGGTCAGGAACCAATAGGCACAACCATCCAACGGCGGAAGTGGCAGTGGATTGGTCACACGTTCCGAAAAGGTGACAGTTCCATAGCGAACCATGCTATGCAATGGAACCCCCTAACTCAGGATGGCAGAAGACCTGGCGGTCCGAGGAGAACATGGCGCAGAACAGTCGAGAAGGAGGCATGGCAGTTAGGGAAAAGTTGGGGAGAACTCAGACACATTGCCAGAAACCGTACACGATGGCGCGTAGGCGTAGTAGAGGCCCTAGGACCCACAAGGGGATACAGGACATAAGTAAGTAAGTAAGTAAGTTAAGTTAAGTTCCTTATCGCAGATTACACCTATATCACGCAAAGAAGAAATTTGTGGGACAAGCTCGTTGCAGAGGAAGTAGCTCCTATGGGTTGGTGGAAGTCGTTTACGAGAGTAGGTGATGAATTGGCATTTGATGACATTAAGTTCAAGATGATTTTTCTGGCACCAGAGAGAAAATCTGTTTAGGTCACCTTGAAGTGGGAGAAGATATGTCATCGGCATAGACAGAGAGACACGAATCTTTGATAATGCAGTCGACATCGTTGGTGGTCAGGACGAAAATTAAAGGGCCAAGGTGACTGCCTTGAGGGACACCCGAAATGGCCTTAATTGAGTTAGAGACAGAAGATCTAAATATAACCTCGTACTGCCGACCGTCCAAGAAGGATTTGATCCAATTGATAAAACCGGGTTGAAAACCAAGAGCTTTCAACTTAATAATAATAATTCCATGGGAGATTTTATCAAATGCTTTACTGAAGTCAGTGGCAATTACATCGATTTCGCTGCCATCTTCGAATCCACACAGCGCCTGAGAAACGAATTCAGTTAAGTTGGTGGTTGTTGATCTACCTTTAAGGAACATGTGTTGGTTGGGAGAGAATAAGGAATGCAATGAAAAAACATCGAGTCGTAAACTATGCTCTCGAAGAGTTTGGGTATGCATGATAGATAGCGCAAGGACAGCAAGGACCGCAGCTGACTTGCTTTGGGTTCCTTGTTAAAGTTTCATTCAGCATTGAAAAATGTCTTTAAAAAGGCGAAAATTCCTTAAAATGTACGAGAACATAAATGTACTCGTACTTACGCACAGATTCTTAGAAATAGCCTGTCTGTTTTTACTTGTTTTGTGAGAAATAAAATAATTCTCCATTTCTCTAGAACGAAAAAAGTAAGGAAATGCGCACCTTTATTCCCTACCTGTTGCATACATATTTTTCAAACCAGATTTAGCTCTTTGGGGAAGGCACTTGCTCCAGCTTGGTCATCTACTATACATAGTATCATTGGAGATTTTCCCGTGATACCTTTTACAGACAGGCGTGGAACAAGTGTGTTCCTATTTTAAGGCTCTTAGCAATGGTGATCTAGTCGCTGTTTGAGTTAGATACAAACTCAAATTCGTTTGTTACTAAATGCCTAAGTTTTCAGTGGAAAACCAACATATTTTGAATAAAATAGGTCTTTGTTACAAGGCATGGGGTAAACTTCTGGGATATTTGTGCAGGACAACAATTTAACAGAGCAGCCGAATAACTCATACAGTTACCTTGTACCTAGGAACAGCCTTCTGTTTCTAGAATCTGGTGTGAACTAATTGCAAAGCCTTCCAGTTAAATGCTCATAGTGCAGAATTTTATCTCCTGTTCCATGTCTGACTATGCACATTTGTTGGCTCACTATCGTCCAGCAACACAATCTACAAATTTCAAGGTTGTTGTTTGAATTGAAAATAACTATGTAGTTACGTAAGAAAAAGGCCAAAATAAATTAAACAAGAATATCTGCCTAAACAAGCCCAATATTTGGTATAACCCCACCAATTACGATTTCTGGTCACGTTTCCAAAGAATAAATCTAAAATTAACTATCAAGTCATCTTTAAAATTCAATTCACGATTCAAAACAGTAATCACAAGAGGATTCTAAATTAAATTTCAATTTCTTCTTACATTCGATTTTATTTGATTATATAAAAAAAAAACATACAACACAACACACACCTTCTACTATGCACTATGAATATCACATTAAAAATGCAAAAATATGCAATCAATTAAAGTCAAATTAACGCAGATTACGTTACGGATCACAGGCAATTGCATAGGAAATCGCTTGCACAGTGCCCACTCGAGTGACCCATTGACTTGCACTGTAGTATACAGTTCAAGTGATTTCCTAGTTCATCGCAGAACACAAAGATCGGACGATTTCTCTGATACTTGGAGTTACTCTCTTCGAATTGATTGCGGCCGCCTGCAAGTGAAGAGGTTGTTACTTAAAAATTCAAAAAATACACTGTTAGATTCAAACCTAGTACTGAGTATCCTTGAGCTAAGTGCATCACTGTGCCAATTACTAGAACTAGGCTTAGGAATATTTTTAGACTCGCCATTGTACGCAAAAAATACGAATCTGATAGGAGAGGTATGGACGCCTGAATAATCGTCTGTCGACTGAGAGCAAGAGAATACTGTGAACTTGAATTTGTTAGAAGCTAAACGATCTTTTTTTTTTTCGTTTCGACGATTTTATGTGGCTTATTTCGTTAGAGTACGCTGCCCGTCCGTCATCGGCTGAATGTGACTGTGTTGTGATTCGAATTTCATATAACGATACGGCTAGCCGGTACTGAGATCAACTAATGCAACTCTTACAACTTGATCTTGATCTTGTTGGTCACAGCGGTTGTAATCAGCTGTAATCAGTAGAGCAGACTCAATGCTAGCATTGAGATGGAAATTTTTCTTACAATTTATTGTAATAATTTGAGTTTGAACATCGATTGCTAGTCGTAACATAACGCATAATATGATTATTTTAAGGAGCACCTAGGTAGGCATTGTTTACGGAAGTAATGACTTTCCTTAGAATTGGGATATTGGTGATTTGAATGTCGTACTAGCCATAACTATAGTCGAGACTTTGTACTAAACTAATCGCAGCTGTTAAGCTATTTAGCAAAAAGCAACTAGTGATCGCTTTGTTTTTTAGCATTGAGGGTGTAATGATAAGCACATAGCATGAGATAGAAGTTTAAAAAAAAAAAAATACAAAGGTCTAAGCAAGTCGCCGTCACGTGGTTTCTAAAGTAACGACGAACAGTGATTTTGATATAGCGCATCAAGACAGACAGTATTCGTATCTGCTAAGGTATCTGGATGTGCAGGTCTGAAGATCTTATGTAATATTGGCGTGCAAGCCAATCGAAATATTAGGTGTGGTAGCGAACTTTGCTTTGAGCTTAAGAATCGTAACGCTGTCCAGCCGTTTATGCTTCTGACCGAGGTACAGACGGACAGACAGACAGACGAAGATGGACAGAATTGCTTTGGGTATGAGTTCTGATTGTCAGCATTTTCCTTATTCAATTATATTTATGTACTTGAGGATATCGTGGGGATGTCTAGGACACCCTTAGATGGGCCAACGTATTAGGACATTGGCCTGTGTTATATCGCAAAAAATCTGCAGAGTTAATAAAACTAGGCAGATCACAGCTAAGAAAAGCGGTAGGGATACTCTCTCGTCATTGCCTTCTGAGGAAGCAAGCTATGATATGTATTAGTATTATCGAATACGGATGTATGCAGGTATTGCATTGACCGACACGTTTCATAGAATATAATACATCTACTCTGTGAATGTCAAGGCATTGCCTGAAACAGACTAAAGCACATTGGAAGATACATCTTTGATAACCTGGGTGAGGTTGGGTTTTTGAATCAAAACAAGGATTTATTTAAATTCTCTAGGGAAATTAAGTGAATGGGAGAATTGGTTTAAGTTCTTTGTTGTTGAGGTTCCCTATGGATTGCGATGGGCGTAGTATGGCGCCTAGTGTTTTATCTTCTTCAGAAAACCTGTTCACCCTTCGACGGGCGTAGGGCATCAACAACGCCTGCGCGCCATCTTGTTCGGAGTTCTGCAACGCGTTTGAGCTGCCTCCAAAGAGCTTGATTCCTCCTCGACTATCCTGCGGCACGTTTGCCTAGGGCGTCCTACCATTCTGCCTGCCTGGGTGAGCGGATTCCACTGACGAATTTCGCAATGGAGTTATCACCGCTCCGTAGGGTGCGCCCAATCAACTGTCACTTTCTCCTTCGCACAGTAATGTCTATAGGTACTTCGCCCGTTCTGAGATAAAGTTGTTCGTTGGAGACACAATTGGGCCAAAAGATCCGCAAGATGATTCTTAGACATCTGTTTACGAAGTTTTGCAGCTTGCGTGTGATAGTGGTATCCTCTTTCCAACTGCTACACCCATACAGCAGTACTGATTCTACGTTGGAGCGGTACTCTCAAACTCGATTCGAATCCACATTTATTCGAATTCATTCAAATAGAGTTATTTGCAGACTATTTACTTTTAGACTATTTACCACCCACAATTTGGCGGTATAAATGTATATTTGTAGAATATCATCATCTAATTATTATGACTCAAAATTGAGAACGAAATGTATGGAAGTATGAATTCGATTCGAATCAAAGTGCAGAATAGGGGTGAAAGTCTAACATTTTTCAAAATTGCCTTGAAGAAGTATGCTTTTACCTGACAGTGGTTACATACCTATATTCCCACTGGGGCAACAGCCGTACACCCTGCATATGGACATACAAATACACATATGTGTGGAAAATTTTCAAATTGATAGCACAGAAAACAAATGTTAAAAGTGCCCTTATTTTTTACTTTTTTATTAATCATATTGAGTTCGAATGGAAATCAGTCAACATTTGAACTTCGTGCTGATTTCCGGTAATTTGTTTACTTTGGATTAGTCATTAATCGAATAAGTTTTCCTCCACTAGACTTTAAGAGCTTGGAGTACACACATATGTACATCTAGCTGTGCAGCTAAGCTAGGAACGAAGGGGTGTGAGACGGAAAAGTGAGGAAACTGTTGGCAACTGAATTTGAAAATGTCAACAAAGTGCGTAGGTATCATACTACTTTTATTGTGCAAAACTGTGGTGCTTTCGTACTGCTTTGCTTACCAAAATAATGCGTGTAACATAAAGCAAAGCATTAACTTAAAGACTAGTTTTACTTCAGGAGATCGTTGAAACAATATTTCAAGCTGCATTCTTTTTTTCCTAAACCTTAAATTCAACAACGATCATTTCTGGAAGATGACTTTCTGAGACTGGAAGAGTTTTAAGCGTGTAGCAGTAATCAAAATATATTGCTTCTGAGTAATTTCAACGCACGAATCGGCAAAGAGGCGGGAAACGAAAACATATCAGCGGGTGTAATTCGGAAGTCCAAGGATACAGTTTGTAACGCTCGAAATGAGTAACTCATTCGGACTAAGAATATTAAACGTAACAAGTGTATCAGATGAAGCAGGGAACTTTACTTTTTTGAGACATCAGTTATTGATTTAAGTCTAGCGAGTGGAAATTGGAACCTTTATGTAACCGAACTCGAGATTGCATATGTTCCTTATTCTGAACATTTGCCAAATATAGTAACGTTTGAACTATCGGGCAAATTGCTTCCTGCTTCCTAAATTGTCTTGGAATGAGGTTTATGCTCCCGTATATAGAACAAATCTCGACCGGAAACTTTCATCTCTCCAAGAAATCAATATTGATGAAATGGTGAATATCATCAAAACCTGGTTCGACAATAAATGTAGACGTGTGAGGCGAGTTTCCTTTGCGTGGCTGAACTTGTTTCGTGATTCTAGCCAAGAACACTTCAAAAACCAGTATCTGCAGGCAAACAAGGGGTACAAAGCGCTGTGTAGAAGAAAAAGGAGTACCTTTTATGAATTGGAGGCGGTAGGGTTGTCAAGTTCTACGAATTCGACCGATTTTTGGAAGGCTATTAAGAAGCTTAACGCAAGATTGTTCATCATTAGTCGAGACCTTAGCGCTGCAGTTTTGTATGGATATTTTAAAGGACTGCTAAATCCAGAAATGAATGGCTGCTATTTCCAGTATGCTGCACCGGGATATTCCAATCTCATTCTAGATGCCCCAAATTACCCAGGCCGAAGTCATGGAGTCTCTACACGAACTTCAAGATGGAAAAGCACCAGGCTCGGATAGGATACCGGTGGAGTTGTATAAATATGGAACTACGGAATTGATAAGGAATATCACCCTTGTGTCTAATAAAACCTTTGAGCATGGAACTATTCCTCAACAGTTCAAGGAGGCGTGATCTTTCCGATACACAAGAAAGGATGTAAATCTAACCCGTCAAACTACGGGGTATTTCATTTCTAAATGCATCATACAAAATTTTCACGACGGTTTTACAAACACGGCTTGTTAGGTGGGTAAATACAGAGCATCTTCTAAAAGAATATCAAGCGGGGTTCAGGTCAGGCTATTCTACTGTTGACCATGTCTTCGTACTGAGGAGCGCAGCTGAACGTTTTCTGGCCCAAAATAAGAAGTTGTATGCATTTTTTTTTTCACTTCAAGGCGGCGTTTGACTCTGTAAACCGAAATGCATTATTTTATAAATTGTTCAACATGGGAATAACGCTTAAATTTGGAAAAATTCTTCAAGGCCTATATGGAGATACCCAAGCAGCAGTGTGGAATGGTAATGAGGTTTCAGATTTGTTTCAAACGAAGTCTGGTGTGAGACAAGGTTGTGCATTGAGTACCTGTCTTTTTGCGCTTTTCATTGAAGACGTGGTCGACTTCTTACCGGGAGGCATCGAGTATGCAGGAACGCTTATTAAGGCCCTTCTATTTGCCGATGACATAGTGTTGCTGACACAATCCCCGGAAACTCTCCAGTTAATGATAAATCGACTCTCGGAATACTGCAGCTTGCGGAACCTGACTGTAAATCTGGAGAAATCAAAAGTAATGATTTTTAAAAAAGGGGGAGGCAGGAATTGTGGCAACGAAAAATGGAGCTGTAATGGAGAAGCCGTAGAAGTAGTCAACGAGTATAAATATCTTGGAGTCTATTTTACCAAAAATTTATGCATGGAAAAACATGTGAAGGAGAAGCTCTCCAAAGCCAAAACCGCTATCAATATGACCTGGAAAAGAAGCTTTTGTAATAAGTACATTGCCCACAGCTGTAAGTACAAGATATTTGAAGCAGCCTCCGAATCC
Source organism: Brachypalpus laphriformis (assembly GCA_945910035.1). Classification (NCBI taxonomy): domain Eukaryota; kingdom Metazoa; phylum Arthropoda; class Insecta; order Diptera; family Syrphidae; genus Brachypalpus; species Brachypalpus laphriformis. The sequence continues at coordinate 312,761,719 of OX246753.1, read as the reverse complement.
ATTTTGTTTTATGCGGCTCAAGTATGGGGAGCTAAAAAAAATATGATACGGTGGAGAATCTTTTAAGGTACTTCAGAAAAAGAATATTTCGTCTGCCACCTAGTACGCCGAACTAGCTTATTATGCTCGAAACAGGGGTAGCTCCTCTTTTCATCAAGATCTTAAAACTCCAGGTGGACTATGTTCTTAAAGTTCTACGAATGCCAGAGGAAAGACTGCCTAGAAAGGCAGCTTGTACGATTATATCGAACGCGGCAAGGTGGTATGGCGATTGGCTTGACCTAGCCCAAGAATGTGGGATGGAATTAAACTTGCAACTTGCAGCGGATTATACGACCTGGAAATCAATGCTGTACGAACTAATTACGAATGTGGATTTAAAGTATCGTGAGAAATTCTTAGAGGAGGCATCGAATTCGCTTCATAGAACAGTCTACAGGCGCTTAAGTCACAATCTAGGGCATCTTAATTATTTCCGGGACGAGCACAAAGTGGATAAAATATCGATGATTATCAAATTGAGAGGAGAATTGCTAAATTTAAGCTATATAAATATAATACATACATATATACTGCTAAAATCTAGTTGCCAATCGGCAGACGGCAAAGCCATGCTATCTTGATTGGTTTTTATAAGTAAATGATGAAAAATGAAAATAAAAATCAATCAAATTCAAATTGAAAAATTATATTTTTCCATATTCAGCGCAAACAAGGTTCAGGTAAGCATAGGTAGAGCATTTCTTACATATCAGAACATACAAACTACAAATTATAAATCAAATGATTATAGTTCCATGTAATGGTAGCGTACTGCAGATTAGTAATTGCTCTTCTCGTGGTAATTCCTGAACAGCTGCTATGTTTTCAATTTTTTTTTTTTTTTTTGGGCGCCGTGGCGTAAGTGGTTAGTGTGTCGGATCACTACGCATGAGGTTCCAAGTTCGAATCCCAGAAAACACCAAACAGTTTTTTTCACGGTACCACCTCTCGCGAGCGTCTGACAAACATCCGAGAGTATTGTTGTCACGAAAAAGCTTCTCAAATCGCCGTTCCGAGTCGGCATTAAACTGTGTAGGTCCCTTCCATTCGTGTGAAAAATATAACGCACACAACATGAGTGGTTGTGAGAAGCTAGGCCCTGGCTCTTTAAAGAGCTGTTGCACCAAATATTTGTATTTTTTTTTTCTATATTTTGAATCTGTGCTGCGTAAACGACTACACGAGCTTTGTTTGGGATACAAACCTTTCGGGCGCAGACCTAAAAAAGTAGATCAACTACCGCAGTAGTCAAATATGTTGGATATATGTTCGTGCATTATAATGTGTCAGAGTTGACCGTGACGCCAAGAAGATGTAGGATTGGATTATTTGATCGTCTATTTGAAGCTATCGTACGGTATGACTAATTTTTTCTAGAAAAGGCGGTGAATTGAATTTTATTTTCATTGAATTCGACCAAGTTAGTCTTTCCCCACTGCAAAATTGTCCGCAAATCTTAATTTAATGACAAGATTTGGTTGCGTCTCTAGAGGTGTGAGGTGCTTGCGTTCACGGCGGTGTTTTTCGTACAAAACGTTATAAGGAGACTGCCATTGGCAAAGCGGAATATTCTGTTGTTTGTCGACTCTAGCAGGTCATTAGTATGCAGTAGAAAAAGAGTTGGTGAAAGTATAGAACCCTATGGTACTCCAGCGTTTACAGCACCCGCTTCGCTAGCCGCACTAATTAACACACATTGTATTTCTGAGTTTTATTTATTTATTAAAACCTTAAACAAATTCTGTAAATTATTACAAAAGATATAAAAAAAATTGCTTCTCTATGTTTTATAAAATTTTAAATATTATACATATAAACCAATATCACATGTGATTTTAAAGCTTGCTTTGAATTGGCGGCGATTCCATTGTCCACACACGTTGCATGGCTTCTTTCGCCACCAGGTTATTTAACACCGTTAAATCTATAGTAAGTAAATATAAGTTTATTAGCTTTAGAAATGAATCTAACCAATTCACCATCAGTTTTCGCATACTGTTCCAATGTATCTCGAATATCACTTATAGGCACTGCTGTATTACAATTTGGATAAATCACATTATCGACTTTCATATTGGACACGCAAATCCCCAGAACTGACCCATTCTCATCAAACATCGGTCCACCACTCTGTCCGGCCTGCACACATCCATCAGACATTATCGCACCTGGTGAACACTTAATTATCCTTCCCTGGAATATCGAAGGATTGAAGTCGTGCTTCAAGTGGAAATTAACGAAAAATGGAAATCCAGCATTGTAGACCATCTGACCGGTATGGGGTTTCGATGTGGAAAGTTTAACAAAGTATTTGTTGGGAATGCTAGAGCGAGGTTTGAGCAGTGCCACATCGAAGGGTTGATTGAAGTTTGGATTTTTCCAAACTATATCGGCATCGAAGTTTCCGTCCACGTTGCGGCAGGTTATCGTTGTGTCGCCCTAAGTGGATTATAGCAATAAATAGAAAACGCGGAGGAAAAGTTAGTCAAAGGACTTACGCTATAAATAACGTGTGAACAGGTAAGGATGAAGGCTTTATTACGAATCTTCACCAACGTTCCAGTACCCTGGCAACCGTTTACCATAACCACGACCATGCTGCGTTCCCCTAAAAAGAAAAGAAGATGCCGTGAGCAAGAACGGGGAAATCAGAAGGAAGAAGCACGTTTAATAACCAAATTTTCAAGTGATTGGGAGCCGCAGAGTTTGATCAAAAGAACTGGAGCTTGAGCTGGAAAATATCAGGACCATACAGAATTTAACCTAAGTAGAATTGCGGCTTTCATATTGTTTCTATTTGTGTGCTAGACAAATAGACTGATTGGGAGCTAAGAGGTAATTCCACTAAAATACTTGTGCATCTAACGAATCGAAAACAGAAAGATGAATGATTTAGGAAGAAATAGAGACCGTTGAGTTAAAAGTTCCTGAGAGAACTCAGGGAATAGCTATGAACTATGAGTTTTATGCTACAATTGTACGCGAGTACCTGCTGCTTCCATTTAAGCTTTCCGTCTAGTGTCGTTCTTGTTGTTTTCTCTGTAAGTAAAGCTAACGTCTGCGATTTGTTCTCATTAAGAAGAATCCCTTCGCAAATTTCATTCAAAGCTCGTTGAAACTTGCAGTTGCTGACTCGACTTAGTCGCCAGCATACATACGTGACTACAACAATGCTTTCTTCTTGATGAATGTCTCGAGTGTATTGTAAGAACAAGACTGGGCCAAAAGCACTTTCTTGCGGAACTCCGGCAGTGAGTATTCCGTACCGTGTTTGACACGGTAAAGTCTATTTGCAAGTTAGGATTCTAAAATATTGTACTTTTCTTGTACTCTTGTGTATAAGTTTGCCTTCATGGCATTACTTTTCTTTCGCAATTGATCGGGCTGACTTTATTCATTTCATTATAAATAAATAAATGTTTCTTGACATCTGGATTTGGTTCCTCTTGGTTCGAAGCGGAAAAATGTGGAAACAAAATGCCAACCATCTTGAATTTCTCCATAGAATGGTAGAGACACCTCTTGGGTTTCTGTGGATTTTCTACGTAAAACGGTTGAAATTCAATTTGTTGAGGCATTGTTTGCAGCAGATGTGCTAGCTCAAATAATTACCGATAGATTAAACCAACAAAATTTAAATAAAAAATCGTTGTATATCCCTTTAACTGCCCCATAAATTGCATAATATTCATATGTTTATTACGAATCAATTTTTTATATAATATGCCAATAAAAACACTGTCTTTGCACTGCATCCAACGAAATTTTAAACAAGTGTGAGTTTCCATTTTTTTCCGCTCCGAACGAAGGTGCTAATGTTCGAACCAACATGAAGTTGGCTACTAGCAGTCCATATATAGTATGTCAATGCTGCGAACACAATGTGAAGCTGAAGCTCGTAGCTTCATGCAGCGCCACTTTTTCACATTTCAGAACAAAAAAAAAGATCAGCCAAAGCCAACAGATAAATTAATCCAGCAAGTAAAAAGAAACAATTTGAGGATTTGAGTAATCCTCGCTATAAAAATATATAAAAAAACGTCGAGATATGGTAAAAACTTCCGAAGCATTTGGATTACCAACAACATACACCCGTTCAGCGCTTCATCATGGTGTTCGTACTCAGCTACATCAGTGCGCGATTTTTTTGACAGTGCTTCGTACTACAGCCTCAGCTTCTGCCGGAACACAATGCGCGTAGCTGTAGTACTAGTACGTAGTAGTAGTACGAGCTATCAAATGATGTAGCGCTACACTCGCTAAATTCGCCCACAATGGTTTAGCGCGTAGTAATGTCAAATAAAGCGAGCTGATTGAAATTGCGTATATTGGTTACAACATTAGCGCTAGCTCTCTTGGTTCGGAGCGGAAAAAGATGGAAACTCACACTTGTTTGAAATTTCGTTGAATGCAGTTGGGTGTACAAAGATAGTGTTTTCATTGACATATTACATAAAAAATTGATTCGTAATAAATATACGAATATTGTGCAACTTATGGGGCAGTCAAATGCATATATTACGATTTTTTATTTAAATTTTGTTGGTTCCATCTATCATTAATTACTTGAACTAGCACATTTTGCAGGTGACATCTGTTGCAAACAATGCCTCAACAATTTGAATTTCAACAGTTTTACTTAACAAATACAAACAAACCCAAGAGGTGTCTCTACCATTCTATGAAGAAATTCAAGATGGTTGGCAATTTGTTTCCACATTTTTCCGCTCCGAACCAAGAGGGCTAGTTATGTTGGCGTCATTTTTTGGGCAGAGATTGTATAGAACTGACATTTCACTAGCAGCCCATATATAGTATGTCAATGGTTTTCAGTATTGGAAGTGTGTATTTTACTTTGACAGCGCTTCAAATTACAGCTTTACCATTGTGTTCAGGCAGTACGTGCTGGCATTTTAGGCTGTTAGATGCTTCTATAATATACTGATTTTAGCGATTGGTGATTACAATCAAATCGAATTCTAGAGAATTTTGGCGGGTACTAATGAGCGATTGCAGAAATGTATTTCTCAATTTATTCATCTGTTGGCTTAAGTATGCTTGCTGAATTTTGATCTGAATGCAGTTCTTGATATTTAAATTAAAAAGGTTTTCCTTCAATTTCCATTTTGTATGTACCCAAAATAAATAAACATATAATGCAAAAAAAAAAAAAACGATGTCCTCAAAAACAAACACGTTGAAAACAAAAAAATCTACAAATCAAAATTTATTAATCGAATAATCGCGCCAGAATAATCGACGAATACATTATCGAGCAATCGACGAATACCGATTTTCCCACTCACACTCCACACCATCCGCAATACATACATATGTAGGAAAGGTACTATACCAGGTACAAGCCCGATAACTTTTGTTGGGAATTTCAGCGACCTGCGAATGCGAACGAGCGAATATTCGCCAATTTTGACATTTCATTCACAGCTGCTTTTTTATCTGGTCGCGGCAATCCGCGAATTTGAGTTGTCATTCATTTTATAACTAATTGCCTAAACGTGAAAAATGCATAAATACATAGTGTAGCTTTCAATCATAAGGCAATATCGATAAATTCAAATTCAACCACGATCTTACCCACCAAGAACAAAACAAAAGAATTGTGAGGTTAAACTCTCGCGAATGTTTTGGTCGCGGAAATGTGGATTGCGTCCTACATGTGTGGAATTTCAATAAAAGTTGACAGTTCGCAAAAATCATTCGCTTGTTCGCGGAAAAATCGGTGAATTGTTAATTTCTTCGCAGAAACTAATAACAATTCAACTTTTTATATATTAATCGATAGATAAATTAAGCTCCGTTCTTTTGGAATAATAAAATTGCCAAGGGCGTGCTTATAAATGTGCTAAAAACTGTTTGTTCGCAGTTTGGGTATTCGCAGTTCGCTGAGCTGTGAATGGACCTTTAAAGGTCCGACATGCGAATGAGAACGAGCAAATATTCGTCCACTTTTGCATTTCATTCACAGCAACTTTTCTATCTGGTCGCCGTAATTCGTGAATTTGAGTTATCATTCATTTTGTAACTAATTGGCTAAACGTAAAAAATACATAAATACAAACGTTATCATTTTTATTTTATATGGTCTACATCTTACCTTCTTTTCGATAAAATCAACCATGATCTTGCCCGCAAAGAGCAAAACAAAAACAATTGTGAGGTTAAATTCTTGTGAATGTTTTGGTCGCGCGAATGTGGATTGCGTCCTACATGTGAGCCGTTCACAGGCCAAATCGATTTTAACTTATTTAAATTTATGTGTTAAAGCACTTCATAGAGTCCTATTTTTGTATATTTATTATAAATTTCCTTAATGGCAAGCTTTTAACGTCATGATAATGACAAAATTTTGTTGGTCATCGAACAATAAATATTTATATAAATATTATTTCATCACATTTGTACGCTTTTTGTTTTATCTAGTTAATCGAATTGGCAAGTGGGCGGCTCATATATGGAATTTGAATAAAAGTTGAAAATTCGCGAGAAGTATTCTTATTCGCGAAAAAATCGGCGAATTGTTAATTTCTTCGCAGAAACTGAGTATAAAATTTAAATTTTGTTTATATTAATTGATAGATAAATTAAGCTTTGATCTTTGGAATAGTAGAATTACCAACTGTTTGCTTATAAATGTGCCAAAAATGATTTTCCGCAGTTCACGCATTCGCCTTTCACTGATCAGTGAATTGACCTAGGCAAAGGCCACACACTGAGTGGCGAGCGACTGAGCGATTGACCGACGAGTGACCTTTTATTGAGCGTCATCGCTTGAGCGATTAGTTGTGAAAATACCAATGTCAAGTGCTGTTTGTCGTAGTGTTTTGCTAGAAAGTCGTCTTCATATTTATAAATTTATTATACGATCGAAAAAACAAAGATTTGGAGGGTGTGATGGCGACAGTGATTTTGATTATATACAAGCAACAGCGACAGAAATGAACAGTGACATTACTCAAATAAATACACTGTCAAAAATAACGGTCCCGCATAAACTCTCACTACCAGCTTTATGAAAATCAGTCAAACACCAACATAAATACTAGCGCCAGAAACACATGTCAGTGGATATCTGCTTAAACTTAGAAATAGATGACATGAACAATTACAAATTTGTCCTACTTCATTACACTGCTTATCTGCAATATTTTAATTTTTATAAATGTTATGGCTGTTCTGCCATAAAACCGGGCGGCTTTGGACAGCGTAAACCAGTTTATTTTTTCCATTTTCTTACTTCGGCGCTGAGCGACGAACTAAAAAAATTAAAACAAAATTGAATGCAAAGCGACGTTCCTCTGTCGGTTACCAAAATCGTTCGGCAATAACGTGGCCACAACCACATGATTTCATGTTTTAAGAGGTGAACAGAATGGTGCATCTGCGTCTGAGTCTGAAGCTGTCAAAATATTAAATGTATGGAAAGTCTTAAGCAGCAACACAGTGCGCGTCGGCGTTTGAGTCGTGCATCGTGAAGTTGAATTCTGTTTAACTTCGATGCAAATTTGACGTTTATGTTTTTGTACACAAAAGCTATTGTTTGCGCAAAATGGAAGTCGAAAAATTTGTTGAGATTGTAGGCGAAAATGATATTCTTTGGAATTTATCGCACCCACAGTACAAAAACCAAAAAAAATAAAAAAATGGAAAAATGGAGCGATAACCTTGATCAAAAAGTTCCCGGAATTTATTCAGAAAATTAAAAATACAAGTTTATTCATCTAAATCTATATTGGCCCTTCAAAGTAATCCCCATCGACTGCAACACACTTATGCTAGCGCTTGATCCAATCTTCGGAACATTTTTTATATTCGGTTTTCGGTATGTCCATCAGTACTTCCTGCGATTTTTCCATTACTTTCTCTTGGCTGCTGAAACGCGTTCCCCGTAATGGTTTTTTAACTCGTTTGAACAGAAAGTAGTCACAGGGAGCCAAATCAGGTGAATTCGGTGGCTGTTGGATGGTATTTGTTGCATTTCTCGTCAAAAAATCATGTCTTTTGCGACGTCAACACGGTCTCTTTTTTGCATGAAATTGAGGCCTTTTGGCACCAACTTTGCTGCTACACGACGGAAACCCAAATCATTAACCAAAATGTCTTAGACGGATCCATAGGCAATGTTCAAGTCTTCCGCTATCTCTCTGATGGTTAATTTGCGGTTATTGACCAACATTTCTTTTACTTTATCAATGTTTTCGTCGGTTTTCGATGTCGATGGTCTGCCACTGCGTTCATCATCTTCGATTGACTCACGACCACTTTTGAACCGCTCGTGCCACTGGTAAACGACCGTTTTCTTTCGAGAATCGTTGCCGAAACACTTTTTACGCAAAATTTAATACAAGTTGGTTTTTGCAAATTTAAATCCATTTCTAAAATTGTAAAAAATCGCCAACACACACAGAGCTAGATGTACCCTTGGCTACGTAACTTTTGCAAATGTCAAGCTATGACGCTAAGATTTAGAGGGAATATCAACAACAGATGTACCAACTTAACAAAGAAAACAGAACTCAAATCGGAACGATGGGAGCGCCACGCGGTTTTTATTCCGGGAACTTTTTGACCAAGGTGGTATATCCCAGCAATTTGGAATAGCAAGTAAGTATTTGAAAAAGTTGTTTCGAAAAATCCTCTTTCTTGTCTTTTCTTATAAATGGGACGAACCCACCATCTGCGTTTCCTTTCTTTTACTATTTTTAGTGCTAAGTAACACATGTGCAGAACACACATGATAAAAGCAATTTCTTCTTAATCGGCCATAACAAATAACAATTTCTTTCACAATGTAAATATTTCCAAGAAGTAATAACACAAGATGCAAATTTGACAGTTGCTTTCATTGGGTTTGCTCTAACCGCAAACCGCGCTCCAAATTTTGACAGCGATGTAAGACTCAGACGCAGATGCACCATTCTGTTCACCTCTTTAATCTTTTTGCCTCGCTCAATCGCTCACCGGTCAGTGCGTAGGCTTAGCCTATTGATGTGAACGAGCAACAATCGACTCCGCTCAACTTTTAATTCGAATTGAGAACAATCGAATTATTCGATTGTTTTTATTCGCAATAGCCCATCGCTAACTCATTTACTTTTTGTTCACACAAGGACTGCGTTCCAATTTGTAATCCCATAAGTCTTTTAAGTCCTGTAGTGCGTTCCAAATTGTAATCACATATTGGAACGACCAAGGATTAAAGGGGTTACTATTGCCATATTTTGACCATCCGTTAGTAGGAGTTCTCCACCGCACACCAACAATAATAATAATAATAACAATAATAATGATAATAACTCTTTAAGCCCACGCTCCGAGCATGGACTTAAGCGAGAAATACACGATTCAAGTGTTGTACCCACGGTTTGACAGCTTTGGTGTTGTATACGATAATTGTATCGTGTGTATCCACACAACCAACCGTTGTACCGATATCGTTTGGTCGCATTGTCTTGATTGTACAACCGCTGTCACATGCACAGATCGTATGGAAAACATATGGTGTGTATAAAATTGCTGTATAATTGCAAAATGGCTGAATGAAATGTCTGGTTGTAAGTAAATCGTACGCAGATTGTATAATCTGACGTCGGTACAACACAAGTCAGTTCGACGGTTGTATCGTGTATTTCCCAGTTTACAGGGTAATCTTTTGCCGCAGATCATATGAGAAGAGAGTCCCCGTAGTTGTCAGGACTTAAAAGGCTTATGGGATTTCAACTTGGAACGAACTAAAGGGTTGAAATTTGGTTCTACAACTTTTCTTAGAATGAATGAAAGGAATCAAGTCTTCCTTCAATCCTTTATCATGCAGAGTACATGCACTTGGCACCAATTCTGACTCAGAGGAAAGTAATATAGTGCGCCCAGCACTCCCCACCGATAAACAGCTTGGGTGCCCATGACCTAACAAACTTACAGGGAAAATTGGAGACCTTCTTCTGCAGTGGAATAGACGACACGTTGATACCGACTTTCTTCAGAAAGTCTGTCAGTAGATGCGAGAAGCTAGCTGCCAGCGTTAGATTTACATTCTCGTTCTTCCTCTGGAATGTTGTGCAGATGATCATCCCAATGAGTCGCCTAAAATTCAAAATAAATCTCTTTATACCCACAAACCTTCGAATACACCACACACTTACAGTTTATCATTGAATACGGCAGCTCCCTCACAACCCATCGGCAGTGAATTGGACAGAACAAACAAGCACCCATTTGGACTCACCAAGTTCGATATCTTCCCAATGTTAATCGTTTTATAGAAGTTTTCCAGGCCAAACGGGGTACAGATCGTCAGCACATCATCCAGGTTCTGTATGGGGTACAGGAACCTCAGGTAGTTTCTTATGTGCGATATGAACCGCTCGAAGGTCTCCTTCTCGTCTGTCTTTCGAAAAGACAGCACCACAAAGCTCGACAACAGACACTCGTCAGCGCTGACTTCGGCGCCGGTGGCAAATATTTGCCGAACATACCTCGACACCTCGGCGCAGCTGAACACGTACAGTATCTTGGCGCGATAACGCGTCAAGATCTGCGACCGATTAACCAGGCTGCGTCGATCAAAGGTTATCTGGTAGTTCAGCGAGTTGAGCAGCTTCGCTTCGTCGGTGTCCGTCTCCTGGGCGTTGACCAGCTCGTCGTTCTGTAGTTTCGCCAGAATGCTAGTAGATGGACATTGCCCGCCGTCGCCCACCGGCCGGATGTACGGATGCAGAATGCTACCGGAAGTCAGGATAATCTCATCGTTGATGATAATCGCTGATTTGCGACTGTTCGGATGGTTGGTCACCTCCAGTAGGCCGTGACGGATTTTAAGCAGCATCTGCGAAGCGAATGGATTTACTTTAGTCGTTAACACTGGAGTGCGGCGTCGACTCACTTTGAAACGATTTGCCAGGTGAACCCTCACATCTGCGTCGACGCTACGTTACCAGTTGTTACACTAGTGCTAGTGTGGAACATGACTTGGTCGTCGAAATCTGTTCTTTTTAATTGCTGGTAGTCAAGTTAATAAAATAAAATTATCTTCTATCGGTGGTTGAGTAAGATACGAAAACAAAGAGAAATCAAAACATAATTGATGACGTTTTTGGTAAATATTTGTTCTTATCAAATGTCAGAGGAGAAGTTCGGTTGTAAGATTGAGGAGAAGATGACGCCCGTAACAGTTGGGAGAAAAACGGTTGTGGTTTATGCTAGAAATGTATGTCCGTTAATATTGTTATTCTTTTAAATTGAAGTCTAAACTTTTAAAAATTGTCTAGCTGGTTGTATCCACTTCGTTGGGTCGTTAACTCGGATGGAGCAGTCTACTTTCTATACTTACGTATAGGTATGTCCTGTATCTCCCTGTGAGTCTTAGGGTCTCTACTACGCCTACGCGCTTTCGTGTACGGTTTCTGGCAATGTGTCAGATCTCCCCAGCTTTTCCCCAACTGCCGTGCCATCTTCTCGACTGTTCTGGGCCATGTTGTCCTCGGGCCGCCAGGTCTTCTGCCATCCTGAGTTAAAGGGTTCCATTGCATGGTTCGCTTTGGAACTGTCACCCTTTCGGAACGTGTTCCCAATCCACTGCCATTTTCGTCGTTGGATGGTTCTGCCTATTGGTTCCTGACCCGTTCTCTGGTAGAGATGTTCGTTAGAGATAAGACTGGGCCAGAAAATCCTTAAGATATTCCGCAGGCATCTATTAAACCAACGTTTGCAGCTTTCTGGTGATAATAGTGGCCACTCACCACGTGCTGCATTCATAGAACAGCACGTGCAGCGGAATAGTCTTAGTTTGGTGTTCAAACAGATTGCATTGCTTCGCCATATTTTGGACAACATCCCGAACGCGGACTTTGCTCTGGCGATCCTGTTGGCTATATCCAGTTCGGTTCCACCTTCGGTCGAGACAATACTTCCATGATTCTCTCTTTACCGCTTGTCCGCCAATGCGTATTTGAACCGATGAGTTTGTTCCAAGGCTGATAGTTTAAGTTTTTGTCATATTCATTTTCAGCCCGACGACACCTGCCTCCTCTATATCTGCTGCCATTCTGTGAGATAGTAAGCATACATCGTCGACGTAGTCAAGATGTTTCAGTTGGGATGTAAGAGTCCATTGAATTCCTCCGTTTCCCGTCGACAAAGCTGCACGAAGTACATCGCTAATCACCAATAGGAACAGTATTGGTGAAAGAATACAGCCTTGTCTTACTATACTGTTCTATACTATACTATACTATACTATACTATACTATACTATACTATACTACACTATACTATACTATACTATACTATACTATACTATACTATGGCCCTTGTACGCACTACGACCTATAAGATCTATTGTGCCAGCCCGGTGTTTAGCTGAGAACTTGGTTAAGGCTCTTGATAAACCTCAACAAAGCTCCAGGCTCAATGTTCCAGAAATCAGAGGGACTCAATTAAGCCCTCTCGAGATGGAGAAGTCTTTTTCTTGTGGCCATGGGGCATTCTCAAAGAATATGTTCTGCCGTCTCCTTTTGCTCTCCACATAGCCGGCATGCGTCAGTGGGCAATGACAAGTCAATTAGCTTGTTAAGGTTCTTAAGTCTGCTTCCCTAAGCTCGAGTAGCTTTTTAGCCTTGCAACGGTTGAGATTAATGAACTTCTTTGCCTGTCTTAGGCCCTTGAGTTTAACCCAGTACTCTGCATGATGATCATCTTTCCTTTTTTTTATTTTGATGTTTGCGCTACTCGGTGTGACTCCAAAATAGGGTTCAGGACCGACTAGTGGACGGCTAGCGCCTCTTCTCGCCAAGCAGTCCGCCCGTTCGTATCCAGGCCACAGTGACGGTGTTTCCGATGCGAGATCTTCGAGTAGGTTTAAACAGTTTGGATCCTACCGTGTACGATTTCAGAGCCATAAGTGTTGCGTGCACGTTGAACCTGGGTCCATAAATCCCTGCGCCAGTGATATCATTTTCCAGTTTGGAACCATCTATGTATGCACCAAGTTTGATAAGGCTACAAGCCCTTCATTTCTCCATGTGTGGCGGTCATCTATGACAACATTGAATTTCCTGGAGAGCCGGTAAGCCTTGTCTTACTCCACTTTGGATCTCAAATTCCTCTGACAGCCTTCCTCTGTGCAGAACGTGACATTTGGAGGTTTCATATGCAGCTTTGATACTAGCAATTAATTTATCGGGAATACCTCTCCTGCGTAAGGCACGCCAAATAAACTCCCTGTTGACACTAGGTCTGTTCGCGTACCCTCCCAAAATAGCGAATTTTTACGAAAAGTTACGAATTTTTACGAAAACCTGTTCGAGTACTGAGAATTTTCATAGTTTTTGACAGAAGAGAGCGCTCTCGAGAGAGTAAGAAATTTCACCATCCTCCGAAATTTATGTCGTTTTCCATTGGGCCAAAAAGAGTACTCTTTTTGCGTTTTGCACAGAAAAAGCACTCCCAATCATGTTCCATTTGCTGTTTGGAGTGCTGTTCCGGAAGTGTTTTTCTGTTCCGGATTTCATTTGGGAGTGCTTTCAAAATGCACTCACACATATAAACTCTCACATCGGACTAATTGTCAAAGTCATATGGTACACGACGCATTCCTTTGTTTATTTTATTTTCTCAGTTGGGGCGAGTTAATAGAAACAAATTTTACATAGATATAATTAACAAATTCGTAATATGTTAATAAAAACATGATGGGATTGCTAATATCCTTTTCCATTGGGCAAAAAGAAGCCATTTTTTTGCTGTGTTTGTCTGTAAAAAATGTAAACAAAAAATCAGACATTTACCAACACACGCAGAAGTAAGCAGAGGACGTTTTCACAAGTTCCATTGGAATCAAAAAGGAGTCAAATCTATATATATCTATACATGTGATTTTTTGTTGGATTGTTCCTTTTCTTTCTTTCTTTCGTGCACATTTAGGTTTGCGGTTTGACGTGCTAAAAGTGGGCAACTTTTGTGGTTCAACGCATTCGCTTACTTTTTGGTAATTTTACCTCTCTCTGAGAGAATTGTACCCCCACTCGTGGAAATTCGACAAACTGTGAATTTTGGTGCAGAAAATACACGAACATACCTACTATTCAACGTCTTCTTAAAATCGATGAACAGCAGGTGAAGTGGGGATCGATATTCAACACACTGTTCGATGATAATCCGCAGGGTGTTAATGTGGTCGACACAGGAGGATCCAGAGCGGAAACCTGCTTGTTCGGCATCAAGTGTGTCTTCGAGATGTTGTTTGATTCGGTCCAGGATGATTTAAGCTATTATCTTAGCTACAGCAGGCAGCATGCACATACTCTTCCAGTTTCCGCACTCCATTAAATTTCCTTTCTTAAGAAGCATGACGATCATTCTTTTTTCCCACTCGTCAGGAAAGCTCTCAGTTTCCCAAGTTCTCTTGGCGCTGTGCTGCTCTGCTGGAATACCGTCAAGTCCTACCACTTCATGTCCTGCTGTCGCAACACCGTGCAGCTTCTTCTCCTTCTGTAGCCAGCGCGTTGATATAGTTGGGCCTGTTACGTCACTACGCTGAACTTCTCTTATCTTCATGCTCGCTTCTTCCTGCTGCTGGAGTAGCTGCAATGCGAGCTTTTAGCTGATTTCATTCGTCAATCGATCTCTAAGTATCCTAGGAAAGCCACGCCCTATGTCTTTCTGCGATCGACCGACAATTCTTTCAGCACCATATCTGAAAACATTTTTCCCAGCACACCAATTGTCTTGGATGGTTGCGGGCAGTGAGCTGTTGATTGCCTCTTAATTGTTGGCGCACTGAGGTATCACTTAGTCTGTCGATGTTGAACCTGGGCATTCTTATGTTGTCGTGGGATCTTCAAACTGCAGCAGTGCGTAGTTGGAGAGTAGCTATCATAAGATGGTGATCTCGTACTATCCCCACATCTGCCCCCGCCTGCTTCGGATGTCCAGGAGACTACTTCTAAAGCGGCGGCTGATTGCAAAGCGGTCAATTTGATTGAAGGTTGCTTGCCTGTCATTGGAAACCCAGCTGACTTTGTGGCAGGTCTTGTGCTTAAACATGGTGCCACCTATGATAAGGCGGTTGACATTGCAAATTTACAAACCTTTCGCCGTTGTCATTGTGGTTGCCGAGTCCATGCTTCCCGATTACATGTTTGAGCCTTTCTTTATCGTTGCCTACCTTGGCATTCAAATCCACCATCACTGTATCAAATGTCTCCATTTGGTGTTGTGTTGAAGACCGCACTAAAAAGATTATAGAAGCTCTCCTTTTCGTCCTCAGATGAGCCATTCGTTGGGGCATAACACTGTATAATGGTGACGCGCCGTACTCTAGCTCCCAGGAAATTACGCCCATGCGTGCTATTGTTGTTAGCAGCAGTCCTACTCCATATTGTCGCGGACTTTCGGATGGTCTTCCGCAATAGAGTAGTAAAGTGTTACGCATTGGGGACTGGTACTCGCCCGCTTCTAACCATCTCTTTTCACTTACCTCAAAAATATCCAGTTTATATCGTATTTGAATGTATTTTGGAATATTCTATTTTTTATTTAGCATAGTTTAATATTTTTTTTAATGATTAGTATTACTCACTTTACTACCAAGTGACACTACTTACAAGGATTGCATTCCTAATGTGTTTGAAATAAATAAATAAAAAAATGAAATAAAATGGTCCTGAATAGGGCGGAAAATAGTCATACGATAAGGAAATCGCTTTGGCTATTAAATAGCTATTAATTGTCAAACCTGCTGGTATGGATGAAATCCAACCAGAAATGGTCAAGGCCTCACCTTAGGGTGAGTATCATTGAAGCCGCCTGGGATTGTGGTGAAATACCTAGCGACTGGCAAACTGGAATGATTGTCCCTCTTTTTTAAAAATAGGGACACAAAAGATATTGTGCGATTTTCAGGGATACTTGTATATCTCGTTTAGGTCGCCTTGGAAAGGTCGTAGTTAAGGTGACAAAAACGCTTTCTAGAGCTATGGTTGAGTCTAGGTTAGGGGATGAGCAATGTGTCTTTCACTACCGACCAGTTTTGGTTTCTCAAAATGGTGCTTGAGGAAGTGTGGGTGTATGCAAAACTAGCTGTTTTGTGGAGTTGGATAGGGCATATGCCTGGCCCGCTTTAAGGGGCAGGTACACAGAAAGCGTTTTGCCGCGACAGCATATTATGCTGGCAAGAATTCACATACAGTATATGTTTGTTTACAAATGTGTGTAGTGAGTAAAAAAATGATACCTACCAGCAACCTTTCATTCTTTCATTTCCACTAACTCTCTGCAAAAATTTCACTTTCCTTACCTCTTTAATTAATAAAGAGATGTCAGGGTCAGATCGTAAAAGGGACCGCTATAGAGAAAGTAATACGTTTTCAACATGATCAATAATTTGGCATTAAACGATTTTAAAAACGCTACAAGAGCTAGTTACGGTGCACGCAAGGCTGCATATCCTCGCTTTGACAGTATCTTCGGCTATGCAAGTTAGGATGCTCCTATTTAGATTAGATTAGATTAGATTAGATTTTATTAATTTCATTTAGTTTAGATTCATTACAAAAACAATAAAAGTACTAAATCTATCTTAAGTGACATGATTAACACTATCATTTCCCTTTAAAATTTAAAAATTCTCCTCCATAATTCTTTTTCGGTAAGCTAAACTTGTTTTCTGTAGTTCTTTGTAGATCTTCCTATGTGTTGACACACTCGCTTGCTCGATATATTTTTGCCGAATTTGTGTATCTAAATGCGACAGGAAATTATAGAGGTTACACTTCCAACTACTTCGCGCATTCGAGTCCAATTCCAAATGGTACTCGTAAATTTCCGCCAAATTTATCATCTCTTTATACCACAGACTTCGAGTATGTACTGCGTATTTAACAACCTTTCTTGGAAATCGCTCTTCTCCCATCCTGAGTGTGCTGAGAATATAGTTTGAGTGTTTGTAGGAACAGCGGAGCGAGACCTGTTTTAATCAACAGCATGTAGTTAGGTGCAGTTGTAGGTAATTGGAATATTCTCCGTAGATAGAATCTCTGTAACTTTTCTATTGTCCCATACCAACTATGACCCCATGCTTGTGCCCCGTACAGGAGTATGGACTTTAAAATCGCTTCAAATACTCGATATTTAAGGCTGTGATGTATGCTGAGGTTTTGAAAGCAATTTTTCCATGTTGAGGTTATCGCACTTTTAGACTGCCGAAGTTTTTCAGCCAAATGCGATTACATACTTAAATTGCTGGAAATTATAGCTCCAAGGTATTTGTATTGCTTTACAACTTCAATACCATCGCCATTAATTGTCCACCTTTCCGCCCTTGTCTGTCTACCCCCGCCTCTTCTGAAAATGATAACTTTTGATTTCATCAGGTTGATTTGTAAACTCCACAGCACACAATAGTCATAAACTCGGTTAATCATGAGTTGCAGGGTCTCTTGTGATTTTGCTAACAGGACCACATCATCAGCATACAGGAGAGCCTTAATAAGGGTGTCTGCATATGAAATTCCCCCCGGAAGCTAACCGATGATGTCTTCGATATAGATGGCAAATAGTGACCGGCTCGCGTTGCAACCTCGTCTAACCCCTACCTCTGAGACGAACCATTTCATTTCATTTCATTTATTTATTTAAGTTTAAATCTTTTACATTAGACCAATTGATCTCTTAAATTGTAAAAGTACAAGTTAATCATTTCACAAATTCAATAAAAAATGAAGCTACAAAATCGATTTAAGACATTAATAAGAAAATAATACATAAGTAATAACATTATAAAAGCAAAACTTGACAAATAAATCCATAAATAAACCTTAATTCTAATATAACTCTAATATAACTCACTAGACAAATACGCGAATAAAACAGCATTAAAATTGTCCGCACAAAAAAGTCTTCTTACGTCGAGAGGTAACGAATTCCACAGACGAATGGCATTTACGAAAAATTGACGCTCGGAAGATAAACATTTAAAATTAGGATGAATAAGAACAAGTGAACGTGAAGAGTTTGAGAAATGCAATTTATTATAAAGGTATGCAGGTTCTCTTGTTATAATTACTTTGCGCAATAACTTTAAACTACAGTAGTCAAAATAGGAATTCAAGGTACACCCAAGTATTGTTTTTACGTATCTGGAGACATGATCGTAGCGCCTGAGATCGTATACGTATCGAACTATATTGTTGAACGCCACATTTAGCTTCCGTTTGGTGTCTGCACTATGGTTACAAAATATTTCGCATCCATAGGATATCATAGGAATTATGAGGGCTCTCACGAGCATCAATCTGGTACCAAAAGGCGTATAATGCTGAGAAAGGGAGAGGTTCCTTAAACAACCGTAAACTTTGCCAATCACTGTACGGACGTGATTATCCCAGGAAAGCGTTCTATTGAACCAGACGCCGAGATTTTTGACCTTATCAATATATTCAATTGGGGTGGCTCCGAGAGAAATGGTAGGGAAGTAGCTCAAATCAAGTTTGTTTCTAAAAATGACTAGGCATTTAGATTTGGTTGAATTTAGCCGCAAGCGATTACTCTCGGACCAATTTAAAATCCTTTGCAAATCATGGTTCAGTTTACTAGCACCATCCTCTATAAGTCCTAGCCGGCAACTCATATAGAGCTGTACATCATCAGCATACATATGTACGGATGAAGTTTTTATACAGCGAGGAAGGTCATTTATAAAAATAGAAAACAGCAAGGGACCTAAAATAGAACCTTGCGGAACCCCGCTCAGAATGTTAGCTAGTTGAGACTTACTGTTGTTTATGACGACTGTTTGTTTCCTTTCATATAGGTACGACTGTATTAAATTCACTGCGGACGACGAGAATCTGAAATCAGTTTTAAGCTTATCTAATAGTTTTACGTGATCCACAGTGTCAAATGCCTTAGAGAAATCTAGGAGTGTCAGAAATGTGATTAAATCATTATCGATTGCAATTCTTATATCATCACTTACTTTTAACAGAGCAGATATACAGCTGTGCTTTGGTCTGAAACCTGACTGGTTATTACATATTAGCATATTCGAATGCCAGAAACTCGACAATTGATAGAAAAGTAGTTTTTCCATAACTTTTGACAGATACGGAAGAATTGAAATTGGCCTGTATTCTGGCGGTGAAAGTCGTGTTCCTGGATTTTTAAGAATTGGAACAACTTTGGCCAACTTCCATGCTATGGGAAAATATGATGCCGAGATCAACGAATTGAATGTATGTGTGATCACTGGGAGTATATGGGGAAGTACAATTTTAATGAAGAGTGGATGAATGTCATCAATACCTACTGACTTCGATTTTATGCTGAGAATAGCTCTAACCACATCTGTTTGCTCAATTCCTGAAAATTGAAATTCATCTGCTCCAGCCGCTGCTATGTTTCTGACAATCCATCTCCATTCAATACTGCTGCTTTTGTGCCATCGTATAAATTTTCCATAATCTTTCCAAATTTATGAGATATTTCTTATTGATAGAGCTTGTAGAATAATTTTTGACGGTCCATGGTATCAAAAGCAGCTCTGAAATCAATAAAAAAAGCATACACCTTTTGACTTCGTTCTATGAATTTCTCTGCTATATTATATAATACAAAGATATAATCTCCCGTTGAATATCCAGCTCGAAAGCCTGCTTGGAATTCCCCTAGCGCGTTTTCCTTAACCTAGCGCGATAAACGACATTGTAGAACACTTGTGAAGATTCTTGGAGAATCATTTAAGAGTGATACTTACTTACTTACTTACTTACTTAAGTGTCGCTACAGTCCTGGACCTGGGCCTCACCCAACAAACCTCTCCAGCTAGCAAGGTTATGAGCCAGCTGCCTCCAGTTGCGCACGCCAAGTTGATTGAGGTCCCCCTCCACTTATTTGCGCCACCTACCACGAGGTCGTGCTCTCCTCCTGAACTCTTCTCACTAAGTCGATGTCCTTATATAGGCCGTATAGTTCGGCATTGTACCTTCTCCTCCTCTCACCGTCTATGGAGATGAGACCAAAGATCGCTCGAAGAACTTTTCTCTCGAAATAACCAAGGGCATCCTCATCCGGTTTTGTCAAAGCCCATGCCTCTGCGCCATACAGCAGGACACGCTATCATAAAATAAATAAATATTTGGCGCAACAGCTCTTTAAGTGCCAGGGCCTAGCTTCTCGCAACCACTCATGTTGTGTGTGTTATATTTTTTCACACGAATGGAAGGGACCTACAGTTTTAATGCCGAATCCGAACGGCGATTTGAGAAGCTTCTTCGAGACAACAATACTCTCGGATGTTTGTCAGACGCTCGCGAGAGGTGGGACCGTGAAAAAACTTTTTGGTGTTTTGTAGGATTCGAACTCGGAACCTCACGCGTAGTGATCCGACACACTAACCACTTACGCCACGGCGCCCACGCTATCATAGCCAACTTTGAAATCGATGAAGAGGTGGTGCGTATCGATTTTATATTCATGGGTTTTTTCAAGATCTGCCGTAGTGGGAATATTTGGCTAGTGGTGGACTTTCCCGGGCTGAAACCGCACTGATAAGGACCTATCAGGTTGTTGACGATCGGTTTTAGGCATTCACATAATACGGCAGACAGGATCTTATATGCGATGTTGAGGAGACTTATACCTCTGTAATTGGCGCAGTTCAGACGGTTTCCTTTCTTCAGGACAAACGGTGCTGAGGTTCCATTCATCAGGCATACTCGTACTTTCGTCCGACCAGATTTTACAGATGAGCTGGTGCATGCTCGTTACCAACTCATCTCCTCCTGCCTTGAAAAGTTCAGCGGCAAGACCGTCGGCTCCAGCGGCTTTGTTGGATTTGAGTTTAGATATCAGTATCCTCACTTCATTCTGATCGAGTTGACGGGAATCTTGACTGTCATCTTCACTGTTGAATGGCTCATTCTGCCTGACAGCGGAATATTGGTCATCATCACCGTTTAACAGTCTGCAGAATTGTTTCTTCCATATCCTCAGCACCGCCTGCAATTCTACTACTATACCATTTATTGTATTGCCATTTTCGTCCCTGCAAGCTTCTGTTCTGGCTTTGAAACCCTGGCATGTTCTTTTTACCTTTTGGTAAATTTTCGAACATTATTCCCAATCTCCTCGATCGAGCGCTTCTCATGCTGAGAAGTCCTCTTTTCTCCTCCGCTCGTAGAGCTCGCGAGCATCTCTAGTCTTTCTATACAGCGCTGCTTTGTACGCCTCTTGTTTTGCTGCATGTGCTTGCCGGCATTCCTCATCAAACCAGGGGTTTCGTTGTGGCGGCCGAAAGAAACCCAGTACATTAGAGGCGGTATCTCTGATGGCTTGTTGGCAACGCTGCCACTGGTCTTCCGCATTTGCTGATGGCGGCATAGGACTAAGATTAAGATTGGAAGAAACTCGATCGGCAAAGGTTCTGGCGGTTTCTTGCGATTGTAGCCGCCCGACGTCAAATTTCCTCACAGTATTTCGTTGATGCGCTCCGTTCTGGATATCCGCATCCGTACCTTGGCTACAACTAGGTAGTGATCCGAGTCCACATTGGCTCCTCGGAAAGTCCGGACCCCCAGAATACTGGAAGAGTGCCTTGCGTTGATCGTAATCAGTTATCGTGAATAAATTTCCCACGGAATTTTTCCCCCGTACAAAAACTAGCTTTCTTTATAAAACAGCAAATATTTCCCCGGAAAGCAAATAAGTATCTTGGATGATAATTCAAGAGAATTTTCAACGTAATCGCGATATCTATTTATTCTTCGGGGCTTTTTTTCCCTTTTTTGTAGATATCTAATTTTTGTTCGGGGGAAAAATTCCGATGAAAAATGTATTCACGATAACCCGTGATCGATTTGGTTGACAGTTTTTCGATCAAAGGAAAGCCATGTTCCTTTGTGAATGTAAAGACGTGGGAACCGCGTACTAGCTACGACAAAGTTTCGCACCGCCGCAAAGTCGATTAGCCCGAGTCGCATGTGATGTCATGCAGGCTGTGCTTTCCGACCACGCTATTAAAGACGTCCTCTCTTTCTAACTTTGCGTTAAAATCACCTAGGGCAATTTTAACGTAGTGGCTAGGGCATTGCTCGTACGTTTTGTCCAAGAGCTGGTAGAAGTCATCCTTTATCGGGTCGTCCTTCTCTCCAGAGGGGCGCGAGCGTATATTAGGCTAATGCTGGCAAATTTAGCCTTGATACGGATAGTCACAAGGCGCTCGCTCACTTGTTCTTGCCTAAGTCTGCCTCCAATGGCAATCATTTTTCTTTTGCCCGGCCCGTCTCATCGCGCTTGTTGGATAGCGGAAATGTCTGCTTTGAGACACTCTAGCGCGTCCGCAAGTTTTTCAGCTGCACGTGGTTTGTAGAGGGACCTAACATTCCACGTGCAGACACGAAGATCGTTGTCCTTTTTACGTTTGCTTGGGTCGTCAACAGTAAAATCATCCGTATCCAAGGCTGTTGGTTGCTTCGTAACCAAAGATTCTTTACGTGGTAGGGAAGTTAACCTGACGGCACAACCCCTAACCTGGAGGACCATTTAAGACGGATATTCCACGGTAATTGGCAGGGTCTGAAGAGTCGCCTTTTTTACGAATGTTTGCGGTCTAGCGCTATTAGGTGGATTAGGAAAATTTTCGAAGTGACTTTTTAAGACCTGAACAGTGAGATTGTTGCTCATTTTTGGAGAGATGCCGTTGAGTTTTTTCGCTGATTTCCAGAAAACTACCGAGTTTCTGCAATTCGCTAGCCTCAATCTACTAGCCTCATTTTCAAAATATTGCAACTTTTTAAGTTTGCATAGACACTGATAGTGATTATAGGATGCTCTTATTTTACAGGCTAATATTGCTGAATGTTCCCCTGGCCTAATTGTTGGCGATGATGTTTCCTTTTAGTACATGAAGCAATATTACTTAAGTTCCCCAGAATTGGAATGTAACAAAAAAAAAGCAGAAAATGCCCAAAATATAAAACAAACACGAATTTCCTTTTTTGTTCTTAGAATATTTTAATTGTTGCATCAACAATCAATTTGTCCTATACAAAAAAATATCAATAAAAAAAACTATCGCATAAATTAAAAATTAAACATAAAAATAATTACAATTAAATTAATCAAAATTAAACAGAAACAGAAAAACAAAAAAATAAAAATAAAAATAAAATAAAAAATAATAGAAAGTAATATAAAATTAAAAATTAAACAAAATCATACATTATACAATCATCATTAATTTTACGACTAGATCCAAAGAAATTTAATCATAGTTATGTTGTTTGTTGCTCTTTTCTGTTTTATTCTGTTGTCTTAACTTTTCCATCGTATGTAAAAGTATATATTTATAAAAAAAAAACATATTACAAAAAAATAGTGACACTAAACTATTTTCAAATAAACATAAAGTATAAATAAAAAAATATATATTTACATCAGTTTCTCAGTTATGTACTATTTTCAGCATAAATTCGCAAAATCATAGAAAAACGGAATAACGTTGCATGGAATATGTATGTAATTGAAAAAAATAAAATAGAAAAAAAAAAAACATCTGAGGCAATTTGAAGCGTTTGAAATAATATGAAACAAGAAATTTAACATGGTTTTGTTAAATTTAGCTGATAAAATATACAAAATTGCAGAATAAAGAAATCATTCGTAAAAACTCAAAAACTAAAATGCATACACAACTTTATTGATCTTCTTTAAGTTTAAACATTAATAAATAATTTAATAGTAAGTATTACACGAATATAAACACATTTTACTTTAGCAACATTGTTTTCTTTTTTTTTTTTAACTTTAAATTATGTACACAACTATGTCAAAGGTTTACATTTTTTTTTTTTTTACTTTTTATTTTTATGTTTTATTTTTATATATAGTTTGCATATAGAAGTAACAATAATAAATAAATAGATAAATACATGGATTTTTTTTTGTTTAATTTTTTATTTATGTTTCAATGGTCTTTGTAGATTTCTGCTGTCATTGTTGTAGTAGAAGTCATTTTCTTTAGAAGTTCCATTGTTTCGCTTTTGCAGGGTAATGGAAAGTTCAAGAAATCAGTTTATTTCTTTCCAAGTTGATCGCGCCAGTCAACGAATTTATCCATTTCCTCGTGCAATTGCAGTGCTTCAATGCAAGCCTCAAAGAATTCAGTACCAAAGCAGTCTTGCCTGTAAATTTTATGAAAGAAATCTATTAGAAATATTTAAATTAATATCATGTGTAATGAAAAATATGTTTTTCGATTTGAAAAAATTCAAAAAATCAATCGATTAACTTCATCGCAAAAAATGCTAAAATTCGATTTTGAATTCCGAACTGTCAAAAAATGAGTTCGGTTTTCTAGATATTATTTGTCAAAACAAATTTCGATTTCGAATTTCGAACTGTCAAAAAATTAGTTCGATTTTCTGGAAGTTATGTGTCAAAAACGAAAATTTTGAATTAAATTATAAAAAAAATCGTATCAAAATAAAAATGTATTTATTTACATTTACAAAATTATCTATGTGCATACTTACTACTGATTCAGTCAATGTTTGAAGTATGTTATTATTTTGATTGTTACCTTAGACAAAAAAAGGTCTGTTTGCGTTCCTTTTCGAGTTCTCAGAATTTACTTAGTTTTTGACATAAGAGAGCGCTCTCGAGAGACTAAGTAAATTTTCCCATGCTGCGAATTTTAGTGCAAGAAATTTCTTTGGGCTGTTTTGTGAAAACTATCAAATCGCTGTATATGTGATTTTTTGTTGGATTGTTCCTTCTGTTTCTTTCTTTCGCGGATAACTGGGTTTGAGGTTTGACGTTTAAAAAGTGGGCAACTTTTGTGGTTCAACGCGTTCGCTTACTTTTTCGTAATTTTACCGAATTCAAAATTTAAAATATTCACTAGTCTGGAAATTGTTTAGTCACTTCTGTGTGATCAGAATTGTCGTAGATGAAAGGACACTTAAGTCTGAAGCTCAAGAAAATGCATAAGGATAGCAACCGTTTTCTAGCAATTCGAATGCGACGATTGGCGTTGGAGTAATCTTGTACAAAATTCTCCGGTGTCAGGTATGTATTAAGGGGTTAAGTCAAAAAATGGTAAATAGGTTTAAGTCAGTTTGTTTTCTTTTCCAATTTGTATTGCCAACTTAAGTCTAGCGCAACTGCTTCCTATAGTAATTAACTAATCCACAGGCAATAAGTCAGTAAATTGCTCATATAAAAAGCACACTTAAAATCTCATTTTCTGGTAACTGCAATTTCTGACTTAACCCCTTTTTACCTAACGTCAAAGAATTATACAAGCACGAGAATCGCAAATATGTACATAAGAGGTAGAAGAATTTGATGAGAACTGTCTACACTAAACGCTTGATCAAGGCTAGGCTGACTGCTGGATTTACAGCATACAACCGAACTTCGGTCATAGAATTCATAAGCACACAGCCTATAGTTTCCTAATGAACTTAGGTTAGGTTAGGTTAGGTAAGATTGGCTGTCTGCACCACGATTAGACACACTTAGACCAGTAAAGGTCCATTGTGATGCCAAGGATCTACCATTAGATCACTCAGGGACTAATAAAACCAACCGGAGCTTTTGATGAAGCGATGGATGTTCATGACGTCTAAGGACGCCTAATCGCTGAGGTCATCAAGGAAGGGAGCTTCTAGATGGAGCATTCTTTTGCGTAATAGAGAAGGACATGTGCATAGGAAGTAAAGAATGGTTTCCTCCTCCTCCTCGTCCCTACAGCTCCTGCAGAAGTCATTGGAAAAGAGGCCAAGTCTATTGGCATGTTGGCCGATTAGACAGTGTCCGGTGATGACACCGATAACGCAGCTGATCTGTAATCGCTTTAGTTTAACCAACTCGGCACTACGTTTCTGGTCCAGCTTAGGCCAGATCTGCCTCGAAATGTGACACGTAGAGCTAATATCCCACCTAAGATTGGTCTTGCTAATAGCGTTCAGCTTCAGTAGATGCTTACATGTAGCGAGGGGCATACCAAGGGCTTGCCTATCTGGCAGAATCCTTAGAGTAGTGCCCTGTCTACCGAGTTCGTCCGCCCTACAGTTTCCTGGAATGCCTCTGTGACCTGGCACCCAGCATAGGTGAATGTTGAACTGGTCTGTCATCTCTGTAAGAGACAAACGGCAGTCTAAGACGGTCTTTGAAGTAAAGGAGCACGATTCCAGCGACTTGATAGCCGCTTGACTGTCAGTGAAAATGCTAATATCGCTGAAAGATAATATATTACATTTCAGCCAGGACATGGCTTCCTTAATCGCCATGATTTCCGCCTGAAAAACGCTACAATGATCAGGGAGGCGGAACGAGATGCTCAGGTTGAGCTTATCGGAGAAAACACCACAGCCCACCCCACCTTCGGTCTTAGAGCCATCTGTGTAGAAGTGCACCGAATTTCCATCATCAGGGGGAGAGCCATCCCACTCATCCCGTTCAGGGTTCATCCTAATGAACTTATGACTCGTACTTTTCAGCTCATGTGACTACGTGACTATTCAATTGTTTCCTTTTGTTGAAAGTTAAACTAATTCTGATGAAATTCTTCAACAAGGGTAAACACTTCTTTAAATAATTCATATGTTTAATAGTTAATTCAATATTGTCCTCGATTTTATTTTATTTCATTAACCTAAAATCGATGAGTAGTATAGATGCCAAATAAAAACGAGTCCACTCAATTAAGATCAAAGAAGTGGAGATGTCCGGTAGCATATTAATCAACTAAATAGTCGTATAAAACTGCTTTAATTGTCGCTCATTACTACATCAGAATCGCTAATTTGCAAATCGTAAAAAAAATTGTATGTCTGTGAAGGTTTAAAATTATATATAACAACGACAAGAGACCATAAATTAAATTGCTGTCATCGTAAAGTTGATTCATTGACGACAAATGTCAGGAGATACATATATATTTACCAGAATTGACATGTTCTTGATTATTACTAGTCTATATGAATCATTGGCTATGATTAATAAAACTTAAACCTGAACAATAAAGCGTGTTGTCTCTTATCCTGGATAGTAAAAGTGGATGCTGAAAGCCATGAAGTGTAAACGTGCAGCCGAATGCCGTTTCGGCAACAGTCGGTGTGCATTTACACACGGCAATGGTAGTGTTTGGTTGGATGGCAAACGACTAACAAAGGCCTCGTAGGGGCAGCATCTCCCGATAGGTGTTGGTCCGCTAAGTAACGATAAGGAGCCACTGCAGCCGAAAACCTAGCAGCTCTGTTAGTAAGCCCTACTCCCACCTCCTCGTGGTGTCATCTGGGAATTTCTTCGGAAATTGCTAACGGGAGAAGACGAATGGCGAGCTTCCTGCGCCAAAAAACAGGATAAGTGTCGGTTGGTCTGTGGCCCAGCGAGCCGCAACCGTAAAACAAACTATTGCTCCGAAACGGAAACAATCGCCTCGGATAAGGACGGATAATTTGTTGACGACCTTTGGCTATCGGACACGGACAACGATCGGATTCTGGAACGTTAAGACCCTCCTGGACTCACTCAAGGAAGGACCTTATAACGCCATATTTCTCCAATTGGAGCGCGAATTCGCACGGTATAAAATCGACATCTTAGGGCTGAGCGAGATAAGATGGTACGATGCTGGGGAATACACCTCCGCAACAAAAAGCACTGTCATGCTCTACTCTGGTAAACCAGCTGGAAGTGCACGGAGTTCTGGCGTAGGACTCATGCTAACTCCAACAGCACGTAGTAGCCTCATATCCTGGAAACCCCATAGTGACCGTATATTGACGGCTAGGTTCCAGAGTAGAATTAGAAAAATTACCATCATACAGTGTTATGCTCCGACTCTAGACGCGACTGAGGATGAAAAGGATGATTTTTATAGCCACTCAGGCGCCGCCTACAAGCAAACGCCTAATGGGGACATCGTAATGGTGAGAAGCAATTAGCAGCATACTGGAAGAGAACATGGATGACCACTGGAGTGCTGTGAAAAATGCTTTTGCGACTGGGGCACGCACTTATGTCGGTAAAAAGCAGAAACACCATCGCACATGGCTTTCTACAGACACCTGGAGACGGATCGATGAGCGTACAGCAATCAAGGCTCGGATTTCAGCGGCCTCAGCAGTAGAGAGAACCGAGCTTGAAACCCAATACCGTGCGAAGAAGAAAGAAGTGCAGCGTAGTGTGAGACGTGACAAACGTCAATATGTCAACTCACTGGCCTCAAGGGCTGAAGAAGCAGCGAGTAGGTGCGACAGTAGGATTGTTTACGACATTACTAAGGAGCTCATTGGTGGTCGAAACTCCAAACAACATCCAATGAAGAGTCTAGACGGTAACCTTCTGATTTCGGATGAGGATCAGCTCACTAGATGGAGAGAACATTTTGCTACAGTGGTAAATCACTTAGACGATGGCGGTATGATCTTGAATTCGAATGAGCAGTTCGAAGCAACATTCCGCACCGTACCTCCCAGTAAAACTGAGATAATAACAGCAATCAAGTCCCTCAAGAAGAACAGAGCGGTGGGTATTGATGTCATCCCTGCCGAGCTATTTCAAGCGGCGCCAAATACATCGGCAGATTTGCTGCATCCGCTAATACGGAGAGCTTGGGATAGTGAACAATTTCCACAGTAGTGGAAAAGGGGAATGATCATTAAGCTTCCAAAGAAGGGTAACTTGATGGAGTGCGGTAACTGGAGAGGTATATGTGTTCTTCCAGCTGTAGCCAAAATAATAGCTAGAATAATTCTAGAACGAATTAAAGAAAATTTAGATCCAACTCTCGATGTCGAACAGGCAGGCTTTCGCGCTGGATCCTCCTGCATCGACCACATAAACACCTTACGGATCATAATCGAACAATGCGTTGAGTATAGGTCTCCGCTACATTTACTGTTTATCGACTTCGAGAAGGCTTTCGACAGCTTGAATCGAGATGCTATCTGGTTGGCCTTGCGCAGGAGAGGCATTCCAGAAAAGCTTATAGCTATTATCAAGGCTACATATGAGGGCGGCAAGTGTCACGTCGTGCACAATGGTAAGGTGTCGGAGGACTTTGAAGTCCAAAGTGGAGTACGTCAAGGGTGCATACTGTCCCCACTATTGTTATTGGTGGTTATCAGCGATGTACTCCGTGCAGCATTGACGGAAGCTAATTATGGAATTCGTTGGACTATGACATCTTACCTTAAACACATAGATTACGCTGATGATGTTTGTCTACTTTCACATCGGATAATGGATCTTCATTTGATGGCCCAAAATCTAGAAGCTGAGGCAAACAAAGTGGGGCTAAAAATAAACACAGCCAAAACAAAAGCCCTGAGTTCTTACAATACCCGTGCTCAACTTAACATTGCCGGAAAGCAAGTCGAGAAAGTTGATAACTTTCTATATTTAGGAAGTGTCGTCTCGGCTAATCGCAGTGGCACCGAACTGGATGTGTGCAGCAGCATCGGGAAGGCTAAAGCTGCGTTCGGAATGCTGTCCAAAATCTGGAGAAGCAATGTTATTAGCTTAAGAACCAAGCTACGACTGTTCCGCTCCAACGTAGAATCAGTGCTGCTTTATGGGTGCAGTACTTGGAAGGTGGACACCATTAACACACGCAAGCTGCAAGTCTTCGTAAACAAATGCTTAAGAATCATCTTGAGGATTTTTTGGCCGAACCGCATCTCCAACGAACAACTTTATCTGAGAACGGGCCAAGAACCTATAAGCATTACTATACGAAGAAGAAAGTGGCAATGGATTGGACACACCCTACGGCGCGAAGACAACTCCATTGCGAAATACGCCATGCAGTGGAATCCGCTCAGCCAGGCAGGCAGAATAGCGGGACGCCCTAGGCAAAGGTGGTGCAGAACAGTTGAGGAGGAATCGAGCTCTTTAGGAATGAGTTGGAGGCAGCTCAAACGCGTTGCAGAACTCCGAACACGATGGCGCGTGGTTGGCGCAGGCGTGGTTGACGCCCTATACCCCCCGAGGGGTTAAAGGATATAACTAAAACTAAAACTAATGGTAGTGTTTCGCTAGGCGATGTCAAAGCCCTACCAGCCTTCTGCGGATAATGCAGTAATAACGTTCAATTTACACAGATAACTTGGTAGACAACTTTTGCGGTACTGAGTTGCTTAATCTGCTTAAAAGACTGAATTCATCTTAAGCTTCACTTGTGACTATAATCACAAAGTGTTAGCCCTGAGAGGCAACTTTTCAAGTCGTGAAACGGATATCTTAAATAATTATTTCAAACATTTCATACCAGTAGTGTACACACATAAAAATTCAAAAAATTAACCAAAAGTTTTAAATTAAAAATCAACTTATTTAAGTATGTAAAAAAAAAAATACTTAAAAAGTCAATTTAAAAAAAATTTTGATTTAAAAAAATGATTCAATAAAAAACTGAAAAAAAAAAATAATATTTGAAAAATAATAAATAATAAATTAAACGTACCAATAAATTGAACTTAAGTCAAAATGAAAAGTAAAATGAGTGTTGCTCGTGGTTGTTGTTGTTGTCGTTTATATGTTGTATATTTATCTCCTTGAAATTCTGTAGCCTTCTTAGTTTCATTTCATCACCATTGCACTTTTGTTGAAATTCGTTTTAATAAAAATCCATTAAATCCTTGCTTTCTTACTTTAGCTGCTATAGCATGTGTGGATGCGTTTTCCCATTATGCCTTTTCTTTTCTTTTTTTTTGTTCTCTTTACATTTAACACTTTACACTATCAAGTAAATTAGTAGTAGTAGTAGTAATAGTAGTAGTAGTTATATCACTTTGTTTTCGCTTTAAATTAATATAAAAATACAAATTGAATTACAAAAAAATAAAAAAAAATAAAAAATTAAATTAAATAAAAATTGGTTTGTATATAAATCTAAAAACTATACATAAGTATAAAAATAAATACAGTTTCATTTTGTATATAATATACCCATAGTATTATATAAATTATGTATCTAACAACAATTTAACAAGAATGTAGTTTTTTTTATTTTTCATTTATTTTAATTTTCACTGAAAATTTTGCATTTCCTTTTTCTTTTCATTTCTTTCGTTCGTTTTTTTTTTTTTAAGTTTACACTTTTCTTTTTTTATGTGTTTTCGACACGATGCACTTGAAGAAGATAATTTTAGTTCTTTTTTTTTTTAAGTTTTAAACTTTGCACTTAAAACATGTAGTTATGTTTTGTTTTTTATAAGAATGACATGTAGTAGGGTTCTTTGTCGTACATTAAATAATGTTTTCTTTTTTGTTTGTAATAAATTAGAAAAAATAATTAAAGTCCAGTGGGGGACAGAGAGAAAGAAAATATATTTTTTGTTTGTTTATTTCTTTTGCATTTTTATATCAATAAAACTACTAATTATATTGATTGTGGCGTTGGTGGTGGCGCAGCACCATTAATTATTTTAACATATTTCTTAAGTATTTCAATTTCGTCGCCCAAATGTAACGCTTCCACACATGCTTTGAAGTAATCCGTTGTAAAGCAATTTTGCCTAAATTGACGAAGGTTAAGTGGAATGTTATAAAGTATATATTTTTTTGTATATATATAAAGAATAAATATGGTGAATAATAATAGTTTTAATGTTAGAATTTGCTTTGCTTCTCTTGGTGGAAATTTGATATAATTTTTTGTAAGACGTAGTTTTTTCTTATTTCTGATTTTTTTTTTTTTTTTTTAATTAATAAAAACAAACGGAAATTCATAAATTTTGTGACGATAGAAATATAACAATCATCGAGTCTCGTCATCACCTCGTACACACTTCAAAGACTTTTTGGTTAGTTATTATGTAGATCAACACAGATGGAAATATTCAGATATTGTCAATGGAAGCAGGTCTAGGATTTTTTTCTTTTTTTACAGAGTTCAGAGTAAATGCAAAATATAAAAAAATACTATTTACGCTTGCATTCAAAAAAAAAAGAAAGAAAAAGAAAAATATTGCCTCCTCCGTACGGTGCTATGATTTGTGTTCTGTTTTTAAGTCAGCCGTCCAAATATTTAAATATTTCATCTCTGAGCAGAAGAAAACATTGTATATATTTGTGTATAACGGTTCTAGACTTATAATTAAATAACATTGACAAATGTCAAAGTCTAGTCTGCTGTCTCGTGCTGGGTTATTTGACACGGGCTATTTTTGTGATACCACTGGGTGTGTCTGTAAGCTTTTCAATATAGTTTCGAAAGTAGCAAAGTGCCAACATCAGTGTTTGAACAATTGAAATACTACTGAAAAACAACAAAGCTGAACTGAGTCCTAGATTTTAGTAAAACATATTATACGAAGCCAAATTACTGTTAGAGTTGTTGGAATTTTAAAATTGATTTTAGTATTATAGAGAGCAAACGAAGTGACAGACGGGGTATATTTCACGTTAGATTAGGTTAGGTTAGGTAGAATGGCTGACCTAAGTTAAAAATAGAGCTTAATTAGACCAATAAGAAGGTCCATTTATAAGCAGTCCGGAGCCTCCGGTATTCATAACCAAACTTCAAATAATCCTTATAGGATCGGATACTAAGTGTAATACTTTTCGTGCTTGTCTATTTGACTTAAGAAGTATATATTTGGTACAAACTACTGTTGAGTGAACAAATTTGACCTGGAAACAAAGCTGCTAATCTTGCAGACCCGAGGGATCATCTAGAACGTTATAGAATTACTCTCTCAAAATTTTCCTCCTCAACGTAGATTTTTTATTTTTTTTCCTCTTGTACAACCCATGCCCGCGTGGCAACGACACTGCGACCTGAAAGATCTATTGTATCGGATGGTTGGAGTTAACCTAACAGACGTACTACCTCCCTTATGAAAGTGAGTATGTCTCTAGTAGTGGAGCATTTCAGTTCCAATGAAGTGAGTATCTCCTTGTGGAAAATACATTTCCTTAACCAGTGTAGTGCCGGGCATTCACAAAGAATGTGTTCGGATGTTTCATCCTCCTCTAGGCATAGCCGACTGTCCTTCTCTTGGCACATGTTCAACTTGTTAAGGTGGTATCTTAGGCCGCAGTGGCCAGTTAGAAAGCTCACTAGCTTCCTAATGCTTTCCCTATCTAAGTTAAGGATGTCCTTATAGGAATAAGGCTTGATTAAACGTTTGGGTTGTCTTTAACCTGGCCCATTAGTCCAGTGATCTAGACGAAGTTTGTTCTCCCATTCGTTAATCAACGCTGTAGCTGTTGTCCAATTGACGCTACAATAAGGTTCGGGACCTATAAACGCAGATTCTGAGACGGCCCTAGCAAGCTCATCTGCAGATTCGTTGCCCACATTTCCCTGGTGTCCAGGGACCCAACCGAGCATTACTCTGTTGTGTTTATCAAGATCTTGTAAAGCATCGTAGCAGCATTTTACAGTTATCCTCAACGTAGATTGCGCAGGACAGTTGCATAGAAGATAAGTTATCGACACTTCCTCTTCCTCGTCTCTACAGCTTCTACAAAAATAGTTGAAGAGAACTCCCAGTCTTCTGGTATGTCTGCTTGAGAGTGCCGATGGTAAAACTAATGTTTTTCTTCCTATGATTTAGGTCCGGCCAAGGCCTAGATATGAGCTAGGTGCTGATATTTCGACACCTAACACTGGCAGATGTTACCACTTCAGTGTTCAGTTGCAATTTAATCACACCAATAGGGGCTGATGGGTTTAGCGATAAACGAGGGAAAAACCAAGTATACCATGTGCTGTCAACAAGAAGGGAAAACCAACATCGACGAATTGGACAGAACGTCACAATGGGCAGCTATAACTTCGAGGTAGTAAGGGACTTTGTCTACCTAGGCTCTCCTATAAACTCAAAAAACAACATCAGCGCAGAAATCAAACAAAGAATAACTCTTGCCAATCGCTGTTTTTGTTTGGGCTTATAAGGCAATTCAACAGTAAACCCCTATCTCGAACATACTCTGTATAAGACCCTGATCATCTCAGTCCTGCTTTACGGCGCTGAAACATGGACTTTATTAAAAGAGGATGAAGATATCCTTGGTCGCTCCGAGAGAAAAATTCTTCGTAAGATTTTCGGTCCCGTTTGCGTTGACGGGTTTTGGAGGAGAAGATTCAATCACGAACTATACGATCTGTACAGCGACATCTACCTAATCAAAAAACTGCATATTGGATGTCTGAGATGGCTTCGACATGTAGAGCGAATGGACACCAACGCTCCGGCCCGCAGAGTCTTCGAATCTAACCCCGAGGGACGACGCAGTAGAGCGAATCATCGCCGTAGGTGGAGCGCACACGTTCAAGGGGACCTCGACCAACTTGGAGTGCGCAACTGGAGTTAATTAGCTAAAGACCGAGCTAAATGGAGAGGCTTGTTGGTTGAGGCTCAGGTTCACCCCGAACTGTAGCGCCACCTAAGTAAGTAAGTAATAGGGGCTGATGAAGCTACGCTATTTTGAACGAAATCTCTAATGGCACCTTCTTTTGCTAGCTCATCGAATTTGCAGTTGCCTGGAAAACCCCTATGGCCTGGGATCCACCATAGGGATAGTTCGCATCTATCTGCGATCTCGTTTAGAGATCTGCGGCATTGATTAACCAACTTAGATCTTATCGTAGGTGATTCCAATGCTGTTTATGCATATTACTATAGCAAGGTTCTCTGTTGTATTCATAGAAAGACAGGCTATTGCATATCGAATTGCCGTAATTTCCGCTTGAAATATGCTACAGTGATCCAGAAGTCTAGTGGTAATTTTTATACCAGGTGAACTGGACAAGACGAGTTTAGAATTCTATTATAATAGATTCCCACTAGGTTCTACTTGGAATTCTAGTTTGGTATTTTATGCCGAAATCATAATGTGGGACCACATTGTCCGGTGTGCTAAGTATAGCATAGTTCACCAGATTTCTCGAGTGACGGGTATTCATACACGCTAACTCCTGCGATTCTTTTAGTCGTAGTGCTGCTTTTGTTTTGAATGCAGCACGTTACCTTACAGGTAGCTCAGATTTTAAAAAGAAAATACGAATGTTGTTTCTCCTAAAAAAAAAGGTTTCAGAAGACCTAAAAATTAAGCCGTGGATAGATTTATTATACCTATCTATATACACTGAGTTGAGTAACAGACATTCTAATAAACAGTTTAAAATGTTCAGTATGCAGATTTAAACATAAATTGGCTGCATTCGTATGAATAATACGCGCTGAGAAATATGACAGAGACTAATTCAATTTGAATTTTGGATGTGATTGCCGTCATTTTTATTATTTTATTATTTTTTTATATAATTCTTTTGCATTACTAAAAATAATGACATCCGGGGCTGCATGTTATACTGCCTAATATTTACAGCCCAATTGTAATAGACTACAATATATAAAGTGGCAAAAGGAGATAGCAGCTGCATTATGATAAGACAATATGCATCAATTCTTCAAAATCATCTTTATTTCATGTAGGAGCAACAATTATGGTAATGAGATTAGGTCTGATTTTTGAGGTGCTCCTAAAGTTAGAGCCAGGTTACTTTTCACAACTCTCGGATGTTTCAAAAACTTGGGTTTTCTATTTCTCAAAAAACGCATTGGAGCTGTCATACGAACATTTTGTTTTATGTGACACGGCGAAAGATCGCTTATAATCTTCCAAAGACACCGTAGGGACTATTGGTTTTCGTTAATCTTCTAAAAGACTTATAGAAAAACAAACGGACATGCGGATGAAAAGTTCACTACTTACTGGAAGGGATGCTATTATATTGATTTCAATATTCAATGAAAATGGAAATCCATGTGTTGGATGACTCTGTTGCCGAAAGTATTGTTTCTATCGAGAGTAAGTTACAGATGCCAAACGTGAGTATTATTATTCTGTTATTAACGTAAAACAGATTTACAATATTGTAAGATAAAAAAGAAAAGTTAACATGAGTATCAAGAGCATCATCTACGCCCTTTGAATAGTGGTAGGATATAAGTATACACATGGGCTAGGTATACTATGCAACGAGTATTGCAGAGCATGTGGATGAGGAGTATTTACCCGCAAAAAAAAACTTTTTTGGGAGAAAAGAAATCTACTATCTAAATCTCAAAAAGGAAATAGTTGCCGAGTTTTTATAGGTAACTCACCAAGGTCAACTGAAAACCTAGGTTAAGTTAGGTTAGGTCGAAGTAGCTGCCAGCTAAGAAGAGCCAACACACTCAGACCAACAATAGGATCTACTCGTTAAACCATTTTGAAGCGTAAGGCTATTAATCCACCTGATTGTCTTTGGCGTTTGTGGATTTTCGACGATTGTCGTTTTATTCATAGCTACGGCCTGTTGACCGTTAAACATTACTAATCACTTGGAGACGGATCGATGAGCGTACAGCAATCAAGGCTCGGATTGCAGCGGCCTCAGCAGTAGAGAGAACCGAGCTTGAAACCCAATACCGTGGGAAGAAGAAAGAAGTGCAGCGTAGTGTGAGACGTGACGTCAATATGTCAACTCACTGGCCTCTAGGGCTGAAGAAGCAGCGAGTAGGTGCGACAGTAGGACGGTTTACAACATCACTAAGGAGCTCATTGGTGGCCGAAACTCCAAACAACATCCAGTAAAGAGTTTAGACGGTAACCTTCTGATTTCGGATGAGGATCAGCTCACTAGATGGAGAGAAGATTTTGCTACAGTCCTAAATCACTTAGGCGATGGCGGTATGATCTTGAATTCGAATGAGCAATTCGAAGCAACTAATTCCCGAATTCGCACCGTACCTACCAGTAAAACTGAGATAATAACAGCAATCAAGTTCCTCAAGAAGAACAAAGCGGTGGGTATTGATGGCATCCCTGCCGAGCTATTTCAAGCGGCGCCAAATACATCGGCAGATTTGCTACATCCGCTAATACGGAGAGCTTGGGATAGTGAACAATTTCCACAGGAGTGGAAAAGGGGGATGATCATTAAGCTTCCAAAGAAGGGTAACTTGATGCAGTGCGGTAACTGGAGAGGTATATGTGTTCTTCCAGCTGTAGCCAAAATAATAGCTAGAATAATTCTAGAATGAATTAAAGAACATTTAGATTCAACTCTCGATGTCGAACAGGCAGGCTTTCGCGCTGGATCCTCCTGCATCGACCACATAAACACCTTACGGATCATTATCGAGCAATGCGTTGAGTATAGGTCTCCGCTACATTTACTGTTTATCGACTTCGAGAAGGCTTTTGACAGCTTGAATCGAGATGCTATCTGGTTGGCTTAGCGCAGAAGAGGAATTGCAGAAAAACTTATAGCTATTATCAAGGCTACATACGAGGGCAGCAAGTGTCACGTCGTGCACAATGGTAAGGTGTCGGACGATTTTGAAGTCCAAAGTGGAGTACGTCAAGGGTCCATACTGTCACCACTATTGTTTTTGGTGGTTATCAGCGATGTACTCCGTGCATGTACTCCGTGGGCGCCGTGGCGTAAGTGGTTAGTGTGTCGGATTACTACGCATGAGGTTCCAAGTTCGAATCCCAGAAAACACCAAAAAGTTTTTTCACGGTCCCACCTCTCGCGAGCGTCTGACAAACCTCCGAGAGTATTGTTGTCATGAAAAAGCTTCTCAAATCGCCGTTCGGAGTCGGCATTAAACTGTAGGTCCCTTCCATTCGTGTGAAGAATATAACGCACAGAACATGACTGGTTGCGAGAAGCTAGGCCCTGGCACTTTAAAGAGAGCTGTTGCGCCAAATATTTGTATTTTTTTTTTTCCGTGCACCATTGACGGAAGGCAACTATGGAATTCGTTGGACTATGACATCTTACATTAAACACCTAGATTACGCTGACGATGTTTGTCTACTTTCACATGGGATCATCATTTGATGGCCCAAAATCTAGAAGCAGAGGCAAACAAAGTGGGGCTAAAAATAAACACAGCCAAAACAAAAGCCCTGAGCACTTCTTCTCACAACCGCGCTCAACTTTACATTGCCGGACAGGAAGTCGAGAATGTTGATAACTTTCTTTATTTAGGAAGTGTGGTCTCGGCTAATCGCGGTGGCACCGAACTGGATGTGTGCAGCAGAATCGGGAAAGCTAAAGCTGCGTTCGGAATGCTATCTAAAATCTGGAGAAGTAATGTTATCAGCTTAAGAACCAAGCTGCGGCTGTTCCGCTCCAACGTAGAATCAGTGCTGCTTTATGGGTGCAGTGCTTGGAAGGTGGACACCATTAACACACGAAAGATGCATGTCTTTGTAAACAAATGCTTAACAATCATCTTGAGGATTTTTTGGCCGAACCGCATCTCTAACGAACAACTTTACCTGAGAACGGGCCAAGAACCTATAAGCATTACTATACGAAGAAGAAAGTGGCAATGGATTGGACACACCCTACGGCGCGAAGACAACTCCATTGCGAAATACGCCATGCAGTGGAATCCGCTCATCCAGGCAGGCAGAATTGCGGGACGCCCTAGGCAAACGTGGCGCAGAACAGTTGAGCAGGAATCGAGCTCTTTAGGAATGAGTTGGAGGCAGCTCAAACGCGTTGCAGAACTTCGAACAAGATGGCGCGCAGGCGTGGTTGACGCCCTATGCCCCCCGAGGGGTTAAAGGATCTAACTAACTAACTAATCAATTTGTTTGTCGTGTAGAATACTATTAAAACTCTTTCACTGGGGACAAGTTATGAAAATTGATTCGTGCTACATGTGAAGAATAAAACGATCGAAAAGCGACAAACGTCAACGACATTCAGGGTGAATATCTCTGTCTATCAGAACGCCTATAGCATTGTAGTAGAAGGCTCCTAAGTGAAGCTTTCTTCTGTGGGAGAGATCTGGGCAGAAACAAAGAAGGTGAGGAATAGTTCCTTACTTTTCTTCATCCATGCAAAAAAGGCCAAGCCTTGATGCATGCATGCTTGCCTTTTACACAGTGCCTAGTGATGACACCTATAGCATTGCCGATTTGTTCTTTCGATTGCATCTAGCTTAAATTTGAGTTTACATGTAATGATTGGTATACCTAAGGTGCCCATGTCCGGCAGAAGAGGTATAGTTGTTCCTATTCTGGCGAGTTCATCGGCCGTACGATTCCCTGGAACACAGGTGAATATTGAACTGCTCAGCCATTTCCGTGGGAGACTTCAGCTACTAACAAATTTTAAGGGGATATCTCTAACGGATATCACGTTTTTCTTAAGCCAAGACAAGACTTCTTTAATCGCCATTATTTCCGCCTGCAACAAGCTACAATAATTTGGTAGATGGAAGAAGAGCTTAAGATTAAGCGTGTCAGAGAAATCACCTCCACCAACTCCGTCCTTAGTCTTTGAGTCGTTAGTATAGAAGTGAATCGACTCATCTTCTAAAAATGCAAACTGAAAACTTACTAACCAACCAATTAATTTCGTTATGAAAAACCCGAATCGGACTGGCATTTCCGACAACCTTTAATAATAATTTCATAAAAACTTTGAAACTTGTTTAATTAACACACTTTTGGCAAACGCGGTTACTGTTGACTGATTTGTTCTCGGCATAATCATGAAAGATGTTAACAGTCAGATAGTCGAGAACTAATTCAAGACCACACTTAACGAATTTCTTTTTGCCCGTTTGTATCTTTTAGCATCATACGTATCTGTCTTGGCATTAATCACAGAAGGTGTGGCTCACCACACGACCAATGTTCTTTTCTATAAATTTTGATTTTATTTCCCCACAACGGAATAAAAAATAAACACACCTGCGAATACGATAAAAGTGACACATGTTTTCCTGTGCAAACAGATTGAATCAAAAAAACATTTTCTCTGATTTATTATTTCTAACAGTGCACAAGGGCAACGACCACATTGCGTTATATTTGACTTTTATTTCAAATTTGGAAATAAAAATGTTTGCAATTTTTTTTTTCCTTTCCATTAAATTTTAAAATCATAAATATTTTTCGTTGGAAATTTTGAAAGCAATCAAAAATATTGACCGTTTGTGCGAAATATTCACATTTCATAAATTGACTCACCATTAGTGATGTGTGTATTGTACCCGGGGCTTGTTTCGAAGAAACCACATGTACGACGAGTAGGTATTTTCAGAAATTCTAATTTCGGAAATTTGCACAAAAACAAGAAAAAACTACGCAAACACCTTTTGCAGAGCACGTAGCCAATACATACAATTCCAATATGCCAAAAATGATTGATTGATATTGAGTCCGGTGGTCTAAATTTCGAATGTTTTTTTTTTTTTTTTTGTATACACTTCTTATACAAGCGATGTAGGTACATAATTTTATTTTAAATTGAATTCTTTTTTTGCAGAAATAAGAATTTTTCAGTGGAAAGGAATAAACTTTTTAAAAAATGTGTCGCCATGAAATATTAGGAAATTAGCTGAGGGGTAACATTGGATAGCAACTGTTTGGCGGCAGACAAGTGTCAAGGTAGATAAGTTTTTGTCAACATTTTAAATTTTAAGACGGCGCCTAGTTGCAATTTTTAAGTGTGAGTCATTTGAAAATTCAGGAAATGCGACAGCAAAAAATATTTTTTCTTGCTACTGTTATATAAGGTGATAAGTGACAGTGACATTGCAATGTCACACACTGAATCGATTAGATTTAAAGAAAAAAGTCTTTTTCGCTATTACAC
The DNA here is from genome assembly GCA_945910035.1 of Brachypalpus laphriformis. Taxonomy (NCBI): domain Eukaryota; kingdom Metazoa; phylum Arthropoda; class Insecta; order Diptera; family Syrphidae; genus Brachypalpus; species Brachypalpus laphriformis. The sequence goes on along the minus strand of OX246753.1, from coordinate 312,721,029 downwards.
CTTTATTAATGTTATTCAGAAATTCTTGAAGTAAAAAGTGTCACATAGCCCATGAAATGACATTCAAGCTCCCAACTTTGAATAAATACGTAAAGTGACAAACGCAATCGCAATTGGCACTATTTAGCATTCCTTCACATAAAATGACGGAATGGAAAGTCAACGTGGTGGATTTTCTTCCTTGTCATGTTTTTTTTTTATATCCTTCAAATGAAATGTGACAAATATGTCACGATTCCACAAAATCAATAAATAATGAAATTTGTATATCAAATTATTTCCATCGTTTTACATAGAACGTGATGATTTTTCAAATGATTGTATTTCGCTTTTAATTGCAGTATCGCTGTTAAGAATTTCCGAATGATGAATGTTTGTTTTTATAAAAAAAAAAAAAGATCCAAAGCAAAGCCAAATTTATTTCCTTACTATTATTCACTGGAATTCTTGATAAAAAAATAAATTTAATTTTATTGTGACTTATTGCATTTGATAACTCACTTGCACAATCGATGCACAGTTGTTTCCCGGAATAATTGATAGCAATCTTCACAGATACGATCCAGCCGGAAGAACATTGATTTGTTGTAGATACCCTTACATTCTAAGTCGAAAAATGTGCTCCTCTTGGACAAACTGTGATTGTGTGGCAGGGTTGCGATAAAGGGGACCAATACTAGAATCAGCACCACAGAGATCTTTAAGTTGCGGGAACACATCTGTAATTAAAAAAAAGAATATCGTAAATAAGAATAATAATTTCCTTATATGAAAATCAATACGATTTATTTAACTGCTTATTACTTGTATATTTGCGTCTCTAGAAATTATAAAATCTATTACTACATGGGGATTATTGCGTTACATTTATGGGAAAATGTGGGTGCCATAGATACTTTGTTATGACGCGTTTTCTTACAACCCCATGTGATTGGACTTCCAATTAGCAAATTAAAAATGTGATTCATCTTATGGGAGATACATTTGAGAAGATTTATGGCATCGAATGATTTAAATTCCATGAGGTGAATGAGATTTTCCATTGTTTCATAGTTAGTAGGAAACTGATCCTATCTCTTACTGAGTAAATTGCATGTCACACATCATTTAGCTATCATCAGTGAGGAAATAGCAGCATGACCACATTTAAAGAAAAGTAAGGCATTATTCAAAGTTTCTAACCTAAACAATTTCAGAGCGTTTCTATAGCAATTTTTAAGGTAATCAGTCATATTTCACTATTCGTTCAAATGAAATATTAAATATTTAGACACTCAGGCAATGTAAAATTAAAAACGAATTTTCTTGTAGATGTTCCTTCGAAGGTTTGGAATTTGAATTTGAAACTATGATCAATTTAGTAAATTTTTCAGTGGTAAGATTATGTTTGCAAAACTTCTCCACTAGGAATGTCAGTGGACTGCAACTTAAATAGATGTATGCCGATGATATAATAATACTGGCAGAAGATACATCTGTGCTACAAAGCATGATCATAAAGTTGGAGGAGTACTGCAAAGTTTGGAACTTCAAACTCAACTTGGAGAAGTCAAAAATTATGATGTTCAGCAAAGGGGGCAAGTGCGCAAAGGAGGAAACATGGTAGAGGTGGAAATAGCTATGAAATTCAAATATTTAGGCCTAATAATGACATTCAATGATGGAGCAACTAAAAAAGCGTGCTTGCATATTCATTCATTCATTTCATTGGGAAAAATGAGGTAAAGTTTTCAGCCAAATTTAAGCTATTTAACGCTGTAACTCGAGCAATCTACAGCTATACCTCTCAAGTTCGGGGGATTCAAATTCGAGCGTGGTTGATAAAATGCTACGGTACTTAAAACAAAATTTGTTTGGCCTGCCAGACTTTACAGCAAACTACATTCTAAGCATAGAAGCACGAGTTCCTGATATGCATCTGTATACGCTAAGGCTTGAAATGGAGTACATCCACAAAACTATATTTAAATATGGGGGAGGAACGCCTCCTCCTTGTGTAGACTTGATAGGGATGGAGATAAGGTTGTCGCGTATGCGGATGACGTGGTAATACTGGTATCGGGGATGTTTCCATCCGTAATCAGTGAGATTATGGAAGGTGCCTTGGGCAAGATTAGCTCATGGGCCACTGGATGTGGACTCAGCGTCAACCCAAGCAAAACTGAACTGATGCTCTTTACCACTAAAACCAAAATACAGACTTTTACGCTTCCACGGCTAAATAATCATCTACTCTCCCTATCCTCCAGTGCCAAGTACCTAGGTGTGGTACTTGATCCAAAACTAAGCTGGAAGCTTAATATTGAGTAACGGGTAAAGAAAGCCTGTGTGGCTTTCTATGCCTGCAGCAGGACCTTTGGCAAGAAGTGGGGACTTCGCCCGAAGATGGTCTTATGGATGTACACTGCCGTGGTGCGTCCCATTCTTTCCTATGGATCGCTAGTCTGGTGGCCTGCGCTAAGGAAAGCTTATAACATCAAACTTCTCAACAGGGTACAAGGAACTGCGGCTATAGGCGCAACGGGTGCCATGAGGACATGTCCAACCGATGCCTTCAACGTTATTCTGTACCTTTTACCACTCGATCTTTATATTATGCAGCTATCATCATGTAGTGCGGCCAGGCTAAGGGAAACAGGATACTGGTGCACCAATCCGTATGGTCACAGCAGTATCCTGAATTTGCTACCGCAGGATCTGGAAGCTAATCTGACCGACTATATAACTCCCACAGTGAACTTTGAACTTTTGGCGTACTGATAAATGAGTTCGAATCAACAATTTTCACCGCCGGTTCAAATATGGACTGCGGGGTAGGGGCGGGGATATTCTCTGATTCCTTCAATATTTCCAGGTCGTACCGGCTTCCTTATTCGTACAGTGTCTTCCAGGCGGAAGTCTTTGCTGTACGTGAGGCCTGCCGCATACTCAAGCAAACCTTTACACCCCAAAATACCATTGCCATCCTCATTGACAGCCAGGCGGCTATAAAGGCTACAGTATCTGCCACTACATCCTCAAGGCTAGTAGAACAGTGCAAAAAAGAACTCGCCTCGCTTAGTCACCGGCTAAGGATCTGACTCCTTTGGGTTCCGGGTCACAGCAACATTAAGGGGAATGAGCGAGCTGATGAACTCGCGCGGCAAGGATCTTCCCTTGACGCTTCCCTAGCAAAGGAGGTGAACGTCCCGTTGGGGGACCTTAAGGGAGATATCTTCGCGCACTATCTGCTAAAGGCGGATATTAGATGGCAGGGGGTGCGAAACTGTGTCATCTCCAGGCAAATGTGGCCCAAATACTCCCTGAAAGGAACGCAAGATCTACTAAACAGAAACCGTACAGATATCGCAAGAACTCTGGCAGTTAGTACTGGCCACTGGCCCATCGGGGTTCATGCAGCCAGAGTAGGCATTGCATTTAATGCACACTGTCGCAGCTGCAATACTGCTGATGAAATAGAAACAATCTTACACTTCCTCTGTAAGTGTCCGGCTCTAGGCAAGGCCAGCCAGCGCACCTTAGGTAAATTCTTTTTCGACAACCTTATAGAGCTAGCGGAGATTAGCATTGGGGATATTATTAGCTTCCTCAATGCAACGGGGTGGATTTGAATAATCCTTTCCCCTTTTTCTTCTTCTTTCCCCTAGTAGTTAACATCTGTCAGGTCACTTGAGTTGTGGTAATAAAACGGCGCTTCTGCGCTAATTAAGTGTCGGCATGGTTTGCGGACACAACCACTCCTACCTACCTATATTTAAATATGAGATAACTCGCTTACCGCATGCATATACTCTCAAAACAAATTATGGCGAAACAAATGTACTGGATGGAAGACTGGCGTAACATAGGAGAAGACGCAGAAATAAGATAGATTGATGCACACTTAATTGAAGATGTTTGGAAAAGCAATAAAAATAAGACGTTGGAGAGCCTGAGAGGTAGACAAATTGAATCAAAGCTGCACATGCGCAAATGATCTCACATGGAATATATAAAAAACTTAAACGGGAAATAGGTCATTTGTATTCCTTGTTTTAACAGGGATAACTTCCATTACTTTCCTGCTACTAATAAGTACTGCTTGATTAGTATTTCTTGCTGGTTCTAACATTTTGATTGTTATCTTGCAAATATCCTCTATTTCAACAAGCATATCCGTACTTTCTCAAGCAGTGGACCTAGCACTGAACCCTGTGTGACTTTAAAATTCATTTAGATAATGATCCCTTGATAGTATGTGACTCAAAGTTTGAAAGTTTGAGTAGTATGCAAACAAACCTTTCCACTTAAGATAGATTTAGGCAGGCATAATACTGGTGTTGAAAGGCTGGAAGAAAATTCACACCAATTTTTTCAGTTCAGCTTGAAAGTCTGATCTTTAAAATCAATTACGATCAAGTGAACCTCATTCCAAAAGTAAAAAATTGTTTACAAATTTCCACGTATCAACTGAAGATACAAACTTGCAGGCTAGGCCGTTGGAATGAAATTAATGTCTAAATTACAAGAATCAATCAACCGCCGTCAGCAAGAAAATAAGCCTTACCTACCGCAATGCAACATGCAGGTGCACCATCATCAAACATTTCGATATCCCATAACGATTTATCGGAAACAAGTAGTCAATCTACCTACAGCAGTCACCCAACAGCAGTTGTGTAAAGATGTATTGTACATACATATGTATCTACAGAAATCCGAGTAATCCAACAAACGACATCGATTTAATTTTAGAACTCTCTGTGCAAACATGATGCGCCTCGCCACCAAGGAAGTGGGCCAAGATGCAGTCCAATCTCCATAGCAGCCATAACTCAACCATCACAACAGAACCGCACGCATAGAGCCAACAAGCAACCGGTGGTAGTGGCGGTGAATCGTTCTTCAGATACACTTAACCGATAAGCAACGTTCATAAAATATAAATATACGTGCCCTGCATACGTTGCTCTACGACATCATCGCGGAACAAAAATAGCATTTCAAGATCAATCCTCTGAGTGTGTGCACCTAGAGAGCGCGCATAATATTTCTTCATCTCTCCAGTTGTTGTTGACTTCACAGAAGTGGAGGCGGCGGTAGCAGAGTCAGAGTCACCCGACAAGATGAAAGAAATCTCAGCGCCAATAAGTGAGCCAAGTTTCCCATGGGAGATCATGTTCACCACCATCACCACCAGCGAGCATGTCAAGCAACTTATGTACTAACTTCCCCCCGAGTATATTCAGTTGGAAAGGAAATCGCATTTCAGATTTCCATAGCATTACGGTTCATGTGTGGGCTTCCATGTTATGAGTAGACTTCTGCCCTCTTATTGCACAAACCGCAGCCAACAGACCTCACAGTGCAGTGCCTTAAAGCCACAACAGCACCCGGCATCATCGGTGAGTTATAAATAGTTGGGAAATCGAAATAGTCTGCGGAACAGAAATCACAAAAAACTCCAAGAAAATCTATTTTTAGCGAACAATAGTCTGAATGAAAACTCGCAACTAAGTATAGATACATTCATACTATGAGTAGTTTGAACTTATTTTTTTTACCGCCACCGCCGCCACATCATTGTGAAGTTGCCGCTGGTTTGTCTTTTATTGCCTCCCAGAAAAACCGCATGATTGAACGGTAATGGTGCGATGCCTCCACCATAACCCTTCCGTAGAAACCACACGACCGACGTAATATTGAATGTCGTGTAGCATTCGCTTTTATTGCGATTACAACTCACTTAGTATGCACGCATCCCAGTATGGATATATGAACGGCTTTGGGCAAAAGTAGCAACAAATCGATATCGAACCGAAACTGAATCCGAGAGCAATTTCAAGTCATCTTCCCGAACCGCCTTCGCTGCACTGTCGCAAAAGGGAAACGCTGTATACCTACACTCAAGTACCCCGTATCCTCGCTGCGGTCCAGGAGGAGGCTGAGATATAAAGATATTATGCAGCAGCAGCAGTACAAGCATAAAGCAATTTCAAGCTCGAATGAAGGAAGAAGAAGAAGGACCGCACCTCAATTATAGCTGTTAAAGGTGGTCGCTCACAGATGATCACATGGAGCCGCGATATCACCGCTGAAATGTAATAATCGTTCGATGCAATTGATCGGTTTTCGTGTACAGATCGGTGTATACCGCTGCCGTTGCAGTTGCCGCAATAAGATAAAAAACCGGCCTCTACACATAGAGCTACACTATTCTTCTTTTATGGGCAGCAACTAGCCGCTTACGTGCGTGGACACGAGAACTGTGTGGACTTTCGATTGGGTTTTTGTATCTCATTTCTTGTTTTTTTTATTTTGTATCTTTTCCTTTTTTTTTTGCGCCAATGAATATTTATAAACATTGAGCGGGGATAATTATATGGTACGAGAGCTCTAAGCACACCTGTTGTGTAAACTTGGTCGGATTTCACGTGATAGTCGGTGTTAGCATACTGCACTATCAGATCAGTTTTTAGATCGTCCGGTGTATAATTAGATGTTTACATTAAAAATTGTATAAACAAAAACAGATTTTGCAAATTCAGTTTATTTAAAAATGTATGAAATTGGATTTGTCAGTGTACGACTGTACATGTACATGTCTAAATGGACAGTTGGAAGATTAATGGATTTGTATTTTTAGCATCAAGGTATCATCAAGTTGAAAAAAGTAATAAAATATTTCTTAGAATAACCACAAGTTTGTTGGGAAAGCATAATCAAATGTACGTTTTCGATGTGGAAACCGCAATCTTATCCACTTCTAACACGTGTATACGTTTAATAGACAAACAAGTTCATCGATCTATGAGAATAATGAAAGAAATGAAGAGATGTACAAAATTTAGTTTATGAGGCTTGGACCGCAGCTTTAATGTCATAAAATAGCCAAAACAACATCAATTGACACACATATGTGAAACTAAAAATTTGTAAGTTTCAAGTGAAAGGGCCATTCTCATGTCACATGATTGCTAGAAAAATAATACTTGAACGAGGACTGAAAGTCGTTCTTTACCGTTGAATTTGTCAAGTTTCACAAATTTAATCAATCATCGGAAAAATCTAGAAGGACATTAAAATTCCTGCGGCCAGTATCATGGCTAAAGGATGGGTTGCGACAACTTTGACGCAACAACCGAGGTCGTTAATGCAGTTCAGAAACAAATGGTGTTTCACGTTTTTGAGCAACTCTGTTTATAGAACTTCGTTTTCGAATAAAAATCTGAACGGATTTACCATTAGACTTGCATTTCACAAGCTTCTCGAGTCTTGTGTTATTAGCATTATTGCAATTTACCAGTGTGCTGTGATCGAGACGTTTATGGAAATTGAAGATCGGATGAAAGCACTGGCCTTAAGCAAATTAAAGCCAAGTGGATGATATACACGGCAATATCTATCCACTATCTATCTAGACATATAAAGACTCATACAAACTCCTGGACGACTGAAGTATCTTTCAAGCCGAAGTCTTCGCCATTGGAAGAGCAGCAGAGACTATTCACAAAAAGAAACTCAATCCTTTCAAGATTTTTGTTTTGTCGGGATAGGAAACACTCGACTGGAGCACTCAGACACAACTGGTCCATTGTACTGCCAGAGAGCAAACCCTGATTTACCCATTTTATTGGAATTTCCTTGACTTTCGAAGAAAGCCAAGCAAGCACTTCAGTGATGAGGAGCTTACAGTACCAGCACTCGCCACATCCGCACGGAAGATCTGCCACCTGATACGAGCAAAGGCCGGACATTCACAGAGATAATGTTCCGCGGTGTCGTCGCTCTCTCCACAAGCGTCGCAGATTGTAGAGTCACTTAAGCCTAACACGTTAAGGTGCTTGGCAAAAGCGAAGTGGCCTGTCAAGGCGCCGATAAGTTGTCTACTGTCTTTTCTGCTGAGAGACTGCAAGAATGCTGCTGATTTCTTACAGACGTCCGGGAGCATGCGTTTCGCCAACCTGCATCCCGGAGAGTCATGCCACACACAATTGTGCTCGTGAGAGACCCAATCGTCAATGGAAGCCCTAACCGAGGACGATGGAAGACCCAAACGCGGGTTCGGGACCTGAGAAACCCTCCTCTGAGCCTTGTCTAGCAATCTGATCGGAGATCTCGTTCCCCAAGATCCCAGTGTGACCTGGGACCCAGATAAGAGACAGAGAATTCAGCCTTGCGACCGAGTTCAAAGAGTTTTAGGTTTCACGAACTATTTTGGAAGTGGTTAAAGGGTTAAGCAAGGCCTTAAGCGCAGCCTGACTGTCAAAACAGAACAACAAGGAAAGTCGACTCTGAATTTGCGCATCGGCTGGAGTTCTGGTGTCATTGCATCAGACGGCATATCCATAAGACAGGAGTCGTAAGATAAGTATCGCGCAAGTTCATCAAAGTTCCAGTGTGGAGTATACCAAAAACCGCCTCGCCTAAGACGATGGATGGCTTTGATAGTGCAACCCATGATATAAGTATCAAGGGGAGGTAAGTTCAGCAAAGCGTCTAGAGCAGAGCCAGGTGTACCCGGGAAAGCTCCCGAGCAGCCGAGACAAGCCGTTCTTTGGAGTTTCGCGCAAAAGGCAACCACATATTTACGCGAGAGCCCCTTCCACCAAACAACCGACGCATATGCGAGGAATAGTCTTATCATAGCAGTGTAGATCCAGAGAACCTTATTTGGTGATAAGCCCCAAGTCTTGCCAAAAGAACCCTTACACTGTCAGAAGACTGAGAACGCCTTGGATGTTTTCGACTCGACGTGTTTAGACCAATGAATTTTCTTATCTAAAATCACTCCCAGATATTTGGCTTCATTGGAAATGCGAATGGTGACGCCTTTAAGCACTAGCTGAGTCAGACTGGTCAAAATCCTCCTTCTCGTAAAAAGAACAAACTCAGTTTTAAGAGGATTCACCGAAAGCCCACTCCTAGTACACTATTCATCGATCGTGTCCAGCGCCGCCTGCGCGTTAGCACAGACCGTCGCCAGGCATGGCCCGACAGAAAGTACGGCGACATCATGCGCATATGCCTGAGCGTATACGTTAGAACTATTTAGAGTGTTCAACAGAGAGTCGACCACCATGCACCATAACAATGGAGACAGAACGCCACCTTGCGGGCAGCCCCTGTTTACCCCTGTCATAACATATTGGCCACAGTCCGCATCCACTACCAAAGTTCTATTCATAAGCATTGCTTTAATCCACAACACTGATGTTTCATCTACCCCGTGTTGTCTGGCAGAGTCGCACATGCAGTCAAAAGTCGCATTGTCAAAAGCACTCTAAATGTCGATGAAGATACCCATCGCGTATTCTCTCCTATCAAGCGCGCATTCAATTCTGGCCACTAGATTTTGAAGTGCGGTCTCACAGGATTTCCCACGCTGATAGGCATGCTGCATCTCCGATAGTGGATGCAGTTTCAAAGCAACTTTGCGCACGTGAAATTCTACCAGTCTCTCCATACTTTTCAGTAAGAAGGATGTCAAACTTATAGGTCTGAAGCTCTTGGGGAGCGAATAGTCTTCCTTACCAAACCTTTCAAGATTACTATCTGCGTGGATAGTCAATGGCAATCAAAGCACTAGGCAGCGAGGATATTAAATCAAAAACAGTTTCCAGATGCCGAAATTCCCTGAACAATATATGCAACTCCGGACATAGCATTATAGAAAAGGAAATGAGATAGTAGATGAACAAGCCAGAAAGGGATCAGCATTAAATATAGAACATACCCAGACATCAACTCCGCATGGATCATCAGGAGATGACTGTATCATATCTTATGGCGGGTATTGAATGAATTGAATGAAGGAAAAACCAAAAGCCTTCTAGCAATGAACGCGCCGTGGCGTAAGTGGTTAGTGTGTCGGATCACTACGCATGAGGTTCCAAGTTCGAATCCCAGAAAACATCAAAAAGTTTTTCCACGGTCCCACCTCTCGCGAACGTCTGACAAACATCCGAGAGTATTGTTGTCACGAAAAAGCTTCTCAAATCGCCGTTCGGACTCGGCATTAAACTGTAGGTCCCTTGCATTCGTGTGAAAAATATAACGCACACAACATGAGTGGTTGCGAGAAGCTAGGCCCTGGCACTTTAAAGAGCTGTTGCGCCAAATATTTGTATTTGTAATGAACAAAAAACAAGCCCATATCTTGATAGGTGCACTTACAGGACACTTCCTGATAGGGAAAATGGCCGTAAGACTAGGCATCAACTCACTCGACAACTGCAGAAGCTGTCAAGACACAGAGGAGATAGAAAGTATCAAACACTTGTTGTGCGACTGCCCAAATCTACATGGGGAACTAAGTGATCTTGTACAAGTTTCACTACGAAACATGATACGATTCATGAAGATCTCAGGTTGATCCGCTCCTAGACCGAGCGAAAGACAAAGAGTTTACAGGTTCCACAAACAAAAAGGGAAACGCAATGCCATACACATATCTCGGCTAGAACACAATTTCAAATATTCTACAAAAATGACATTCAAACGAAAGTTGACTGTGAAAAGTCGGGGTTAGTGGTTTGGTAAAACATTGGGGTTAAGCTATCTACCAATTGATGCCTTAGACCTGTTGCATGTGAATGCGACTAGGCGCTGAACTCTAAAAGGGCAATCTAAGGGGGTAGTGTTTAATTTCGAAAGAAACAGTTATTTGATCTTGTGTTTGGGGAAAGTGAATAGAGAAGAAGATACAAGATATAAAATCATAATATGTACTCGTATCTGACCCCATATCCTTTGCAAATGCACAACTTTAAACAGAGTAGTATATGGTGAGCTGCAGCTAATAATGCTTTCTGGCATTTTCAGCTCTGATTGGCTGATAGGCGATGGTACGAGTAGGTCTTGTTTCTATTGTAAGGAAACCTTGTATCAGTAGAATTCAGCTGCATAATTGGTTGGTAAATTTCGGCATCATAATATGTTACTAGCGACAAGAATCCTACTTTAGCTTGTACTCCAAAATTAAGCTTCTATTTATTTGGAAGTCGATTTTCATTATCTTTCAATTTAACTAATATCAAATAATCCCCAACGGTACTGATATTGGTTAATCTATCCCCTCCTTTTTCAAAAAAGCAATATCAATACATTTTTTAGACAATTTAATCGCTCTGCATTTGCATTTTCTGTTTTAACACCAAGAATCTTGTAGTCGCCTTCCAGGGCTATTTTACTGCTTTGTGTAAAGTTTATAAGCTTGGAGTAAGCACTGTCTTCGATTAGCGCATGAATACCTGATTTGAACTTTTGCCAGATGTCTAATCATTCTACCTAGAAATTCTAGTTTGAAATTCGTTAACAGATAGGTGCTACTGCTGACTTCAAGTGACTGGTGTTAAAGTTTGAACAAACAAGTAAATTAGAACAGCTAAGACTGCATTATATACTGTTCTTCCAACATGTATTAGACCAATTTTCGCATATGAAAATCTTCAGCATTCATTTTAAACCTAGTCTTGTTGAATCTTTTCCATTTCAAAGCTAACCGAATGGATAACGAGTGCACTTTACAAGACAAGTTCTTCTAGCATTTTATGTCAAAGGCGCAGTAGACTTGGCACTACTGATCTATGTAAGTAAGCATATTTGTTCCAAGCTATTTTCCACAGCAATAAATAAATGGTTCCCTTAAGCGACTAACAAACTTGAAATTTTGAACAACTGAGTCAACAAACGAGTATAGCAGCAATTTTTGTTTTAAATCTGTGAACACTACTGCGAAGGCATAGCACTGGCAGTAGCTTGGTCATGTGGCTGGAAAAATTGTTCGCTCTGTTGATAATGATTTGCCCTTGACATCGGTTATCGGGAAAAAAGTACTGTGAATCAGAAGTAAAGACAATAATAACAAAAATCTCCCCAGTTATCTGGACGCCACCCCCGGAGAATAGCTGAAGCATAATCAACTGAGCTTCAAGAACCACTATACCAAAATCTCTCTCTCTCTCTCTCTCTGTATATCCTTTCCAACGCCCGCACTGTGTGTAAACATGTTAAAGGTATCCATAACCCTTTGAGTGCGCGCAAATTATATAAAAAAAAGTAAATACATAAGTCGAGAAGGACTAACATGCCAGTTATCTATATGTAGATCAGCAATATCACTGAGAAATTAGTTTTTTTCTTTTACTTGTCTTTTGTACTTGTATGTAACGTAAGACACGTTCAAAATCTTCAGAAACATGTTGTTCATTCGTATCTGCATTACCTATCTATTAGAAAAAACAGAAGCGACTTTCAAGTAGTAGTAATTGATAAAATTTACTCACAAATCCATGCTCAAAATTCATACAACCTAGTTTACATTTCGTAAAATAATTGTCCCTGTACTCCTTAGAAGTGAATACCTACCTTCCATGTGTCATTGCAATTTAATTTTAAAACCATGCGCAACAGCAGCCACTTTGTCTATCCGCTGCTTACACTACGTACGGTTTACGTGTAGATGTAGGTATACTTATACACTTTTTTTTTGCAATCAAAATGCATTTTATTCACCGCTTGATTGACAGACTAAAGACCTGTGTGTGAAGGAATACACAGTGGTCAAGTGGATATAAGATAATTGTACTTAATTCAAAGCATTTAATCGGCCCATTATACTCTGTCTACATCAACTACCTGTTTAATGGAAATTGGAATATTATAAAAAAAAAGAGTAGAAAAAAAAATTAAATAATAAACTGCGATCGCAATTTGCAACATGGGGGAAACACAGAGATCAAACCTGTGCAAGCATATTTTACACGCACAATTAATGCCCACCCGGTGCACATGCGCATGTGAAAAAAAAAAAAATGCATACAACCGGCAACGACAACTCCCCATCTAGAGAGATCATTATGTGATGCCTTCCTGAAGTGGCCTCACTCTACTACTACACAACACACACTAGCCCTCAACAAGATCTTATCAATTAAATTTCCACCCAGAATTAACCATTTTGCCCACCATGAAGTTGCATTAACAACTTTTTCCTGACTCTCTGGGTGTACACCACCTGCAGCAACCGCAGCAACAAGTTGGTGGTGTTAGCCAAGCTGGAGCTAGTGCTCTTCGATGCACTGTCTGCCGCAGTGTCTGTATATGTTTTGGTTCTGTGCGACGGCATGCATCCATCCATTGACAAGGAATCAAGTTGCTTTCGAGAAGATACTAGATTGGTAGAACAAAAAAAAAAAATTACTTTTTTTGTTGGTGTAATGGATTTGAGGATGAAAAACTTGATTCTCGATTGTTCTTTGTTGGCTATTAATAAAGATATTTCTGTTAGTCAAGTCGCCGCTATCTAATCACTGTCAGATGGATAGATGGATAGAATGGTTTCTTTTTTCTTTCTTTTTTGAAGTGTATTGCTGTAAAGGCGATTCTCTGATTTAGTAGTAGGCATGAGTATAAGGACCTCAGGCAGTTGGTAAATCGTTGGAGAGATAATATCCTTAATGGAAATAGCAGGAATACATCTGTCAACGAATTGAGAACATTACAGTGAATTGAATATATTCAGAAACATTAAAGATAAAAACCTACCTCTAAACCTACGGTTTTGACGAAATTTCATTTTGAATATATGGTATGTAGTTCGTTTTTTGCATAACCGTCATTGCAGTTAATGCAAAAGGTGAAACTATTTTCTTCTAGGAAAGCGCCTCCAAAAAGTAGGAGCGAGTAAAACTTTTACATCAAAATTGGAGAAAATAATAAAATGCATTTGCTTGCCACATGTAGATAGAACTTACCTACTTAGGTGGCGCTACAGTCCGGAGTGGACCTGGGCCTCAACCAACAAACCCCTCCAAGCAGCACAGTTATGAGCCAGCTGCCTTCAGTTGCGCACGGCAAGCTGGTTGAGGTCCCCCTCCACTTGTTTGCGCCACCTACCGCGAGGTCGTCCTGTACTGCGTCATCCATCCGGGGTGGATTGGAAAACTTTCATAGCGGGAACGTTGGGCTCCATCCGCTCTAAATGACCCAGCCATCTTAGTCGCTGTATGTGAACTCTTAAGGCTAAGTCGAAGTCCTTGTACAGGCAGTATAGTTCGGCATTGTACCTTCTCCTCCACTCATCGTCTATGCAGACGGGACCAAAGATCGCTCGAAGAACTTTTCTCTCGAAATAACCAAGGGCATCCTCATCCGGTTTTGTCAAAGCCCATGCCTCTGCGCCATACAGCAGGACTGGGATGATTAGAGTCTTTTAAAGAGTTACCTTAGTAGTTCGAGATAGGGCTTTGCTACTCAATTACCGTTTTAGCCCATAGACACAACGATAGCCAAGAGTAATTCTTCGTGTGAACTCCCTACTGATGTTATTTGCGGAGTTCACCATAGAGCCTAGATAGACTTTACTACCTCAAAATTATATCTGTCTATTGTGGCGTTCAGTCCAAGACGCCGATGTTGGGTGTCCTTTTTTGTAGACAGCATATATTTTGTTTTGCTTTCATTGACCGCTATACCCATCTTTGCTGCCTCGATCTAAAAGAGATCACATGATAGCGCGTCACCTTGTCTTAGACCTTTCCTGATATCGAATGGTTCGGTGATGTTCTTACTGACTTTGATGGAGCAGCGAGAGTTCTCCATCGTCATTCTGCACAAACGGACGAGCTTGGCACGGATGCCAAGACTAGACATGGCTGTATATAACTCGTCTCTCTACACGCTATCATAGGCAACTTTGAAATCGATGAAGAGATGGTGCGTATCGATTTTATATTCATGGGTTATTTTCCAAGATTGCCGTAGTGGGAATATTTGGTCAATTGTGGACTTTCCCGGCCTGAAACCGCACTGATAAGGACCTATCAGGTTTTTGACGATCGGTTTTAGGCATTCACATAATAGGGAAGACAGGATCTTATATGCAACGTTGAGGAGACTTATACCTCTGTAATTGGCGCAGTTCAGAGGATCTCCTTTCTTCAGGATCGGGTAAACGATGCTGAGGTTCCATTCATCGGGCATACTTTCGTCCGACCAGATTTTACAGATGAGCTGGTGCATGCTCCTTACCAACTCATCTCCTTCTGCCTTGAAAAGTTCAGCGGCAAGGCCGTCGGCTCCAGCAGCTTTGTTGGATTTGAGTTTAGATATCGCTATCCTCACTTCATTCTGATCGGGTTGACGAGAATCTTGACTGTCATCGTCACTGTTGAATGGCTCATTCTGCCTGACAGCGGAATATTGGTCATCATCGCCGTTTAACAGTCTGCAGAAGTGTTCCTTCCATATCCTCAGCACCGACTGCTTACTTACTTACTTAGGTGGCGCTACAGTTCGGGGTGAACCTGGGCCTCAACCAACAAGCCTCCAACAAGAATCTTCTCCTCCAAAACCCGTCAACGCAAACGGGACCGAAAATCTTACGAAGAATTTTTCTCTCGAAGCGACCAAGGATATCTTCATCCTCTTTTAATAAAGTCCATGTTTCAGCGCCGTAAAGCAAGACTGGGATGATCAAGGTCTTATATAGAGTCTTCTTAGTTGTTCGAGAAAGGGCTTTACTGTTGAATTGCCTTATAAGCCCAAAAAAATAGCGATTGGCAAGAGTTGTTCTTCGATTGATTTCTGCACTGATTTTGTTTGCTGAATTTATAGCAGAGCCAAGGTAGACAAAGTCCCTTACTACCTCGAAGTTATAGCTGCCCACGGTGACGTTCTGTCCAATTCGTCGATGTTGGTTTTCCCTTCTAGTTGACAGCATATACTTGGTTTTGCCCTCGTTTATCGCCAAACCCGTTTTGGCCGCTTCCGCCTCAATGCTTGCAACACACCGGTGACAGCCCGCTGAGATCTTCCGATAATGTCTATATCGTCGGCGTATGCAAGCAGTTGTACAGACTTGTAATAGATTGTGCCTCCGGTGTTGGCTTGTGAGTTCCGCACAATCCGTTTAAGTACAATATTGAAGAAGTCACATGACAGCGCGTCACCTTGTCTAAAGCCTTTTTTGACATCAAAGGTCTCGGTGAGGTCATTACCGACCTTGATGGAGCAGCGAGCGTTCTCCATCGTCAGCCTGCACAGACGAACAAGTTTGGCAGGGATGTCAAAACTAGACATGGCTCTATAAAGCTCTTCTCTATAGATGCTGTCATAGGCGGCCTTGAAATCGATAAAGCGATGGTGAGTATCGATTTGGACTTCTTGGGTTTTCTCCAGGATCTGCCGAAGTGTGAAGATTTGATCGATGGTGGACTTTCCTGGCCTGAAACCGCACTGAAAGGGTCCAATCAGGCTGTTGATAAAAGGTTTCAGGCGTTCACACAATATCGCAGAAAAGATCTTGTACGCGATGTTGAGGAGACTGATGCCTCTATAATTGGCACAGTTGAGGGGGTCTCCTTTCTTGTGGATCGGGCAAACGATGCTGAGATTCCATTCATCAGGCATACACTCCTCTGACCAAATATTAGAAATGAGTTGGTGTATGCACTCTACCAATTCATCCCCAGCTGCCTTGAAAAGTTCGGCCGGTAAGCCGTCAGGTCCAGCAGCCTTGTTCGATTTTAGCTTGGATATTGCTATCCTCACTTCGTTTTGGTCAGGTGGATGGAAATTTTGACTATCATCGTCCATGTTGAATGGTTCATTCTGCCTGACAGCGGGATGTTGGTCTTCTCCGCCGTTATACAGTCTGCAGAAGTAGTTTTTCCATATTCTCAGCACCGACTGTGATTCTACTACGAGGTTTCCATTCTCATCTCTACAAGTTTCTGTACGGGTATTACTTCTCTGACACGTTCTTTTTACCTTTTGGTAAAACTTCCGTACATTGTTCCTGCAGTATAGACTCTCGATATTCTCAAACGCGCGCTTCTCATGCTCTTTCTTCTTCTTTTGAAGAAGCCGATGTTCTTCCCGTCTCTTTTGCTCGTAGAGCTCACGAGCAGCTCTCGTCTTCCTTTGCAGCGCCGCCTTGTATGCCTCTTGTTTTGCTGCATGCACTCGCCGGCATTCTTCGTCAAACCAGGGCTTTCGCGGTGGTGGGCGAGCGAGACCCAGCACATCAGTCGCGGCGTTTCTGATAGCATGTTGGCAGCGTTGCCACTGGTCTTCGGTACTTGATGCTGGCGGCAAAGGGGTGATTGAGAGATTTCGGGATACGCGTTCAGCGAAGAGTCTGGCGGTCTCTTGCGATTGTAGCTTTTCGACGTTAAATTTTCTCACAGTAATTCTTCTTTGTTGCTCAGATTGGGATATCCGCATTCGTACCTTGGCTACAACAAGGTAATGATCCGAGTCTATGTTGGCCGCTCGGAAGGTCCGGACATCCAGAATACTGGAGGCATGCCTTGCGTCGATCGCAATATGATCAATTTGGTTGATCGTGACATGATCATTGGACCGCCATGTCTGCTTATGAATATCGAGATGAGGAAACCATGTGCTTGCTATGGTGACATTTCGCTCCACAGCGAAATCAATTAGCTTTAGTCCGTTATCAGACGTGGTGTCGTGTAGGCTATGCTTACCGACTGCTCTACCGAAGACGTCCTCCTTTCCTATTTTGGCGTTAAAATC
The DNA here is from genome assembly GCA_945910035.1 of Brachypalpus laphriformis. Lineage (NCBI taxonomy): Eukaryota > Metazoa > Arthropoda > Insecta > Diptera > Syrphidae > Brachypalpus > Brachypalpus laphriformis. The sequence goes on along the minus strand of OX246753.1, from coordinate 312,703,506 downwards.
GCCCAATACGATCTTAACGTCGTATTTAGGACATCGCTCGTATGTTTTGTCGAGGAGCTCGTAGAAACACTCTTTGGAGGCAGGGTCCTTTTCTTCTGTGGGGGCATGAACACATATTAGGCTTATGTTAGCGAATTTAGCCTTGATCCGGATAGTCATAATACGCTCGCTCACGTGTCGGAAGCTTAAGACTTCTTGCCTAAGTCTGCCGCGTATGACAAATCCGCATCCGAATAAGCGTTGCCTGTTGCCTCTGTAGCAATCACCGTAGTAGATGTCACAGTTTTTCATCCTCTTTTTGCCCGGCCCATCCCATCGCACTTCCTGGATGGCGGTAATATCTGCTTTATAGCAGTCTAGGGCCTCTGCTAGTTGTTCGGCTCCACGTGGTCTGTAAAGGGACAGAACATTCCACGTACAGATCCGAAGGTCGTTGTCCTTATTTCGTTTGCTGGGGTCGTCATTAGTTGGGTCATCCTTATCCGAGGCTTTTGGTTGTTTCGGAACCATGCGTTTTTTACGTGGTAGGGAAGTTACCCCGACGGCACAACCCCCAATCCTGGAGGACCATCTATAGGTAGTACCTCCCTAAAAATTCGAATGCTAGCTTTATTGGCGAATTTGACAGTTCACTGGTGTGAGTTGGCCAAAGCGAGTATAATTTTATAAAATGGAGTAAGCTTGCAATAATGAATTTGATCGGCGATAATAGTTCGATTGAATTTGAATGATCCTTTCAAATTGATATGCGAGCATTGTATTACTTTACGTAAGTGATCAGATCAATTTATTGATCAATTTATAAAAAAAAAAATTGTTGTATTGACGCTAAGATCGGAGGACATTTCTTTTCCTACACCGCAATTAAAACTGATCATTTTTTTCGTAGATTAGTTTAGATTGAACTGATAATCGAAATCGAATTCATAAGCTTACGAGTGTGATTTGATGGAAAAATTGATTTTCTCATCGATAAGTTGATCATATCGAACCTTTCCTTATTGAATACTTTTTTTGATCGCAACAAAAAATGGTTGATTGATCGATGTAATCGCGACTTATTGTAACCTTTATAAAAACCCTGCATGACGTCGAGTAATCAAGGAAAAGCCTTTGTAAACACCTTCATTTTCAAATAAACACAAATTCTATTACATTTCCACACTCAAAAACCAGTGTTTTCAATTCAAATAAAAAACAATTTTCCATAAACAACAATCCCATCATCAAAACTGAATTGCGCGCGTGCTAGCAGTCAGTCTTTTCTAAATTAATTGTACATGTTTGCGCGTCCGTCAGCGCTGATGCTATAAAGCGCGCCCACTAAATCTCAGAATTTATTACTCGACTAAGTGGAATCGGAAAAATTAAGAAAAAGCGGCTACCACCACCGACCGTTTCATTCACGTGTGATTGTGAAGTTTATGACTTCTCAATGGGGTTTTCTAATTTATATCCAGCCATCTGGACAAGTTCTTAGCTTCTGTCTGTCTATTCTGTCCATTCATCTGCGTGCAGTTGACTAATTTAAATTTTATTACTTTTGTCACATGATTAATTATATTATTATTTTTTTTTTTCGTCTCATCTCATTGTTTAGAAGGATTGCATAAGATCTATCCGTACTTGTGACCCCCCATGGATATGGAGTATCTTTAACTATTATATCATGCTTTCTTACATGTGTGTACATAATATTGGGATTCAATCGGGTTAGCACTTAATATTTTATTTCGTTTATTAGCTCTGGAATACTGATTCCATTTGCTGATGGTGTCATTGTGGTAATAAACATTATTCAACACGCCGTTTCAACACTTTGCTAACATTATCTCACAGAGCACAAAGCTGAATACAAATTGACGCTTTTCTGCGTTGCTGCTGTGATCCGCAGACAGCTTGTCACCGATCTAATACCGCCCAGTATTCTGTATTGATCATGTCATATTGGTCGGTATGGAGGGGTTTGATAATCAATCTATAAGTATGTAACAGAGTATGGGCGTTACTGGTGGTAACAACTACCTTGTCAAATGATTTGTTGGATACAGCTACGATTGACGCACAGACGACAATCTAACAGAGGGGTAGCTTGGGTGGGCTCGTTTATACTTTTGCTGTTCAATCATTGAATATTAATTGAGCAATATTCGCGTGTGCATGTTACTCGTAGATCGATTTCTAATTGAGAACACCGTCAACAATTTCTCTATGATTGACAAATAACGCGCGCGATGGAACAAATGGTCATTTGGTGAAAATAAAGAAATGACATCATGTCTAGAAAATTGTTTTTTTTTTTTAAATTATTATGCCTTGATATTCACGCCATGTCGGGATAATAAATTTTATCTTATAATGGTGATGAAAATTAATTCGAATAGGTAGGACGCTGAGAAAAGAAGGAAAATGTGAATTTTGAAGGCTACTGTAGGAAGAGTACGTAGTGAACTTCCAATACTGATACTTTTATGTCCCAATAACTTGAGCAAGTGTAAGAAACATGCTATATTTCTGATATTTTCTAAACCATTTTTCTAATAAACCCCTAAAGTGCCTTCCAATATGTCACTTGGAATGTTCATATTAGTTCGCATAAGGCATCTGACATAAAAAAAGTCTATTGTCTGAACCCTCACATGTACATACCAAACCCAAGTGACAGCTGTCAGACGTCTTGATTGAAAAAGCTTATTGAACGTAACAAATGTCATTAATTCTTACTCAAATTAATACCCATTCTTATAGATATGACCTAATAACAGACCCGCATTAATGGTTTTTGTCCACCTCCTCACAAGTTACGACAGTAACATCTGTCAAAATGTTCATCTTTAAAGCTGTCATGTCTCCCACCCATATCGAACCCAAAAAATGTTTAAATTTTCTACACGTGTCCTTGGTTGAAGATTCTTCGAAGGAAAAAATGCTTTCCAAATTCTGTAATAGATACAAAATAAAATCGATGGAGGTACCCTCCTCCATAAAAAAAAAAAAAAAAAAACGGCGAGTCTCATACGGCATCATAACTGCCATCTGGGATTTGAATTTTTTTCTTCCTCTTTTTTTTTTTATTAATAGATCGATAGCATCATCTAATTCTTCGTATTCCACTCCTTCTCTCCCACCTCTGAATTCTATTTCTCCTTCAAAATAGTATTGATCATTGGTATCTCAATGCTAATTGGTTTCAAATTGCGAAATTGATGGCCTTTAATCCTGTGCGGTCGTATACGCCTTTGAGGTTTCTATATGCATGGTGGTCGTATATAAAGCTGACAGTGACAGTGCCGGCAACTAACGTCAATACAAGTTTTAAATGGAAAAAAAACCAACAATAAAAGGGTTGGTTGACAGTTAGCGTTAAAGTTTTGACGTATACAAATGTATTTGCGATCATCAGTGGCAGCATCATCACATATCGAATGGAATTCAATTAAATGTCACCATGATTTCCGAGAGATGCGTTCGTGCGGTATATGTTTTTTTTTTTCAAGAGCACACACAGTCGGATGGTTGACGGAGATGCTTCTTATGAATCAAAAAGTAAATCACAATTAAATTGAATAGGAATTTCATTGGTTGTGGGGAAAAGAAAATAAGACACTTTTTGTGTGTGGTAAGCCGCCATGTCGGACGGGCCCACTTGACAAATGAAGCAAAGCATAATTGTTTTGATTGCTACTGTGTTGCTGTGGTCGTCGTGCTGTCATTTCAATTATTATTTTCTCGAAAAGTCAAATCAATACGGGGAATTGAAAATATTCAGTGATTTGATGTTTTTCTTATCTAATGGTTTTCAATAAGCAATTTGTTGGTATTTTTTGGTGGTTTGATAATATCGATGATGGAATATGAAGTCATCGATTTCTTAAGACTAGAGATATTCGGTATAAGAAGAAATTTCTCTATTTTGTTCCAGTTTCGGAACTGGACGTGAATGGTCAAAGTTCAGAGCAAGGAAGAGGCGCGTGTAGCCCCAATTAGTTTATTTATCGCTAAGCGGAATAAAAATGCGCACAAATTTAGACATTTATTGATTGACAGCTTAATACTGTTCAATTGATTGGAAACGATGGTTGTCGGTGGAAGTTATTATGAATGACGGTATATTTCTTCTTATTTTCGATGCTAAATGATGTCACTGCTATTTTGAATGTTAGTTTTTGTTAGTTTTAAGTGCTTGTTGCAAATTTTTGGTTAGGCTGGTCAAACGGTAGTGCATGCGATCATATGAAAACACAAGCGTTTTCACTCAGCTGAGGCCTACCAACTCCTACTCTCAACCTTCACGCGGTGACAGCCGGGTGCCTAGTAACTTAATCCAAGAAATGGGTAACCAACCCCGTTTGGAGGATTCTTGGCGGCAGCAGATGAGAGAGGGGGGAAGAGTGTTTTCTCACTAGAGCACTTCTTCCTGTTCCAGGCGGCAGCGGACGAATTCCCTAGACGGAGTCAACGGTGGCGTCTATAGTTCCAGTTAGGCTGAACTTAGTGAATACCTTGCACGAGCTGCTTCGACGTATTCGGATCACAGGTCGGAAAGGAATTTCCAATGTTAGTCAGGACATTGGAATAGAGATGGTGGTGGAGGAGCTCTTAATGGGCAAACGGCAGCGCTCATACTCCCGTAGCGGACTACTGGCACCGGTGTACCCGGCCCCTCGTCCTAGGGGAATAACTAAAAGAACTGCCCGTCCAGGTTGGGGGTTGTGCCGTCGGCGTAACTTCCCTACCACGTAAAATATCGATGGTTCCGAAACAACCAAAAGCCTCGGATAAGGATGACTCAACTAATGACGACCCCAGCAAACGAAATAAGGACAACGACCTTCGGATCTGTACGTGGAATGTTCTGTCCCTTTACAGACCACGTGGAGCCGAACAACTAGCAGAGGCCCTAGACTGCTATAAAGCAGATATTACCGCCATCCAGGAAGTGCGATGGGATGGGCCGGGCAAAAAGAGGATGAAAAACTGTGACATCTACTACGGTGATTGCTACAGAGGCAACAGGCAATGCTTATTCGGATGCGGATTTGTCACACGCGGCAGACTTAGGCAAGAAGTCTTAAGCTTCCGACACGTAAGCGAGCGTATTATGACTATCCGGATCAAGGCTAAATTCGCTAACATAAGCCTAATATATGTTCATGCCCCCAAGGAAGAAAAGGACCCTGTCACCAAAGAGTGTTTCTACGAGCTCCTCGACAAAACATACGAGGAATGCCCTAAATACGACGTTAAAATCGTATTGGGCGATCTTAACGCCAAAATAGGAAAGGAGGACGTCTTTGCTCGGTAAGCATAGCCTACACGACACCACGTCTGATAACGGTCTAAGGCTAATTGGTTTCACTGTGGAGCGAAATGTCACCATAGCAAGCACATGGTTTCCTCATCTCGATATTCATAAGCAGACATGGCGGTCCAATGATCATGTAACGATCAACCAAGTTGATCATATTGCGATCGGAGGCATGCCTCCAGTATTCTGGATGTCCGGACCTTCCGAGCGGCCAACATAGACTCGGATCATTACCTTGTTGTAGCCAAGGTACGAATGCGGATATCCCAATCTGAGCAACAAAGAAGAATTACTGTGAGAAAATTTAACGTCGAAAAGCTACAATCGCAAGAGACCGCCAGACTCTTCGCTGAACGCGTATCCCGAAATCTCTCAATCACCCCTATGCCGCCAGCATCAAGTACCGAAGACCAGTGGCAACGCTGCCAACATGCCATCAGAAACGCCGCGACTGATGTGCTGGGTCTCGCTCGCCCACCACCGCGAACCCCTGGTTTGACGAAGAATGCCGGCGAATGCATGCAGCAATATGGCGGCCGTGGAGTAAGTGGTTAGTGTGTCGGATCACTACGCATGAGGTTCCAAGTTCGAATCCCAGAAAACACCAAAAAGTTTTATCACGGTCCCACCTCTCGCGAGCGTCTGACAAACATCCGAGAGTATTGTTGTCACGAAAAAGCTTCTCAAATCGCCGTTCGGACTCGGCATTAAACTGTAGGTCCCTTCCATTCGTGTGGAAAATATAACGCACACAACGTGAGTGGTTGCGAGAAGCTAGGCCCTGGCACTTTAAAGAGCTGTCGCGCCAAGTATTTGTTTTTTTTTTTTTTTTTTTGCATGCAGCAAAACAAGAGGCATACAAAGCGGCGCTGCAAAGGAAGACAAGAGCTACTCGTGAGCTCTACGAGCAAAAGAGACGGCAAGAACATCGGCTTCTTCAAAAGAAGAAGAAAGAGCATGAGAAGCGCGCGTTTGAGAATATCGAGAGTTTATACTCCAGGAACAATGTACGGAAGTTTTACCAAAAGGTAAAAACAATGTGTCAGAGAAGCAGTACACGTACAGAAACCTGTAGAGATGAACATGGAAACCTCGTAGTAGAATCACAGTCGGTGCTGAGAATATGGAAAAACTACTTCTGCAGACTGTAGAACGGCGACGAAGACCAACATCCCGCTGTCAGGCAGAATGAGCCATTCAACATGGACAATGATTGTCAAAATTTCCGTCCACTTGACCAAAACGAAGTGAGGATAGCAATATCCAAGCTTAAATCCAACAAGGCTGCTAGACCTGACGGCTTACCGGCCGAACTTTTCAAGGCAGCTGGTGATGAATTGGTAGAGTGCATACATCAACCCATCTCTAAGATTTGGTCAGACGAGTGTATGTCTGATGAATGGAATCTCAGCATCATTTGCTCGATCCACAAGAAAGCAGACACCCTCAACTGTGCCAGCTGTAGAGGCATAAGTCTCCTCAACATCGCATTTGAGATCTTTTCTGCGATATTGTGTGAACGCCTGAAACTTTTTATCAACAGCCTGATTGGACCCTATCAGTGCGGTTTCAGGCCAGGAAAGTCCACCATCGATCAAATCTTCACACTTCGGCAGATCCTGGAGAAAACCCAAGAAATCCAAATCGATACACATCATCTCTGTATCGATTTCAATGCCGCCTATGACAGGATCTATAGAGAAGAGCTTTATAGAGCCATGTCTAGTTTTGACATCCCTGCCAAACTTGCTCGTCTGTACAGGATAACGATGGAGAACGCTCGCTTCTCGATCAAGGTCGGTAATGACCTCACCGAGACCTTTGATGTCAAAAAAGGTTTTAGGCAAGGTGACGTGCTGCCATGTGACTTTTTTAATATTGTGACTTTTTGATATTGACATTATTGGAAGAATTTTGCAAGCATTGAGGCGGAAGCGGCCAAAATGGGATAAGCGATAAACGAAGGCAAAACTAAGTAACGTGTAGGCCCTCTAGTGGTTTCTTTTTAAATCATAGGTTATTTTGACTGACAGCTGTTTCCCACTCGAAATCTTGACAGAAAGTCAGTATCATACCTCCGCGGAACGAAACGAGTCGCTTTACGCTTGAACAACATTGGGAAATATTGAAAACTTATTTCCAAAGTGAGTCCTGTGTAGCCCAAACAGTGCGTTTTTTGAAAAGAAGTTTTGGCCGAAATGAAGCACCCACCGCGCCTGCTATACGCGAGTTTGTGCAAAAAGTTCGTGAGACTGGTATGCTAGTGGACAACACTCATGGTCCCCGTCATCGTACGATGCGCACAGACGAAAATGTGGCTGCTGTAGCCGAGAGTGTGAGACTCAATTCATGAACATCAACTAGTCATCGATCTCAACTGCTCAACATTTCACGCACTAGCCTGAGGAGAATTCTGCACAAAGATCTGGGACTATTCGCTTACAAGGTTCAATTGATTCAGCAATTGAAAGCGCAGGACCATCCGCTTCGTAATCGCTTCGCAGTTTGGGCCTTACAGCAGCTTGAATTCGACAACGATTTTGGGCGAAAAATCATCTTTTCTGACGAGGCACATTTTCATCTCGGCGGCTACGTTAACAAACAAAATTGCCGCATCTGGGGCTCGGAAAACCCGCACGTTATTGTCGAGAAGCCAATGCATCCACGGAGAGTGACAGTTTGGTGCGGATTGTTGAGTGGTGGCATCATTGGACCATTTTTCTTCGAAAATGAGGCTGGGAACAACGTTTTGGTCAACGGTGGGCGTTACAGAGCCATGTTAACGACTTTTTTTTTTTACTGAAATTGAAGACATGGATTTGGACGACCTCTGGTTCACGTAGGATGGCGCGCCATGCTACACAATCGGTCTTTTGCGCACCAAATTCCCAAATCGTGTTATCAGCCGACTTGGCGATGTCAATTGGCCGCCTCGGAGCTGTGATTTGACCCCTTTGGACTTTTTTTTGTGGGGAACCGTGAAGGACCGATATTATTCCAACCGTCCGGAAACGATTCAAGCACTTAAGGCTAATATCATCCAAGCAATCCGTGAGCTACAGCCCGAAACCACCAACAAGGTCTTGGAAAATTTGAGTGATAGAATGCGCTACGGTGAGGCCAGCCGAGGCAGTCACTTGAACGACGTTGTGTTCCATAATTAATGGGAATGTTTGCTCTTACTAATAAAGCCATAATACATGGAAAAATTTCATTTTGTTCATTTTATAGGATTTTTAAAAAGAAACTTGTACTTGGCCCACCCTGTATATGCTATCAACAAGAAGGGACAATCAACACCGATGAATTAGACAGAACTTGACAGTGGGCAGCTATAACTTCGAGGTAGTAAGGGACTCTGTCTACCGTGGCTCTGCTATAAATTCGAAAAACAAGATCACCGCAGAAATCAAGCGAAGAATAACTCTTGCCAATCGAACAACTAAGGAGACTCTGTATAAGACCCTGATCACCCCAGTCTTGCTTTGCGGCGCTGAAACATGGACTTTATTAAAAGAGGATGAAGATATCCTTGGTCACTTCGAGAGAAAAATGATTCGTAAGATTTTCGATCCCGTTTGCGTTGACGGGCTTTGTGGGAGAAGATTCAATAACGAACTATACGAGCTGTACAGCGACATCGACCTAGTCAAAAAACTGAGTATTTCACGTCTGAGATGGCTAGGACATGTAGAGCGAATGGACACCAACGCTCCGGCTCGCAGAGTCTTCGAATCTAACCCCGAGAGACGACGCAGTAGAGGACCTCCTTGCCGTAGGTGGAGCGCACAAGTTCAAGGGGACCTCGACCAACTTGGAGTGCGCAATTGGAGGCAATTAGCTAAAGACCGAACTAAATGGAGAGGCTTGTTGGTTGAGGCCCAGCTTCACCCCGAACTGTAGCGCCACCTAAGTAGTAAGTAAGTTTATATGTTACTTTGATATCTGCATCACACGTGACATAACCCTTCTTCTTAAAATAATTTTCGTTCGATTCGGACTATTCTACTTCACGCTCTATCAATTTTGTCGAATAGTTTAAGGGTTCTGTACATAAAGTGTTTTTGAATGTGGATCGCAACAACGCTCCCATTCTCAACTGTCAAATAGGATATGACATTATGTTACATTAATGGGTTGAGATTTTAGTGTATTTATAATGGGTGCATTCAGCATTATAAATAGAGCCGCATTATCCCCGCTTAACTTCGAATTTACTTGAAGGTTTTCAGATCCATTCCATTGATAAGGATGAACAAACTGGTCAAAAGGAAATATTTAACTTTGAGTCTAGTACAGGGACAGTCCAGTCGCAATTTATATCTCTCTGAAACGTCTAGAAAAATCTGGAGAAATTTAGTGTAGTCCACTTATTACCGAGGAAAAATGATTCGTCAACGCTCATGCAATATAATAGAGCACTCTATCTATATGGGTGCAATGACAAAAAAAAAAAAAATATGAAAACAATCTTCTAGATACACCACATCTATCTTGTGTTGTTCAGATAATTTATCGTAATTGTAACACTCTTATTTTATCGGCAATTTGTGTTGCGTGCAAAGTCTCTTAATTGAGTAGATGCATGCATCTGCATACGCTGCTCCTCTTCTATACTTCTACTCTATGTGTACCAATTAAAAATAAAAATTGTATCGCCATCTGCCTGAGACTGCTTGGTACCACTCATGACCATCCGATCTGTGAGTGAGCCGCCGCGCATTTTAATAATATTCACAGCGAAATTAATAGGCGGTAATAATTGGATCCTGGGTGCCCTCATACTATGAACATTCAGAAACAAGAGCAACAAAGTTTTCCCCCAAACACATACGCACATGCATGTTTGTATTTGAATATCTACTGTATCTATGTATGACTAGAAGGTATATGAGTACTGAGCACTTTATTTACACCGACTGACAATTAATTCATTTGAAGATTTTTCTTCGCCGTTTTTTTTTTTTGCTGTATTCAGTGAATCGATCGAGCAAAGATCACTTAGGCCCCCTCTCGCCAACCGTTCCCCAGAGAGAGAACTTTGTAATAAATTTTCCAAGTTTATTATTATTATTATTATTTTTTTTTGAATTTGTATTTTATATTTTTAATTGTGAATTTCCCCTTTTATAAAGAAGACGGAAAGTGGAAGAAGAAAATAAGAAAAATTAGTAAGCGGTATGATCCGGTTGTTGATCGTCATCATCAACATCGTGTCCGCGCGCCATACACAAGATAAATGGTTTGCTATAAAAGCAAAGGCGATCCTATAAATTATAAATGTGTGAACTGATAGGTGAGAGAGCGAGCAGATTTATATGCAGTAGGTATGGTGGGTGGGCTGGCGGGCGGCTGAGGAGTCGAGAGGAAGTAGTTTTTCGCATTTAACTTTTTACCGGGAAATTATTATTTGTCTGTATGTTTGTGAATTTATTGAATGAATTAATGGGAGGCAGCATGCCGCTTTGCGAGTAGGGTTGTCATCGATACGCACTCAAACCGGGGATGAGCGATGTTCTTTTCGCAATTGTGACTAGAAGATCTGAGAAACGGATGTCATTCATTTTCGGAACTGAGTACGCAGCAAGTGAAGGAATGAAGTGCATCAGCAGACTGTTGATGTTACATACGGTGAATCAGATGTGATATATTTGATCAATGGAGATAAAAACATGAATTTTTTCAATATGTAAGAATGATGCATTCTATTAATTTTATCACTGGGCATTGCTCACGAAGAAAATCAGGGACTACGAGGTTCAGTATGAAAATGAGTGAGGTGATCAAATTCCATTTTCGCTGATATTTATCTTCACTGCGGGAATCAGAGGCTTATAACTTAAGGTTGTGCCCGAGGACAGATATTACGTTCTTTTTTTTTTAAGGACAGCTCATTGTATTTCAGTGTTTAAAGTGCCCGAGATACTCCCAAACTTACTAATTTTGGATATCTACAGTAAACTTACACCCACCAAAAATGTTTATCGCATTAGGTGCACAACATTCGAATGGGTGGGCGTATGTTACCAGGAAAGATGGAAAAAGAGGGATGTCCCCTATAGTTGGAGTATCTTATATTTTGAAGAAAATTTATTTGGTAGCTAAATTTAATTCCCTTAATACGCTAGAGTAATGAGGATTGGGTGATAAATTCATCGTAGATTCCTGTGATATCAACACCGGTTTCTGAGTTTCAAAATAATCGCTTAGTGCTACTTGGAAATACCACTACTTTAGTAGGTCTCGCCCTTTCCTTGATTAGAGAGTTGGACTCTTGCGAAATTCATTTCTTAAATTGATCGGTTAACGAGTCGATGGAAAATGTCTGCAAGTATTATTGGGCACTGTTTAGTGCACTTCCAATTTCTTTCTTACTTTGGTTTGTGTATCGTTTGCTGACTGTTCAATATATCGACAAGCGGACAGTTAAAATCGTTAAAATCGTAACATGTATCTTTTCATCTTTGAAATTTTTGAAGTAGGTACATTATCATTCTAAACTGTCAATCGAAATGAAGGGAATTTTTTTCTGTCAAAGTTCTCATTTATGCATTTCTTGATAATTTTGCATACAATTTTGTTTATTTTTTTGTATTCATTCATAATTTTAACTCTACATATATGTACATATGTACATATGCAAGTATATGTCCATTTCTCCTTATACAAAATTCTGATTCTGAATTATTTCTTGGGCGAAATGACAACGACTGTGTTCCATAATGATTTTGATTTTTTTATTATTCAAAGAGATGTCGCCTCATTGATTGCAACTGCGTGCAACTAATTGTCAGGCAATAAACGTTTTTTAAGAACACAACTGAATATTGAAAACGCCTTCGAACTTAATAAGTTGGTTGAACTCTGATGGGTGTGTGCAGTTCGCTCACATCATTTTTATTTGAAATAGGTAAATATTATAAAATTCAACAAGAATGTTGTATCTAAAAGGAAATTATCGAAAAGTTTAATCAGGAATTATTAATTGATCAGAATTTCATGTTGCTAGGCCATTTAATTGCTTAATAGAAAACGCTTTTATTAAAGTTCAAATAATTGCAAGTCCTTAAAATGCATTCGCAACCTATCAATCAAAACAGGGGAATAAAGGTCACCAGAAAATTTGGTTTGTAAAATATCAAGGAGTGGGAGTGAAATTCTTTCAGAGAGAGGTAAAATTACGAAAAAGTAAACGAACGCGTTGAACAACAAAGCTGTCTGCTTTTTAAACGTCAAACCTCCTGCGCATGCGAAAAAAAGAACCAAAAAAGAACTCAATCGCACAAGCCAACAAAAAATTACGTTCTCGTACGAGTATGTACCATATACAGCGACTTGACAGATTTCATAAATCCCTTCAAAAAAATGTTCTTAGGCTCAAATTCGCAGCACGGGGAAATTTCTTACTCTCCCGTGAGCACTTTTTCTTGCGAAAAACTACAAAGTTTTTCCGTACTCGAATAGGATTTCGTAAAAGTTTAAAATTTTGAAAAAAATCGCTGATTTGGGAGTTTACACGAACAGACCTAATACATATGGCACTTAATTAGGTGGCGCTACAGTTCGGGGTTTACCTGGGCCTCAACCAACAAGCCTATCCATTTTGCTCGGTCCTAAGCTACATAATTGTTTCCAGTTGCACACTCCAAGTTGGTACACTGCAACGGCGAGGAGGCCCTCTACTACGTCGTCCCTCTGGGTTAGATTCGAAGAATGTGGGCCAAAGCGTTGATGTCCATTCGATCTACATGTCATATCCATCTCAAACGCAGTTTTTTGATTAGATCGATTTCGCTGTACAGCTCGTATAGTTCATCATTGAATCTTCTCCTCTAAAACCTGTCAACGCAAACGGGACCGAATATCTTATGAAGAATTTTTCTCTCGAAGCGACCAAGAATATCTTCATCCGATTTCAATAGAGTTCATGTTTCAGTGCCGTAAAGCAGGATTAGGATGATCAGGGTCTTATATATAGTCTCCTTATTTGTTCGAAATAGTGCTTTACTGTTGAATTGCCTTATTAGCCAAAGAACACAGCGATGGGCAAGAGTTATTCTTAGCCCCTTATTATCTCGAAGTTGTAGCTACCTTCTGTCATATTCTGTCCAATTCGTCGATGTTGATTGTCCTTTCTTGTTGATAGCATATACTTGGTTCTGCCCTCGTTTATCGTTAAACTCATTTTTGCCGCTTCTGCTTTAATGCTTCCAAACATACCGGTGATAGCCCGCTGAGTTCTTCCAATGATGTCAATATCGACGACAGATGCAAGGAGTTGTACAGACTTTTGATAGATTGTGCTTCAGGTGTTGAATTGTGAGTTCCGCACAATCCGTTCAAGTACAATATTAAGAAAGTAACATGACAGCGAGTCACCTTGTCTAAAACCGATTTTAACATCAAAGGTCTTGGTGAGGTCATTACCAACCTTGTTGGAGACGTGAGCGTTCTTCATCGTTATCCTACACAGACGAACAAGTTTGGCAGGGTTGTCAAAACTAGACATGGCTCTATACAGTTCTTCTCTGCAGAAATCGATAAAGAGATGATGAATATCGATTTGAACTTCTTGGGTTTTCTTCAGAATCTGTCGAAGTGTGAAGATTTGATCGATGAACAGACCTAATAATCATATACCATATATAAAGCTAACTGACAAAATGCGTTTGTGTCCCTCTACCGCCCGTAATTTTCAACCAATTTACTTGGTTTTTTTCTTTTAAAGTAGATAATTACAGCACAAAGGTGATAGGCAAAAAATAAATTACAAAAACATACAGACTTAGCCCGAGGAGCCTGCCTGATGCCAGCTAGTATTCCATAAAATACGTGACCGAAGAAGTACAATAAAAACATCGATTTCGTATTCTTAAGTTTTAATATTATTGCTGCTGAGAAGAAGACTTGATAAATCTTTTAAAAACGTCAGAGAGTTAAAAGTGCTAAATAATCTTGATCGTTCACAATAGGTATTCGCGTACACAATCTAAAGTGCTATAGAGTGCTTTAAAGTGCTCGAAGTGTATTCTGGTATTGAGCAAACATGACAGATAAAGAGAAAAATTGAGGAGTAACGAGTAGCGAGTATTTCTCATCTGTGCTTGAATGTGCTCGAAGAATTTCTGCCGGCATGAGCGTACAAACTGTCAAGTGGAATCAACTGATTGCTAAATGAGTCGAAGGGTTTTTGATTCCATGTCAAATAGTCAAAAAACATAAAAAATGGATGCTAAAATTATCTTGAAGTAAATGCTGTGATGTGTTAATGTTGTGGCAAAATATTCCTTTTTAACTTAATATGAATTTGTTGGTTTCCACACGAGTCTCATTTGTTCATTATAATTTTTTTTTATGACAGTTGGCTCGATATGGCTCGAAATAGTTAGCTTTTCATTCACGTACTTCGTCTTAGCTTTTCCACTCCCTGAGAGTTTTTACTCTTATCATATCATATTTGGCAACTGATCAGTTTTTGGCTCGGAAAGTATGCGAACGGACCTAATATTTCATTTGAAATGCACTAAAGCACTTTATCTCTTTCTGAGTATTTCTTTTTCAAACTTTGCTATTTGATATTCCATAAGTTTTTATTCGAGAACTACATATATGAATCGAATTATTGCCAATATTTGCGCATCTGTCAACAACATATGTGCATCTATTACTGTCAAATATCTCTCTATCTGTTATCCTAAACAAATTACACTTTTATACACAAAACGTAATGTTAAAACGAAGAAGAATGGAAAAAAAAACCACCATAAACAATTTACAAAAAAAAAGTAAAATTGCGATGTTTATTTATTTACCGGCAAGGAACATTCGATGCCTCAGGAATTTTATTAGCCCCGACGCTATCTAACAGCGTACATCTCTCAGCTATCCAAAGGAAAGAGAGTTTTTCGAAAGTGTGTGCACACAGATATATTAATGAGTTTTTAAATGGCTCTTAATTACAAAATTAACAACAAGGCAGCAATCAAAAATCAAAAAGAAAGTTTTTTTTTTTGTTTAAATATTTTCCGCTATTTGATTAATTAAGTTATCTCACGAAAGTTAACAAATTAATTTATTATTGCTATTCATATAGCAGGTTTATTTTTAAATTTAGTAATAAAATGCAAGGTATGTATGGTTTTGTATAAAAATAATTTGCGTAATGAAGCAAATTGTTTTTTCGAAAAATATTTTAATCATTTTGCAGTGCTATTAATCTGTTTATAGAGATTTATGACCGGAACATCACATGCCAATGTTACGTTTCACGGCTGTGGAATGTGCAATGCATGTACGGCAATGAGTAGGTGTAGTGTTTATGGACTATAAATTTAATTTTAGTCCTCTTGGATATACACACAGTCTCGGAGGACGTAGTTTTTCGTGAAAAGAAAGATAAAAGTTGTTAATTACTTGATTAAATGCGTAATTGGTTGAGATATGCCTCATGATTGAGTATTAATCGGTCGGTTATATGAGTCATAAATTACATTTTTTTCTGTACACAGGGTGTTTCAGAAATGGTGAAGACTTCTGCTTTAAACTTATGGAGCTCCATATTTGTATACTCATTGACTTACTTCGTGTAAACTCCAACCGAAGGTATTTGGAAAAAGCAGATAGTATAACATGCTTGTCACTGCGTTTCAGAATCCATTATTCATAAAATATCACAATTTCTCAATACCTATATATACGCATAACAATAGAGACCAGAAGACCAGAAAAGAAGTGAAGCCGTTGAATAGTTCCTATGGAAAGGAGACAAGAATAAATTTAAAGGCATCTATTTACATCCAAACAATTATTTTAGATTAATCGCGAACGATTTAAGAAAACAGCTAAAAGTATCGGCCCTTAAATGCTTACTTGCGGAACACCAAGCATGTACCGAATAAGAAGTTCGAAGGTCCGTGGAAGCTTTCACATCAAGGAAACCATCGTACAAAAAATAGAGCGCGACCGACTCAGCTGGTATTGCCACGTTCAAAGAAGAGATCATTTGAACCCTGTTAAAAAGGCAATATCTATGCACGTTCCAAAGACATCGCGATGTAGGAAAGGTAGGCCTATAAACGCCTGGATCAGACAAATGCGACGACATCGGCATTTCATTGGCCTCAGTAACCGAGTGATCCAAAATCGGCGAGCCTGCCGATATTTTCTGAGGACAAATAGGCGAACCCCACAGGCGGATCAGTAGAAATTCGGTAAAGTGGGAGGGTTGTGATCCCTTGTTTTCGGATCATAACCTCGCTGATAAAAGGAAGAAGAAGAAGAAGACCAAGCATGTAAGGCAGTATATTAGTCTTACTACTTTTAGAATGGGGTTTTTCTACGAGACCTGGTCACATGAAGTGTAATTATGCTAGAAACGTTAGCTATTCAAATATCGAAATATGTTAACAAGGATACTTAATTAAACAATGATTGTATCGTAAAACTGTAAAAAAAAATCGACGTTAAAAAATCAAGAAGTAAGTTAAATATAAACGCAAATAATAGTTGTGTAAAAAATGCAAATGCAAATCATAGCTTAAAGGAATTCATGTGTTTTTACAGACTTCCATTTTTGAAATTATTTCATACGACTACTGCTCCAAAGAACCTTGTTGCAAAAACCAAGTTATTTTGGTTATACGGAGACCCAAACTAGCATTTTTTCTAACCACATTGACAGCTACTGTAAAAAGAATGAGCGAATATGGAGCTCCATATTTGTATACTCATTGACTTACTTCGTGTAAACTCCAACCGAAGGTATTTGGAAAAAGCAGATAGTATAACATGCTTGTCACTGCGTTTCAGAATCCATTATTCATAAAATATCACAATTTCTCAATACCTATATATACGCATAACAATAGAGACCAGAAGACCAGAAAAGAAGTGAAGCCGTTGAATAGTTCCTATGGAAAGGAGACAAGAATAAATTTAAAGGCATCTATTTACATCCAAACAATTATTTTAGATTAATCGCGAACGATTTAAGAAAACAGCTAAAAGTATCGGCCCTTAAATGCTTACTTGCGGAACACCAAGCATGTACCGAATAAGAAGTTCGAAGGTCCGTGGAAGCTTTCACATCAAGGAAACCATCGTACAAAAAATAGAGCGCGACCGACTCAGCTGGTATTGCCACGTTCAAAGAAGAGATCATTTGAACCCTGTTAAAAAGGCAATATCTATGCACGTTCCAAAGACATCGCGATGTAGGAAAGGTAGGCCTATAAACGCCTGGATCAGACAAATGCGACGACATCGGCATTTCATTGGCCTCAGTAACCGAGTGATCCAAAATCGGCGAGCCTGCCGATATTTTCTGAGGACAAATAGGCGAACCCCACAGGCGGATCAGTAGAAATTCGGTAAAGTGGGAGGGTTGTGATCCCTTGTTTTCGGATCATAACCTCGCTGATAAAAGGAAGAAGAAGAAGAAGACCAAGCATGTAAGGCAGTATATTAGTCTTACTACTTTTAGAATGGGGTTTTTCTACGAGACCTGGTCACATGAAGTGTAATTATGCTAGAAACGTTAGCTATTCAAATATCGAAATATGTTAACAAGGATACTTAATTAAACAATGATTGTATCGTAAAACTGTAAAAAAAAATCGACGTTAAAAAATCAAGAAGTAAGTTAAATATAAACGCAAATAATAGTTGTGTAAAAAATGCAAATGCAAATCATAGCTTAAAGGAATTCATGTGTTTTTACAGACTTCCATTTTTGAAATTATTTCATACGACTACTGCTCCAAAGAACCTTGTTGCAAAAACCAAGTTATTTTGGTTATACGGAGACCCAAACTAGCATTTTTTCTAACCACATTGACAGCTACTGTAAAAAGAATGAGCGCAACTTTACTCTCGTAGGTTTGGTATGGAGAACTAGATATATTTTAAAACCAGACTGTAAATGGCTTAAGAATGATTTTGGAACTCGTCCTTCGTGATTCTATTAAAATAAGAATTTTGAGACCATTGCGTCAGAAACACCGACGGTGACCATAAATATTCGCTTCATATGTGACTGTTCAAGTCTTGTTGTTGAAATAAGAATTTGGAAACCATTAGCGTCAGAATCAGCGATGGTGACCGGAAGTACTTAGCTTCATAAGTTATTATTTAAGTTTGCCTTGGATCTGGAAGCTCACCTTATTATTATTATTATTTGTACAGGGTTATTTTGCATTGCGACCTAGTGGTCTATTGTACCCCCTGCTAGTAACTTGGAGAGGTTTATTCCCTCCTAATACAATGACTTCGGCATTGTAGTTAAATGTCATAAACTCTTACTTTGCCTTGGCGAGAATAGTTCACCTTAGAGCTCTCTCTCCAAACCAGTTTCTTTTCTGGAATCTGAGAAGTGGGTCCATGGTTTGCATATCCTCATCTGATATTTGGTACTTGCCCAAGTATTTCAATCTTTTGTGAGTCAGTGCCCCACAAGATTTCAGAAGGTGCTCCGGAGTCTCGCTTGACTCATTACAGAATCTGCAAAGGCCTACCTAGTTTCCGTAAGTACTCCCTGAGTTTGCAGTGCCCCGTTAGGAGGCCTGTTGGATTTGTCGATTATTCTTGCTAAGGCAGATAAGGGCTTCGAATCTTTTCCGGTTGTAACATCCCAGTAGTTTATTAGCTTGCCTCAGACCTGTGGTGTTATTTCAGGTTCTTGCCCTGTCTTCTTTCTCCATTTTACTGAATTCTTCGCGCATGGTATCTTCCCCTATTCCGCAGAATAGTTCAGGTTCAATGAAGGGCTCCGCAGTTCTTGTCTGGCCAAGGCGTCTGCTGCTTCATTACTTTTTATCCCGACATGGCCGGGTATTCAGTAATGCGTAATAAGGTGTGGCGTGACGGCTTGAAATGCAAACTACGACAAGTTCTCCCTGTATGCTTTTACGATATTCTAGAATCATATCTCGGGAATAGACTCTTCCGTGTTAGACATGGAAACGAATACTCGGAGCTCAAAGAAATTTCGGCCGGCGTACCGCAAGGAAGCGTTCTTGGGCCGCTTCTCTATTTGTTATATACTCGTGATATACCGAAAGTAGATGGCACTATCCTTGTTACGTTTGCCGATGACACCGCTATCTTACCAGTAGGTAAAACAATCGAAGAAACGATTGCAAAACTGCAAAACGGACTGAATAAAGTAAATGAATGGACAAGGAACTGACAGATCGCCCTCAACGAATCTAAATCTGTTCACGTGAATTTCACTTATAAAAAAACTAATGACTTGGCAATTTGTCTAAACTCGGCCCGAATACCTTTTGCAAACGAGGCCAAATACCTGGGAATGACACTCGACGCAAGACTGAAATGGAATTCGCACGTGAAAATGAAACGAAAAGAACTCGAAATCAACATTCCCAGCTCAGTACTGAGAACAAACTGCTTTTATACAAGCAAGTGCTAAAGCCGATGTGGACCTACGGTAAACAACTTTGGGGTTGTGCCAGGAAAACAAATGCGAATATTATACAAGCTTTTCAAAATAAAGTGCTAAGAGAAATTGTCCAAGCACCGTGGTATAGTTGAAACGACGATGTCCATAGGGATCTCGGAATTCCGACAATCGAAGCTGAAACGCGAGAAAGCATAGAAACCGACTAATCGGACATGTTAACAATACAGTTCGAATTTTGGATGAGAGCAATTTATTGCGCCGACTACAAAGGACGAAACCTTTCGATTTGGCGAGATAATGATTAACCGCGTCTAGATTGCGGAACATGCAGGATCTTTCAGTGGAAAGTAACCTGCCAAACGTTTTTATTTCGTGACAGAAAAATTGCTTGATAAGTTATTACTTAGTTGCGGTATCTAACAAATTTATATCGAAGGGTGGTGTTTTTTTAGTCAGGAAGAATCTGACACTACTATGAGCACGCACTTGCTTTTCTCATAGTGTCTATGGACGATTTTTCATTTACCCTCGGAAAAAAAAAATAATGCGTAACTTTGTTGTTTCTACCCAATTCATTAAGTTTGTGTTTGACTTAATGACATAGAAGCAAGTGCGTTGATAGTTGCTTGACTGTCCGACTGTATTGCTATGTCACAGTTGTTGTATCTTCTTTCGAGATTGAGTTGAATACATCTATCTATAGCACATATTTCAGCTTGAAAGATGCTGGTACTCTTGCCCATGGGTTCTTTGTCCTTGGCCCAAACACGCCTGCCCCTGTTCGTTTCTCAGCTCTCGAACCGTCTGTATACCACTTTATTGTATGGCTGCCCAGTCCGTATGTCGTAGATTTGTTGCTTCTCTCTTTCTTTGTACAAAAGTTTTTCCCAAAGTTAAATTTTCTGAAACTATTGTCCCTAGGGATCGCCAGAAGGGGGAGTTTCTTGAGAAGTGTATCGTATTCTCTCGAACCAACGCATTCCTCCCTTTCAATGCCTTCTTTTGCCATCCTTAGGATCATCCGCTTTGCATTGTGCTCCACTACGAGATGGAGCGGTGTTAGCTCTAGGAGTACTTCCATGGCTGCAGTTGGCCATGCCAAGCTCACCTAAGTCAGTTTAATCCTAAAAGTTGAGAAACTACATTTCAAAACACTTAATTCCAGAAACATATAACGGGTGGGCCATCTAGTAATTTATTTTTAAATCATAGGTTATTTTGACACTGACAGCTGTTTCCCGCTCGAAATCTTGACAGAAAGTCAGTATCATACCTCCGAGGAATGAAATGAATCGCTTTACGCTTGAACAACATTGGGAAGTATTGAAAACTTATTTCCAAAGTGAGTGCTGTGTAGCCCAAACAGTGCGTTTTTTGAAAAGAAGTTTTGGCCGAAATGATGTACCCACCGCGCCTGCTGTACGCAAGTTTGTGCAAGAAGTTCGTGAGATTGGTATGCTAGTGGACAACGCTCATGGTCCCTGTCGTCGTACGGTGCGCACAGACGAGAATGTGGCTGCTGTAGCCGAGAGTGTGAGACTCAATTCACGAACATCAACTCGTCATCGATCTCAACAGCTCAACGTTTCACGCACTAACCTGAGGAGAATTCTGCACAAAGATCTGGGATTATTTCGCTTACAAGGTCCAATTGATTCAGCAATTGAAAGCGCATGACCATCCGCTTCGTTATCGCTTCGCAGTTTGGGCCTTAGAGCAGCTTGAATTGGACAACGATTTTGGGCGAAAAATCATCTTTTCTGACGAGGCACATTTTCATCTCGGCGGCTACGTTAACAAACAAAATTGCCGCATCTGGGGCTCGGAAAACCCGCACGTTATTGTCGAGAAGCCAATGCATCCACAGAGAGTGACAGTTTGGTGCGGATTGTGGGGTCGTGGCATCATTGGACCATTTTTCTTCGAAAATGAGGCTGGGAACAACGTTTCGGTCAACGGTGGGCGTTACAGAGCCATGTTAACGACTTTTGTTTTTACTGAAATTGAAGACATGGATTTGGACGACCTCTGGTTCATGCAGGATGGCGCGCCATGCCACATAGCCCATGCCACAATCGGTCTTTTGCGCACCAAATTCCCAAATCGTGTTATCAGCTGTCTTGGCGATGTCAATTGGCCGCCTCGTAGCTGCGATTTGACCCCTTTGAATTTTTTTTTATGGGGAACCGTGAAGAACCGATGTTATGCCAACAATCCGGAAATGATTCAAGCACTTAAGGGCAATATCATCCAAGCAATCCGTGAGCTACAGCCCGAAACCATCAACAAGGTCTTGGAAAATTTGAGTGATAGAATGCGCTACGGTGAGGCCAGCCGAGGCAGCCACTTGAACGACGTTGTGTTCCATAGTTAATGGAAATATTTGCTTTTACTAATAAAGCCATAATACATGGAAAAAATTTCATTTTGTTCGTTTTATTGCATTTTTAAAAAGAAACTTGTAGTTGGCCCACCCTGTATTAGGTCTATTTTTTGAGAACTCGGCTCGCTCGGGTTTCGCTCCAAAATCGTTCTGAAGCGTTTTTTTGCGAAACCTGGGGTCACTCTTAAATCGCTCTGAAGTCAACCATGGTTTTCTTGGGTAATGAAAAGGGAGCTGCCAAAACTACATATGGCATTTGTACTTTGCATATATTTTGCGAATTGTGCTTAAATTTATGATCATCGACTTCGTCTTCAATAAACTAATGCTGCAAATAGGTTCATATTGGGTGCTGCAAATAAGTACATTCTGGGTGAACCATTGAACGGATCTAAAAAAGAAACCGACCTATTTATACCAAGTACTGCTTATGTACTAAATTTTTGTACAATTTTATAAGGTAATGAACTGTCAGACTTCCATATTTGATGGAGTTTCTAGTGTCAAAGTAAGTTAAAACTAGCCCTTAGTAGTAAAAATACTAAAAGCAAATATAATGCCAATTTTAGAGACGATATTAAGATTTTTCGCAATAATAATTCAAATTGTCATACATCCTTAGATATTATTTTCACTGCTGTGAGTTAACGCATTAACAGACTCACGTGATATTTACTATGCATTAAATTTCACTCAATTCGTAGAAGTGACAATTAATTCTTGTATTGTTTTGTAGTGACTTAGAGTCGATTTCAAGCAAAACTTAGATTTAAATTGTTTTAGTTCTGATGGTCCTTTGCGATCCCGTCACGTTTGATGTGAGTTTTAGTGATGAGTATAAAATTAACTTTAGTAGATTTTAATACATAGTAATATTGCTTCTGAGAAATCAATCAATGAAAAGTCTCGCATCTATAGTTTCGACCTTTAAATTACGCCAACAGCTGCTTACGGTTGATGCTCAAAGAGAAACTTCTAAGGATGCCCAACTCTCCGTTTTATAACTTTTCTATTTAGCGAGATTAGTTCTAAGAATAAATTCAATTTACGGATGCAATTGAGCGTGTATTGTGCAATCAATTGGAATGCATACAGAAAACCTTTAACCTTGTCAATGAGATTATCCGCCACTAGTTACTGCTGGATTCCTCCGATTACTTATCTTTGAAATTAGAGAATCAAAAAAAAAAAAGTCCACATGCTGAAATTCGATAACCGGATCAAAGACAAGACGGTTTCTCTCCATTACACACACTACTTGCGCCAATTACATAAATTCAAGGATGCACCTGCTAAGGGGGAGGAAAAGAAAATCTACAATTCATTCCGCCCGTTGCGTTGTTTGAATTTGAATTCAAACTATTTATCGTACAAGTGTTTATCCTTTGCAAAGTAATAGCGGCTTGGAAAGGCAATTTTACAAAAATTCCAATCGTCTTGTTAAGTCATTATTTCAAGCCCACTCTGACATGTGTGGAATCCCTTCTCTTTTATTTGTTTGTGTGAGTTTTTATGGTATACAGTACAGCGACGACGCACGTTGACGCGTGGTGTATTTAGATACACAATTTTTTTTTTGTATCTAAAACGTTATGGGCTTGTCGCTTAGGTATTCAGATCACAGGTGAATCGATCATTCCGGAGCGATGTGGTGTCAGTTTAAGGGGGGTCTATTTTACCTTTTGGCTAGAGAACGTTTAACGAATTTCAAGCGAAACAACAGATACGAGTACAGCAGTAGAAAATCAGAAGACAGATAACCTAAACAAAACGACGGTTGTCGTCGCGCAACGCAATAGATGTCTAAAATGCTAAATTTAGAGATACGTGGCTCTCGGTGCGCGGTTGTGGTATTTTCTATGTCGTTTAAAATGTAATTTACGATCGCAACATGAAAGCGACGACAACGACAACAACGGCGATCGACGACAACGACGACGACGATCGCAGGCAGCAGTAGCAACACCAACAAACACGATAACGACGACGACAGAGAGTCTGGTGTGGCTGGCAGCGCTACTATCGAAGTTGTAGCTACAGAGCGCAACCGAGGAGGCCCGGCCCGATGTATTGGATGGCGGTGGAGGTACCACACCGCACCACCCGATGGGTGGCAGTAGTAGTGGTGTTGGTTGGCGGTTGAAGCGTGACGTTCCGTTTGTGGTGTTGGATTGGAGGTGCTACATCAGATTGATTGGCGCGCGCACCTTAGCAGCATTTCAAATGCAGACACAATCGCAATTGGCAATTTATCGTATTTCTTTTGCTCTGCTACTACCCAGGGTTTTCCATTTTTATTGCTCTTTTTCGTAAGACTTTGGCCTGGCCACATAGCTGTGTGCTATGTGCACAAGGTGATCGGTGAGCTTGAAAATGGCCGTCCGTGTCGGTCGTTTCGGTTAGACATGATGGTGCTGTTGGTTGCAGCCAGTGAGGCGACTGTGAGTTGCATTGAGAAATAGTAGGTACTCGTAATACTGAAAGAGTTTTGAAGGCATTTTGGACTGCATTCTTCAAAGCCGAGGAAATTCCATACATTTGGCTTGATTAAAAGTGATTTCGTTCGGTTTTTTTTTTTGTTGCTCCTCTATTGCAAGACATTCCATTGTAACTTTGCAGGGAGTTTACCGATTTTTTTTTTTTTTTTGAGTCTTGTATCTAGGGGTTTGATTTAATCTGAGAATGAGATTGCATCAGCAGCAGTGGCAGCATAGCAAGAACAAGACGATAGGTCGGGAGTGTCTTGTGATTATGCTTGGTTTTATTGTACGTAATGAAGTGCGTACAGTGGTTGATTATTTCTTGCACTTTTAGCCAGAGAGATACCGACGAGCGAAATGAGAATGAACCTCAATTAGCAATGTGTGTTTGCCCATGAACTCGTCTCTTGGCCCATTTGAATAAAAGCCACTCACTCTTACACGATTTGTTTCAGGTTTCTGAGAGAATTGTGTTATTTTTTATTTTGCTTTCGAGCAATTGTTGGTGGTAGTAGAGGTGAAAAAAGAAGAACCATAAAATTGCATTGTTGATGATGTCTTGGAACGTGTAAGTATAAAAGTGTATACATATGTACATATATACAGATGCAAACTTATTTAAGTTTGGGGGATTTTTTGGATAATTCTTTAGACGGAGAAGTAGATTGTGATTAAGTTTCGGTGAAAGGGGATTTTTTTCTGGCCTGGGGTTTCCTTAATTCAAGTACGTCATTGGTGTTAACTGCACTGCCTTCCGTGGTTTAATGAAGAAAAAGAACCGAAGGAAGTGTCTAAAGAATGACATTATATCGATGACATTTCGTACAAAAAAACTTCTCTGACAGTTTTGTGATTGGTTGAATCAGTTTTGTTTGAGCGCGCGTGAAAGATAGCAAAGAGAAAATACGCCATATTTTACAGATTTTCTTCGATAAAGGCGAAAACGCAAGACAAGCGGCTGAAAATGTGAATAGTGTTCATGGTTCTAATACTGTAACAGCCAATCACCGCGCAGTTTTGGTTTCGTCCAATGCGTTCCGGTAATTTCGATGTTAAAGATGCACCACGCTCTGGAAGGCCAATCGTCGAAAATGTCGATAAAATCATGAAAATTGTCGAGTCTGACCGTCATGTAAGCACTGTTTCGATTGCCCGGGAGCTAAACATTGCACGAAAAACCGTTTGGAACCACTTGAATAAGGCTGGATACAAAATGAAGCTCGATGTATGGGTGCCACACGAGTTAACGCAAAAAAACACATGGACTTCATGGACCATCTTAGAATCGCTGCTGAATCGCAACAAAATGAACCCATTTTTGAAGCGGATGGTGACTGGTGATGAAAAGCGGATCATTATACGACAACTTAAAGCGAAAACGGTCGTGGTCGAATCGCGCTGAGCCAGCGCAAACGGCCAAGCCAGGACTGACGGCCAGGAAGGTTTTACTGTGTGTTTGGTGGGATTGACAGGGAATCATCTACTATGAGCTGCTCCCCTACGGCAAAACTCTTAATCCGGACCTGTATCGTCAACAATGGTACCGTCGCCCAGAATCGCCCAGAAACGGCCAGCTTTGACCAATAGGAGAGGAATTGTGTTTCATCAGAACAACGCCAGGCCACACACATCGATAGCGACTCGCCCGACGTTCCGGGAGTTTGGTTGGGAGCTTCTTATGCATCCACTTTATAGTCCGGACCTGGCACCAACTGATTACCACCTGTTCCTGTCCATGGCGAACAATTTTGCTAGTGAAAAATTCGCCTCAAGAGGGGCTTGTGAAAATCGACTGTTCCAGTTTTTTGCCAATAGGGACGCAGGCTTCCATGAGAGAGCCATAATGGAATTACCTTCAAAATTGCAACAAGTTATCGAACAAAACGGCGCATATTTCACCTAAATCGGATCATTTAACTATACTAAATAAAGCCAGCAATTTCATGCAAAAACAATGGATTTCTTTTTCCTCCGCCTTATATTAACAAAAATTAAATTCCCGTCATTTGCATAGATTTAGCACATCATGGGGGTGGCAATGGTGTTGTGTTAACATCTTCAATTGCCACGCTAAAGGTTCATGGTTCAAATCCTGATGTCAGCAAGCATTTATTTATTTCTCATAAAATATACAAAGTCAGTCCGATCATTTGCGAAAGCTTGTGTAAACACTACTGCGAAGGCATAACACTGGCAGTAGCTTGGTCATGTGGCTGCAAAAATTGTTCGCTCTGTTGATGATGATTTGCCCTTGACATCGATTATCGGGAAAAAAGTTCTGTGAATCAGAAGCAATGACAATAGTAACAAAAATCTCCCCAGTTATCTGGACGCCACCCCCGGAGAATAGCTGAAGCATAAACAACTGAGCTTCAAGAACCACTACACCAAAAATCTTTCTCTCTCTCTCTCTATCCATCCTTTCCAACGCCCGCACTGTGTGTAAACATGTTAAAGGTATTCATAACCCTTTGAATGCGTGCAAATTATAAAAAAAAAAAAAAAATCATGATGTCGTAGCGATCAGCTGCGATCATCTATTGATCACAATCGTCTCGTAGAAGAAGTATTTTTCGAAATCGGTATATTAGTAAAATTGGATGCAAAAGAGCGAGTAGAGAGTAAAAGGAATTATACCATCTTACGATTTTTCTTTTGAAATCTTAATTTATTTTATGTACGTACGACATTTTGTATATTTATTGAGAACCGATGCATAAAAGATTATCTCCAAAAGAAAGTAGCAAATGCACACACAAATTAGCAATTCAGAAAAAAAAAAAACGTTTTAAATTGTAGTAGAATAGTAGTAATAAAATTGTATTTTCAACAATTTATGCCTTTTTTTATGAATTATGCAAAATAGCCAGTGAGTTTCGTATTTGCTTATAGTTCATTCTCAACAAACCGAAATTCAAAAATTTCACAGACAAACATTGCAAAATTTCAATGAAGTGCTTGCACTTTTAAAATTAAAAAACCCTTTGAAATTTTAACCAATTTTGGAAAGGATTTGTTACTTTGAACTTTAAAAATATTTAAAATAGCAACGAAATTTTATGTTCTAGAATCATTTTTTGACAGCTGTCAGCATTTAAAAATGCCGTGCTGAATACCCGTTTTTTTTTTTGCCTTTGTAATTAGTAACGTGAAGTGAAGTAAACGATCCTCAGCTGCCAGATTTCCTACATTTTAAAATTTCCTATTTACTCCTAAAAAAAACACCAGACACCTACCGATATTTCTGTCTTTTAATTAAAAAATAGACGTACGTAAATAAAAGAACACAAAATCTTTATCTTTGCCAACTTGGATGAATGAAATAATTGAACTCACAATCGAGTCTCGAAAAATTATCTACACTTGAATCCGGCTACGGAACTTATTGGTAGTCATTGGCAGTGGGATATTGCAGAAGATTTACATACAAAATCCTACTTTACTTCACTTCCATGTGCCAAAAAAACAGGGGTAATATGTCGAAAGGTATGCAGATACAGTGATCCAAATAAGTATTCGACATGCATGTCCTTTTTTAAATTTCTAATAAAAAATCTGTGAAAAATTACAGTACAAATTCCTATAAAGCAAATTTATTTAGCCCAAATCTTTTTATTTTAAGTTTTAGTTTTTCCAACAATTTACTTTTTTTTTTTTAAAAAAAGAACAAAATGCAAACGAATGCGTAATTTACAAAGAAAAGCAATTTTCCACAAGTCCAATGTGTTACACTTATTTTTAACAGCAACTGCAAAACTGTCGTTTGTTTGTTGAGTGCAGTAAGTTGCGTGTGGGTTCTTATTATATTATTATCATATTTCTATATTTTGTTTATAGATTTTCTGAGAATAAGTCGAAAAGGCAAGGAGACATCCGTTGAAGTAAAAAGTCTTTTAATTCATCATTTCAAAAGCAAGGTTTATCGGAAAATGCAATTTTGGATATTGTCCAAGGACCAACAACCACAGTACACTTTAGGTGCGTTTTGGTGAGATGTCGCTTCTCAGTGATGTAAGATTTATTTATTTATTTATTTATTTCACCTAACAGAGCATAATAATCTCTTACAGACTAAATAGCAAAATTAAGAACTATTTTGGATACAAAACAAACATTCATAAAATACAATTCATTAAATATTTTTTTAATAAATAAGAAAGGAAACTTCAACAATCAAACATTATCAGATAAAATTAATAGTAGATTATTTTTAAATTTAAGTCTGGAACAATTCTCAAAATTGACGCTAATACAGAATTAACTTCAGTGGTGCAACGAGCAATTGGCTCATTTTGACCGTAATTAGTTCGGTGTATACTTTCACGAAAGTGGAACTGTGTGCGTAGCAATCGAGAAGGAGAATAAAAATCAAGCATAGACAGCAATGTAGGACACTGAATTTGATAATGAATTAAGTCTCTGACCAACTTAACGCAAAAATATTTACGACGACATTCTAAAGTATTTAAGTTAAATAACAATAATCTGGTTTTATAGGAAGGCATTTCGATTCGCCAATTTAGTTTGAAAAATAAAAATCTGGTAAAACTTCTCTGAACTCTTTCAATTCGATAGGAGTGCAAATTGTACGAAGGATTCCAAATAATACTGCAATACTCCAAGTGGGGTCTAACTAAAGAAATGAAAAGAGTTTTAAGTGTGTAGGGGTCAGTAAAATCTCTTGAGTTTCGTTTAAGGAAACCTAGCAGAGAATTAGCCTTACAAACAATATAGTCTATGTGTTCATTGAAAGTTAGGCGAGGATCAAGCAAAATACCCAGGCCCTTTTTTGAGGAGACTCTATCAAGTGGACTGTTTTTAATGTCATAACAATGCAAAATGGAAGTAAAAGACCTAGAGAGCGTGAAGCATTGACATTTCGAAGTATTTAAGGGCAAATTATTAACAACACACCATTCGTCAACTGCATTAATGTCTTCCTGCAAAAGATTACAATCGTTTTTTGTTTTAATTGCACGAAATATCTTTAGATCATCAGCAAACAAAAGACATTCAGAATGTTTGATGACGTCCGGAAGATCATTAATAAAAAGTAGGAATAACAACGGGCCAAGGTGGCTACCTTGTGGGACGCCCGAAGTTACAATAATAAATTTAGACAGAGTATCATTAATTTTCACAAATTGGATCCGATTACTCAAATAAGACTCAATCCAATCAAGTAAATTTGAGTGGAAACCCAAGCAGGAAAGTTTCCTTATTAATGTTTTGTGGCTAACCCTATCGAATGCTTTTACAAAATCAGTGAAAACCACATCAGTTTGCAGACCGATCTCGAAGTTTTGTATAACAAAATTGCAGAAAATCGACAAGTTTGTACCTACATGTACATCTGCCCTGAATAAACCTATACTGTTGAACAGAAATAAAATTCTTTACTAAGGATGAAATCTTGTTAGTAATTAACTTAACAGTTAACAGTTTTGGAATGGAAGGGATTTTGCAAATAGGACGGTAATTGCTAACTTTTTGTTTAGGACCGGATTTATGGATCGGAACAATGTGAGTTATTTTCCAAATATGTAAGAAACTTCCAGACGCGATAGATTTGGATAGGATAAGATGAAGTGGGAAAGATAAAGAAGTTGCAAAGTTCTTAAGCAAGATAGGAGAAATGCCATCAGGGCCATCACTTTTTATACCCTTAAGGTCAGTAAGAGCTTTTTCAATATCTAGTCTATCAAAATCCAAATCACCAAGGTTTATCATAGATTCCAAATTCGAAGAGAGTCTACTCGATCATTATTGCTATAAACTGAACTAAAATAGTCAGCAAAGTAATCACAAATCGCCTTAGGATCATTGTATGAAGTGTCATTAAAATACATAAGATTTTGCAACCCATTAGTATTTCTTTTGGAATTTATGAAGTTCCAAAAAAATTTGCTATTCGATTTTAATTTATCTTAACACGACAATATGTAACCTCTGTACAAAAATTTGCTTAGAACATCAAATTCATTTTGGCAATCCTCTATAATATATATACACATGATTTTCCTAGACTTAATAACTGCGAGTCTGCTATTTTTGCAGATGATACATGCATTTATTCCTCCGAATTACTTGGTTTTACCATTGAAGCCAATTTGCAATCGGCCCTAAATGCAGTTAAAATGTATTTTGATAACTGGAAGATTAAAATTAATGCTTCAAAGACTCAGGCTATCTTTTTTACTAGGAAAAGAAAAGCCTGTTTCTTACCAAGCAACAGACTTACTTTAAATAACAGAGAAATGGATTGGATGACCAGTGCTAAATACCTTGGGGTATACTTAGATAAGACTTTGACTTACAGTTTACACATACAGGAAATTATAAGAAAGGTGAAAATCACAATTAAAATAATGTATCCCTTTATAAATCGAAAATCAAAACTAGGCAATGAAAACAAGCTCATAATATTTAAAGTTATTTTCCAGGCTATCATGTTCTATGGCTCACCCATATGGGGTAAAAGCGCCATGAGCCACATTCGTAAATTGCAAATAATGCAGAACAAAGTGCTTAAAATGATATTAAATCTACCTTGGTACTTTTCAACTGCTCAATTGCATGAACTATCTAATATTGAAAAAATACCCGATAGAGTAGCAAGATTGAATGAACGCTATTATTGGTCTTGTAGCTCATCTGATAACCCCTTGATATCAGGTCTGTTATAATAATTAATTTATTTATTTATTTATTTAGTTATTTATTTATTTATTTATTTATTTATCAATTTATTATTATTATTTTTTTTTTTTTTTATTATTATATATTTATTTATTTATTTATTTATTTATTTATTTATTTATTTATCTTCATATACATTTATTTATTCTTTATTTTTTATTTACTGTTTATTTAATTAATATTTATTCATTTATTTGTTTATTTATACATTTATCTCTATATAAATTGTACATATATATTTATTTATTTATTTATTGGTTTACTTGTACCTTAGTATATTTATTAATTTATTGTTATTTGTTTAACCTGAAATCAAGGCTTCGTCACGTTTATGTCCCACCACAACTTCTCTCCTTCCAGGACGAATAAAACCCCCACGTTTTAATGAAGGTTTTTTTTTATTCTCATATCTTTTTCCTTCAATACTAATTTAGATCTGTGATACTTTCTTTTGCTAACTTATATAATATTTTCAGTAGTAAGGTAGAATGATACCATATCTCTGTAAATTGTGCAATTGATGTTTTTTAAAAAGAGAATGTTTAATTTGGCTGAAATAAAAAACAATACAAAAAAAAAAAAAAAAAAAAATGTTGGCAAAGCAGGTACCAAGATTTTAGTTCTATATTAGATCTGTCATTCCTTAAATATTCTTTTTATTTTTAAGATTCAAAAGCCTCCTATTAAACTAGACTGGGTGTCCATGCAAAATGCTTTTTTTTTGACTGGAACAAAGCGACTAATAGTAGAATTTAAAATATAAAAAAAAGTGTCATACATAGATTCCAAATCAAGTGATGATAATATATTATTCCATGAAACCGATTCCAGGTAATTGTTCATTGCATCAAAATCAGCTTTATTATAATCCTTACGAAATTTTTGACCATTTGAAATTTTCTGATAATGAAAGATTGAGAAATCCACTATAAAGGCATTATGGAAAAGAGAGTTATTGAGAATGGCAGAATCAGCTAATTCAAAATTAACAACAAATTCTTTATCAACAAACATAAGATCAGGAACTTGATTATAACAGTTTTCATTTGGATTAACCTGAATTAGGTCATACTGACAAAAGAAGTCTATAAGTTCAATCTCTTTTTCACTAGTAACATTATAGGGTATAAGATGACTATCAAATTTATTAAACTCCCATACAATATCCTCCAAGTTGAAATCACCGGTGAACACTACATGTTAAGATGGTTCTAAATTATCTAGAATATTACGACAATTATTGAAGTATAATTTAAAAAGCTCTAAAGGGCTACCAGGAGGTAAGTAGCACGGAGTACAACAACAAAAAGTGACTGGGAACACCATAGCCTTTTCCCCAGTCAAAACTGAGTTGGGATGTTTAGTTTGCGCTACTAAATTTTAGAGGCCGCTAAAAAGAGCCTTTTCATAAAATTTGATTCAAGGTGTATGATTCAGTAGTATTTCACAAATTTAAGCACAACTTTTTCATACTTTTCAACTCAATTTCAATTCAATCAACAATCTTCAAACAATAAAAAACAGTTTTAAACCACATTGACTGGGGATCGTTTTGTGGAGAAGCTTTCATTTGGTTTTGCATAAGTCTCACCAAAACGCACCTTATATCATAAAAAAGATTTAATGGCGCAATTTCAGTGGAAAAAGCTTAGAACCCGCCCTCAAAAGCTTTCTGAGAGTAATCAAAGCTGGATTCTTCGAGAAATTAAAAAAAATCCAAGAATGCTTCAGTGCTGGCAAAAAATACTGAAGAGTATATAGGCATAAAGGTTACTCCACAAACTACTAGAAACGTTTTAAAAAGTAACGGTTATCATGGGAGATCAGGAAGAAAGAAACCGTACATCTGCCATAGAAACAGACAATTAAGATTAAAGTTGCAAGATCTTACGTTAACAAACCTCAGGAGTTCTGGATCCCGTTATTTTCGCTGTTGAAAGTAAATTTAGTCTCTTTGAATATGATGGCAAGGTTTGAGTTTGTAGGAAGTTGAATACTGAGCTAGAAGAAAAAAACTTAGTACCAACGGTAAAACACGGTAGAGGTGGTGTATTGATGTGGGATTGTATGACGACTTCAGGTGGGGTGTTTATTAATGGAACTATGGATCATAAGTACTACATGAATTTGCTGAAAGAAAATTTACGTTCCAGTGCAGACAAATTAGACCTTGGGCAATATTTTCCGTTTTATCGGGATAACGATCCGAAACAATCCGCATTAAATACAAAGTTTTGGCTGTTTTACAACTGTCCCAAAGTGATTAAAAAACCTTGTCAATCCTCGCATCTAAATAAAGCATCTATGGGGTCATTTGGGGAAAAAATTGCGAACAAATAGTTTTACTACCAAAAACCAGATGAAACCAGCTTTAAAGCAAGCAGGGAAGAATATTGACCATGAATACACAAGAACTTTGGCCAAATTGATGCTAGACCGACTAAGAGAAGTTATATACGTCGCAGAGGAAAAGCAACTGAATATTAATGTATCAAAAATATATATGTACCTACTTATATATTTCCTAATCTATTTAATTGTCGAATACTTTTTTGAATTTCACTTTTGCTTCATTGAATCTTTTTTTTTTTTGATTAAAATGTGAATTGTTTAAGAAACAATAAGTTAAAACAAAAGTGTGGAAGTTTAGCTAAATAGTTCTTCTTTAATGGAAGCCTTCTTTATTTAAAACTAGCGGGTACCCGCCGAGCGTTGCTGCGCCTAACAAAAAAAAAGCAACTGTCAAGCAGGCGCCTGGGGCTAAGTCTATTAGAGAACAGTTTTGTGCCGGCCAACAGTGGTTAAGTGGTCCAACCTTAAATACATATATCAAACTATTTTTAGTACTAAAGTACTATAATACTAAAGGAGTGGGCAAACAGCTGGACCGATAGTACCCGGCGTGTTTTGCTGCGACTAACAGAAGATTTTTTTAGTACTAAAGTACGATAATACTAAAGTAGTAGACTGATTTTGACCAAACTTCACAGGAACACTCTCGGGCAAATACCGAAGATTTTCTGAAAATTTGAGCTCAATCGGCTACGTGGTTTCGGAGTCCATAGCACACAAACATAGGTATACACATTTTGTTCCCATGGAAAAAATCACTTTCAGTTTTGCCCAAATTTTCCAATTTTCCGGGCAACTTTTCCAATTTTTCTTTCCGTAAAAACCATATTCGGACGATTATGAATATTTTAAAAGAAAAATGAGCCAAATCGGTCCAGCCGTTCTCAATTGATGCGATGACCAACGAACAGCATTTCATTTTTATTTATATAGAAGAAGATTTAAAAAAGATCATGCACGTCGAATACTCTTTCTGATCACTGTATGTTGAATTGGCAAACTGCCAACTGTCAGGTATTCTGCTTTACATTTCATATAAAATTTGATTTGGAGTCTGCAAAAATTCCAATTTTCAATTTGGGCTGGAATTACGCATATCGATTCGGTGGAAACGTACGACATATGTATACATGTATGTAGAATTGAAATTTGCAACAAGTGACGAGTAGATCATCCAAGATCACTTTGACACTCGAACTTCGAATTTATTTCAAATTTATATACACGATTGAAAATATCCTCCTAAAGAAGGTCTGCACATTTTTTAGCAGAAAACGTACAAAACGCATTTCGGCTCTCGAAACTTTAAGACGATTTCACAAAACCATGACAAACCATTCTTCCTACGAATTCTCCAGAAACAAACTCTCTGAGTCAATCTCACGAACAAATACTTCCACATGTATGTACAACATGTGTAAATTTAGTATTCCAGGGAATCAGTGAAAATTCCCCTTGTCAGAATCGGAATTCCTTTCTTCCACCTAATGGTCTTAGTCCGTCCATAAGTGAATACTCTGAACGAAATGCATACATAATGCTACACCAAAAAGAAATTAAAATGTCTTCCTTCGTTTCTTTCTCCTTCCTCCACAAAATGAAATGGGACTGCGCCACAAAATCCCCATATTCGCATGTCATGGCTCCCTTTTAAGTGGCGCGGCAACTAATGACTTTCATTTCCATAACCATGCGCCAAATTGAAAGGAGTTTCTTCTTTTTTTCTTCTTCCATATATCTTCCCAAAATGTTAGTACATAATTATTAAATTTTATGAATATGACCCTCACTGGGCAAAGGGCGAGCCAAAAAAAAAGATAAAAATAAAAACTCACATCACGCCGAAAAGGATCATCTGTCCTAAAAAAAATCGTTGCACCCTTTAGGCCCATTTTCAAGTGCCACATAAATATGTGATTTGACAGCTGTGGCAACGACCAAAAAGCCTCTTAAGATTGTCGCCATTTGTGCAAAAGAATTCTCCACAAAAACATATTCCCATCTTTCATTCATTAAACTGCTCATTAAAGTCATCAGATACTTTCTTGCGGCGCGGTCTCCTTATTAAATTTTGAATGCAATTACTGCATCATTCCACCAAAATGTCACACAGCACAGTGCAGGGAAGCAAGCATGCCTCACATTACCGCGAAAGCTTATGAGATTATATGGTGACTGTTTTATGGTTAATTTTCCATTAATTTTAACGACGATAATATCGTTTTCAATTATACTCTCGATAATACGTAACGTAAACTTTATGACCATATAAAACGGTCAGTTTGGTGGATTCGGTTTAGGCCTCTCCTTCGTCGCCTGCCTGCCTACCGATGGACTGGGAACTTAGTGGATGACGTGCAAATTCGGAAATCCGCAATGGTATGTTGCGCTCTCACTTTGCCAGAATGTGGGATACAATTTTACTGGAATGATTGCATAAGTGATGGTAAAAAAAAAAAAATCAAATAATATTTCATAACGAGGGAAAATTGATGGTGAAACGACGACATCGAATTGAAAGAGACTGATCAGGTCTTGGTGTAATTGAAGATCTCATGCAGTGCACACCATTTATTTGCATCTAGTTTTTCCCGTTTCTCACTCATCTGTCATCTGTTGTATCTGTATCTAAGCCAAAGTGATAGCTTCAATAGCATCAACAGTGATAGTCGAGAATAGATGTCAAGGTATCTTGGCCAGCAGCGTTCAGTGGAGTGATTCAATTTCACCGCGCACTTGTTATACATATTTGCAATTTGTCTGGCTTCTTCTCTGGCCCTGTCAATATTGTGCCTTGTGTATGTTTTGTAAGTTTTATTTTTTTTATTTTTTCGCAATGTTTACTGTTGACTGGAAGGTGTGATCTTCGATTTGATTAGATCTTAGATATTTTTGTCGAGGTTTAAGGGGTGGAAATTCAAACTAGGTTGGGTTTTTGTTTGGTATGTTTGAGTGATGTGGAAATGTTTTAGTTGTGATAATAATGACTCTGGCTTTAGATGAAGTATCAGATGGGATTTCGAGTAATTGGTGTGAGCTTTGTAAAGCATCAATTGTACCTTTTCAGGATGGGTATCGACCTGTGGTCGAGCAAGACCACGACCTCAGTTCCGATGTCAGTATGGGCACGCACTTTTAACACCTCCCAGTTTTCCCTATACAGCTCAGGGCTAAGGTGTTGGATATTCCTCTCGAGTCTTTCTCTCGGAATGTGTGGGCCCGGAGAAATAGAATTCTCCCTTTGTAAAAAAAAGTTTTCTCCTACTGCTACCGACAGCGTCGATCTTCAAATCGTTAAAAATCCTATTTATATTATAATGACCTTTCTACTGTAAAAGCGACTATACGCAACACATTTCTGACTGTAGGTGCTTTTGAGAATGAAAGTGACATGTGCCTTCCTTACGCAAGCTCTAGGAAATGCGATAGTAGTTAAAAGTCTGCCTGAACTCGAAATAACCTCTAACTTCTATCGATTCTACCACCTCCATCGGTAGAATACTAAATTTTTATACTTTTTTTTGCCTTATACCATTGTAACGGGTGGGCCATCTAGTGATTTCCTTTTAAATCATAGGTTGTTTTGACACTGACAGCTGTTTCCCGCTCGAAATCTTGACAGAAAGTCAGTATCATACCTCCTAGTCAGTATCATGAAATGTTGCATTACGCTTGAACAACATTGGGAAATATTGAAAACATATTTCCAAAGTGAGTGCTGTGTAGCCCAAACAGTGGGTTTTTTGAAAAGAAGTTTTGGGCGAAATGAAGCACCCACCGCGCCTGCTGTACGCAAGTTTGTGCAAAAAGTTCGTGAGACTGGTATGCTAGTGGACAACACTCATGGTCACCGTCGTCGTACGGTGCGCATAGACGAGAATGTGGCTGCTGTAGCCGAGAGTGTGAGACTCAATTCAAGAACATCAACTCGTCATCGATCTCAACAGCTCAACATTTCACGCACTAGCCTGAGGAGAATTCTGCACAAAGATCTGGGATTATTCGCTTACAAGGTCCAACTGATTCAGCAATTGAAAGCGCATGACCATCCGCTTCGTTATCGCTTCGCAGGTTGGGCCTTAGAGCACCTAGAATTGGACAACGATTTTGGGCGAAAAATCATACTTTCTGACGAGGCACATTATCATCTCGGCGGCTACGTTAACAAACAAAATTGCCGCATCCGGGGCTCGGAATACCCGCACGTTATTGTCGAGAAGCCAATGCATCCACAGAGAGTGACAGTTTGGTGCGGATTGTGGAGTGGTGGCATCATTGAACCATTTTTCTTCGAAAATGAGGCTGGGAACAACGTTTCGGTCAACGGTGGGCGTTACAGAGCCATGTTAACGACTTTTTTTTTACGGAAATTGAAGACATGGATTTGAACGACCTCTGGTTCATGCAGGATGGCGCGCCATGCCACACAGCCCATGCCACAATCGGTCTTTTGCGCACCAAATTCTCAAATCGTGTTATCAGCCGTCTTGGCGATGTCAATTGGCCGCCTCGGAACTGCGATTTGACCCCTTTGGACTTTTTTTTTGTGGGGAACCGTGAAGGACCGATGTTATGCCAACAATCCGGAAACGATTCAAGTACTTAAGGCCAATATCATCCAAGTAATCCGTGAGCTATAGCCCGAAACCATCAACAAGGTCTTGGAAAATTGGAGTGATAGAATGCGCTACTGCGAGGCCAGCCGAGGCAGCCACTTGAACGACGTTGTGCTCCATAATTAATGGGAATGTTTGCCCTTATTAATAAAGCCATAATACATGGAAAAAATTTCATTTTGTTCATTTTATTCGATTTTTAAAAAGAAACTTGTAGTTAGCCCACCCTGTATATACATGTTTATACTGAGATAAGCGCTAGCTATCATTAAGTCGTGTGAGACGATGATAATGTTGCCAAGGCTATTTTTCTTTATCGTGAATCTAATGTTGGTTTGAACGAGTTTCGCGCTTCCTTTCTCTCTACAACCATCTCCTTACCGCGACTCCAAGACATTCAGGAGCTTCCATAAATTCCACGATCTCTAACTGAGCTCGTGGGTCTATAAAAAAAAAGAAGCACTAATAACATATCACTACCTTCTGTAACAAAATCTGATGCAATTCTAATTAAATCGTTAAAAATCCATTCAACCTATACCATCTGTTGTTCAACCAAACAACAATCAAAAAATATATCAAACCATTCAATGAAGCACATAAACCAACAAATTACACTTTCTGTTTACAAAAGTCACTCAAACTCTAAACAAAACTATGCAACGAAAGTTTAGCAAATGAATAAATAAAAAAGAAACAAACCGATTCACTCATTTCATACGAAAAAGATACATCTGGTCCTATACAAATACCAATCGTATGACTCGAGATACCCGTGTACCTTCACCATCTTTTCGGTCCGAGTGAAACTATTATACGAGTATCTCCTGATTTTAATTCCGCATAATATATTAATTCGTGCAAAATGTAAACAAATAATACTTTTTGCTTTCGATTAGGTATATGTATTGGTTGGCGCACATTCGAATTCCACGATCAATTGAATTTCGATGTCAGAAAAAGGCACACCAACTACATACACATATAGGTGTTGTACTGCAACTCGAAATTCGAAAATCAAGAGTAGGTCAAATCTGCTTCCTTACCTGCACGTGACTGATGGAATTGTGTTCAATTGAAAGTGAAGAAAAACTGCAATTTCCTTTCCTGTTGCGTTGGAATGTTAATCAATTTGATTGCAATTTTCTCAAATTTAATGGTAAATTGCGTCAGTTTTTACAAGAAAACATAATTAGGGTGCTGTACAACTCGTCGTACACGGATTTTTATTTCACCTTGAAAGCCAACTACTTCCATTGGCTCTTGTGCTTGGTCGTGGCTTATGCAATGTTGAAGATTGAGAATGTAATCTAAAAGAATGTTGGGGTAATTTACGGGTATAATTGGTCAACAATGGCTGACGAATGAACGAAATGCCTAAGATACAGACAAACTGTCATTAAGTTAGTTTGAATTGAAGAATTTATCACAAATTCGTAATTAAATTGACAAAGTTGTTTGTGTTGTAAAAACAACTAAATACAAGCTATTTATAAAATCAGAAAAAGTTACTCTTAACACCTGTAGTGTTGAAGAATTTCCGAAAAACGTCAGAGAAAATGTGACAAAAATAACTACACAAGAACATAGCAATGGTCATCAAAGAGTGTGTTTTTATTTGAAGTATTTTTGACTCCTGATCAGAAAAACAATTCTTAATGAAAAACTATTGTTTAGTCTGAATGTTCAATCAAAAGGTTTTTTTTTTTTTTTTTTTTAGAGAAATGGGCCAGTGCTGCCATATCAACTAGTTATGCTCCTCATGAAAAGTTTAGTTATATTTTTTTATTAATGTGCATAGGTAGGTAGAAGTGGTTGTGCCAGCGAACCATGCCGAAATTTAGTTGGCGCAGAAGCCGTTTTAATACCACAACTCAACTGTCCTATCGGATGTAAAAAGGACGTTAACTTTAAGGGAAAGGGAAAAATAATAAGGATTATTCAAATCCACCCCGTTACATTGAGGAAACTGAAAATATCCCCAATGCTAATCTCCGCTAACCCTATTAGGTTGTCGAAAAAGGGTTTACCTAAGGTGCGCTATCAGGCCTTGCCTAAAGCCGGAAACTTGCAGAGGAAGTGTAAGATTGTTTCTATCTGGTTAGCAATATTGCAGCTGCGACAGTGTGCATTAAATGTAATGCCTATTTTGGCCGTATGACCCCCGAAGGGGGAGTGGCCAGCAGTGCCTGCCAGAACTCTTACGATATCTGCACGGTTTCTGTTTAGTAGATTTTGCGTTCTTTTCCGGAAGTATTTGAGCCACATCTGCCTGGAGATGACACAGTTCCGCACCTTGTGCCATCTGCTATCAGCCTTTAGCAGATAATGCGCGAAGATGCCTCCCTTAAGGACCCCCAACGGGACGTTCACCTCCTTCGCTAGGGAAGCATCAGGAGCAGATTCCTGCCCCGCGAGTTCATCAGCTCGTTCATTTCCCTCAATGTTGCTGTGACCCGTGTTACAAATAAAACGCACAATTTATTCTTATTTACTTTATTAATTCACGAGCCGTACGTCCACTCCTCTTCAATGCCAAAACACAACTCAACTTTCGTGGGTCTCGTGCAGAAAGAAAACAACCCAGTTGCAGACAAATTTCTACGGCGAGCCACGAAGGCGCACGGTGGATGATGTGTTGACTGTTGTTATAATATGGCGCGCCGCAGTGGCGGGGAACGATGTGTTATTACACCCGGAACTCAAAGGAGACAGATCCTTAACCGATGACCTAGCGAGGCGAGTTCGTTTTTGCACTGTTCCACTAGCCTCGAGGATATAGTGGCAGATACTATACCCTTGATAGCGGCCTGGCTGTCAATGAGGATGTCAATGGTATTTAGGGTTGTAGAGGTTTGCTTAAGTAGGCGGCAGGCCTCACGTACAGCAAAAACTTCCGCCTGGAAGACACTGCACGAATCAGAAAGCCGATAAGACCTGGAAATATTGAGCGAATCAGAGCATATTCCCGCCCCTAGCCCGCAGTCCATTTATGAACCGTCGATGAAGATTGTTGTTTCGAACTCATTTGTCAGTTCGCCAGTTTCTCATTTCGCCCTGGTTGGAAGTCTGACCGTGACGTTATTTCGAAAGTTCACTGTGGGAGTTATATAGTCAATCAGATTAGCTCATAGATCCTGCGGTAGCAGATTCAGGATACTGTTGCGACCATACGGATTGGTGCATCAGCATCCTGTTTCCCTTAGCCTGACCGCACTACATGATGGTAGATGCATAATATGAAGATCGAGTGGTAAAAGGTGCAGGATAACGTTCAAGGCTTCGGTTGGACATGTTTTCATGGCACCCGTTGCGCTTATAGCCGCAGTTCTTTGTGCCCTGTTGATAAGTTTGATGTTATAAGCTTTCCTTAACGCAGGCCACCAGACTAGCGATCCATAGGAAATTAATGTGCATAATAATATTTGCTGCGTAACACACAAGCAGTGTTCATTTTTCTGATGAAGGTCCTGGCTCTTCTGAAGTTCTTAATTTGTTTATGATGAAGTCGCTTAGCGTCATTTACAGAACAAACATTTGGCGCAACAGCTCTTTAAAGTGCCAGGGCCTAGCTTCTCGCAACCACTCATGTTGTGTGCGTTATATTTTTCACACGAATGGAAGGGACCTACAGTTTAGTGCCGTATCCGAACGGCGATTTGAGAAGCTTTTTCGTGACAACAATACTCTCGGATGTTTGTCAGACGCTCGCGAGAGGTCCCCGTGAAAAAACTTTTTGGTATTTTCTGGGATTCGAACATGGAACCTCATGCGTAGTGATCCGACACACTAACCACTTACGCAACGGCGCCCACAAGCGTCATTTGCCAGTCAGTATTTTCAAATTCGACATAAATTCGTTGTTCCTCCAATTCTTGAATGTCGTCGTTAGTAAGGCTCTGAGATAGGAATTGCCGCACAATGCTTAAGACATTATGCACGCGGAACCGAATCAGATTATGTTGGGTATCTGGACACTGCGATATAGAAGGCAACGAGAAAGCCGACGCACTGGCCAAAAGAGGAGCAGAGCTTCCGCGTAGTGACAAAATTGGTAGCATTAAACCACCAAGGTGCGTGGTTACGGAAATTATTCGTGATAGAATCATCAATCATCGAAATGGCTAATCGTGGTTCAACGTAGATAGTCATAGGGTTTTCAATGCATTGTTGCCTGTGTTAGATCACAGGAAATCTGGGAAGATCATAAAACTAGAATGATCACGGATAAGAACAGCGATAGGAATACTCTCTGGCCATTGTTTTCTAAGGAAGCATGCTATGAGACTAGGATTATTAAACATTGTTTGTAGGTACTGCAATGACCTGCATGTCTCAGAGGACATAACACATATACTCTGTGAATGACAAGGCATTGCCAGAACAAGGCTAAAGCACCTTGGAAGATACTTCTTCGATAACTTAGAAGAGGTGAGTTGCTTGAACTACAACAATGAAATTTTCAAATTCTGTAGGGAAATGAAGTGTATGGGAGAATTGGTTTTGGTCTTTTTGCCGTGAGGGTTCCCTAGGGATCGCGATGGGCCCAATATAATCTCATAACCCTACTCAACCTAACCTAATCTAATCGAAGACTCGATGCCGAACAAGCAGGTTTCCGCTTTGGATCCTCCTGTGCCGACCACATCAATACCCTGCGGACAGTGTGTTGAATATCGATCGCCATTGCACCTGCTGTTCATCGATTTTGAGAAGGCGTTCGATAGCGTCACCAGGGAGTTTATTTGGCGTGCCTTACGCAGGAGATGTATTCCCGATAAACTAATTGCCATTATCAAAGCTACATACATATGAGGGGTCCAAGTGTCACGTTCTGCACAGAGGAAGGTTGTCTGAGGAATTTGAGATCCAAAGTGGGGTAAGACAAGGCTGTATCCTTTCACCAATATTATTCCTATCGGTGATTAGCGATGTGCTTCATGCAGCTTTGTCGACGGGAAACGAAGGAATTCGATGGGCTCTTAAATCTCAACTGAAACATCTTGACTACGCTGACGATGTATGCCTACTCTCCCACAGAATTATGGACCTCCACCAAATGACAGCAGATGTGGAGAGGGACGGAGGTGTCGTAGGGCTGAAAATTAATACGGCAAAAACTAAAATTATCAGCCTTGGAACTAACTCATCGACTCAAATATACGTTGCTGGAAAACCGGTAGAGA
The DNA here is from genome assembly GCA_945910035.1 of Brachypalpus laphriformis. Lineage (NCBI taxonomy): Eukaryota > Metazoa > Arthropoda > Insecta > Diptera > Syrphidae > Brachypalpus > Brachypalpus laphriformis. Next base: position 312,660,063 of record OX246753.1, on the reverse strand, counting down.
GAGTAGAGGATTTCCAGTATCTTGGGAGTATTGTCTCGACCAATGGTGGAATCGAACTGGATATAGCCAACAGGATCGCCAAAGCAAAGTCCGCGTTCGGGATGTTGTCCAAAATATGGCGAAGCAATGCAATCAGTTTGAGCACCAAAATAAGACTGTTCCGCTCCAACGTTGAATCCGTGCTGCTATATGCAGCACGTGGAGAGTAGCCACTACCATCACCAGAAAGTTGCAAACGTTTGTGCCTGCGCAATATCTTAAGGATTTTCTGGCCCAATCGTATCTCTAATGAACACCTTTACGAGAGATCGGGTCAGGAACCAATAGGCACAACCATCCAACGGCGGAAGTGGCAGTGGATTGGTCACACGTTCCGAAAGGGTGACAGTTCCATAGCGAACCATGTTAAGCAATGGAACCCTCGTACTCAGGATGGCAGAAGACCTGGCAGTCCGAGGAGAACATGGCGCAGAACAGTCAAGAAGGAGGCACGGCAGTTAGGGAAAAGTTGGGGAGAACTCAGACACATTGCCAGAAACCGTACACGATGGCGCGTAGGCGTAGTAGAGGCCCTAGGACCCACAAGGGGATACAGGACATAAGTAAAAAAGTAAGTAAGTATCTCTTCAATATCCTACTCATCTCCTAGTCTTGTTTCGATTAGGTTGACAATTTGGCCAACGATAGGCTCTTCTTGGTGGTAACACTTGGATATGTATCTAAATAGGGAATTGTAAAGTAAGTAAGTAGATTTGGACTGAACCTGATACAAATTGCCCGTGTATGTACTAAGGATATTTCTTTCAGATGACATTAAAGTCTTGAAAGATGTATGTGCATGTACATATGTATATCCGTGTACATAAGTAGGTAGGTGCATGTTTTTACAACCTTACAACTAAACATTTTTTACAGCATCTGTGCTGAGATTCTTGCATGTTCTTTATTAGTTCTCAATTTTTGTATTTGCATCAACAATACAATGTGCTTACAATTCAATTTTTCATCAGGACAAGATAGAACTCAACACATTATTACTTTCGAGAAACAAAAAGCATAGGTGTAACAATGTAGCTCTGCGGGATCTCAAGTTAAAGGTTAAATTCAAATCTTTCCATCATTATGAGTCTGCGAAAGTCGAGAACAACTGAGTTACAATCTTGAACCTATCAACACATTATTGATTACATGCAGTTATTTAGAGTTTCAAAAAAAACACAGACGGTTACTTTATCTAGCTATTTTCATTCAAGACGACTCAATTGGATTCGCAGAAACATTTATGTAGGTCTTTTTGGCACACCATAGTGGGCACTTTTTAAATGGCAGCAATATGCATTGCAGTGAGTTGGTAAATAAGTGTGAGATACTCGGTATTTTTTTCTAAAAATACCTTCAAACATTCAGTAAGATACATTCTGTGGCATGCTCCGTTCGAGTAGATATCAAAGTAAACATTTTACAAAATCAACATACACACGCAGCAGCGGACGTCTACATTATTTTCTTGTACTTCGATTTTTTTCAAGTTCATTAACGAGATCATGCTGAGAAGATTGCTTGCTTTTGTTTTTTTTTTTTTTTTTTTTTGTTTGTTGGAGATGTACCTCACTTGAGTGAAGTGTCGAGGGTGGAGTTGAACAATTAGCATCCACCTTAGGAATACATGTACACACACACTTGAGACACTCATCGAATAGCTACTTGAACAGTGTATCTCTGTTCAATAGGTAAACCTATTCAAATATGACACAACAAATTCTTTTTGTGAGTTCTATTAGCGTATGGTGAGTGGATGGTGTATATTCTTATAATCAGTTAGAGTCAAAATTTGTAGGAAATGTGATAAGGCATTATTACGAGTATATGATATCAATTATTTGCGGTAAATTTAATCAGTAAATATCGGGGGTATTATTCTCTGCACTATATGGTAAACTTGTGGGTGTTTGTTTACGTAGGTAGCTTTGATATCAGCGGAAGAGTTGTTTTTTTTTTTTTTATCAGAGTAGATGAAAGTTTTTGAATTTTAATTTGTTGGGTAATTAAACAAGAAATGTTCTCCAAACACTGATGTCACCATTTAGTTTAGAGTATGAGTTGCAGCATATTTTTTTGTTGGCTTTGTACTTAAAGTACACACGCCCACATTTATCTAGATAAAGTCTGCAACATTAAATTGTAATCTAATCTAAGCTGTGACCTCATCACACCCACTTTTTGTCTAGTAGGGTATGCTGGATGGTTTTTATGGTATTAATATCGTATTTACCGGCAAGCTAATATGTGGTGCAACCTATTGTAGACAATGACTGCGTGGATATGACAGTTTAATTGATGAGATTTTATAGCCTTGTAATGAAATTAGACATTGAAGGGGAGCTTTTGGTTTTATTTTAGTCAAGGGTTGCTATATATAGAAAATTAATAAAAGAAATATTTTTGGGTGTTATGCTATATGTGGCAGTAATTCAGTAAATAGTTGATTATAAGGCAGTGAGAAAGAGTTATTAAATCAGTTGAGTATATACGAAATGTATATCACATACGGTTGCTTACTATCTCCCAGATATGTTTAGTATTGACGAAGGATGACGGCTATAGGTAGAACCGGAGCTGGTGTCTTCGGAAAAGACGGCAGGTAGGTAGGTAAAGTGGCGGTCCAAAAGAACCCAATTAGCGCTTAGGGTGCGCCGTTTTGTTACCACGGACTCATGTATACCTATTGTAGTATTTAGTTAAAAAGGGATGTTAAGTTTAAACCCAGCCCGTGGAGTTCAGGAAGAGGATTAGTTCTCCAATCCTCTTGTCCGCTATCTCTCTCAGATCCTCGAAGAAGGGTTTGCCAAGCGTTTGTTGTCTGATCCTCGCCAGGGCCGGACATCTGCAAAGGAAGTGACATAGAGATTCTTTCTCATCTCTTTCCTTGCAGCTCCTACAAAAGGTGTTGTGGGGGATACTAAGCTTGGCCGCATGGTCTCCAACTGGCCAGTCACCTGTGATAATAGCTACGATTTTGGCAATAACTGGTCTTGGTTTGACTTGACTTGGGTTTGTTGAAACTGGGCCACGTCTTCCTAGATATGACACAGCTTGTGAGGCTGTTCCACCCGCAATTGGCTAGCTGGAGGAAGTGAAGGTGAATATAGCCCTTAACGGCACCAAGCGGAATGTCGACTCTTTCTGCTAGAGAGCCGTTAAGGGTCGACCCTCGGCTGGCCAGCTCATCAGCACGCTCATTACCCTCATGGTTGCTGTGCCCTGGGACCCAGATGAGAGTGATTCTCGAGTGAGTGCTTTGTTGATTCAATTCGAACCGGCATTGCTCTACCAGTTTTGAAGAGATGCAAACCGCATCAATGGCCTTGATGGCAGCCTGGCTATCCGAAAAAATAGCGATATTGTGATTAGATGTTGGAAGATTGTTTAGCAGGCGGCAGGCTTCTCGAATCGCAAGAGGCTCCGCTTGGAAAACACTAATAGAGTCTGGGAGACGGAAAGACCTTGATATATTCAGCTGGTCAGAGAAGATGCCTGCGCCTACTCCGCAGTCCATCTTCGAACCATCCGTGTATATCCCTATATCATAGTTGCAGGTAACGCTTTCGTTCTTCCATTCTTCTCTGGAAGGGAATTTTGTTAATAAGGATTTTCTGAAATTGGGTTTGGGTATCGTGTGGTCGGTCGAGGACGCAACCAGTTCACTTGGTATCGTCTCCAGGACCTTGCCGTGACCATATGGCCTTGTGGTCCAGCATCCATATTCCCTGAGCCGGACTGCGCTGCATATAGCTGTGTCTATGATGTGTAGTTCGAGAGGGATCAGATGCAAGATCACACTGCGAGCATCTGTTGGACAAGACCTCATTGCTCCTGTGATACCCACGCACGCCGATCTCTGTACTTTTTTTATTCTGCCGATATTGTACCTTTTGCTCAAAGCTGGCCACCAAACGATAGCGCCGTAAGTAAGAATTGGACGCACAACGGCTGTGTACATCCAAAGGGTCATCTTTGGCTGGAGTCCCCATTTCTTACCAAATGTTTTTAGTTCAATGGCCATGAACTATGTTGTGAAGAACAGGTGGAAGGGCCTTATTATTTGTGTCTGTAGTGAGAGTCAGGCTGAGCTTAATTCCTTGTTTAATCCTTTAACCACTTCCAAAATAGTTCGTGAAAGCAAAAACTTTTTGAACTCGGTCGGAAGACTGAAATCTCTGTCTCTTATCTGGGATCTTCGATGAGGAGGAGGCTTTCTCTGGCCTCGAACCCGCGCTGGGTCTCCCTGCGTCGGTTAGGGATTCCACTGATGACTAGGTCTTTCTCGAAAACAATTGTGTGTGGCATGAATCTACAAGATGTAGGTTGACTAAACGAATGTTCCCGGACGTTTGTAAGAAATCAGCGGCATTCTTGCTGTCTCTTAGCAGAAAAGACTGTAGACAACTTATTGGTGTCTTGACAGGCCATTTCGCTTTCGCCAAGCACCTTAACGTGTTAGGCTTAAGTGACACTACAATCGGCGATGCTTGTGGAGAAAGCGACGACACTGCGGAATATTACCTCTGCGAGTGTCCAGCCCAAAGGCAGATCCTCGGTGCTGATATGGTGAGTGCTGGTACTATAAGCTCCTTATCACAGAAGTGCTTGCTTGGCTTTCCTAGAAAGACAAGGAAATTCTAATAAAATGCGTAAATCAGGGTTTGCTCTCTGGTAGTACAATGGACCAGTTGCATCTGAGTGCTCCAGTCTTGACAAAAAAAAATAAATAGGTAAAGCCAGAGCAACGACCATTTATTGGATAGTGGAATCTGGATTTCAAAGACGAAAACAAAACAAAAGTAAGTCGCATCTAGAACATTTCCGTGGAACACATAAGACCGATCTTCTTTCGTTCCAATTCATATGTAAGGATCTGTTATGTAATTCTGTTGATCATTTTAATGAATGAAAAAAAAAAGTGCCTACGTGACAACTTATTCAACGTCTCAACAGAAACACCGAAAAGAAATGCTAAATATATATGGTGTAAATTGGGTGCTTAAATATTGATAGCTTGTGTACCACTGGAGTCAAATTATAGATAAATTAATTAATCTTTTAAAGCCAAAAATTAATAAAGATCTAATTAAAAAATAGACACGCTTATGCTATATCTACGGCGCCTATAAATATTTAAATTTTCACAATAATTTAGTTAGCTTCTTTTTCTCCTCAAAATCACACAAATCCACGTGACGGTAGATATAATTAACTTTTTTTTAGCGTAAAAAATGATTAAACTGCGGTATACCGCAACCACAAGCACGTGTGATGTGATTGACGTTTTTGTTAAATTTTACGTTTGGTTCTTAATTTGACGATCTGTTTTATTGAAGGAAGTAAAAGGCATAAGCGCAGTGTGATCTTTTATGTGTCTTTGACGCTCGGACGCAGGCGGATGCAGAAATCAGTGCAGACGGCATTACACTCACTGGTGCGTAATATTGAATATTCCCTGTTTCATAAGGAGTGTACAATGGTTGCTTTTCTGGACATAGAAGGCGTTTTCAACAATGACAATGTATCAGCGATAGCAGATGCACTATCAGACCTGAAGGTCGACAGCTCACTTTGCGAATTGATTAAACTACTGCTTAATGGTCGGATTATCAACTCTAAACTGGGTGGGACGTCTACCAGAAGGTCTGTCAGTAGAGGCACTCCGCAAGGTGGTGTTCTATCCCCCTTTTGTGGAACTTGGTGATCAATGAGCTATTGATAATCATGGAAGGCGAGGGATGCACGGCGATCTTATGCAGATGATGTCGCTTTGGCTGTCTCAGGAAAGCACTTAAATACTTTAATATAACTTCTACAAAACGCTTTAAACAAGCTCACTAGATGGGCAATTCGGTGTGGTTTGGGTGTAAACCCACACAAAACTGAACTTGTACTCTTCTCCAGGAAATATAAAATTCCATTAATCGACACTCCTTCTCTCAATGGTATCAGCTTAACTTTCTCTGACACAGCAAAATACTTGGACCTCATCCTGGATAAGAAATTAAATTGGAAACCTAATATTCAAGAAAGAGTAAAGAAAGCTACAGTAGCACTTTCCTCTTGCAAAAAAGCTGTTGGAAATAGATGAGGTTTACAACCTCGAATCACTCACTGGCTTTACATCTCGGTCATTAGACCGATACTCGCATACAAGTTGATTGTTTGGTGGACGGCCTTAAAAACAGCTATAAATTGCGATTATCTGAGTAAGATCCAGCGCACAGCTTGTCTGTGCATAGGCGATGCACTACGTACAACTCCCTCTGCGGCACTGGACATTTTTTTTATCTGATCCCCCTCGATATATTTAGTAAGCAAATGACAGCGAATGCAGCCGTTCGCCTCGAAGCTACCCAACAGAAGTCAAGAAAAGAATTTGGCTATGCTTCCATTCTGAATAAATTCAAAATCTCTCCCGAAAACACGGACTACACCATCCCACGTCTAAATTTTGATAAGAACTTCCTAGTCACCATCTTTTCCAGATCACTCTGGAATGATGATACATTTTTAGAAGATGGGTCAATCCACTTCTACACTGACGGCTCAAAATCCAAGGACGGAGTTGGAGTCGGCGCCGTGGCGTAAGTGGCGTAAGTGGTTAGTGTGTCGGATCACTACGCATGAGGTTCCAAGTTCAAATCCCAGAAAACACCAAAAAGTTTTTTCACGGTCCCACCTCTCGCGAGCGTCTGACAAACATCCGAGTGTATTGTTGTCACGAAAAAGCTTCTCAAATCGCCGTTCGGATACGGCACTAAACTGTAGGTCCCTTCTATTCGTGTGAAAAATATAACGCACACAACATGAGTGGTTGCGAGAAGCTAGGCCCTGGCACTTTCAAGAGCTGTTGCGCCAAATATTTGTTTTGTTTGTTTTGGAGTTGGTGGAGGTGCTTTCTTTGACAGGCTTAATCTTAAGCTCTCCTTCCGCCTACCAAATCATTGTAGCGTGTTCCAGGCGGAAATAATGGCGATTAAAGAAGTCTTATCTTGGCTTAAGAAAAACGTGATATCTGCTAGAAATATCCGCATCTTTTCAGACAGCCAAGCAGCATTCCCTGGAATCGACCTCTATAAATTCTTTGTAGCTCTAGACTGCCGATCGTCACTCGCGGGGATGGCTGAGCAGTTCAATATTCACCTGTGTTGGGTGCCAGGCGGACATTCCAGGGAATTGTAAGGCAGATGAACTGGCCAGAATAGGAACAACTATACCCATCCTGCTGGACAAAGGCTCCTTAGGTTTACCAATCGCTACTTGCAAACTCAAATTTAAGCTGGATGCTATTGAGAGTACGAATCTTAGGTGGACAAGTGGACCCACATGTCTAGTTACAAACAGATTTGGCCGAAACTGCATCTAAAACGTTCTAAGAATTTGATTTCTCTCAACAGACTGCATATCCCCGCTATAATAGGTGTCTTCACTGGACACTGTCTAATAGGCAAGCATGCTACAAGGCTAGGCCTTTTTGTGAACGAATTTTGTAGAAGCTGCATGGGTGAAGAATAGGAAAAAACCATTCCTCACTTTCTTTGTTCATTCATTAAGAGCCTCCTACCCTTCATAAGAAGCTCAAAATGGTTTAACGAGTAGGTAGGAGAAACTTTCTCCCATGATCCATGTAGCATCAAAATGGACCAAATGGTCTAAGTGTGCTGGCGATTCTCAGCTGGCAGCCACTTCAACCTATGTTGTGCAATGATCCGCTTTATAGCGGTGCAGAACATAGGAGAGTGTTGCACGAGAATCTGACTTCTCAATATTCACACGAGGCAACGTGACAGTTAAGCCTAGCAAGACAACTTGAGCCTTGGGTCTCATTGCTGAGAGGATAGGATGGTAGTAAGGACTAGGACACCAGTGAACTTTCATCGTATGAAAGTACATCGGAAGAATATAATCTCCGACTATTCCTATTCCTCAACGTCGCATATAAGATATTGACTGTTTTATTATAAGAAAGCCTTAAATCTCTTGCATCATTGTTGCTTTAGACGAAAAAAGTCCAAAATAGAGAAAACCCAGAGATTTCAAGTCGATACCCACAACATTTGCATTGGTTTTTAAGTCGCCTATTTAGAACTATCCATAGTTTCGGCTTGTTCTAAACAACTAAGGAGACTCTGTATAAGACCCTGATCATCCCAGTCCTGCTTTACGGCGCTGAAACATGGACTTTATTAAAAGAGGATGAAGATATCCTTGGTCGCTTCGAGAGAAAAATTCTTCGAAAGATTTTCGGTCCCGTTTGCGTTGACGGGTTTTGGAGAAGAAGATTCAATCACGAACTATACGAGCTGTACAGCGACATCGACCTAGTCAAAAAACTGCGTATTGGACGCCCGAGATGGCTAGGGCATGTAGAGCGAATGGACACCAACGCTCCGGCCCGCAGAGTCTTCGAATCTAGTCCCGAGGGACGACGCAGTAGAGGGAATCATCGCCGTAGGTGGCGCGCACAAGTTCAAGGGGACCTCGACCAATTTGGAGTGCGCAACTGGAGACAATTAGCTAAAGACCGAGCTAAATGGAGAGGCTTGTTGGTTGAGGCCCAGGTTCACCCCGAACTGTAGCGCCACCTAAGTAAGTAATAGTTTCGGCTTCTCTGTCAAACTTATTCGTCTGTATGTGATTAAGGTCGGTTATAATATCACCGAAGGCTTTTCTAACTCATCAGCAATTCGGAGAAACACAACCATTCAAAAACTATATTTAGCAGCGGTGAACATCGGTTAATGACTCTGTCTACATAGTTTTCGCTGTAATTTCTAAAAAGACACTCAGCACTGAAATCAAGCGAATATATTCTCCTACCAATTGATGTTTCCTTGGAAATTTTCGAGAACAACCAAGGAGGTTTTCCCTATATCAGAACCTTATCATCCAGGTCTAGTTGAACAATGGTATGAAGTTTAACAAAAGCGGATGAAATTATTTTTGGCTGCTTCGAAAGAAAAGTTCTTGGAGAGATTTTTGTTGCCATTTTTATAAACGATGAGTAGAGGCGAATCCCACAGGCGGATCAGTAGAAATGCGGTGAAGTGGGAGGGTTGTGATCCCATATTTTCGAATCACAACCTCGCTGAAAAAGAAAGAAGAAGAAGAAGATAAGTAGAGGAGGAAATTCAGGGACGATTAAGCGACATCGACGTATTCAGAAAGTTTTGCATTCAGCGCCTAAAAGTCTTTTTAGAGATTGATAATCGAAGTATAGATTATTCTAGGTAGTGTTTGCTATTTAAGCAACATTTTGTTTGAAACGCCGATTAAAACCTTCACAAAAGAGTACAACTTAGGTTTAGCTTACACTTAATTCAGGCTTAAGCTAAGATTGCACTGTTTGACAACTATCAAAAGTTTGACCATTTTCCCAGTTAATTTGTTTCAATTCGCCATATTTTCTATGAAAACATTTCACAATTAATTTGACAGTCTTTGACAGAGTTTGGTTCTAAGTGAAAGATACCAATTGATTGAATTACTTTTTTTAAAGATAAACTGCAAGAAGGTAACCTATGGAACACCCCGACTTCACTGAGCTCTTTTGTTCTGTCCCTTTTAGAGACGTATTGTGTGAATTTGCTTCTAAACTGCAATCAAGTCAGAAAGATTAGAATCTTTTGAGCTGAGGAAGAGACAACGTCAGATGGGAAAGTGAGTAGTTTCTGAAAGTATTTAATTCCGGTGCGAGGAATGGCTGAACATTCGCATAAGATATGCTCGGTAGATTTGGTGTGCTCAGGACAAAGCCTGCATATATTAGAATGGCAGATGTCGATATTCTTGAGGTGGTATTTGAGAGAGCAATAACCAGTAACGAAGTCAGTTAAGATCTTGACGTTATGTTTACTAGAATCTCTTAAGTTCCTTTGTTTCAGAAATTTATGAATTTCTTAGCATGTTTTAGGCCAGTTTGTGAGTTGCAATGTGTGATCTTTTCATTCTTTTCCCATTGATTTAGCTCAAACTTTTATTCAGCCACAAAAGGTTTCGGGGCCAATAACTGGAGATTGGGTACTAGATCTAGCTACTTCGTCAGCAACTTCATTGCCAGTGACACCCTTATGGCCAGAGACTAAAATGAGTGTGAATTGGTTTATACAGGAAAGTTTACAGACAGTTTCAAACTGGCTTAGACTCAAAGTTTAAGGACCGCGATCTTTTAGTGGTTATGACCCTACGTTGTGGTAAAACAACTTAACTTTCGGACTCCGTTTGTCAGGGAGATTGATCGCTTTGTCAAACCGTCTAATCATAGCTTTAGTTATTGAAAATTGTTTTCTATCAAATTCCCTCGATTTTCCATCTCTTTACTTTTGTAAAAAAAAAAAAAAACTATTTAGTTATGACTGTGAATCTGGGCCTAAATTCCTTGTCTGCTGGTTTTTGACAAAGTAAGAAAATTGTGTAGTGTTTGCCAAGATTAAGAAGGATAGTTTCGACACTTATAACTTTTGAAAATGTACATACTCGTATCCTATGCTCGAGCTACGACTCTGAAACACAACATGATGTGAATATAGATAAATGTAGGATAGTAGGGAGGTTTCCAGAATTAAGGCGCTCAAACTTAAGTATTCGACTAAAGTCTCCAAAGTTTGGACTTAGGACAAACACCCCGCCTACATGAAGAATTGCAACCGAATTGATTTTCATGTTACCATGAACCGAATTTAAGCACGAAATTGCAAAACAATTGAAATGGCGGACGAAATTTGTTGTTCTGGTGCAGAAAGTAAATATAACATAAAAAACAACTATCAATAGATATTCTATTCATATTTTGACAGCTCAACCTATAATTGCTAATCAAATGACATCAGAGTGCTCAAGTGTATTTCATAAATAAATCAGAGCGCTCTGAGCACGTTCAGAGCACGCTCGATGTGTTCGCCTATTATCGTAAAGTACGATATTTTTGAAGATCGGTTAATATGTATAGGTATGAGATCATGAGTCATACATAGGATCGCATAGGGAAATAAGGTACAATGTTGGCAAAGCTAAACCTAGGAAGTATCAAACTTTCAGTTCAATCTTTGAATTAGATGGAGGCGATAACCAGGATCGATTTTCGATCCGATTCTTTATTCCATCCATGAAAACAGGGTAATGATTGACTTTCCCCAAAATATTTGCTATGAAAATGTAGTACATTTCCCTAAGTTATTCCTCACACGAACCTTTTTTTTTAGAAACGGATTTTGGATTTTGTGATACGGGAATTTTGTAGGCGGGATTTTATGAACGGGATTTCGTGGCCAACACCCTTTTATCAATTCGAAGTTTTTCTTTCTTCTTTTTAAAAAGGAGGACAAAAGAGATTCCAGCAACTTCTTCTTGTTCTTCCTTTTATCAGCGAGGTTATGATCCGAAAATAAGGAATCATAACCATCCCACTTCACCGCATTTCTACTCATCCGCCTGTCGGGTTCGCCTGATTGCACCAACAATAGGCGTATATCTCTTTTAAGTCTCCCTGGAAAAGGGAAACGCGTTCCAGAGTTGTGGTTGAGGACAGTTTGGGGGATAAGCAATGCGGTTTTCGTCCCGGCAGAAGCACAACCGACCAGCTATTCACTCTCAGAATGGTTCTTGAGAAGGCCTGGGAGTATGCTAAACCTATTTGTGGATTTGGAGAAAGCATATAATATGGTTACTCGAGGAAAACTCTGGAGTCTTTTGCAGGACTATGGGATTTATAGTCCCCTGTTAAAGGCGATTCAGTCTATATATAGAAATTGTGTTCGTATAAACGGCGTTAAATCAATAAATTCCACATGGGCGTTGGATTCCGCCAAGGGTGCGTTTTGTCGCTTCCCCTCTTCATTGTAACGGGCGGGCCATCTAGTGATTTCTTTTTAAATTATAGGTTATTTTGACACTGACAGCTGTTTCCCGCTCGAAATCCTGACAGAAAGTCAGTATCATACCTCCGCGGAACGAAATGAGTCGCTTTACGCTTGAACAACATTGGGAAATATTGAAAACTTATTTCCAAAGTGAGTGCTGTGTAGCCCAAACAGTGCATTTTTTGAAAAGAAGTTTTGGGCGAAATGAAGCACCCACCGCGCCTGCTGTACGCAAGTTTGTGCAAAAAGTTCGTGAGACTGGTGTGCGAGTGGACAACACTCATGGTCCCCGTCGTCGTACGGTGCGCACAGACGAGAATGTGGCTGCTGTAGCCGAGAGTGTGAGACTCAATTCACGAACATCAACTCGTCATCGATCTCAACAGCTCAACATTTCACGCACTAGCCTGAGGATAATTCTGCACAAAGATCTGGGATTATTCGCTTACAAGGTCCAATTGATTCAGCAATTGAAAGCGCACGACCATCCGCTTCGTTATCGCTTCGCAGTTTGGGCCTTAGAGCAGCTTGAATTGGACAACGATTTTGGGCGAAAAATCATCTTTTCTGACGAGGCACATTTTCTTCTCGGCGGCTACGTTAACAGACAAAATTGCCGCATCTGGGGCTCGGGAAAACCCGCGCGTTATTGTCGAGAAGCCAATGCATCCACAGATAGTGACAGTTTGGTGCGGATTGTGGAGTGGTGGCATCATTGGACCATTTTTCTTCGAAAATGAGGCTGAGAACAACGTTTCGGTCAACGGTGGGCGTTACAGAACCATGTTAATGACTTTTCTTTTTTTTACTGAAATTGAAGACATGGATTTGGACGACCTCTGGTTCATGCAGAATGGCGCGCCATGCCACACAGCCCAAGCCACAATCGGTCTTTTCCGCACCAAATACCCAAATCGTGTTATCAGCCGTCTTGGCGATGTCAATTGGCCGCCTCGGAGCTGCGATTTGACCCCTTTGGACTTTTTTTTTGTGGGGAACCGTGAAGGACTGATGTTATGCCAACAATCCGGAAACGATTCAAGCACTTAAGGCTAATATCATCCAAGTAATCCGTGAGCTACAGCCCGAAACCATCAACAAGGTCTTGGAAAATTTGAGTGATAGAATGCGCTACTGCGGAGCCAGCCGAGGCAGCCACTTGAACGACGTTGTTTTTCATAATTAATGGGAATGTTTGCTCTTACTAATAAAGCCATAATACATGGAAACAATTTCATTTTGTTCATTTTATAGGATTTTTAAAAAGAAACTTGTAGTTGGTCCACCCTGTATGTATGGACTGAATGCTACAGCGCAACAGTTTCGAAAAATGGTTC